>JAFREQ010000130.1:625000-1225000 GCA_025331565.1 Holacanthus passer
AGATGCTCATTTCAAAAAAACAGAATCTTGGGTTTAAGAAAAAGGAGTCCTCTCTATGGAGAATAATGAAAGACTTTAATGACGTTTAATGATCATATTTAATCAGCTGATTTATTAGAAAACAGCTATTGATCAACTACATTTGCATTAATGAACTAAATATAAACTAAAACTAATATAAACACAAATGAAAATTATAAAATAGGCCTATATGATACGTGCAAAAATAAAAAGGGGAAATAATACAATGAAGATATTCTTAAGTTGATCAATTAATAAAAAAGGTCCTTATTATATGTTTAATTTCGGAGTTATTATTACATTTATGCATAATTTTCATAAAGAATGAAATGATGTCTTTATTATGTTGTTTTGAATGTATGAATTTATTAAATAGATATTACTCAACACTGTAGGAGTCAACATGTATCACCACATATTTTGCATATTGGACAGTTTTGATAGAAATTGTTTTGAGGGTTGAATTTTCGAAGTTGTCTTCAACAGCTGATTGTTTCCAGTTGAGCCATGAGGCGTTCAGGTTCAGGCCTCTCTCTCTCCTCTCTTTCCATCGTGGTGTGTTTACTTGCACTCTGACTTCTAAGCGCCATGCTGTCTCTCACACAAACAAAGGTCAGGCCTGAAGGCAACACCTGGCCGCCTCCTCACCTTCACCTGCGTGTGGAGAGGATGTGTTGCTCTGTGTGTGTGTGTTCCCCTATCTCTGTGAGGACCAGTTTGAGTCAGAGACAATCAGGACATTGTGTTTAATCAAATTGCCATGAGTTAATTATGGAGCCACACAGTGTTTTTCCAGCGTGGGCGTGCTGGTGAGTTCCTGGTTGCCGTGTACATTTTGCTGTTTGCTGTGTGAACTCTACTTGATGCGAACTTGGAGGCGACAGGGTGCATGGATTTAATTTAAAAAATGGAAAATTAAAACAACACTTCAGTTGAAAGATAAACAGATGCGCACAGTAGCTTTGTGTTACATCATAACACATAAACATTGCATAAAAAATATATGAAACAATATATAGTGTATTATGTTTAATATAATAAACCTGTTCAGTAGAAGGATGTTCTGTATGAACATTAAAGTGAGAGATATCTGGAAACATCTTTTTTTTTTTCAAACATCACCTAAAAAATTTCAGGCAGCAACATTTGTTCTCTGTGTTCAGTGTTTGAAGATGAATGATGGCAGATAAAGCTGCTGGTTGTTGATGGAGACGTTTGATGATGACAGCAGCAGCAGTGTGTCTCTCCTCTCTGAATGAATCCATCCAGCTGATTGATCGTTCGGCTTCAGAGGCCTCAGGTTACGTTCAGACTCTTATCAAAGCTCTCAGCAGCTCTCGTCTGTCAGACAGACTCCATCACCGCTGCCCTCCTGCTCTGACGGGGATCCGTCTCCGTGAGGTCGCGCTCTCTGAGCCTCTGGCAGCGGTGATTATTGCTGATGTTTTTCCTGCCATCGATTAGCTTTCCACAGAGCCGTCAGTCAGTGGCCGGAGGCGTCGTATGAGGAGAGTCTGGAAAGAGAGATCAGCGCAAACGCTGTCAGGATTCATCTGGTGTCTGTAACAGCACAGGAAATGAAAACTGTCTGTTTTACAGGACGGAGATGAGGATAGTTCAGTCAAAACAGATTGAGTCTGAAATTAACACCTGAACCACAAACTCTCTGTCAACTTACCAGCCAACATGCAGGAAGCTGAACCTAAATATCACTCAGCATCTGCCTCGAAATGTGGTTTGGCACCAAGGACACTGCTCTAATCTTCTTTATCAAACAGAACTCTGGCCTGTGGTGTTCTACAAGGCGTCATCCTTGGCCCCCTGTTGGTTTGTTTATACAAGCTGCCACCGGGACAAAATTAGTATCAGTGTCATCAAAGGCAATTTTCATCACTTATTACCTGGTCTGTCAGAATTGAAGTGCTGGATGTCCCAAAACTCTCTCCAGCTAAATGAAAACAAATCAGAAATAATTCTAGTTGGTTCTGCACAGTCCGCCCGAAAAACATCTCATCTACAAATGTCAAACCTGCAGCCAGAAACCTGGGTGTATAATTTGAGTGAATAAGTTCCTGAGATATTACCTTCACAAAAAGAGCCGTTACACTCAAACAATTTTATAGTATGTGTGATGGTGTAAAATAAGCTCTGTGACCTTGTAGTTAGTCAAGTGACAACATCTGAGATTTGTGGGTGTTTTCCTGCCGTTTGCCGTTTGACTGTCTGTGTTCATCAGTGTTGTTCCCCTGCAGCCAACTTTCAGTCCTCAGATGTTGGTGCATCCTTGAAGTTTTCTGTTTTAGATCTGTAATGAAAACTGACTGCAAAAAACATTTCAGCAATTAAATTTATGTTGATAAGAAAAGGCGAAAATTTGCTTTGAATCATATGTGAATGCAAGTGTGTTGTCTTTCTTTTGTTAGAATAAAGTGTAAACCCCATTAAAAATCCCTGGAAGTCTTTGTGTTTTATTCCTGGAATCAGCTCCATGTGTTCTTCACCATCAAAACTCCTCCAGACTATGTTACAAAGATTTTCAGCAGGCGTGAAAGAAGCAGAAGAAACACTTCAATTTCACAAAACCTGCACACGATCAACGGAACAACACAGCTGGCTTTTAAAACGAGGAGAGATTCTCCTGATTCCTTCAATGGAAAATCTTCTTCCCTAACTCTGAGCTGAGGATCTTTAGTGTCTGTGTTTGTTTCTTTACCGTCTGGGTTTTATTTTGTTCCTCGAGAAGCCAAATGAACTCAGCAGCAGGGACAGATTCAGTCTGACAAACACTGTTTACTTGTTGATGAACAGAAAGTGTGTGGAGCCGCAGAGAGATCGTACCTGCGACTAATGAGAGGCCTTGATTCAACAATTCACAGCAACACACACACACACACACACAGTTTTCTTTCCATACACTGAGACAGCTCATTTAACACATTTTCAAACCCATGGGGGCGTCGTGGTCAGCATCAGGGGTGAAAGGTCAGAATTTTGTCTCCAGTTCTGTTTTGTTAGAGAGGGAAAAAGTCTGGTTCCTTTCAGTGTCTGATTGTTGTGTCATCAGGTCATGGCTGAACATGATCTGACAGAAAGTTCAGTTATTTTTTAGAAAGAAGAAATGTGTGTATATAAACAACTCTAAGAGTCTACAGACCCACTGGCGGCTCTGAGGATGTACTTAGTGACAGCGGTGAGTCCAAAAATGCAAAAAAACAACAACACTGGTCTCTTAAAAACTCTCAAAGTGTCACTGCTGGAACAGACTCAGACTTTAATGAGATGAAGTCAGCAGCTTGTTCCAAAGCTGCTTGGAGACTGTAGAGAAAGAGACTTTTCTTTAAACACAAAGCTGAAGCTACTTGAGCTGCTTCTTCAGCCACAGCCTGAAGCACAATGGCTCAAGGTGGCAGTTACCAGAGGCAGGTGCACCTGGACAGGTAAGCAGTCCATTACTGGATGAGCACAAGAAACAGGCACTGTGGATCAAATACCATTAACGTTTTTGCAAAAGTTTTGTCCTTCATTTACAGTTCGTCTCCTGTAATTAAGGAGGGTAATATCAGAACTGCGTAACTGTATTTGTGTGTGTGTGTGTGTGTGTAAAATATGAGTGTCTGACAGCAGCAGCCTGATTACACACAGCAGCAATAAAAACTTAAGTATCAGTGATTAAACGTGACACATTTTATCCCCGTGTGAGTTAGTGAACCGCAGCAGACTGAAACCTGCAGATCTGCAAATCAAAATGAACTTCTACTATAACGTCTGCAGGTTTGGTGGATGTGGAGGTTTGTTCATGACCAGAGAAACTGTTTGTTTGTTCTCTCTGTTTCAGTCCTACATCCACACTAAGTCGACATTTTTCTGACCTAAAGAGGGAGCTTTTGAAAAATCTGTTGATCGTCCTCCTGTCCTGGACCACGTCTGTGACGATTTCACTCATTTCTGAATTGGACCCAGGAGCGAGACACAGTCGAGGGTGACGGGGTAGAAAGGATTTATCAAATAAAGAAACTCCAGGATACAAGAAAAACCAAAAAGGTGACTGAACACAGGAAGCGCAGGTGGAGCGGAGCTGCTTCAGTGGATGGAGGCTGGGTGGTGGGTGGTCGGTGCTCAGGCTGAAGGACAGGAGAGACGCTGGTGGAGCAGGTTGTGAGGCCTGCAGGAGACAAATGGAGGTGGAAACACTGGAAACACTGGAAACACTGTAAACACTAGGAGACGGAGCGATCAGGCAGCGTACAGGGGAACACTGGAGACCCAACACCTGAGACCACACCTCCAGCCACTGAAGCAAAGCCTGAACAAAAAACTGAACAACCCTGAACCAAAAGCACTGGAGCATAAAACTCAAGATACACAAAAGCTGAAGCTGCTAATACTGTATAATATAATACTCTGATACCTTCCGTACTTTTACTTTACTGCAACAGGGTATTTGCACACTGTGGTAATGCTGCCTTTACTTAAAGAATCAGGAAAGAGATCTGAGTACGTCTTCGGTCACTGAATATGACGACACTGATCGAGTACAGGTGTTTTTCTGATTTGTCCAGACTGAAGGAAATGACCAAACACGAACATGCAGATTTAAAAAACATGCAAAGTTTCCAAATTGCCGACAGATTTCATTTTCACACGTGAAGCTGCGTTTTCAGCGTGGACGTTGTCAAAAGTCAAAATTTTGGTCTAATTGTTGTGTCACATCCTTCTGTGTAAGTGTTGAAGATGTAATAACCAACAAAGTTAAAAACAGCCTTTGAAATGAAACTTTTTATTCATCTGACCTTTATGTTTCCTGTGTAGCTTCATATTTGCAGAAAATGTAACCGAGCGTTTAAACGATTCATTTCCAGTTCTGCCTGCAGTAAAGATGAGCAATGGATTTTGTAATAAACCGCCTTAAAAACAAGCAGAGACAATTCAAAGAGCCATCTCTCCTGCACATATTGCAGCTGTAAAACAAAGCCGGGGTTTAAACGTCTTCTGGACAAACTGAGAGCAGAGACCGGTTCGGTTCTCCCGCCGGCGGAGAGAGAGCCGAAACAAGTTTAATGTTCCCATAAAAAGAGGAGGACGCCGTGAATGAAAGTGGCCTCAGGTCAGCAGTGAGCACATTTCACCCAAATTCAATCTGAAATTTACATTCTGTTTCCTGTCATTGCTATGCAGAGCACAGAATTTCTCAAGGCAACACATAAAATATCTGAGAGAACTGAGCTCAAACAGCTTCCTTCATCTCTCCCTCAGTGTTTCTCTACAGAAAATATAAGAAATTAGATGTAATAAAAAAGTATTAAATCTGTTTTGTTTTGTTTTCTTATCTGGTGCATTTTTCTTATGATTCTTAGAAAGCAATTGCACTTCAAAATAAAATCCATTCCTGCAGCCGTGATGTTGAGCTGCAGATTATCTTTATGTCCATTTTAACACACAGGAAAAATTAAACAGAACCGTTACGATCCATGATATATTTATATTTTACTAATTTGCAATAGAAAATATTAGAGGAACAATTTCAACAATATAATGAGCAAATGTTTTTAATAAACATGTCAGAAATTATTAGACTGAAAGTATCAGCAAACTGTTGATATATTATGTTACATATTTTCTTCCAAATTCTATCTGACCTATTTGACATCTTTGACAACGTTGTGTCACTGGGACAGGGCTGCTTGAGACAGTTAACAAACATATGGATTCATTTTTGAGCTTTTAAAAAAACTTTGGAGGCGAGGAGCGGTGAGTCGCTGACCGAGGAAAGAAACGAGCTCAGGGCTGTATGACTTCAGTCGAGGGGTTGATTTGTCCAAACTGAGGTGAAAAATTCAACTTACTATCAGATCAGATACTCGTGATGTGATTGTGTCCAGATCTTCATTTCCCTCAGAGGTTGATAATTATAATTCAGGCGAGTTTCTCTCTCGCAGGTTAACCTGAGAGGAAGTCCCTCCCCCCTCATCCTGACTCCGCCCCCTGCTTCCCTCCTTATCATCTAATAGGTACATTATTCAGCCGGCGTCTCTGCTGGTTCTGCTGCAGCCGGATTTATGGTTGGGCAGAGGTAGAGCAGCACATTAGACAGATCCGAGCGGCCTGTGTGGAATTATTATGCTCACTTTACTGCACAGGAGGAGGATTAATTAAAGGAAACACAGAGGTGATACATCACCGGCCGTCACTTCACTCCCCACCGCAGACACACAGACTGTGATTATACTGGATGCAAACACAGTGTGAGGCTGCGGCACCCAGACAGTATCAATAGTACATAAAGTACCACAGAGAGTACTTTGCACTGCAGTACGACAAGGTTCCAATACGAGACTTCATATTTCAATGCAGTCCAGCTGACTAATATCACACAGACTTAGTGAAAAATATTAGACTCAATCAAAAGCAAATTTCATGTTTCATTCGTTTATGCACAGAGCTGGAAATAAGCTACTTAATGAAATGAGACTTGTGACTTGAAATGAGATTTTTTTACTGAGTATCTTTGTTAAATCGCCCGTCACAATCTTTCCAAAGCTTATTTAAAGCCAAAGATTTCAGTTTACAGTCTCTGAAGAGAAAGAAGACCAACAAATAATCACAATTAAGAAGCTGGAGCCAACAGATTTTTGGAATTTGTCTTAAGATTTGGCTTAAACTATAAATAAATCATCGATACAGTTGCTGCTTAATATGTTGTTTTCTAAATAATTTACAAAATGACAAAAAAGTGCAGCCACAGACGTCACAGTTTAGTTTACTGGAGTGAAAAAAGACAAATCAGTCAAGCAAAAGCAAAAGCTAGCTGAGTCAGATAGCTTTTCACGTACCTTTGTTCTGTTGAAGGTCATCCAGGTCCTGATGCTTGGAAATTGGTGAAATTGAAATGGGTCCATGTCGGAAATTCGAGTTGAACGACGCAAACGCAAGCGAGTTGACGACAAGTTCGGATACGGTTTGTTTGTTTGTTCGAACCTCACACACACACATCACATTCACACTGAGTGGCATACCTTTGCTGAAGCTGGGGTTCGATCCCGAGTCTCCACCTCGCTGGGCGGCGTCCTTCCCACTGGACTAACTTCAGTACTGATCAACACCAACGCCTGGACTGAAGATCAGACTGAAGGAGGAGTCTGCAGGAAATTCACCTTCATCAATCTGCACAGAAAAACTTGAAGGTGGGAAGAATCTTGATTCAGTTCCTGTCAGGAATTGAAAATTAGCTTTAAGTGTCTCATCAACAAAGGAAAAGGAAACATTTAAATCCAGATTCTTATTTTATGTCTCACAGGGAAGAATCTAATGCAACACACTTTGTCACCTCCGTCATCGTCTCCTCACAGTTGGCTCTGTTTTCTCTGTGGTTACCTCACATGTGATAGCTCAACATGTTAACATGAAGAACAGTGACGCTGAGATTGTGGGTTCAAAACCCGTTTATTACTTTTCTCTGTCCAACACAATTGAACCATGAAACATTTCTATCCAGATTATTTAGGCTGATATGATTTATAGTTTTAGAGATAAACCCACCTGAGCACCATCAAACTCTTTCTTTGTGGAAACTGAATCAGAAATAACCACACTAGTAGTTTTGCATGTTTTACATTCACAACATCATGTTTACGTATTTTTCAAACCACAGTTTCTAGGTTTTCCTCAGGCAGCTGCTTCTTTCAAGTCATTTCATTGTTGTATGAAAGTAAACAGAGATCCAACAGTCACATCGTCCTTTCCTCATCATATCTTCATCCTGGATCTTTTGCTAAAACACATCCGGGGTCGTGCTTTCGTGCAAGTTCCAGCATCTTAAACTTCAAACTAACACATTCACATTAACCTTCTCATGATGTCTGTGGCTGTCGTTTGCTTTCACTGGCCTTTTTGCAAATCCAATCAATGCTGTCGACTGAGATTGATTATCAATCTCTGAATCATTGATTTCTCATACACCTGCCACTGTTATTAACACTGGCACCAATGTAAATAGTTTTGCAGTAAATGGGTCAAATGTGTGAAACTCTTGGTCTTTTAAGCTGAATCCATCCTGTTTAACACGAAGCAGCTGAGAGAATATCAACACTTGAAAGTGTGTGTTTCAGGTCTGTTTGCAGGTCAAGTGTTTTCCTCTCGTTTTATTGCTGGATGAGTTTGACCTGAAACAGATTCCTGCCACACAAACACAGGATGGATTCAAACCACTGCTCTTCAACTGGAAACACTTTTACATGTGGACTAACATTTATACATGTCAAACCATGTGACCTGAGAACACCATGAATTGTTGGTTGTGTGTTGTTCGACTGCTGTCTGACATGTGGCCTTGAGACACTGAATCTTTTTTTGATTCACTTTTCCTCCCTTTCGTCATCACTTTCGTTCATGACCAGCAATCATTTATTTTCATTTGTTTTATTTTTATTCTATTCTTTCTTTTGTGTGTTGTTTAGTCATTAACATTGACTTTGAGTTCTCAGAAGCAGAGATGATTCTGACTGAACCTGTCTGAATGTCTGCAGGTTATTTGAAACATGAAACATGATTTGTTCAAATTGAAGTCCTTCTTCTTTTAGTTTGCTGCGTTGCTTCCAAACAAATAAAAATAAATGACAAACAACCACAAAAGCAAAAGCTAGCTGAGTCAGATAGCTTTTCACGTACCTTTGCTTTGTTGAAGGTCATCCAGGTCCTGATGCTTGGAAATTGGTGAAATTGAAATGGGTCCATGTCGGAAATTCGAGTTGAACGACGCAAACGCAAGCGAGTTGACGACAAGTTCGGATACGGTTTGTTTGTTTGTTCGAACCTCACACACACACATCACATTCACACTGAGTGGCATACCTTTGCTGAAGCCGGGGTTTGATCCCGAGTCTCCACCTCGCTGGGCGGCGTCCTTCCCACTGGACTAACTTCAGTACTGATCGACACCAACGCCTGGACTGAAGATCAGACTGAAGGAGGAGTCTGCAGGAAATTCACCTTCATCAATCTGCACAGAAAAACTTGAAGGTGGGAAGAATCTTGATTCAGTTCCTGTCAGGAATTGAAAATTAGCTTTAAGTGTCTCGTCAACAAAGGAAAAAGAAACATTTAAATCCAGATTCTTATTTTATGTCTCACACGTTTCCACGTTCATTGTATAATCAGAGTCAAAGTGAACACGTTTCTCTCCTGTTATATAACGTCTGGTGTTGAAACCCAGAGGAGGAACCTGTGCTGGATGTTTGATGACGCTCGCTGGCAGCTCATTCGTCTGAGGATGAGCAGTAAACAAAAGAGCAATAAGAGCTCTTCTCTGATAAGACTTTGATTCATCCTGTTCTCTTATCACCTGCTTCTCAGAATCACCTGCAGGCCTTATTTCCACCAACACACCGAACCTTCCTCGCCGTCGTTCATCTGAGGGGTTTACACGCGAGTCCGACAGGAAGCCAGCGCCCTGCGACACAGCCGATCATATCTGAGAGTTTAACTGACAGGCCGTCGTGTGTGGATACAAACTTTGAAACATTTCAAACCAGCTGGAAATCAGGGGAGAATATGCCTTAAAGCCTTAGAAAGGCCACATGTGAGAAATTCATTTTCCCCAAAATAATCGAAACTGATGTTGAGTATTTCCAATCACAAGACCTAAAAGAACCCAGGGAGTGTGGATCTCTTGGAGGGTTCGTGGAAGCAGGTTCTCCAGAAAAGCATGAAAGGAAAAACAGCAAAACATTTCATCATCATTTCAAAAATATTAATCATAAAGGCCAAAAAGACAGCACAGTCAGAAGGAAGATCTGCAAATATCAGGTATATATGTACTCACCTCCAGGCAGGTTGTAAATAACCTGTATACTAATTTTGGATTTTTTTGTTGTTCTACTCTATTTGTGCAAATCTGACACTAGGTGGCACTAAAACACATTTTGCCATCAACTTACCAGTACATTGTTTAAAATGTGATATACACATCAGATCTAAATACCAGGACCAATAAAAATACTAAAAGTCCTGCATTAATATTTGCGTGTAAAAATAATCAAGAAAATGTGCTTAATGTTCTTAAAGTAAAAGTGCTCAATGCAGAAAAAAACAGAATCTCAATTATATTAATTTCATTAAATAAAGTTGGTAAAGTTGAAAATATGATGATGATAAATACGACTGAATGTGGTGGACGCGGCGGAGACTGATCGAAACTGTACAAACCTGCTCAGTAGAGACTCATCACTTTAATTCAATCAGCTGCAGCTTCATATTTCTTCAGCGGAGAAACAGAAGCAGGAGCTCATTACACAAATTAATTCATGGGAAGGTTACAAATGAGCTTTATTTCTTATTTTGCAAATGGACATATCCACTGCTGGGTCCAGCAGTACTCATGGAAATGAGAAAGCTGACAGAGACACTGAAGAAAAACAATAGAAAGACATACTAAAAATGAAATCTTCTGCTTCTTTAAAGGAGAGTTTGACGATTTTTACGAGTGAATCCTCTGATTTTAAAGATGCAACAGAGCTTCAGGTGAAATATATTCTTTCTTCATTAGTTTTCCCCGGTTCATTTTATTTTTCTGCCCTCGAAGAATTTTTAAAATTGTTTCTTGGAATGTGTGAATGATGATGATTATTAATATCAGATTGTTAATATGGGTATTGGAATATACAGGTGTGTTCAGCTTTCAGTGTGGAGTCACACTGGAACATTTTAATTTGGTTTGAATTTAGTTTTGTCAGTGATTCTTTTATTTTGTGGGGTCCCACAAGGCTCGATACTTTTACCCCATTTCATTCTGTCTGCGTTCAACTTCCAATTATTGTTGTGTTGAGACCAAAAAATAGGGCCACTGAAACATTGAGCTTTCAAGAGTGAAATAGTAACACAAAATTACTCTCATTCCAAAATAGGACAAAGAGCGATGGTGCAAACAAATGTGATTTGCTTATCAAATCACGGCTTACAGGTGACTTTCTTGTCTGTCTTTTGTCCTGGATTTTCTTTGAGCTTCTCAGATGGTAATGTTGTAACACCATATTCAAAGTCCAGTTCTTCCTCGTTGTCTCTAATTTGAGCCTGTGAGACATCACTCTGGGAACAAAAAGTCATCTGACGGCATTGATATTGAATTAAATGTTTGTTTGTTTTTCCCAAATTTAGACATTTCCTGTACGCTCAAGGTCACAGGTTCAACCTACCTGCAAATCCTCCAATAGAAAAACGAGCTTTCACCGGTTTCATGTTTGCCTCTGAAGAGTCAAACAGTCACAGATTGGACGCTTTATAATCTCCATCAGAGAAAAACAAACCTGTTGACCTGCTGCCACTGACTAATTCCTGCATTAGAAAACTACACTTCACTACTGAGACGTCGACTCTAAGAGCCTCTTCACTACATTATCTATACACATATTCACGACATCAACATTCGCACTCATTTTCATTTGCAGGAAAACAGAGACTCGGAGTTTCCATCAGCATAAGGCATGAATTATTATGACAGTCCAACATTGAGGTAAGTCTCGTTCTCTGTCCTCTGAAGAGTCAGATCAGTTTCATCTCTGTGGTGAATGTACTCAGTTACTTTAGCTATTGAATGTTAGCATGAGTGTCAGTCTTCAAGGTAAAACTAACAGTGAATTAGATTGAGGAAATAAACAAATGAGCAACTGTTTAACAGCTTTAAGAGGTTTTTATATTTCTTCGTGCACCGTTAAAGATTCGTGCTCTTTATAAAACAGAGCTGACTTATTCTCTGTCTGTACAAAAGGTGAAATTCTTCAGTCCAGATTATGAAACAAAATCAAATAACGTCCGCGTTACGTCGCAGTATTTCATGAAGGCCTGAAGCTCGACTGTGTGGATCTGATCCGGAGCGGTGTGAGCTGACATGTGCTCAGTTTGAATGAAAGTGGATTAACTGAATATAAAAGTTTCCTCCAAACTTTCACCCTGAACTCACACTGTTCAGATTTCAGGATAAGTGTCAGCGCGGATTAGCTCGTCTCAGTTTGAAACAGAAGGCGAAGTTTACAGCTCATCTTGTTCTCGGCTCTGTCGAGGTGTTTAAGAGCAAAGTGCCTCTGAGCAAGGCACCGACCCCTGAACCGACTCCACCAGGGTCCAATGAAGCTGTGGTTCATTCAAAATTACAATCTCATATGTGACAGCAAAGTTTTTTTCTGAAATTGTGTTGACATGATCAATATGGAGGCCTGAAGTTTTCAGTATGAAGTAGATAAATAATGAAGAAAAAAGAATGAACACAGAAAATGATTTATTAAAAAAATGCAAAATAATCCTCAGACATGTTACTTCATCCTGCTTCACGTTCCTTTTTCTGCCTGTTTTTATTCGTCATCTGTCAATTAGAGCAAATTCACTAGAATCTTTTCCTGAGTAAAATCAAACCATGTTCTGTCTCACTGAAATATTTTTGGACAAACTGTAACATGTCCAAAATAATAACTGAGTGCAAAGAGAAGCAGAGATGGACGATAAGGAACAAAGAGCTCAGATGACGGACGAAATATTAAGAGTGAAAAATGTATTGATTCAAAAATAGAGTGAAATGGCTGTAATGAGTCGATATTAGGATCCGTGCACATCTGCTGCACAAGACTGAAATAGCTCCAGTCTTTAATAACTCGAACCACCATTACATAAAACCACCGCACACGAAGGAGTCTCTGAATCTAGAAAAGAGACACGACGCGATATGATTTTAATGGTTTCTGTCAATTAAGAAAAACATAGTTCTCAGAATCACTGATAAAAGTATATAATGTTGAATATTTATGTTGACAAGTGATAATCATGTGTGATCGTGTCATAAAAATCAGCTTCTTCATCCTACAGTTTGTCCTGAAACCAGTTTACAGACACATCACAGTCAGCAAATTGTGGGATAACTGTATTAATAACAGTGTGTTTGGGCTTTTTTCAGATGTGGGACACACATGGAAACTATATGGATATTACATGGCATTATATGCAGTGATGTCAGTCCTGACGCTGCTTGGTCAGTTAGTTTGTTCTGTGTTCTCAAATCTGTTTAACATGGATTTTCATTTTTAATAGCAGCTGCTGTAGTGGAGCCGATTTGTTGAAGAATATTTGAATATTTCTGCTCATCATCAGAGAGAAATCTGAGTGTTTTGTTCAAGCAGCTGCTGCACAGATGTTGCTTTTAACAACAGATGCTTTAAACTTCTCTTCCACATCTAACAGCTCCTCTCTCTCTCTCTCTCTCTCTCTCTCTCTCTCTCTCTCGTCATCAAATTAAACATGTGAGTTCATTTAAACACGAGACACGATTCAGACGATTGACTCCAGGTCTTTATAGACGAGCTTCAGCTGATTACATCACAGACCGAGAGCAGGTCAATGACACGAAGCTGATGACGGTCAGACGACGTGCGTGAAGAGGAAGCAACCGTCAAACCAGCTATCGAGAAAAAAAAAGCAAAGTTCAGAACAAGAAGAGTGAAAATAGTCGATAACAATAAACAGATAAATACTAATGTAAGAAATAGTCTTGCTGGCACGGCCGAGTTAGCAGCAGAGAACAACCACATCGAACTTTTAGAGCCAGTCTGAACGTCACACGAGTCGGTTTGAACGTTTGTTTTTGGACATGTTAGAATAAAAGACATCAGCATCTGTAATTTCCTCTATTTACACAAATTAGATGTAAACCTGACAGATGTTCCTGTGCATCAACAGTCTGACTGCAGCTGCACTGAGTTCCCCAGCAGGAGCTCCATGAATCCATCACTGATACTGACTGATCGCTCTGCCGTGTCGCCTCCCGCGGCTCTAAACAGCAGTTTCCAGCAGTCAGATAACAACCGTCATCGTCTCAGCGGCGGCAGAAATAGCAGAGCCATTATCCTGCTGTGTGTTATCAGGACGAGGAGGCAGGATATCAGCTCCTAATCTCCCCCCGCTGCTGTCGCCGCCGCCGCCGCCGCCGCTGCAGCAGGCCGAGGAAAATGGATTCTTCACATTCACCGCCAAAACATCCCTCCTCCTCTTCCTCCTCCTCCTCTTCCTCTTCCTCCTCCTCCTCCTCCCTCCTGGCCAACAGTTTGGTGAAAAATGAAACGTTGGCAGGAGAGAAAGAAGGAGTGGAGCTCTGACCACAAACAAACAATCAGTCTGACTTTTAATTAAATAAAGAGAGACAAACTTCTTTGTTTCGAGAAGGCGAGGGAGCTGGAAATGATGTACAGGACTGTCGAACGACCACACACACACACACACACACACTTAACAGAAGTGAGTTTAATCTAGCTGCCATATCTTCTGTTACAGAAGCCAATTTCTGCCACCAAAGGAATGAAAAGTTCGGGGTGACAAAAATAAAATGACCATGGAAACTCGAAATTATGGCTTTTTTTATATTTATCTTGATAATGAGAAACTAGTCCAACAAGTAAGTTGATTTGTTTAAATTATAACTTTATGAGTCAACATTTTGAGGTATAAGTAATTTTTTTTTTTGTCATTTCTAACTTCTTGTTGTTTTTCCTGTGCTTCCATGTTTGCCAAGGCTGAAATGAACGAAGGAACCGTCGGTGTGTGAAATGTGCGAAGCTGAGGTGAAAAATCCTCCTGAGAGGTTTGTAAAAATGTCAACGAGGAGGAGACGCAGGAGGTGAAGATAAGCGACAATGACACAGATGGCGGCAGGTTTCTGACCTTTGAACGCCTCAGAGAACTTTACAGTGAAGACATGTGAAACGGTTGAGGACGGATGACGTCTCCCTGCTCCTCTGAAGGACAAACAGCCCGAGAAGAGTTTCTGTCACTGGAGCCAGTCACAGTCAAAACGGTCCAGATGAAACATCAAATGAAAACGTGAAAACAGCAGCAGGTTTTCATCCGTATGTGGTGCAAATTTTAAATGACTATAAAAATCATCAGAAGAAAATGCAAATTCATGCATCTTCCCATCCACTACTGTTAATAATCACTGATTCAAGATATAAATATGAAACATGATGGAAATATGGATTTATGTTACATTAACATCATGATTAGTTCACTAAGTCTGTTTGACTCACTTTAATCAAGACGTCATTGATATTTTGACTTAGTGATATTTTGAGGGTTATTTTTTAGCATTAGCTGTTTTTAATGTGCAAATTAAAAATGTGCATGAAAGCAGGTGGATGGAAACTCACCCACTGTGACAATGTGGAGGTGATGCGTCGCCTGAATCTGCAGAGAATCGTCTGAATCTGCAGCTTCATGCAGCTTCACACTGAGACTCAGCTCACTGTTGAGCTGCTTTGGTTCCTGCTCATCTTCAGCTGCAGCGGGCAGCTATTTTCAGAGAAAACAACCTTTCTTCTCCCCGAGCAGCTGGACACAGATCGCCTGCAGCTCCACCTCGGGATGCTGGGAGACAGAGCCGAGGATCCTGCGTGCAGCGCGGTCCCTGAAGTGGCCTCATGTCTCGCCGAACAGCATCCACACAACAGAGGTTTGTTCAAGTAGAAAACATGTCTTCTTGTATCAGTAGCATCATTGATGGCGCCTGAAGACATGGACGAGTCAGAAAGGACGGACCCATCTAACAGGGATGAAACTGGCACCAACGTCTAACAGATGCTCACATTCCCAGATCCTCCCCACCTGCCGACAGACCGGCCTCTCACTGTCTCCTCCGTCCGATCAGCTCACCTGCTCGTTCCCTTTCTTTCTCTTCTGTCAATACAAACGCACATTTAAATGGATTTGATATCGCTTGAAGTCAACAGGGGAAAAAAATGAAATCAAGGCAGCAGCAGGAGAAACTACTGGGTTGCCAATAAAACATGATTATATATTATACTAATCGTTGTGGGAGTAAGTGACTTTCTGTCCTGTGATCTGCGGCTGCTGATGGTGGATCAAACACATCATTTCCAGGTGTTATCTTCTCAGGTGAGGCCCCGGACGACGAGCTCTGGAGAACGTCTCCATCTGGACGCTCTGCTCTAACTGATTTATCTTTGATAACTTCCTAATGGTGGCGATCTGCACACGGGACTAATAACGGCTTCAAGTGCTCTCTGCCCGAACATGAATCACCTGCTTCCACTGCTGTGATGTTCATTTTACAGGAAGAAGGAAATCTTCCTCCTTCTGAGCCTCTGGCCTCCACTTCTAAGTAACAATGATCACAAGTGGTCATGAATTAACCTTCATTTAAACTCCTGCTCCTTTCTTCAAGCGAGCGTTGCAATATTTAAATATTAAAGCAGCTTTGTTATGTGTTTTATCTTTTTCAGGAGCAGACAATGTGAGGAGCAACTTACAGCTTGATACTGAATACGAAACACATTTAATCAAAAAGGTGAAACTTGAGGTGGAGAAACCAGAGTCAGAAAAGAAGGTAACGTCATTCATTTTCCAGACACGAGAATGATTCACATCAGAGACCAGATTCAAGGCTTGGATCCAGCAGCTGACCGTCTCTGGCTGTCGTGAATCATCTGTCTGTCAACAGCTGGAGCAGGAATGAAAATTTAATGATGGCGTTTGACTCTTAAAGCGACGATTGTGATTCTGTTGACAAAATGAATGAGGGAAGCATTAACATAATGCTGCCAAACACACGCAGCTTTAATACAGTTTATTTATGAAGCTGGATTTATGATTGATTTATTCACACAGTTGTTTTGAATTTATTCTGAGTTACTAAATGTTAATCAGTGGCAGCGAGCTCAGTTCAGGAGCTGCAGGTAAACAAAGAGGATTTATTACAGAGGAGACAAACGGTTTTCACATTTATTAGTGATTAAAGTCATGGAGGATTAAATGTGGAGCAGTTTATTGTCAAATCACAATGTGCAGTAATTATACTGCGTTATTGTCCTGAAGACGACTGGACGCCATCACACCTCCACATGAAGACTGCATCTGTCATCGGCCCGACGCCTCCGAGAATTCACTGATTATTTAAGGAAAATGACAGAAAATATAAAATGACTAAATAAGCTGCTAATGATTCAGTCAGTGTTTGTGAAATTGAAATGTGTCAAAGTTTCTGAAAACCTAAAAATCTCAAATATAGAGAAACATAACTTTGTCTGGACAGTTTATCTTCTTTCACATCACCTGTATGTGTGTGTGTGTGTGTGTGTGTGTGTGTGTGTGTGTGTGTGTGTCTGAGGACTCTGGCTGTTTGCAGCTTTGATGATTTTATTTATGATATTTTAAGCCAAGGAGAGAACACGAAGATCAATACATCAAAGGTGTGTGTGTGTGTGTGTGTGTGTGTGTGTGTGTGCTGGAGTTGTTTATAATTTATACTACAAGAGATTTTCTATCTCTGAACACACACACACACAGTTCTCCTCCCTCCAGTTTATTGACCTCCGTGTGGTGAACTGCTCACTGATTCATCAATACCACACATCCTCCTCCTCCTCTCCTTCCTCCTCTTCCTCCTCCTCCTCTCCTTCCTCCTCTTCCTCCTCCTCCTCTCCTTCCTCCTCTTCCTCCTCCTCTTCCTCCTCTTCCTCCTCCTCCTCCTCCTCCTCCTCCTCTTCCTCCTCTTCCTCCTCCTCCTCCTCTCCTTCCTCCTCCTCCTCTTCCTCCTCCTCCTCCTCCTCCTCTCCTTCCTCCTCTTCCTCCTCCTCCTCCTCTTCCTCCTCTTCCTCCTCCTCCTCTCCTTCCTCCTCTTCCTCCTCCTCCTCTCCTTCCTCCTCTTCCTCCTCCTCTTCCTCCTCCTCCTCCTCTTCCTCCTCTTCCTCCTCCTCTTCCTCCTCTTCCTCCTCCTCCTCCTCCTCTCCTTCCTCCTCCTCCTCTTCCTCCTCCTCCTCCTCCTCCTCTCCTTCCTCCTCTTCCTCCTCCTCTTCCTCCTCTTCCTCCTCTCTTCCTCCTCCTCCTCTTCCTCCTCTTCCTCTTCCTCCTCTTCCTCCTCTGTATCTGTACACTGTATCTGAGGACAGATGAGGTGTATGTAAGTATTTAATGTTCATTTTGAGATAAAGGCCTCCTGAGAGGAGCCAGTGAAGAAACCTCACTGATACAAACTGAAATCCAACTTTTCCATCTTTCCTGCTGCCTCATGGCATCAGCTGATTTTTTTTTTTTTTTTTTTTTTTGAAATATGAGTCATGTTAGATCAGACGTTTTCGGTGAGGCTTGTCTTCCAGGGGGAGGGAGCTGAACGGGTGAGGAGGGAGAGAGGTGATGCAAAGATACTGAGTGAGGTGAGAAGGACAGGTGAACAGGTGAAGAGTCAATCTGAACACACAGACATGATACACAAACTCCTTTTCTGCTCAGTGTGACGTCGTTATCTCTGATGTCCTCAAATCCACTTACAAATCGTGGAGAAAGTTGCTTCTTGATGACAATCATCACATTTTTAGGTTTTTCTATCATCCAGTGATCATTGTCTGTACGTCCCTCAAACAAAAATCTCAAACAACATCCAATATTCAATTAATGAGAACAATCTAAAACCAAAGCTGGACAGCAGATGAATACATAAAGGCTGATCTGTATTGAAATACAAACATCAGCAGCGTCATTGTTTGTATTGAATTATTTATTGCAACTGCATTTTTAATATGTGTGTTGTTTGTGTCTCAATACACACACACACTGTTTGGTACCTTTCATGTTTGTTGTTTTCAGTCCATCAGTTTCTCTATAGATCAGATTATAGTCTATAGATTATATATCATTCAGTTTTTTAAGGTTACGTCTCTGTGTCTGTTCTTGTTTGTTTTATCGTCTTATCATCAGTTCAGTATAATGAACATTTCCACAGTTTTAATTCCACCAATGCAACAACACAGTATCTCTCACCAGTCTGCTGAAAACACCTTTGAATAATATTGTTTTTATTTAGTAATTATTTCCTGGGTTTTTCATCACGTTTATTTTACAGTCAGTGACACTTCCTGCAGATGTTTCACATTAAAAACCCTCCAGGAAAGAACAACTGAAATTTAGAGTATGACACCAGGAACAGGTGGAAATGTACATGAGGCTGGATTGATCACGACAACACAGAGGAAGTGTTGAACGTGGATTTCAAACAGGAACAGGGAGGCGTCTCGCTAAAATATAACCAAATATACTTATAGAACAGGGGGAAATAGAAATAATGGCCTGTCTCCAACATAAGCCTGTTTTTATTGAGAAAGAGCGACTGCAGTTAACTTAAAATTAATTAAAATTGACACTTTAAGCAAAACAGGCCTCACGAGTTTCATTGTCTTTCAGGGCGAACTGTCCTTTTAAAGCTTTAAACATCCCACCTCTGAATCAACCTGAAGACGTTTTCATTCTCACTGTTTCCTTGAAAAAAAAAAAGTGTGTTTTGGGAAGTGGAGCTGCAGCCGCTGGATGATCCTGTTTCCTGAGAACTCACAGCGTTAAAAATTAAACACTCATCAAAAATGAAGCTCAACTCTGTGTGTGTGTGTGTGTGTGTGTGTGTGTGTGTGTGTGTGTGTGTGAAGCTCTTACTGCTGCTCACACTGATCCGGATAATATGTTCAGTTCAAAGCTGCTGCTGTCACAAAAATGATGTATTATCGTCTGATGGTAACATTGAAACTGAAGCATCAGCTGTATCATCTTCTCCATCAGAGCGAATGTTTTTCAAGGAATCGTTTGACATTGTGGGAAATGCATATCGTCACTTTCTTAAATGAGAAGCTGCTCTCACGCCCGTGCAATAAACAAACCAACTACTGGCTAACTTAGCTGAGCATGAAGACTGACAACAGGGGGAACGTCTCGCTGGTTCTGTCCAGAGGTAAGAAAATCCATCTACCAACATCTTTGAGGCTCATTAATGAATAGTTTTATCATATTCCTTTGATTAGACTGTTTCTGACCTCTGAGGATAGAGAGACAGGAAGTTACTAAGACAAACAGACAGAAAAGACCTCAGTGGTGAGAACTAAGATCAGCTGTGGAATGTAACTAAGTACATGTAACTAAGTACTGAATTTAAGCACAAGGTACTTGACTCTCTCCGTGTCACTTTCCCTGACTCCTCCTCTGCGCCTCAGTTTTGCTTCACTGCATTTATCACTTATTGTTACTGTTCCAGCACGTAACATTTCAAGTTGAGCTCCACCTTGAAAATCTTAAAATGCTGTTTACATATTTATGCATTAGTGAAGAACAAAATCAATAATATAAATGATAAGACTCTCAGTGGTGCCATTTTGGATATTGAGTACTTTTACTGTTCAGGCATTTACTTAAGTGAAATTTTGAATACAAGACATTTACACACATTTTTACTCTGTGGTACTACAGTACTTTTAGTAAGTAGTAAAGTAAAATATCTGAATACTTCTTCCAACACTGACTGAAGAGGTTAAAGTGTCCAGAGTCTTTGAGTGTTTGAGTCAACAGCCAGAGGAGGCGCTGTCGAGCTGTGACGCTCCGAGTAAAGAAAAACAACTGTTAGATGGACAAATTCAAGTTTTGACCTGATTGTTGATGAAAAAATGAAAGGATCATCAAAGCTGTTTCAGTTCATCCTGAGGGGAACATGAACCACTTTTCATGGCTGAAACGCTGCAGTCAGCACTTTAACATCGTATTGACTGTTTAATATCACACAGACAGAAAGTGCAAAAATAATATGAGTGTACAAACACTTTCTGGCTGCAGGGAATGTACGAAGTTTGCATTTAAAACGGCACCTTTCAGTTTGAGTTTTGGTGTCTGGTGAGTGTTGAAGCTGCCGTCCCGCTCAGCGTGTGCAGATCCAACTCGTCCTGTAGGTGAGGAGCCGAGCGAGAAGTCATCTCTGTGAGTAATGACTCGCTGAAGGCGCTCGTGGCCTTCGCCTTATTAGAGCGCTGATGATGACACCTCCAGCGGGGAGAACAGAGAGGAGCGACGGGGGCAGAGAAGGACCAGGATCCAATTACCACCGGCGCTGAAAGCTCTCTGTGGGCGAGCGGCGGCCTTCTCTCCAGGCGCCGCGAGTACAGGCAGCGTTTTGTCCTCAAGGTCAGGCGGCGGTAAAGAGCTCGGAGACAGTTTTTCAGGTCAGGGAGGAAATCTGGGTGTTCGTCTCTGTTGGAGGTCACGAGTGACACCCTGGCACTGGATACACGCATGTAATCCTTTTAAAAGCTCTGACCTTTGACCTCTGTCTGTGTGAGATGGACGAGACGACATGCAGAGGTTATTCCGGAAAAATCTGACATCTAACTCCTCTTTTATTAAACTGCCATCAGCCTTCAATTAAAGGCACCATCATCTTTGAATTACTGTCTTTTAAAGCCGCTCCGATCGATATTTTTAATCGATATTTTTTTCAGACTTACGCAGAAGTTTTTTCTCTCTACTTTCAACAAGTTCACACTTTTAACCTCAGAGTTAATTTGCTCCGCTCCTCTTCAGCTCCGTCGGTCACATCGTCAACGTCGTTAAAAAAGACACAGATTTCCTTAAAACCACACTTTGTGTCTGTGTGTGATCCTCAGTGTTTCTCTCTGCAGCTGATATGAATCTGATGATTCGGTGTCCTCGGAAAAGCAAACACATGTTTTATTCACGAGTCCATCAGTTTGTGCCTCTGAAGAAGTCAATTTCTTCAATAAGGGGACAAAACACAGAACGCCAACAGAGAGAGACGACGGAAAAAATCCAATTCCTTCAAACAGCCTTTTTATTTCAGTCTGTCTTTGCCTTTGTTCTGTTGAAGGAAGGAGACGGTTTTCAATAATGTTATTATCACTGCACAGAGGAAAAGTCACCGGGTTAAAAAGATGTTTGAGCTGCCAGAGGAACAAAAGTGATGATAATCTGAGATGGATTTTATCACCAGCTGTTACATCCTATTTTTTCTATTATATCCGTCTTTTTTAAAATAGGACAAGATGACAATTAAAGCAAAGTCTTTAAATTCTGATTTTAAATTGTGGTCAAAGCTTTTTTCTTTTGTCAGGCAGTATGTTTTTTTGGTTCGTCCAGTCTGCTCTGAATTACTCTGGTGATTAACGCTGTGTTCACATCATGTTGTTCAGACTGTCATTACATCACGTCAGCCTCCGGATCCATGTATCATCCATTCATTCAATTATTCAACTCAATCTGGCAAAAACATGTGTCTGGGTTTGCTTGTTTCTTGTCTTGAAAGTGATCATCTAATAAACAAGAAAACCAAAAGCAAAAAATAAGTCTTAATATATATTAATTTAGTTTTTTCTCAAACAGATTCGAGAAAAAGTTTGTAAAGCGTTGTTGAACTTGATCTGCCCTTGATGGTTGACACACGTCCAACACGTCCTGTGTGTTGAATGTGTCAGGACAGTGAAAATGATGCTGTGGGGAATCAGTCTAAACATCGATGGTGTCATTATTCTAAAGTCATTACGTTGTGAAATCAACATTTACCTCAAAATGAAAGTCAAAGCCAAAAAATTTGTTTATTGCAAAAGAACCTTTTACAACAAGCAACTGCTTTATTTTGTATAGTAAAAAATAAAGTGCTCATTACTTTGAACAAACCTTGATAAAAGTAAATGATTGTAATTTTATTCACATTTGTCACATTTAGATATTTTCCTCCAATCGTCCCTAGTTTCCGTCGTAGAGGTGATTTCAGTTCATTCTTGTATTTCACGTCCTCACAGTCTGTTTGTTTTACGCCCTCGGTGTATCGACTGATTCTGGGTCTGATGTTGTGAACCGGGATCTTTCCTCCGTCAGCTTCCCGTCGCCTCGTTCAAACAGCTCCAGGCAGACTCGCTCGGTGAGTCTCTGCTGTTGGAGACTGAAGTCTGCGGAGGGTTTCCTCCACAAAGCTCAGCGAGAATGTGAAGAGGAGAGGACGACTCGCTGATGTCTTTCTGTCAGAGAGGAAGAAGCGGCGGTTTGAGAGGAGGCGCTCAGCGGGAGGCGGACGACTCTCCGGAGATCGAAAAACATCTTGGCTTCAGAAACAAAGAGGAGAACTCAGCACGTTAAACTCTGGTGTTTAACGTGTCGCTGTGACGGAGGAGTCTCAGCTCGTCTGAGCGGCTTGAAAAGGCTTCAGTGGACGTTTAAGTTACACGTTTCATGTGCGTCATGATTTATTCACCGAGTCTGTTTCCGTTGCACTTGGCACATTCTGCTTTCATCCACAACTTTTCCACCTCAGTCAATGAAAAACTTGGCGTCTCTTTGGTCTGTTTGAGCTCCAGCTTTGTCCAGTTGTCTATTCTCTTCTTTCCCAAACACACACAAAAACACATCGACTCTCCTTCCTCCGTCCACCCGTTGATCGATATCTCCCTCCTCATGCTCCTCTCTCTGACCCTTCTTCATTTGCAGCACTTGACCTTTGACCTCCGTATGGATCCAGACCTCTTCACTTTGTTTTCATTCGGTCCTCGCTGAGAACCCGTTCCCTGGCACCGGCAAACATCGACACCTCCGATTCAGGCGCTCCGAGGTCAAAGGTTAATGGGACCAGGAACTGATCAGTTGTACCAGTTTGTCAGATTAATGTGGGGGATATTGATTAGTGTGGAGGTGATCGGCTTCAAAAACACACATGGAGGAAAAAAACGGCCTCACAGCTGACTGACGGCCTCTGGAGACGAATAAACCCAAAAATGTCAATAACTGCTGGGTTTGACCTGAATTATCTCTGTGATCAACGTCTGAAGAGAAGTGATGTGACACTGAACTGAGCCTGAAGTCATGTGGGCCCAGAAATGTGCTTCTACACACACCTGAGAAACCTGGTTACTCAGTTACCTGATCACGTGTGTTTGGAACCAGGACTTTCTTTTTTTAATCGTAGCTGTGATTGAAAACACCGTGTTGATCCTGACATTTATTTATTTATTGGTGTGAGTGTACGAACACAGCATGAAACAGTCAACGAGAAAGTGCTTGTGTGTTTATTTACAATGACATAAAAACAAAATTGGAGGAAAATAATTTCACAAACAGAAGAATGATGAACAGAAGAAAATTAGATAATGTATAATTGAAGGTGGATCTCGACAAAGCGTCTGCAGCCGCCCACCTGTGCATCACCTGCGTAGGACGAAAGCAGGACGTGCTGCCATTTGTGTTCAGGCGTCACTTCGTCTCACCTTGTTGATCCCGAGCTGCGATGCACGGCGGCGTCTCCAACGTCCCGAGTGTGTTTATCCATGCAGAGTGAATAACAGAGGACGTCTGTCTCCACCGGAGCGGCTGAAGACGACGGCGTCCATTCATAATACAGCGCCTCCGTCTGTTCAAGCCACGCTGGTTCACATCCGACAGCTGGCGGGACGTCGCAGGTTTCATTTAGCTGCCGGGGGCCAAACGGAGGCATTCAGTCAGAGGTCAGACCAAAGTCGACCAATCAGCTTCCATTATTCACACGGTTTTAAGGAGAAAAGTGTGTTTGTCTGTTCGCTGCTGTCGTGTTGGATTTAACCACTGTCAGTTCCTGTGAGTTTCAAGCAGCGACTGGAAGATTCGGAGAGTTAATGGAGGTTCAGGACGAGCATTTTTATGTCTGGATCTTCTCAGGAAAGACGTTCAGAGCAGTTTGACTCTCTGAGAGATCAAATGTGTTCAGCTGCTGATCTGACAAAACCGAAAACTGCAGCTCGGCTTCTCTTTTCTCTCAACAATCTCCACTCACATGAGAACTGTGTACTCCTTTAGTTTACTTTAGTTACTAGTTACTTCTCAGATTACAATTTCATACCCTTCACGTCCAGTGAAAACCACATATCTCCACATGTTTGTGATGAAGTTTCCTCCTCCTTCTGAAGCTGAATCAACTCTTTAAAAAGCCTCAGCTGGAAAATGCATCGACACAAAGCTGAAAACAGGCTGCAAACATATGATGATCTTACAGAGTCTGATGCTCGTTGCTGTAGATTAAACCAAGCTTCAGGATATAAAGCAGTTAAAATGAGCTCAACCTTTAATGCAGCAGGAATATTAATCCAAAAACCACGGAGCTGCATGAAAGATGCTGGTCTGACCATCAGCATCAGTGTCTTGCTTAAGGACACTTTGATGTGGACAGGAAGAGATTGAACCACCAACCCTGTGATTCACATACGACCCAATTTAACCTTAGTTTGTTTGTGGGTGTAATTTTTATTGACGACGGTGAATCTCATGACTACAGATGTTCAGTCAGTTCTCGCTGATTGTAAACTGCATTTCATCTCTGTCCAGCTCAGACTGAGCAGATTTTTTCTTCCTCCTCCCAAACTCATCCTCATTAGTGCTTCTTATAGGAGTCCCGCTGGCAAGGTCACCACTGGCCCGGTAATGCTTCGCTAGCAGGACGACGCTGGGAATAATGATGAGGCCTATCAGAGCGACATCAGCAGCATCAGGAGATAAAATCCACTGAGAGAAGAAAACAACTTTATCAAGAAGATTGCAGCCTGAAGGAGGGAGCTGGTGAAGGGGGGTCAGTGTGTTCAGGTCCAGGTCCCGTTCTGTCGCAGTCAGCAGTTTGAGGCTGAACTCTGTTAGGTGTCAGTGTGGAAGCGGCGTGACGACATTAAAACCCGTCTTCTGCAAACAGTCAGTGATGGTTTCGGTTCAGCTGTTGTGTCGTATTTTTGTCTCTTTCAGTTTCACTTGATCGTAAAAACAGTTTGCATTTGCAATAAATTTTATGAGATTAATTATTGATGAAAGCTGCTTAAATGTCAACATTAAAGCTTTTAAGAGCTGTAAAATGCAAAATGATGTCAAATCATTAACAGTAATATTTCTGTTCCGCTGTATCTGTGTCGATTGATTCATTATTGATCAGTCAGACTCAGGTAGCTTGTAACGGGCTTTGAGACAGATTCCGTCACTGAGCAACAGCTTCAGGACAAAGAAGCTGAAGTTTGTTCAACACTCACTTTGTATGTGTTTTCTCTTTATGGTCATTTTACTTCTCTTCATAGTTATTTTTGAACTTGTGATTTTGTATCTTTGTGGTAAATTTGTAGCATCACGTTGAGCTGATATTGGGTCACTTTGTGGTCATTTTCTGCCTCTTTCTGTTTTGCATCTCTTGTTGTTTTTTGTCTATTCATGATTTTTTTGTCTCTCTCTCTGTGCTCATATTTGGTATCTCTCTTCATTTTGCATCTCTGTCTGGATCGTTTTGCAGTAGTTTTGTGTGTCCTTGTGGTCGTTCTGCGTCTCTTTGTGGTTGTTTTGTTTGTTTTGCAGGTGAAGCCTCCCGAGCTCTCGGGCCCTCGGCCGGTCCCCTGCAGGTCTCATCACTCATCCATCCATGCATTTCAGTAGAAATCATGGAACAGGACCGTAAATGTTCAAAAGTCTTGACAGTGATCATCATAAACCTGCAGGACTGAACATGAATTTGTACATTAACATTCAGGATTGGAGCGAATATTCCGCTCACACAGGAGCGTGTCTTCACTCCGGGAGCTTTACTGTGTGTAATTAACCACGGCGTCATTCATCATTTATCACACACTGACGATGCAGCGGCTCCTGTTTGATGCATAAATTCTTCCTCTGTAATCTGCCGATCTGCCTGAGTCAACTCCGCTAACAGCCTGAACAAACTCCAACAAACCTCTGAATTATTGATCAGGACCCAGTGTTTCCTCTTGTCAGCTGCGGTTTCCTCTGATATCCGATCGATAGGTTTCGGACCGCGCAGCGTTCAAACTCGGCTGCTCTGTCTTTCATCACAGGGATCCGGCTGTGAAGGTCGCAGCAGGTCA
This sequence comes from Holacanthus passer, assembly GCA_025331565.1. Taxonomy (NCBI): domain Eukaryota; kingdom Metazoa; phylum Chordata; class Actinopteri; family Pomacanthidae; genus Holacanthus; species Holacanthus passer. The sequence goes on from JAFREQ010000130.1 coordinate 651,700, forward strand.
TTGTGGAGTTTTAGCAGTTTATTGGGTGGATGTAGCTGCTTCTTCCACAGAAACAGCTTCTGTCGTCCCGAGGGAACATGTCCATCAGGTACGAGATCATTTTTCACAATATTTCTTTTATGCATCTTTTCAATTCTTGCATTAAAAGCAGAGTTGAAACTGGAAAATGTGAAACATGAAGGATGTGACTTAAACGTCCAGTGACGTTTCCACTTCAGAGAAAAAGAGATGAGAGCATCAGATCTTTGTGGAGCGATGAAGAGACTGTAGCTCCTCTCAAATATAACACGTGAAACAGAAGCGTCATACTTCATATGTTTGTGTCTTCTTCTTCTGCAGCGGTTTAACGGCATCTGACAGGAGAATCTAATCCTAATATTCACATAACAGTAGTTGACAGAAATGCAATAATTAGTATTTTTTTGTTTGTTTGTTGTATTGTAGAATAGTTAGATGGAAACTAAAGACACAGATCAACAAAATCTCGTCCATCAGTCGTCTTTGGTCTGAAGTCTGACTGTCAACATGTGATGTGTTCAGCTTGTACTTCACTTTTTAATCACACAGAAAAAATGTCAATTTAATTCCAATGTCAATGCAAAAGGTTTGTTTATAATGTTTTCGAATGTAACTGATGCAAAAGTGACAGAAACAAACATTTAATGTTTTTGATTGTTTTATTCCCATAAAACACCAAACTAACTTAGTCCATTGGTCGATGATGGTGCTGAAGGGGCCGAAATGATGAATGAGAAAAAAAGTTTAACAGCTGGTTTGAGATTCACATGTTAAGATGTTGCGACTGAACAAAAAATATCTCCCATTGCAGCTCGTCAATGTTTCATCATCTGCTGTTTGGCAGGAAGTGAAACGTGTGGTTGGCGGCGGCGGCTGGCACTCGTTGGCTCGCTGGGGAAACCGTCGCCCTCGGGGAGACGATGTGTTTGATGTGTGAGGCTGGTTTGTCATGTCGGCGTCTGTGTTTACTCCTGTTAATGTCACATCAAACATTGATGGGACACAAAGGATGATGGGAGGGGAAACTGAGCGTTCAGTTCTCTGTGGGACGTGATGGGACGGCGACGCGCTGACGGTCTGTCACCAGTCAGTCAGGTGATGTTTGATTGACAGGTGCTATTTGAAAATATTTAAATCTGACACCAACGTGACATCACTTCCTGTGTCTGTGCTGTAAAAAACTTATGAGGCAAAGTCTCATTTTAAACATACAAACGTCATCAGACGCTTTGAGCCGCCGACTCACAGCGTCTCCGGCTGAAAGGTTAACACCTGCAGAGCTACACTCCCCACGTCTCAGCCAATCACAGACGTCCTGCCAATCAGCTGTCGGACAGCAGGAAGTGCCACCCGCCACAGCGTGGACATCAGCACAGACAGACGGACGTGGAGTCGCCTCAGGCAAAGTCATGACTGGAGGACGACGAGAGGAGGAGAGGACGTGATGATGACATCAGAGCTGAGACAGATCTGATTGGCTGCTGTGAGAGCAACAGACCCAGTTGTCCCCAAATGACTGAAAAAGATGATTATTACTTATTAATCAATGACCTAAATGTGACGGCTCCGGTTATTCTCTGTGTCTCTTGTGTTTTTCCTTGTCTGTGTGTTTGTGTGTGTGTGTTCCTCTCACTCTCCTGGCTCTCTGATTGGTGTTCGGCCGACACACCTGCTCCAAGCCACACACCTGAAATCCATCCACTCATCAGCTCTGCAGTGGATCATCCTGCTCTTCCCCGTCACCAGATCTCTGCTTCAGTCTAACTGGTGGATTACGTCTCACATCCCTGAACTGTGTGTCCATGTTATCTCCCCCTCTGCTCCGCCACGCTTCACCAACCTCCAGCCTCTCTCTGCCTTCACCTGCCAGATTTTCTCCTCATCCACCTTCATCCCCTGAAACCGGCCGATGAACCTTTTCTCTTTCACTCACACTCAGAGTCTGTGTCGTGTGTTTGGGTCTGCCGCGGTTGATCAGTACAGCTGATAGCTCCAGTGTGAGATTTTTGTACGAGCCCTACTGAGCTCACACAACCATGCAAACACACACACAGATGCATGTCTGACCTATGACGTGTGTGTGTGCATCAACTTCTAGCTCAGGTTTTCACAGCAACATTTCTTAGGCACAACATGAAATCAAGTGGTGAAGTTACCCTGTAAATAAGCCAGTTACAGTGTGACAGCTTTTCCTTGCCACATTAATTTAATTAGCTTATTAATTAACTAACTGTTCGAAAAGATCTTGTTTCCCTCAAATGTGCTTTGATTGTATTTCTGTTCAGTTTTTGGTTTTTTGTTCAAGAAGTGTTTAGTTTTTTCTCGTCAATTTTGCGCAGATGTCGCAGAGATGCAGTGTTTGTGGAAGAGCCCTTATCTGTTTGTTACTATTTAATTTCAGTGTATAATCATTACTGTTATTTATTATTGTGTCATCATTTTTTCTTTAAATGTGTGTTAATTTCCATGTTTCGTGCCTGAGGACTCAAAAACAAGATGGTGCTTTCAAGGGTCAAATTACTGAAACTGAAAGATGAGGCTGTGCGGAAATTAGTTGAAATACTGGAATATTATATAATATATACACAATATATAAGAATATTGTGAAATGTCTTTCCCAGGGCTGGAGGACCAATATGAAAATAATTTGATATTATTTCATGACTGTCATATTTCACATTAAAATCTAAATGTCAGCCAGGCACCAAACTAAATCACCAACGAAGAAATAATAAAGTGCTTGAATCAGGTGTCCAGACTGTACTTTGTTCTGTATCTCATTGTGTGTGCAGATGTTTCCTCTTCGCTCTCCATCGATGGCGTCTTGGATAAAGTGATCAGCCCGACAGCGGCTGCTGATATTTATGTCCTCGTCATCCAGTCAGAAGCAGGAAACACATCACTTTTATAGACGGAGCATTAATACGACTGTTAGTCTGGGATTTATGTGTCCGGCCTGCAGCGGCCGTTTGTCCCAGCAGACATAAAACGCACCACAGTGTAATAACCTGCATAAGATGTTTTGTCCCAGCAGACAGAAGATTGGCAGACTTCATAAAGTTACTGCTCCCATCCAAGAAATAATTCGTCACATAAATAGTGTTTTTTACAGTTTTGTGTTTTGATGAAACAAACGAGATATAGCGGGTTAATGAGTGAGCTGTAGAAATGTTGGCAGGTGGACTTTGCTTTTTAAAATGCTCTTAAAACCGGCTGACATTCTGCTGTTAAAGATCAGCTGCTGTAAAACTGACTAATCTTTTTTTGTGTTTGCTGAGGTAAAAATCTGTGCGTGTTGTTCAGTGACTCAGAGAGGTGACCTGGATCAGGGCCCTCTGAGGATGTGATGCAGAGACTCTCGCGAACCCTCCTGAGCTCAATTACAGCCGCAGATGTCTGCGGGGCCCGACTGCAGCGCCGATCGATAAGTCATAGTGCGAAGGCAGAAGCTCGCTGACGGTCTGCGTATTGATTCGCAGGAGCCGCTTTTATCATCGTCTCTCTGATTTCACGACTTCTCCCAGCGTGTCTGAATATAAACCTGTTAGAATGATCGACAGCAGATCTGAGGGACGACTGAAGACGCTGCAGGAGCCGATTCACCAAACGAGACCGAGGCCCGATCCCAGTTCCGAACCTCGGCCCGAGCCGTCCGCTTTGTGCTCTGCTGCGTAGGTTGGTTCTTTTGGGGGTCGAGCGTTAGTGGTCATCTCGTCCTCCAAATGGAGTGGTAAAAGAAACTTCCCAGAATGCCTTGCAAAGTGAGTGCAGTGTAAAATGAAACATGGTCAATATCTTCACAAATAATCGTGCAAAGTCTTTATAATCTGTCAGAATATCTTAATCTAATGTAGATGCAAAGGAATATCTTGTTACGGTGGGTTTGTGGTCTGGACCGACTGAGGCAGAAGTGGAAGCAGATAAAGTGCTCAGAAAAGTCTTTAATGCAACATGCTACATGGAAGCAGAGCAGGATAGAGGGAGGCAACACTAAGGCACTCGAAGTCTGGAGTGAAGTCTGGACCAGGCTTATATTGAGGAGATGATTAGTTGAAATTGCAGACAGGTGTGCGTCATCTGCCAGGTCTCAGGGAGGAGAGCGGAACCAGCCACGCCTCCTGTCACACACTGAAAGAAAAGAGCAAATGAGAAAAGAAACCAAAACACAAAAACCCAGACCACAACATATCTCTTCTTTCAAAGTCTCATTTATGAAGCTTGAAAAATAATCCAACAGCAAATTTTCTGCACATCCTCACTCATCTGGTGTCAGTGCATGATTTAGACCAGGTCAGACCGACTCTAGACCAGGTCAGACCAGGTCAGACCAGGTCTAGACATGGTCAGACCGACTCTAGACCAGGTCAGACCAGGTCAGACCGGGTCTAGACCAGGTCAGACCGGGTCTAGGCCAGATTGTAGTAGTTTTAAAACCTGCCTGCTGTCGATAGTTTGTTGCAAGAAAAAACTTTTGAAATGATCAGATTAAAAGTCTCCACATGTTCTGGTCACTGTAGCAGGAAATCCCAGGAAAAGTTCTAAAAAAAAACTGAGTGTCTCAGTGTTTTTGAAAGGTTCGAGTGAACTTTTCTCTGTAGATGGATCAATATTTATTATAAGATCAGATTCTGCTCAAAGTCTGCAGGTGAATCATAACTTCAGCAGAGTGAGACATCTGATCACCGTCTGTCTGTCTGTCTGTCTGTCTGCCTGTCTGTCTGTCTGTCTGTGTGCCTGCCTGTCTGTCTGCCTGTCTGTCTGTCTGTCTGTCTGTCTGTCTGTCTGTCTGCCTGCCTGTCTGTCTGTCTGTCTGTCTGTCTGCCTGCCTATCTGTCTGCCTGCCTGTCTGTCTGCCTGCCTGCCTGCCTGTCTGTCTGTCTGCCTGCCTGCCTGCCTGTCTGTCTGTCTGCCTGTCTGTCTGCCTGTCTGTCTTCAGTAAAAGTCCATCACAATTAGTCTGTCAGCTCTCCTCAGTGAACCAGGTACCAAATGATCTGAATATTAATCATCTCAACAACTAAAGACTCATAATAAGATTCACACACAGACAAACGTTTGTTGCCTCCCTGTCGAAGCCTGACAAGTCGAATCCTGGTTCTGTTTCGAGGTTTTGTTTGTGCGCTCGAAGCTGCTGAACGCGCCCTGTGTGTTGGCGATCACACAGGAGCATCATGGGAAATGTCAGTTTGGATAATGGACTCTGACAGATGGTTTGGGCTTTTGGAGGTTTGTGCAGCCTGTATCAGCAGCGACATCTCGAATCTGCTTTCATTCATCTGTCTGTTGAAGCCGAGGCTTGTTTACGTGTCGGAGCTGAGATGAACCTGGTGTCTCCTTACAAAAAAAAAACATACGTGAAATTCATGCTTCCACATCTGAAAGTAGTTTGTTTTTTTAGTTGACTTTTATTTAACCAGGATTTTTTTCCCCATGTTCTCGAGGACAAAACAGAGAACGTTTTTTGTCTCCCCTCTGTCACTCTCTGAGCCGGAGACAATAAATTTTCAAGTGGAAGAGAAACTCTTTGATCCAATAAATCACAGTGTGGACGAACCAGAAGTGTTTCCTGTGACGGAGTTTCGAATGAGCGACGTTTGGCTGTAATCACGGCCGAGGCCTTGGAGAAGCGTTTGGAGAGCAGAGGTGTTTTATTGCAGGTGGAGGACGCGGCGTCTCCAGGCGGCTCAGACGCCACCGTGAACAGACTCCTGATGGAAATGTCAGCGTTCGTCTCCACCGCTCCACCTTCAATCCATGTCCGGACGCCACCGCCGCCGCCGCCTCGCCTCGGCTGTCCATCACACCTGGCAGCAATATTATTGTTCTGACGCGGGTGGAACGTGGCCGCTCTGATGACAGATGAGGCGTCCCGCTCAGAGAGGACCACGGGAAAAAAATGCAGCCCTGGAGAAATGAAAACCTGGAGTGTGGGTGTCAGAGATGAACAGGCGTCTGCTGTCAGACAACATGAAACATCATCGTCATCAACGGCAGAGAAAGTGTCTGACATTAAATCTGAGGGTCGATGGAAGTAAAGGCCCTTTATCTAACTTTCAAATATTCTTTCTCCACGATGATGATGTGGATTTACACTGACGACTTCACTCTCTTATACTTTGTACGTCTTCATATTCTGATCCTAAACCTCTTGTACTTTCTTCTGTGGATTTGTTCAGATTCACCAAACTCTCTGAACTTTACAAATCTTATCAATCATAAATTGCTTCTTTCAGCCTGATGAATTACACCACTTCATGACATTTGATCAATCGAAGCCCCTAAAATTTCCATTTAATGCTACTTTTCCAGTTCAAGTAAAGTACAAGTACCTCAATTTTGTACTTGGGTAAATGTTCCGAGTGACTCGTGTCCTCATGTCCTCGTGTCCTCGTGCACTGAGTGTCCTTGCAGTTTCTATGATGCTGTGAATGAATCAGAGTTATTGAAGTTCTAACAAACAGGTGTCTCAGAATGAATTTCACATTGTTTCTCGGCAGTTTTGGGACGGAGGAGCCGCGACAGATAATGAGGGTTCAAGCTCTTTAATAAGAGGCAGATTTCTAATAAATTAGTGCTAATAGCTCACTATTTATATCAGACTAATGTGGCGTAATGAGCTGCGCCCTCAATTACAGCGTGTTTCATGATATAATTGATGTTCATCCTCGTTTTGTTTCATTCAGAGAGCGAGAGGACGGCTCAGCCTGCGGGATGAGGAATGTTTAAAGTTTAAAGACTCGCCTGCAGAAATCAAACTTTCACAGAGGGAACGTTCGCTCTGCTCAGGTTCGGGAAACATGAACGCAACGAGTCGAGTTTCTCTCTGACAAAACTGACAAAGTTTCCTCAGGAACCATCAATCTCCCACACAGTAATAATAAACAGGTAAAAGTACATGTTTTTGACTCAACTTGACTGACAGGAAAGTCACAATTCTTGTTTAGGAGATTTGTTAAAGCAAAAATGCCCAAACTATTGTTTTGTTTTATTTTTTATAATGTTGAACTGAATATCTTTAAGACTGAAGACTGAAAACTTCTGAAGACATTTTATCGAGCAAATGATTCATCGATCAATATAGAGATCGAGGAAGAATCAAAGGGTCAGAAGGTAAAAGTGAAGATTCAAAGAGACCTCTGGCTTATGTTGATGTGATGAGTCCAGTTGGATTAGTCCAGTTAAACAAGTCAAGCATCCTCTGTTTTGGAGAATGTTTTTGGTCCAACGTGGACAATAAGTGGACAATTAGTCCTCCATTGTCATTCGGTGTCTTCTGAAATGACACGTACGAGTCTTTTGTTCTCGGCAATGCACATCTCAACAGGAGCTGGACTCGAGATGTGGCCAGTTTGCTTGGCTCCGTCCACAGTGAGAAAAACACACAGACCAAGAGCTCTAAAGTTCACTCATTAAAAAGATGTGAGAAACATCTTTTTCAATTAAATCAGCAGCTTCCTCCGCTGACCGGCCCGTAAACCCTTACCCACAATCCCTCTGCAGCTCCTCCAAACGGGCCCGACTCGGCCGACCGAGATCAGCTCCGTCAGATCGTCTTCCAGCAGACGGCGAAGACGCCAAGAAGATCAGACGGACGGAGACGCTGGTCCGAGTCCAGTTCCCGTCTGAGGCTCCAAATCTGGATTCAAACTGTCTTTTTTTAGGATTATTTTTTTTTAGCATTTTTCAGCTTTATTGGTCAGATTGAGAGCGAAGAGGCAGGAAACAGGAAGAGAGAGAAGGAGCAACAAAGGTCACTGGCTGGAAGTGAACCGAGAACGCTGATGGTGACGGAGGTCAGAGGTCAAACAGGCAGCGGATCAGAAAACAGGAAATAGGATCAAATATACGTATAAAACAGGAACATTGGGGATAAAAGACCTGCTCACGTCACACAACATGAATCTGTCTATTCAAACTGAAAACAAAACAGTGATGTGATTATCACCGTCATTATCCACAGTTATCGCTCCGCCGGCTGCAGGTGAACAAAACCACATCGCCAACACACACACGAATACAAAAGCAGGTTTATACGTATTAATGCAAGAGGATATTTACATAAGACTGAGACGCCTCATTTAGCAGAGTGTGGAGAGACGGAGGAAGCCTGGCAGACGACACCCAGGGAGGAAAACAACCAAGGAGCTGTCTCTATTAAATGAAACCTTTAATTTTCATGACCTTAAAAATACAATTGATTTACCCACAAAACTTCAGATGAGTCACATCAGCCAGAGTCCAACAACAAGAACATCGAACCGTCTTGTTCTCAGTTCTGAGGATTAAATGATGATAACATTTTCTGCACTGTTGACGTTTGAGTCCAGTCATTATTGTGAGTTTTCATTAATCCTGACTGTGATCGATTCTCCTCTGCGGTTCATTGATTTAGGTTTTAACACCAGTTTGAGTGATGAGGACGATTGATGGAAACAGATAATTGAAGAGTTTTCTGCCCGAGATGAGTCGTATATCTTTTTTAACATTTAAAACAATTTATGTCAGAAATGAGCCGGTGGGACGTAAATACACAGGTAAATAATAACTATTAAGAACTATTCCAGTTTAACAGAAGGAGAACTCGATTTAGAAAAGGTTCCTGTGTGGTCATTTTAAAAAAACGCCATTCAATGCTCTAGAAATTCAAGAAAAACATTCAACTGAATTTGACCCAAATGAAATTGACATTCGACGCATTTTTATTATAAAAATATTGATTATCGTGACTTTTTTGTGATTTACAGCCGTATCAAACATTCAGAGTCAATGCAAGAAGCAGTTTGTTCTGGATGTGCAGAAGGAGCTGCAGGAAGTCGCCTCAAGTGATGTCACTTGAGTCAGCGCTCGGTCAGGCTGAAGACTATAAGTCTGAAAATAAAAAAATGTGAAGGTGTTGAGTTGAACCGACCAGACTTTTTTTAATTGTCCATCATGAGTCTGATGATATTATAGAATCAATTGTCCTCTTTTAACCAACATCAGAACTTATATTACTTCGAAAAGGACACATTAAGTTTCATTATAAATCCCTGTCCACCGAACACTGCGTCGCTTTGTTTCTTCCTCTCAGTGTCAGTCCTGTTTGTTCCACACATGAATAATAAAGTTGAGCTGAAACATGTTCTGACTCCTCAGAGCTCCAGAAGAAGCTTCCAGCTCTCGCGCTCGATGTCGGAGAGTAAAGAGCCGCGAGCCGTCGAGTCGACAGAGGCTAAACATCCCGCTTCTTCTCCCGCTCCTCCTGGACTTCCTGTCTCCTTCCATCTGCTCGTCCTGAGCCGCTCTCCGGTTAATCCCAGACATGTCAGACTGTCGGCGCTCGGCTCTGCCCTCCGCAGCGCCGCGGCACCAGGATCTGATGTTAGGAAGCTTTCGCACACAGAAAGGAAACTGTCTGTCTGTCAGCGGGACGTTTCTGGCAAAGCAGCTCGGGGGGTTTGTGGTTTGAGGAGACATCACGACCGCGATGACGATGACGGGAGTCGTGTTCAGCAAGAGTTTGGCCTGTTTAGATTTTCAATACGTGATCATTTATATAATACTGTTGTGGGGAAACAAGTCAAATCTCAGCAGCACTTTGTAGAGTTTTAAACAGAAGACGTCGTTCACAACATGCGTATAATGAAAATGTAAAACCAGTTCACTTAAAAATAAAACAATCCAAAAGCATTAAAGGGTAGAGCTGCAACGATTAATCAATAATTGATCGACAGAAAATTAATCAGTAAAACAGTCTGCAAGTATTTCAATAATTGATTAATTGTTTTTAACATTCAGCTTCTCAAATGTGAGGATTTGAATCTCAGCACATGATAAGAGAGTAAACTGAAAGTGTTTGGAACAAATGAGAAGAACTAAATAGATCAATTTGAGCTGCAGGAAATTATAACCTTATATTATACCATATATTTATAACCTGATTTTTTACGACCTATAGACAAAACGATTAATCAGTTATTTGAGAAAATAATTGGCAGATTCATCATAATGAAAATAATTGTTAGCAAACCCTTTTCTGGGGATATGATAATGTGACTATGGTCTAAAGGTTAATATTTCAAAATAAGAGCTCACTGTTATTCAAGATAACTTTATCCAGATAGGAGCGTTAGTCCGCCCACACTTTATATGATGAACAGTACCTGCTCTTATTTGTTTTGGATGAAAGATTTACTTCAGTGTTTGACAGTGAAAATGTTTGTTTCTCTGTTTTAAATGGCTCTTCATTAATAAAAGCAGACACACTGTGGCTGGTGTGTTTCTGATTCAGTGTGACTGGAGGAGACACACACACACAGGACGACGGAGCGGGAAAGCGATTATGGCACGAATGGTCGAGGTCAGAGGTCAAACAGGAAGCGTGGCGCTCAGCAGATTTAACCACGACGCTCGCTTGTCTTCTGGCGACCTCTGACCTCGTCCGTCTGAGCGGCCACCTCCACCACGTCGAGCACAACCTGTACACACACAAACACACAGGACAAAGTGTAAAAGTTAAAAAATAAAAGCCTGTGTGTGTGTGTCCTTCAGCTCCAGACGGTCTGGAGGTGTTTAGTCATAAACCAACGTATTAGACAAGTTACCAAAGTTACTAGAATTCATCCTAAAGGGAACATGAATGTCTGAACTATATTTCACGGCAATCTGTCCTATAGTTTCACCTTTGTGTTTTCAATAGTCAAAATTCCTTCTGCTTTGTTTTTAATGGTTCTTCTTCCATCTGTTTTTCTTTTTCTATGTTTTAGTTTTTCATAAATAAGACTTTATTGCATCATTTTGAATGAAACGTTCTGTATGAATAAAGTGTTATTGCTCTGTCTCTGTCCTTTGGTTGTGGACAGTCCCGTCACAGCAGAGTTTTGTCGTCTAAAAACTCTTCGCTCCTTCATCAAGGTCGTCCCCAAAAACTCGCTGCCATCATCATCATTAACAAACTGCTTTGTTTTCCAGAAACCAAAAAAAAAAAAAAAAAAAAACAGCCACGTCTGCGTAAAAATAACACGACATTAAACTTAAACGACTGAACCCTTTAACACACACACACACACACACCTCTTTCCTCTGACTGTTAGCGGTTAATAAATAAAGGAAATGAGCAGAGAGAGCTCATTAATATCAGTGAAGGTGAGCAGCTAACAGCCCCGGGAGGCTGCAGCAGTTTACACAGGAAATGAATGGAGGAGACGACACACACACACACACACACACGCACACACAAACACACACACACACACACACACACGCACACGCACACACACACTGTGGTATCCTGGTGGTCAAACTTTGTCCTATAAATCTTCAAACAATACAACATAAAGTCCACAAATATTGTCCAGAGCTTCACTGTTTGCAACAAAACTCATAAATCACTGTGAAAAACACGATCTGTTAAAACTAGAGACGTCAGAATAATGATTTAATTAAACGTTCATCTCAACTTCTTTTCCAGGCTTTAACGACAAAGTTCAACATATCAACTTTTATTTTTCATCATCTGGCCACCCGAACACTTTGTTGAGCCGTTTTCAGAAACACAGTAAAACAGAAAACGAGACTTACTTTCATAGATGTTTACATATATGAGTTTGTATTGGCCTCTCTTCTCTCTTCTTCCCTCTCAGGACCTTCATCACCAGGAAGAGAGAGAGAGTGTGTGTGTGTGTGTGAGTGTGTGTGTGTGTGTGTGTGTGTGAGCGTTAGTGTTACTGTGACCTTGGCTGGACTAATTATTTATATGGAGGACACAGGGGAGAGCACGTTTTTCTGCCTCTAATGATTCATAAACAATTTTAACAGGATGAACTCCATCAGGACCTTAATTAGTCTGTGACACACACGCGCACACACACACACACACACACACACACAATACACACAATATACAAGACCCTCTTACACACGTGGCTATACAATATATGCAAATCAGTGGAAGCCGGACAAATATCAATGAGGACATTTACTTGTGTACGTCCATACTTAGATCACGTGAGGAGTGAACCTGTTATTCTGAAAAGCATCAATTAACTCGATTTAAAACCACAAAATTTACTCTCTGTGTGTGTGTGTGTGTGTGTGTGTGTGTGTGTGAGACAAACTGTGAAGCACTTTGGATAAAAGTGCTATAAAAAAGGAGCCATTTAAATAAAACTTTATTAAGAACATTAGTGACAAACGAGGCATCACTGATACGCGCTGTAAACCTGAACTTCTCAGAACCATTCATAATAAAGTGAGAGGAAATAAACACTGAACAAATGGGGAAAACTCCAGATTTGGACTTTGTTTCCTGTGAGATGTGACCCAGAGCAGCGGCCTCAGATCCTGAGCCCAGCTGATCCAGGATCAGTCTGGATGGAGTCGGTGCCACAGCTTTGATCCGAGCTGACGAGGAGCTGACGACGACTCTGCAGCAAAGAAGACGTCCACAGTCACATCAACAGGGTTCAAATTCAGACCACATCTGATCAGCTTTGTTACAATCTTTTACAATCCAGTTTCTTTTTGATGTATTATTTTCTGGGTTAAAACAAATGTATGTAAATAAATATAATTCACACAGTTGCAGCTTTTCTCAGCTTTCATCAGCTATTTGTTGGTCTTTTCTTCTTCTACAGTTTGCTGAAGCCATTGTGCTGATTTTCATTTCACTAAAATTCTGCTTGGATCCATTTTTAACAGTTCCTCTGTCATTGATAATGATGTTAGATTTGAATCATTGGCTGCATCATCAACAATTCTCCAAAATTCAGCCAGATTTTGCATCTTCAGAAACTAGAATGTACAATAAAGTTCTGTGTGTTTGAATGAAGCTCAGGTGAGTCTCAGCAGGTTGGTGCAGGTGAACGAGGTGCAGCTGGAGAACCAATCAGCCGGTGGGCGGAGCCAAACTTCAACTTCTACAAACGACCTGCTGCCCAGGTGAGTCTGTTTCAAACAGAGGAAACACAGAATAAACTGATCGACATGAAGCTGCGTATCAGAATCCTTTTCTGTCTGTTCTGTGGAGCTTTAGCTCAGGACTTCAACCACAACATTCAACCTGCTGCCGGCAGGTTTGAAGACCAGAGACCGGACCAGAGACCGGACCAGAGACTAGACCACCCTGAAGTCCAGCAACCAGCAGGTCGACCTGATCCACAACCCAGGAGTCACCACAACACTGAGCATTTTAATATTTGATGAAAAGTGCTGCATTATTTTATAAGTCTGATTAATTAAACACTCAACTGTTGATCACTAGAAATGTTGATCCTGAAACTCAACTTATATTTACTTATTTTAATATTTTTTTAAATGATTTTAATTCAATAACTTTGTATGCAAACATTTGTAAAGTAATATTAATAAAACTGTCAGATAATTGTAGTGAAGTAAAAAGTACAATATTTCCCCAAAAAAGGTAAATTTATGTTTTATTTGAAGAGTTTTAAACAGTATGGTTCAGTTTAACGAGACAAAAACACCTCAGTGATGACGACGTCCTGGTTTTTGTTCTGGTAATGATTAAAGCTGATCAACTGACAAACCGATGGATAATATCGTTTCCCTCCCAGACCTCGTCCAGGAGAAGCAGTCTTTCCATGAACCCCTGTCTTGGAGGTTTCCAGATCCGCCGGCCGATGAAGAACCTCGGTTCCCTCCAGACTTTGAGCTGAAGGCTCCGACGGCGGCCGACAGCGTCAGCGCCATCTGCGGCGAGAACTCCATCCGAGTGGAGGCCAAGAAAGACCTGCTGGGGATCGGTAAACCGGTCCAGGCCGCAGAGGTCACGCTGGGAGGATGTCCTGCCACAGGGGAGGACACCGAAGCTCAGGTCCTGGTCTTTGAGTCGGAGCTGCATGGATGTGGCAGCCAGCTGCTGGTGAGGGTCTAATGTGAAACAGCTTGGTTGAATCATTTTTGTACATCGGACATAAACATGACCTTTGTTCAAATGAGTGTAAATTTTCTCTAAGATTTGGCCGACTGTTGGTTGAACTGACCCTTCACTGCTCTTGTGTCTTTGGACACATATATCCTGACAGAAGACTGACAGACCTGCTCGTTATGGTTGCATAACATTATGGGGTAAAAAGACATAGCTGTAGCATGTTAGCAAATCTCTGCCTACTCGTATGATCGTGCATCTGCAGTCATGTTCACCTGATGATGAAACCAAAACTAGTAGATAAAAGAGGCTAAAAGGCTCAGTGAAGCTGCAGAGTTGGTGACAATTAAACACAAGATGTTTTATTACAGATTGATTTGACAGTAAACTGTGTTTCAGATGTCTGAGGACTCGTTCGTCTACGCCTTCACGCTGCTCTACGCTCCCACTCCTCTGGGAGACGGTCAAATCATCCGAACCAGAGACGTCTCTGTCAGCATCCAGTGTCAGTACCCGAGGTCAGATTTTATACAACTGAACCTGAAAAACTTTCTGTCATTTTTGTGTCTGTTCCATTGAAATGCTAAAATGTTGTTTTTAGTTTGTTCTTGTCGATGATGTTTCAGGAAGCATGATGTGAGCAGCGGGCTGCTGAAGCCGACCTGGACTCCGCTCAGCCTCACCAAGGCCTCAGAGGAAAGTCTTTACTTCTCCTTCAGACTCATGACTGGTCAGTGTTTGTTCCAGCTTCATGATTATAAAAGTTTGTTTAAAGAAAAATCACTTTCTCTGTGTCTTGGTGGCACGAATCTACGTCACAGTTCTTTTAATATGTCAAACATCTGAACGGTCCTGTCTCGTGTCTCTCAGATGATTGGCAGTTCTCTCGTCCATCTGCTCAGTTCCTGTTAGGAGACATGATGAAGTTTGAGGTTTCGGTCAAACAGTTTCATCACGTCCCCCTCAGAGTGACGGTGGACAGCTGCGTGGCCACCGTGGTCCCTAACGTTGACACCGTCCCTCGATACGCCTTCCTGGGAAACGATGGGTCAGTTTACTGACTGGTGATGGTTTGTAAAGTCCTCCTCCATTCAACAACGCTCAGAGTTTAAATCTCAGGTTGACGCTTGTCTGTAGGAACATGATTCATACTCCTATCTTTGTCGGGTCAGTTGTCGGAAGACCGCTCTCTGTGGCGTTCAGGTGTCTTGTCTGTGACGGTCCTCTGTGTTGCCTTCAGGTGTCTTGTCAGTGACCGTCCTCTGTGTTGCCTTCAGGTGTCTGTTTGACAGTCAGCTGACAGGCTCCAGCTCTCGGTTCCTGCCTCGGTCTCAGGACGACAGACTGCAGTTTGAGGTGGAGGCGTTCAGGTTCCAGCAGGACAACAGCGGCGTGGTGATTTCCTGTTTATCTACTGCTGTTTGAATATTAACTTGATTTAACTATTAACTTTGAGTCTCTTTAGATCTACATCACCTGCAGCCTGAGAGCCACAGCAGCGACTGCAGCTGTTGATGCCACCAACAAGGCCTGTTCATTCTTCAACGGGTGAGACTCCACCGACACTACAACTCCCATCATCCTCTCTGCTGCAAACACTCTCATTCTCAGTGGGTTTAAATGACTTGAATGACTGGAACCATTTAAGTTTCAATGCGTTGTAAGAGGCAGAGCTTTTGATTGACAGGTGGAGGGAGGCCAGTGGCAGCCATCAGGTGTGTACCTGCTGTGATACAGTCTGTGGGACAGGAAGCCAGAGTCACCTGACAGAAACAGGTACGTGGGTGCAGACTTGAAGTATACAGATCTCTCACTCAAGAAAAAGTAGCAATACTACAGTGTGAAAATACTGTTACAAGTATTCAAAATCTTCACTAAAAGTGCAGTATTGGCATTAAATATACCTAAAGTAAAAGTACTCATTATGCAGAATGTTCCATCTCAGATATATTATTGGATCATTTGAATGGGATTTTGAGTGGATGCAATATTACTCTTCTCTTACTTGAATGAATTATCTGTCAAGTTTTTTTTTGTAGAAGGTAAAATTCTCCTTAAACCTCCCCAATTAAGACAAAACTTTTACATTTACATGTTTATTCAGGTCAGGTTTTGCAAGCAGATGATTCATTTCAAACCATTAACCTTTTACAATCCATTTTAATTCACTGTTTTTAAGGTACAAATCAAGTGGTACATGTAAAGTAATTCATAAAAGTTGAGGATTTGCTGTTTGTGTTTCAGGAGCTCAGTGGGAACAGGAAACAGCCGTTGGACCAATCACAGTGAAGGAGAGACCTCAACGATGAAAAAAACAACAAAAAGAACATTAAACTGAAATGAATGAGATTAAAGCTTAAAGTCTGAGACGTGGTTTGTCGTCATGGTTAAATCTATCTGACCTGTTTCAGCTCTCTGAGTTGTCAGCTGTGTTCGCAGGCAGAGTTCAGGTCCCAGCCTCTGGAACGACTTCACCACGTCTCCAATTATCCAGAAAAACAAAATCTGTGCACGATAATTAGTTTATAGATCTGTGTGTGATCAATGAGTGGTTCCACCATCACACTCATCTGTTTTAATTACGATTCTTCTGGATGAAACCAAACACACAAAGCTTAAAAGAAGAAACTGTTTTTGTTCCGTTGAGGATTTGTTCACGTTGTTCAGCAGAGAAGAATGAAAACTTTTCCTTTTCTCTTGTCTGTAAAACCACTGCAGCTGAATCCTGTATAATTAGTCTGTTTCAAGTTCATGTCAATTCATGTTGTACTACTATAAATCAAAGATTAAACCTTAATTTATCCCTAAAAATATATCAGACAGAGACCCATTAATTTGTCCATTAGTTTGAAATAAAAGCCAAAAACTAAGCCCTCAAAAAAATGAATTTCCTGAGGCCTTAATTATCAAATTGGACAAAGATTTAAGGTTCTGGATGAAGCCAACACAAATATTAGACTGATGTTCTCTCTCTCCTACACATCACCTGGACATCGTTTAAAAGGAGTAAATTCCTTAAAATTGGCCAAATAGCATGAAAGTATTTTCACTTTAATTCAAAAAGTTACGACCATTTTAAGACATAAATCAAGGGATGACTTTAAACCTTTATTCGTCTCACAGTGGGGAAATTCACCACAATACCCATTCCTTATCATTGAAAAGACAATTTAAGTACCATGAGAGAGAATTCTGCATATTGCACTTTTTCCCCCAGTAATTCAGCAACAGCCATGAAATAAACTGGTTTATTCTTTCAGCTGAATGTGAATCTGAAGAGTGTGTAATAAATAACTGACAGACGTTCAAGTTCAACAGCGCTGCAAATTGATTGTTTTCTACTGTTCCAGCGTCGGAGAGTTGGTGTTATTGGATTGTTTGGATTTGTTTGTGAGCTGATTGGATCTTTATCAACTTGCCGCCATGAGAACATGTTGCCCTTAAAGGTTCTTTATTGCTGTATTTTTATAAAACTCAGGCATAAAAATGCAAAGCACCTGCAGCTCTGAGTGACTCAGGAGTCCACTGGATTGTCTCCAGCTGCTTTTAGCTCTAAATGTTTTGTGACTCTTGACTGAAAACTGAGGAGTCTTGAAATCAGGACTGACGCCCCTGAACTCCATGAATGTGCTCTGACCTTTGACCTTCAGTCTGAGCCGTCTGGACTCTGATGCTGCACATCTCTTCATGCCGTGGTGGGTGGATCTTCCTTGACTGGGTCGGTCGGTGGATTGTGTTCTGGGACAGCTGCTCTGCCACTTCGCCCATCGTCCATTTTAGATGACATCACCTGAGTGGACACAGCTGGAGCGACTGTCATCATGCATCACAGAGGGGGCGGGGCAAAGGGCTCATCATCTATTTTCTATATATAACCCTGACCTACACCCTCCTCCTCCTCCTCACCACTGAGTCGCCTTGTTTCCTCGCGGCGGCCTGACCGGAGGCAGCGGCATCCATCACGGGCCGGAGAGGAGCTTCCTGTCGGATTCATCCATCTCTGCTCTCCGTCTCTCGAGGGAGGACAAGACCACCGCTGACTGTGTGACCTGAAACTGAGAGGTCACAGGGTCAAACTCAACAACAAAGGCTTCACAATAAAAGTCTTCAATGAAAACTCACTCAGTTGTCTTTTAAATCCAATCAAAAAACTAAACTTGTGTATCTGAAAATAAAGTACAATCACATTATTTTGTCCACAACCATTCAAACCATTCCAACCATTCCTCATCACATGCTGACGTTGTTGTGTCCAATGTGCTGCATTATTCTAACAGCAGAAGGTGCTGTTTGAAGAATCTTCATCACTAATTCCTGTCTTCAACATCATCGCATGGATCTGCTCTTTAACCAGAGAGAGAAACTACAGACTTTGAGAAAGGCGTTTAAAGTTTTCAGGTTTCTTAAAGGTCCCCTCATTTGTTAAGACACATAAAATATTCTGCTGGGAACATTAATTTGTTCTTTCTTAAAATCACATCTATTCCTTCTCCTTCACTGAAATTTCCACAATGTATGAAATATGAATATTACAGAAATGTAACTGCTGCAGACTGCCTCACGTTTTTAAACTGAGAACACAGAGAAACACAGAGAAACTTCAGCAGATTAATTTAAAAACAGCCTTCAAACTGCATCATTCTGCGCAGTGAAACACAAACATGACAAGTTTGCAATAAGAAAAACACATGTTTGAGTGGAAGGAGACTTTAATTTAACG
The DNA here is from genome assembly GCA_025331565.1 of Holacanthus passer. NCBI lineage: Eukaryota > Metazoa > Chordata > Actinopteri > Pomacanthidae > Holacanthus > Holacanthus passer. Next base: position 670,305 of record JAFREQ010000130.1, read on the forward strand.
CCTTGTAATCTGATTATTATTCTACAAAATCATTGTCAGAGATCTTGCATAAGCCCAAAGCTCAGGTGAGACAGTTACCTGTCTGCTCCTGGTCTCTGATCATCCTGCAGGAGGAGACGTAAAGTCAGAATCATCATTAACTGACAGGCAGCTCTGAATTTCTGTCCTGATCTCTGACTTCCTCTCATCAAACACCCCGTCACAATAAAACATCAATCATCATCACTTCCACATCGTCGTCTGGATCAAATCAGCCTCAGCTCTTCTTCACAAACTGTCACACGTTGCTTTTAGGGACTGAGCAGCTTCACGGTCTATCAGAGATTTAACAGATTGAGCTTCAGCAGGACGGTGACAGACGTCTGTCAGCGTCTCATTGAAGACAGAAATATTTCTAAAAAAAATACAGAGACATACTGAGACTCTCCTGAGAGTCTGAGGCTAAATTAATTTCATTCAGAGAAAACCCAGTTTTAATAATCTTCTGCTGATGCCACACAAATCATAAACAGCAGGTTTATATCAAAACATCCAGCTGCTTTTTATGCTGAAACCTGGATTCTTGGGCATCATATAAACCTTCATTTAATGCTTTGTCTGTTTCCTGGAATCAAGAGTAAAAATTATCAATCAGTTAATATGATTTTATTGAGTTGTTCAGTTCACATTCAGCTGAAAGTGAAAACAGTTTGAGCTGAGATTAATGAGAGTTTGAAATTTTATTGGTACAAATTTAACTCGTATCAAAGAAAAAATTCATCTGAAACAGAGAAGCTGCACACACACACAGAGCAGTGTGTGCAGCAGCAGCGCCCCCTGCTGCCTCTGAATAAAACTTCAAAAGCTGGAAAACACAGCACATCCTGGAAAACACTTCAATGAAAACTGAAATGTCTTTGAAAACGTCACCACAAGTTTCATCTGTTTGTCTTGTGGAAATTGAATGAAAACGTAAATCAGCAAATTATTATTATTATTATTATTAGATGTGTTTTTAAGTCACAACAGACAATAAGCCTTTAAAAGCTCACAATGAAAGTTTGAACATTTACAGTAGACATTATCTTTATCTTTGACGTTCTGTATATAACAAATAAAATCTACACAGAGTGAATTCTTGCTCCTGTGTAAAAGAAAGCAGTAAAAATAAATCGAGACATTATTTCACATGATTCACCGAAAGAGAAAGATCAAATAAATGTACAGGAAAATGGTGAGTTTAGTTTCCAGCGCAAGAGGACGTGATGACGACAGACGCAAAAGATGCTGATGCGTTAAAGTGCTGTACGAAGTGTTGGAAATATGAAAGGGTTTTCATAAAAACAATGAAACAAACGGTGAGATGTGGGAAAATGATATTTATAAAATAATAATTCCAATGATTTTAAAGATTCTGAATATGTTTGCATGTGTATATTTTAGTTTGTATATGGCAGTTTGTATGTGGTATTCCTTTAATTTGTTTGATGCTTTTTTACATTTTTGTCTTAAAATAAGTTGTTGCAAGGTTTCCAAGCAAGTCTGGGGTCCATTGTGACTCCAAAATATTGATTTCACACACTTTAAAAATCAACTCCATATGTAAATGTGACTTAATCAACCAAAAAACATAAACATGGTTTTGCACAAATATTGATAGTGGTTAATAAGATTTTTCACATCAAACCACTTTAAAATAAACCAATTTAGGTTTTGTACACATGGCTAATTTATGTTAAAAATGTAGTAAAAAAATTAATTAAATATTTAAAAATATTTTATTTGTTTTTAGCTCAAACTCATTTTATTTCCTCTGTTTCTCCATGTTTCCTGTGTTTAGAAATAAATATTTAAAAAATTAAATTAAAAAAAATATTTACGAATTTCCCCACTGAGGGACGAATAAAGGAATATCTTTTCTTTAAAAGCCTGTATTTTTAGTTCATGCAGTATTTTAATCTGCGCAGTTAAGAATTCAGGGAAAATATTATCTTTACAAAGATTAATGACATGTTCATGAGAAAAATCAGTGTAATAATCAAAAATCTTCAAGAAGCTGAGTATCTAATTTTCTGATAATGAAATAATCAAAATCACACCAAAAAGTTTGAATAACAGGAAAATCTCAAAATAGGTGAATTACGAAACCAAGACTAACCACTTTTCTGGCAGCACATGAACGCAGCACATGGCCGCAGCTCCTCCTATTTCCGGTAAGAAAACCGCTATCTGTCAGGAAAACATCCGGAGCTCTGATCCGCTACTCGGACTCACCGTCTGCTGACGAGCCGCTGGTCCGCGGTGGTTTGTTTCCGGGGTCTGGAGCCTGTGCGGACACACGGAGAGAACATGCCCGGCCGCAGGTAGCCGTCCCGGGGGCCGCAGGTAGCCGTCCCGGGGCCGCCGCTGCCTCCTCAGCCGGCTGAAGGACGGAGATGGAGAGGCCGAGCAGGCAGCTGCTGCTGTCCGAGCTCCGCGTCAGGAACACGGCGTACGACGTGAGCCTGAGCCGGTCCCTGCTCACCTGGAAGAGACGCACCTCCAGCCCGGTGTACCACCCGTTCAGACCCAGTAAGACCCACTGTCTGTCTCTGTTCACGTCTCTCAACCCCTGTCTTTGTCTCCCTGTCTGCGTGTCCGTGGGCCTTGAACGCACCGCGACATCTTGCGTGATAAACAAAGGACACAGAGACACGTTGGACACTCAGACTGTGTTTGGACCTGAACGCAACACACGAGTTACCAAACAGAGCAGAACATGAAGTGTCTGCGATGAGAAGCTGAAACATCCGGTTACATAACGTCAGTCTGACACGCAGCTGCACCAAACCCCATTCATTTTTCACTGGATTCTAAACACAGGCAAACATGGAGAAACAGAGGAAACACGATGTGTCTGAGCTGCTAAGCTTGAACGTAATGTCAAGTTTCCTCTGTTTCTCTGACATAAACTGCTTAGTGGGCATTTTGCTGTTCATTTTACTTGTATAAGAGTATTTTGACATCGCAGTATTTCTACTAAAAGGATGTGACACGTTCTTAGTCACTGGGACCAGCATGTGTGTAAATCCTCTCTTCCTCTTTCCTTAACGTCCGGTTGCATCGTGATCTTGAGACATTGAGGGATCAGGGATCTTTGAATCCTTCAGGAGACTTGTTTGTGTTTTCTGATGGATTCAGCCTCCTCACAATCAGGTGTGTTCAGGTTCACAGTGAAGAAACAGCCATTCATCTGTAGTTTTTAATGAAAGATGTGCGTTGAGGATATTTTGTAAGATACTGATAATGATAACAATCTGTTTTAATAGTATTAAAACCCTCCCTGTCCATCAAGGTGTGTCCTCAGTCACACAGGTGAGCTGCCACTGTTTGAATATTCAAAGTTGCAGGAAGATTCAGATCAGGCTGAGGCTGCTTCAGGGTTCACTGTGACCTGCTCATAGACTGCAGGTGCTTCAGGGTTCGCTGTGACCTGCTCAGAGACTGCAGGTGCTTCAGGGTTCGCTGTGACCTGCTCAGAGACTGCAGGTGCTGCAGGGTTCACTCTGACCTGCTCAGAGACTGCAGGCTGCTTCAGCTGAAGTGATCCTAACATGAACTATAATCAGTGAAGGGACCTTGAATGTAGCAGCTAGTAGAAATGCACCTTAGGAGTTGTAGTCGACTTCTCTCCTCCAGTTTGTCTGCAAGTTTGTCCCTTTTTAACTTTTTTTTTAATCAAAGAATGAGATATTTTCTGAGACAGTTGTTCATCTTTAGTGAACCGAAATGAGTTTGAGCTGATCACAGTCCAGCTGTTTTTCATCCACTGTTCTCATGGTGACGACAGAAATACCTGCAGGCTGTGTGCACCTGAAACAGACAGCAGTGTGTTGGTGTTGTGAGTGTGTTTCAGGTATGAATCTTTAATGTCTGACCTGCTTTCTGTCTCCTGCTGCTGAGAGGAGCTGCTGCTATTTTCAGAACACTGAAGTTTTTAAAAGTACACATTAATGAGACCTGCACCTTCTCCTTCTCCTTCTGAGTTTTTATTGTTGTCTACTTTGTAGATTAATGCTGAAGACATTTAAACTATGAAATAGGACATATGGAATTCCATAGTAAACACAAAACACATAAACAAAGCAAAGTATGTTTTCTATTTGAAGTCCTTGACCACAGTTTTGGACTGTCAGCTCTCTCAGCTTCATTCACCTGCAGTGGTTTTCAGGTAACAGGTGCGTCTAATCAGAAGTTAATTAGTGGGATTTCTTGCCTTCTTGCCTTGTTTGCACTGAGTTGTGCAATAACTTTCAGTGTACTGTTGACAGAGTACCTTAACACATGGTACAGTAAGTCATACTCACACTGACCAGGTTAAAGATTGGTTAATTTTTTGCAGCTGTGCAGAGAAGTGTTGGTCTGTCAGTCCACCACTTTGGTCCAGGCTCAAATATCTTGACAACTATTGGGTGGACGCAGTTTTGTACAGACATTCGTGTTCCCCTCAGGACAAACTGTAATCACTTTTGTTGTCTCTTAACTTTTCATCAGGTCAAAATCTCACTTTGACTTTTACTGAAAACCTGCAGAAATAATGACATTACCATCAGCCTCAGCTGCACTTTGTGTTTAGTGCTAATAAGCAGATGTTGCATCCTAAACTAAGACTGTGAACATAGTGAACACATGGATGTATTAATAGAAGCTTGATACAACGTTCAAACATTGTGCCTCATTCACTCCTATGACAGCTCACTGCTGTGTTTCTCCAGTCGGTTGAGAGCACATGTGTTCGAGGCTTCTTCTGACCGAGCCGGCTGACTTCCTGTTACAGCAGCTTTTTTATAATGCTTGTATTTTATGAACTCATTAAAGGTTAAAGGAAAGATTTCAGACTTGATTCCCTTTTATACTCTATTTTAATTATTTGAGTAACTGACCTTTTCCTGGCTCTTGTTCGTTTTGGGTCTCATGCTGTGGAGGGTGAAACACTGACTTCATTATTTGGGTGGTTGAGAAGTTTCCCACCTGTTCTGAGAGCCTCCTGGATGAAGCTGCTCTGTGGAGTGTTTGGTAACTGTCTGGTTCTCCTGCAGGGTTTTGTGTTCCTTCGTTTCCTCGTCGACCAGCCTCAGGTAGGAGATTTTGCTCCCACGATGCAGTGGGCCACCTCCACCTGCCGACTGCAGGTGTAGTGACTGTGGTGCTGCTGTTAGAACATGTTTCTCTGTTTGATGACTGAGCTATAAAACCTGTTTGTGTGTTCCCAAACTGAAGCTGCAGTCGTGTTCCAAAATGATGCAAAATGGTGCCAAGTTTTTAAGACGAAAAGAAGTCACTTCCTGATTTTCATCAAATTATATTAAAACCTTTAAAAGAATCTGGACTTTGTATCCAAATTGCAGACTGTCAAACTTCTACCATCAGTTTTTATTTCATTCATTAGTCTTTGATTAGTCAAAAATCACATTTTGGAATAAAACTCATGTTTTCAGAGAAGTAGATAGAATCGTAGTTTTATTAATTTACTGCTCTTTTCCATCATCATCAAATCCAGCAGAAACATGCTGTCCTCCTCGCTGCTCCCGGTTCAGTGTTTCATGTGTAGTTTGGCTCAATAGTTTCACTATCAGTTTGTTCAGTTTGTAGATTCATGTGCTGCTGCTTTTAGAAACCTCCTGTTTAATTAAAGTCCAACACTAATATTTCTGAGAGTGACATGTTCAGATGTCAGTCTCATGTCTGTGTGTTAGCTGGAGTCAGGATGTAGTTTTAGCTTAGTTCCAGCACATAACTCACAGTTTGTCCTCTTCCTGCTCTCACAAGCTGGCAGTCAGAAAGCTACAAGAAGTAGGTGGTTTGGTTTTATTCTCAGCTTGTCTTATTGTTGGTTCCAGATTGATTTCTTATTTTCCTGGAAGCTGTTGGATTCAGTTCGTTTCTTTGAATATCATGTTAAACTTAGTCAATATGTGGTTCATTTGAGTCGCAGTGGCCTCAATTCTGGAACTGAAATTCAACCAGCTGTCTGATGGTGCGTTCATGGGCTGCAGAGAGGCTCCAGAATATCTCATAACAAATGGCTGACAACGTGTGTGTGTGTGTCTGTGTGTGTGTGTGTGGTTTAGGTGTGTGTCACAGTGTGTCAGTGTCAGAGATCATCTCTGTCAGAGAGGAAGAGGAGGAGAACAGCAGCAGACGAAGAGACGATGGCAGCTGGAAAAAGATTAAAGAGAGCGAAGGGAAGGACTGCAGGCAGGCCTTCACAGGTAAACACACCTGGAAACACATCTGTTAATACTGTAAACACATCTGGAAACACACCTGAAAGAACAATAAACACATCTGGAAACACAGTTAAAACATCTGGAAACAAATCTCTACACGCACCTGGAAACACAGGTGGAAGAACAATAAACAAATCTGTTAACACACCTGGAAACACACCTGAAAGCACACCTGAAAGCAAAGACTTCTGGAAACACACCTCTACACTGAGCTGGAAACTCAGCTGTATGTTCACTCTGTGAATTGACTGATTGTGAGTAACTGAATGAGGCAGCATGTGAACATGTTCTGGAAATAACTTCAGTGATAAATCTGTCTCTTTAGCTCTTTCACAATAAAAGCATTCCATTGGCTCACAGGTGAAATGTTTTTATTTAAAGCTGCAAAACAATTTCTAATCAGGAATTTATTCCCTGATGAATCATTAAATGGTCAATTATGAAATGATCTGTTGTGACTGACTGTTCTTGTGTGTGTTGTCTTTCAGTGTTGTACGTGGAGAGGAGTCGGCAGCACCGCTGGCGGTGCGCTGAGGTCACCTTCACGTGTTCTGACGAGGCGCTGTGTCAACGCTGGGTCAGTAGCATCAGAGAGCAGCTCGCCGCTATCTGTAAGACTTAACACCAACACGCACTAACACACATTGACTAACACACGTGTTTGTTGATGAGATTGATCTGTACCATCATCATTGTTTTCTACAGCCAGCAGACCCAAACACCTGCTGGTCTACATCAACCCGTACGGCGGGAAGCGACAGGGCAAACACATCTACGAGCAGAAGGTCGCCCCGCTGTTCGCCCAGGCAGGCATCTCCACGCACGTCATCGGTACGTCCTGTATCTCTCACTTCCTGTTCTTGAACTTCCTGTATCAAGGATTTTACATCTAAAGCACTTTGTGTCTGTGTGTTTGTCATCATAGTGACTGAGTACGCCAATTATGCAAGAGATCACCTGAGGACGGAGGCCGAGCTGAAGAAGTTTGATGGGTGAGCATTAATAGCGTAACCACATCAAATACCTGCGAGACAGCTAAAATAGGTGAACCACCAAAATAAAAGCAGCACATGGAACACATCTGTCAGGCTGCTGGCTTTTTACACTTTGACAGCAAACAAAGTGCAAAATGCATCAGAGAATTTATCTTTCATTTACAAAAACAAATACAAAAATAAATGAATAAGAAGCCACTGTATTCTGTAATGGTCTAACAGTTCACACACGATTCGATCAGTTTCACTTCCTGCTGACGTGTCGTTTTGTCCCCGGCTCAGGGTGGTGTGTGTCGGAGGGGATGGCATGTTCAGTGAGATCATCCACGGGCTGATCTGGAGGACACAGATCGATGGCAGCGTGGATCCAAACTGTCCAGATGAAAGTCTGCTTCCCTGCTTGCTTCGCATTGGAATCATTCCTGCAGGTGGGAAACATGACTCGTGTATTGATTTAATGTTTGAGGTGAACGCAGCTGCCAGCCAGAGAACAGGATTCTCTGTTACCACGATATAGATGCAGGTTCTGACTGTGGCCTCTTTTCTCAGTTTGTTCTGTTCTGTTTGTTTGTGTCCTTTTTGTTTTCTGTTGTTCAGCTTAAGTGCTCTATAAATACTCTCACACACACACACACACACACACACACACAGAGTCATCAGGGAGACATTCATTTTCTCTGCAGCAGTAGAGGAGAAGCAGCTCACCTGGTTATTTAATGGCTGCTGTGATTGGTAGAGGTGTGTGTTTGTGTTTGCGCAGCACTGTTGTTCTTCTAAAATGTGCAATTTCAAACCTTTGTACTTGTACAATGATAAAAAACACTTTCAAACACTGATAACAAATAATCAGAATATTTGTTGTTACCTTCAGTCCTGCTCTTCACCTGGAACGTTTCACTGCTGAACTGTTGAAAAGCTTGACACAAGACAAATCTGGTTTGTTTGTTTCAGGTTCAACAGACTGTGTCTGCTTCGCCACTGTGGGCACCAACGACCCCGTGACCTCTGCACTGCACATCATTGTGGGTCAGTCACATGGTCTCACTACACTTCATCGTTGACATGAACCATTTCAGCACCAGTTATTAATATATGGATATTTGACATGTTATACACAGGACATACAAATCGACCATGCCTCTTATCTTATGATTATAGTGTTCTCCAATACAGTTACACCAAATGTAATGAAAATCCATTGATGCACTTTACTTTCCGTGGTCTCTACTGCCATCTAGTGTTCTTCTAGATAACAGGCTCTCTACATGCACTTAGTGCACAGTGGGAGGTTTTTTTGAACATCATCAAATGTGCAAACAAACCACGTGTTTGAGCCTCATTCAGCGACGCTCTGAGCTTCCCCTGAGCTCTCAGTATGTTGATTGTGTGTTAACGTGTGTGTTCAGGAGACTCTCAGCCGATGGACGTGTGCTCGGTTCACCACAACAACACGTTCCTGCGATACTCCGTCTCCCTGCTGGGATACGGCTTCTACGGCGACGTGCTGACGGACAGCGAGAGGAAGAGATGGATGGGACCGGCCAGATACGACCTCTCAGGTAGAAATACAGCATGTGTCAAGATGTTTTCAGGGGAAATCTTCTGTCTTCAGGAAAGCTGAAGTAAAGAGTCCACAAAGAACTTTCTGCAGTTTGTACAGCTTTGTGCTTGGAACAGTAATAAATGGAGGCAACACATTAACATTTGTTTTCGGTGTCTTTTACTGAATGTTATTGATGCTCCCTGATGCCCAAAACACATTAACTACAACTGCTGTAATTCAAGTCTGGAGACAGCAGTGAAGTGAACAGACGATTCAGCAACACACACAGCAGCAGCATTAGCAGACAAATTATAGGGCAAAAAAAGTATGCAGAGGCATCCTGAGCCTGATTCATCCTGAACATTAAAGTAAAAACAAAACAGTGCAAAATATGGAATGACACAAACAGACAAGAACACAAGCAACAGAATACAAAGACAGTGCAGGATGAACCCAGCAATAGAGTACTGCATGAAAGACTGCAGACATTAATGTGGGAGTTTAGAGCAGATATAACGAGGTGCGATTACTGTAACGTAATGTGAATGAACTGTGTACTGATGATGAGAACGAGAGTTATCCTTGGTCCATTCCATTCATTTACTTTTCTATTGACGCTCCTGCAGGTGTAAAGATGTTCCTGACTCATCATTACTATGAAGGAACAGTGTCCTACCTGCCGGCCAGAGGCATCGTGGGAACGCCGCGGGACGCCGGCAGGTGTCGATCCGGGTGAGCGAGATGTGGTTCGAGATCACGAATGCTTTAATTTAGTGCCCAACTCTTTCCACTTCAGATAAGCTCATGCTGTTCAAGTTCACTAAGTTTAGCATTTTAAGTTTACTTGCTAAAGGTTTGGTTTGAGTAAACTAATGTTTTATTTTCACAGCTAAAATAGTTTGGTTCAGGTATGGGAACAGTTTAATTTAACAACCAGCAGTTTTTGGTTCACTTCAGGTAAGTTGATGGTTCAGCTGAATAGCCAAAACACTGTGGTTCAGTTCGTGTTAGCTTATTCTGTATAGCGGCTAAAACAGCTTTTGGTTCAAGTCAGTTCAGTGTCGCCGTTAAAACAGTTACAGCTCAGCAAAGGTTAGCTAATGATTTGGTTCAAGTCCTCTAATAGTTTAATAGCTAGAATGGTTCGGTTTTAGTTACATCGTCTATTTATTGTTTTATGCTCTTTTTTAAAATAACACTGTGTCTGTAAATTTCTAGCTGTGTGGTTTGTCAGCACAACGGGCAGCTACTTTCAGAGAGAGCTGAGAGGTACGAGGTGGATGAAGCATCAGACAGTGGTGAGTCCAACAAATCCTTATTTCAAAATCACAGTTAATAAGAAAATGACTGAACTTCTCTTCGGACCAGATATCCTGTCAAACCAATTGATTTTTAATGAAAAAACAATCAAGACTGAAAGCTGGGGGTAAATTACTGGCATGGCTTCATCAAAACTGAAAAATTCACACCAAACCTGTCTGATTTACATGTTTATTCTTGTTGCATCTTGGAATATATTTGGAAATAAAAGTGGTCCATGAATGAAGCCCTGAAGCACACCACAGGATAGACACAAGAAATTAAAATCACCTTGTTTCTGTTGTTGTACTCTTGAAACCCTGCTGTAATGGAGGAGATGGCTTTGGCCGATGAACCACTCTTGAGACCTCTAAAATACCCAGATGAAGTTGCTGACTCTAAGTATCCGCAATCTCCCCAGGTTGTCCGGTCAGAACATGAAGATGGCACAAATGTAACAGACACACTCTCTCTTTGACATGCCACTCATTTATTGATATTAGACAGTCTGCAGCGTGATGGTATTTGATTGAGGAATGGGTTTATGCATGAGGTTCAGTGTGTGTGGTTTCTATAAATAAAATATAAAATACAAATGAGATATGTAAACATTACTAAGAAATATAAACAACATATGTATAACATATGACACACAACAAACTGCACTCTTAACTTGAAGGGAGTGTCAGCACATTACTATGTACATACTATGTACATACTATATACAGAAAACACTAGGAAGACACGCGTATATCTACAGAAGGTGAATTGTGAGACGGTCCCTAACGGACATGAGCGTCTGCACGGACGAAAATGAAACTTAAAGGTCCGACGAGCGGATAGCATAAACATCATAAGAGTTGACATTTAAGCATACGGAGCTATAAAGTAAACAGTATAAACCATGGGGGATAGCAATATACAGAAGACTACGATATTCTCCACTGACAATGATGCAGATAAGACAGGTGATGCAGCAGCTTAGCTAGATGCGGTCCGACACTATACATTAGCATGAAGCTACCGCTACACAGATGAACTAGAAATGACTTGTTGAATATATATGAATGACTTACATTCTAATGGACGCACATAAATATGGAAAAAGAGTCCAATAGAGAAAGTAGTTGAGAGTTGGACGGATATCTGGCTGCTGTCCCTCGGTCCGCTGCTCCACGCTGAATGACCGCAAGAAGGTAAACACAGATTTATGGGGGGTCGCGGTCATCTGTGATTGGTGGGCAGGTAGGGTATGCAGTCAGGCACGGGCTGTTCACGTGAACAGGGGGTGAAGTGGCGTCTAGATGTCTGCATCAAGTTTGTCATGAGTCTTCTGTACACCTGCAGTCATATTTGTTAACTCTAATTCTTTCTATTCTTAATAATTATCAACATTTGAAACATTTGACATGAAAACTATTGAGAACTTGTACACAAACTGAACTAATGAAGGTTTGGCAGCAAGAAAAGTAAATTCTGTCTCTCTGGGGTTTTGGTTCCAGAGAGTGACGAGTGGAGGACAATCCGGGGGAAGTTCCTGGCTATCAACGCTGCCAGTATGAGCTGTGCTTGTCCTCGCAGCCCCAAAGGTCTCTCACCTGCTGCTCACCTGGCCGACGGTACCACCGACCTCATCCTGGTCCGAAAATGTTCCCGCTTCGACTTCCTCAGACACCTCCTCCGACACACCAGCAAAGACGACCAGGTAATTAGTATTCTAGTTTATCGTCTCTTCGCGTGACTTCTGAGTAGAAACACCTGGTACAGCTACACCTTCTTTCCTCCACACCTCCCTGTTTTCTTCTTTTCCCCTCGTTGTGTCTTGACCAGTTTGACCTGACCTTCGTCGAGGTCCACCGGGTACGGCGTTTCCGCTTCACACCACGTCACTGCCAGAGCGACTCGGACCTGGAGCTGGATCTGCGGGAGAGTGGCAAACACCAGATCTTCAGCCAGATCTGCCGAGATCATCCTGCTTGCAGCTGTGCCCCCGCCTACAGCAGCTGGAACTGCGATGGTGAGATCCTGACCCACGCGGCCATCGACGTCAGGTACCACGACCCTCTGGGAGTTTCTTACGTGTCTGGTCAAATTATTTTAACCCAGGTTAAATTTGCCTCATTAAAAACTTTTCTTTTTTTTTTCCCAGAGTGCACTGCCAGTTGATCAAGCTGTTTGCACGAGGGATCGAAGAACCGTCGGTGTTTGAGGATCTCACCAACCCCTGTGCAATATAAACCCCATTCTTCCCTGTCTGACACTGGAGTCGTCACTCTGCTCCCAGCCTCTGCCTGCGTCACGGAGACCATCACATCTTTCACCAGGAAACTCAACAGGATTTACCGTCTCGAGTTGTGCTTTTACTCTACAGAGATCAGCAGAATAGAAACAAAACATTACTTCTGGGTCTGAAAGTCCAAAACATTTTCCTCACAGACTGGAAGTGATGTGAAGTTTCCTTAAAATGTCCTGAACAGCTATAAATCTATTTCCTGGAAATTAGCAGATGTTTTTAGGAAATAATCAAGACACTATTGACAAAGCTTCCCCTCAGATTTGTTCTGTGTGTTACTGTGAACAGCAGAATGGTTGCCAGGTGTCTGGCCCCTGATTTATTTTTAATATTGGACTCCAGTCCTGAAAGTGAGACATGTCCTGTTTGATAATATTTTTTTACCCATAATCCTCCAGATCCAGATCCTGACTTGACGATCTTGTTACATTGAGGTTACAAATGTTGCCTGTTACAGTAACAAAATGTGTAAACAGACAGAAGCTGCTGTAGGTGGAAAACGTCAAAGCAACACGGACTGTTGTGGTTCTGCGTTGTCCAGAATGTCACTGCCTAGAATGGACTTGTTATGACTGTCTCTGTCTTGTGGGTGTTTTGACTTGGACTTGTCTTGACTGACTTGTCTCGGTCTTGTAGAGGCTCACAGTAGGATTTGTCTTGGTTTTATGGGTGTTTTTGAAATGGAAATCTCTTGACACAGACACGTTGTTAGTGTTGTGACTTGACTTGTCATGACTTGGACTTGTCTCTATCTTATGGACATTCTGACTCTGACTTGTTACAGCGTCTTGGGTGTTTTGACTCAGATGTGTCTCGGTGTCAGCCACCAGTCTTTCCTGTTACAGACTTTTGTTTCTGCGAGTCCACAGAGGCTGCTGTCAGTCTGCTGGGAGGAGTCTTGACTCGGCTTCAACCTCATTTGGACATTGTTTTTTCTGTTATCTCGGACTTGTCTCTGTCTTGTTTGGACTCTGACAGCTTTTAAGTAGATTAGAAATTGTTACATAAATAATAGCTTATTTGCACTATATATATAGTTTTAATTATTTTGAATACTCAAAAGTGTATCTTGGATTTGGAATGACTGTTACATGTTTTAAGGATGCCAGACACCTGCCAGTCATTCTTAGGGTCATGTGATCATGAGGGGTCAGGGGGTGATTCACGTTCGTGATAAGTAGAAAGTAAATCCCCTGCACACGGTCAGTACTTGTAGCTTAGTGAAGGTTTCTGTTAGATTCTGCTTCTCAAACAGGTTCATTATCTTCGGTCCTCCATGTTTCTGTCGTTTCTCAGGAAGTCCTGAACTCAATCATAACTATGAAATTATATTTTTACATATTTCAGTTTCCAGCAATTTAGGAAAAAAAAACTATGACAAATCTCAAATATTAATTTCAGTCAAAATTTAGTGGCTGAGCGAGCTGAGCAGCACATGCATGAATGTTTTTAACTTTCCATTTCTGCTCGATATGCAAATGAACCCAGCAGGAGCAAACGCAGAACGCAAATCATCTTAGTACGAAAACAAAGAAGTACGGCTTTAACACCAATGTTTCTCTCAAACTGTGCAGATATTCTGTCTTCAAAATGAGCTGAAGTGTAGCTGCACTTTCAGTTTACTCTGTGTGTCGTGATGTTCTGACAGTCTGTCACGTTCATTTTGTTTAATAAAACCTTGTGAGAATCATCTGAACCTTCCACAAATCAAATGAAATTCTTATGCAACCCTGATTCCAAAAAGTTGGGACGCTGTGTAAAGCATAAATAAAAACTAGATTATTTAGATTATTTAGCTTGTTAGATACAAAACCCAGTTATGAATTTTATGTATTAGTGGAAGATTCATCTTGTTGATTTGAAGTTGCTTGTGTTTTGAAGGAAGCTGCACTGAAAGTCCAGTGTTGATATTCTGATGTTCAGTCTTTTTATTTGAATCACTGTAGGATTTGAAGGTTCACAGTGGACGTCTCTGAGCACGTCGTAGCCTATTGTCAACTGTCTATGTAGCCACTGCTCACTGTGTCCACAGGGTTTATTGTTTTTACAAAATCACAGTCTACATGTAGCAGCTTCACGACATAAATAGATTTGAAATAATACTATTGTCTCTATTTAATCAGTCAGTGGTCAGTGTTTTGGAAAATAATTTTTACTTGGATCCTGAGATGAAGTGGACAGGAAGTCGAGTGTCAGCACTGGACTGTCAGACTGTAGATGTTTGTTTGTTTGTTTGTTGTCCAGCAGATCTGTTTCCTCTCTGCTGACGTCGAGCGGGACTCACATTGACGGGGGAGGGAACCGGTAGCAGCTCACGGTGCTAAAACACCAATCAATCAGCTTTCAGCTTCTCCTGATGTGACCAAAAACCAGCCGGGATTTGATGATGTAGCCGTCTGTCTGTCTCGGTCTGTCTCGCTGTCTGTGGCAGTTCTGGCTCAGCCTTGAGGTCTTCACAGGTCCAGAATCTTGGAGACCTGATTAGACTTCTAATAATGTGAACCCGGCCCGACTCGGGGCTCAGGTCAAACCTCAGTTAGCGGGAGCCGAGTGGACGTGTGAAGATCTTGAGCTCTGCTGTCGGTCTCATGTTGATTTATCTGTTAATGTTGTATTGATGTACAGAATCTGAATGTTTGCTGTAAAACCCCCAAACAACAACGAACCAAATGTGTTGAACATGTGCACACAGAGGTCGACTGATGGGAGATGACTGAGGTGGATTTTTAATTAGGAGAGGATACATATATTTATTTACATTTAATTAAATGTGTCTGTGCTTTAGTACTATAGATTTAGTACCCGGTCAAACCAGAAACTGGCAAATTAACTTGCATGTTTTCGTGCTGGAGCCTCTGTAATGTAGTAAATACTTGTCGAACTAACATGCTGTTTAGGGATGAACATGTTGGCCCGAGTCAAACACTAAAGTTCCTCACTTCCTGCTGGTGCTCCCGATTTTGGCCTCGGGATTTTAGAACATTTCATTCAATAAAGAGTTTTTGAAGAGGAGAGAAAAAAAGCTCATTAACTTGAATAAATTCTCAGTTTACTCAACAGACGGATTTGTAGCGTCGACTCCGGGCTCATAACTGTCTGTAGGCCTCGCCTCTGTTGTGACGCAGTTTCTACTCAAACAGAGGAGGTTAAATGAATGGATGGCGACACACAGCTGAGAAGCTAAAGTCAGAAGTGTGACGACTGGCTGTCAGTCCGTCCAGTTAATTCAGACTCAGAGGTATCAGGATTACGATGTGACACTATGATGTCTCACTCTTGGTGAAAAGAACTACACAAGGATCCAAAAACTGACTTGGTATCACAGACTGCTGGGTGATTGTTGAGCAGTTTATACTCGGGCAGATCAGGGTTATATGGTGGCGAGTACGATGCCGTCCTCAGTTTTGAATTCTCCAGCTCCTCATTCAATCAAAGGTCAACACTGTCAGGACGGTCTGAGTGTGATCAACAGCACAGATTCGCATCAGAGTTGAGATTTGCACAAAAGCTTCGTACAGATTCATTTCACTCCCATTAGTGAATCCAGTAATCGCTGAGAGAACATTGAAATAAATTGATTTTGCTGATGTAAATGCTGTTTTGACCGGGACCTTAAAGCAGCACAGAGTGAAATATGTAAAAACCTAGATTAGAATTGAACAGGAAGAATTCGGTATCTTGCTAACAACATGTAGAACATGAAGAATGAAGGATTAGCAAACAATTATTTTTAGCGCTTTAACATCTTATTTATCTTTCTTATCAGTTAAAGTGTTAAACTCTAGTCCAAAGCGATCCTTCAGAAATGAGGTTCAGTTCTGTTAAGCATTAGTTTTAAATCTCTCCAGCTGACGGAATATTTTCATTTTCAACACTGTAGTTTCATCTGATGCTGAAAACTAGTTGGATCTAGAGAATCAGTCGACCTCTCGCTGTAATCTGAGCTGTAACTTATCTTTACCTTCTGCTGTAGCTGTTTCATTATCAGGAATTAAAATATATTCAACACTCATATGGACACGATGATGGTTTTATTCTGAACATCAGACCTCGGTGTTTGTCTCTGCTGCACGTTTGAAGCTGAGTTGATTTCTGCTGCAGTTATTTAAAGGGAGTCTTTCTTTTCTTCCATTTAATGGAGCAGTTTCTCTCAATCAGCTGACGGTCACACACATTTCACTTCTATTGTCAACGTTTTTCTACTTGTAATTTTATTTATAGTGTGTAAAAAGTCATCTGATAAATGTCTGTGTGCTTCTTCAAAATCCCCAAAATAGATTAATTCACATATCAAAAGTTTTGTCTTAAACAAAAATAAACATCCAACACTCATAGGACTTTTTCATCCACCTTCACCTTCTTCTTTTCATTACTGTTTCAAACATCAGAGCAGTGGTAGAAGTATTTCAATTACTTACTTCGCCACCGCAGAGTTGACCCCTTTTTTAAAATCTATTTGGTAATTAGTGGTTTTTACACTCTTTTGTACAGATTAAACAAATGAGACATAATGTGTTAATTGGTGAGTTTTAGGTGCTAGAAGGTGGATTTTATGACTGTGGAAGTGCTGATAAGCCTCAGAGTCTTTCAGATTGTTGGTAGCAACAGAATCAACAAACTGGCTCAATTTTTCTTCAGGTCGTCCTCATGAGTCTGAAGCAGGATCACATTGTCCTGTTTAATCATCATCATCATTTATTTCCCCCAAAATCTCTAAGAAAAGTAAAGACCCCTTTAACACAGTTGAAAACGTTTTGCCAATAATTCATACAAGATCTTATCATTGGGCTACAAATGACGGAGTAACAAAACAACAAAAATGTTTGCAACCATTGTTTTCGAAGTAATACTGAATATGGAAGAGGCCACACTAAAGAATTGAAGACAACTGAAGAGTTAGTTTGTTTGTAGTTATTATTAGTTTAGTTGTTCGTTGGGTCCCACAAAGAAGTAAAAACCTTGTAACGATGCTCAGATTCTCCACTGAGAACAGTCGAGCAAACAGAAGCACAAATCACAGTAATAAAAGGACATAAACGTGCGCTCGTGGATCAATACTCTGTATTGATGTGAGGATGTTTCAATGTGAACAAACAGCAGGCAGCTCTCGAAGGCGATTAGAGCTCGTTAAGGAAGTCGGATGCAATAATTTCATTAAGATTTCAGGAAGTGAACAAAGCGACTCTGCTGCTGCTGGAAAATCTGATTCCTCACTCGACATGTTGACACAGTAAATAATGAAGGCAATAAAATCGGAGTGAAATCTGTCGGGGGGTCGATACCTGAGGGGGTACAAAAGGAGGCGGCCTGGACCCTGACAGCCAGTCTGCAGGTCTGATCCGGTCTCATCTGGTCTCTGAGCAGGATCTGTCCAGGTGAGTCTCTTCATACACTGACTGTTCATTTTCACACTTATTAGTTTGAGCTGTCACTTCTTCCAAGCAGA
Organism: Holacanthus passer; assembly: GCA_025331565.1. Lineage (NCBI taxonomy): Eukaryota > Metazoa > Chordata > Actinopteri > Pomacanthidae > Holacanthus > Holacanthus passer. The sequence continues at coordinate 688,129 of JAFREQ010000130.1, forward strand.
AAAAAATCCTACCTGAAATGTTTGGATGAATGTAAAAGTTTTGAGTTTTCTTTCTTCATTTGACAGTTTGATTGGAAGACACAGGCTCAAAGGCAGTTTAGGCCACAAACTGGTGCTGATGTGTTCATTTCATTAAAATCTGCTGTTTTCTCATTTACACACAGACGTATTTGTGAATGTTGTATATTTTTATAAACTTATTGTCACATTGACTCTGTTCTCATATTGACGTCTCTCTCTCTTTCTGCTGAGGTTTGTAATAGATGAAAGAAATATATCAGTTGAAAAGGTGTATTGATCGGTTTTGTGGTCTTGCAGCATTAATCTTACATTAAAGTTTAAACTCAGTTGAAAGCTTGCAGGTTTAATTTCTTTGAGTCTTTGTGAATTCAGTCCCAGATTCACAAGTTTACTTCACTTCAAATGGCTGAATGCTGGTCTGTGTTTCACATGATTGATTGAACTGTGCAGATGATGCTGTCATATTTGTTCAACTGTAGAGATGAGAAAGATTGAAGGAGTGTTGACGACTTGGAAATGTTCACATCATCGAGACGGTTGTGTGTGACAGTATAACATCATTTCTTTCATTTGAACTAAGCAGCCAAGACCAAACCAGGAAAAACAAGTCCAAAGACCAAAATGACACTAAATTTGTTTGTTCGTTCAGAGGTTTGAAAAATCAACTCGTCTCCACAGGAAATCATCATCCTCATCTTCATCATCCTCACAATGTCGTCCATCAGTGTGACTCAGGTGTTCTTGTTGTTGGCCCTCCTTCATCTCACCACATCACTTCCTGTCAGGTACCGTCTCAGACTGAATGCTGAAAGGTCCAGAATCTCTTGTATCCCAGTTAAACATCTGACAAAGAAATCCCTGATTCTTCTTAACACGAAAGTGACCTCCACTTCCACAGGATGTTTTTGAGTTCAAAAAAATACCTTAACAACAAAGTGATTTTTGTATTCAACACTAACAGTATAAATATTAGGAAGGATTTTATCAACCTGTTTAGTGTCATCTGTGTATGTTCTCCTGTTTCTAATATTGTTCTTTGTATTTGTTCAAATGTTTAATTGTCATCCTGTCACGTGACCTCAGGGATGACGATGAGGCGGAGAGTTTCCTGACTCAGCTCACACACCCAGACGCACCGTGGTCTCTGTCGGGGATGAACTCTGGAGACGCTCTGCTCGAGGCCAGACTCAGGTGAGTTCACAGCAAAGGAAGGAAAAAACTAAACCTTCTTTTTGGTGAAGAAAATGAATCCTCGTGTCTTTGTCGAGCTTGGAGGCACAAATGCATCAGAGTCAAGGTTGGAAATGTCCCATAAAGTGTGTTTAATGAGCAATGTGATAATGACAACATGAAAACAACATGACAATGTGAAAGTGGTCACAGGTGGTGAGTTTCAGCTCATTGTTTATGTCTGTCCACTCCTTTACTTCTATTTCACTCTCTCTGATCTCAGCAGCTCTAAAAACCAACTGAATATATTGAGTATATGAATATATTTTCTTATACTGTGTTGCACTTATAAAAAAAAAAAACAACATAAAAGCATCTAAATTGTGAAGGTGCATCAAAAACCTGATGCTGATGTGTGTATGTTGATCCATGTTAATGTGATTATTGATTGGCTGTGCTTCAGGCAGCTGCTGTCTGCTGGTCTGGACCGCAGGAGGCAGCTGGGAGACATCGAGTTCTCCAACAGATACGCGGAGTTCCTGCGATCTCGAGCCAAACACAGCTCCATCTGTGCCTTCCTGCACCGCATGCAGGGCAGCAGGAAGAGGTGCGACGCTCAGACACGTTTTAACAACTGTGACACGCAGCACTGTGAACATGTTATAACCACTGGGACAAGGGCACATTTTAAGATAAGATATACCTTTATTCATCCAGAGTGGAGAAATTTACACTTACTTCCACTTGGGTGAACTACCCAACTCCAGTGGAGAAGAGAGGAGTAGATAAAAATGTTGATGTCTCCATCTAGGACACTTTCAATTATTACAGAGCATTGGTTTATTTAATGTATGAAATGTTGACCTTTAAAAAAAATGTTAAAATGTATCATAAATATTATTAATGATGACAGTTCCTCTGTCGTGTCACTCACTGTCTCTGTGTTTCTGTCCTCAGTGGGGTGGGAGGAGACATGGAGAGGGTGAACCTGCTGCTGAAACAGTACATGTGTCCATCTGTCTACAACGACTGGCCGACCGACCTGTAGGGGGCGCTCAGCAGAGACTCAAAGCTGATGTTAGACACGTTACTGAATAAATGTTAACATATTTAATGTGGAAACAGGGATGTCTTTGTTATTAAAATATGTTTTATGAAGTACTTTAGGTATTTGGCGTTTTTTATAACTGAATTTCACGTTAACTCACACCATTCGTACACTACATTCAGTTTCCTGAGTGGATATTAAGAACAGGACTGTAAAACTGAGGGAATGATCTCAGTGAAGGGAGCTAATCAGTCTGACGCATTGATATTCAATTAGACTTAAAGTCCAAAAAAAAAAAGAAAAAAAAAATCTTAAGAGTTCCTCCTCTGGGGAGCAGGAATGAGACCAGGACATTTGAGTACAATCTGACCAGCAGTTTTCATATCTGCCTCTGAAGGACACACATCACCATCCACAGCAGGAACTTTCTCATCCACAGCAGCAAAGAACACCTTGATGTCAGTCGGTTCAGTCCTCAAAAAAAAACAGCCTGCACACAAGTGTGATGAAATGAACTAAAATGTCTCCACGGGTTTTTTTATACTTACTGGTTCAAAATATTTTAAAATAATACATCCACATTTCACATCATTCTTTCACTTTTACAGTGTCTTCTCATCATTTTTTACACATCACAAATCCACAAAAACACCACGTGAGCTCAACCGAGCTAAAGCGGTGGCTGTGAACGTAGCACGCGGCTTAGCTTGTAGCTTCTAGGCCGTGATTAAACCAAACACATGGGCGGCTGAGAAGCTCATAAAATTTGACCACAATATATCATTTTATTATCTTAAATTCATACACAATATCCTGACTGGTTTTGGCTCTACAACTTCATGGGATAAAATAACATAACTGTTTCACAACAGATTTTCATGCTAATGAGCTAACAGCTAACTCACCAGGATATCACGTTAATTGGAGACAACGCCCAGCGAAGCTCTTCACGGCAAACATCTCTCACAGAGTAACTTGACTCGGTAGTTTTTGTCCCTCTGGCAACTATACCAGTTTTCCTCAAAACTTTGTCCAGCTTCTAGAAATTTTTTCATGGAGTTATCTTTCTTTCTCCAGGCTGCAGAAACGTTATTTTCCTTCCTGCGCGCAGCCGCCAAGGGCTTCTACGCAACTCGCTGGTGATGCATTCACCGAACACCCGGACAATTGGAATTTTGTAAACCACTGAAAATAACCTGGGTTACACATGCACACCATGAAATGTGAAGTTCAATTCACAAACATTTTATTTATGTAACAGTCCTGTAACTGTTGTAACTTGTTCCTCTTCATCCTGAGGTGAAAGACAGGAGATTATTTGTACCACCCTTTATACCATGAGCTGAAAAAAATCTGTCTGTGGCAGTCTGTGTATATTTTATAGTCAAAGGTAAAAATAATAGTAGTAGTTTGTTGATGACATTGATGCACAGAGGACACATAGGTTTTGATGGAATAGTTAGAAAAGAACATCATTTCTTACATAAAACAATAAAATGCTATTTTTGTCTCCTCTGCAAAGATCTACAAATACAATCTGCCACAAAAGGTCTATTTATAATCATCCAACCAGAAGAAGTCGGCAGAGATCAAGAACTTTTTATTGAAGAGTAGATTCAGACCAAACACTGCACAGAGGTTTAGCATGAGAGAGGATTTTGCAAAGTTATCACAGTCACATGATTTTATCCTGCATCTCCACCATCACAGAAGAAATACTGCGTTCGTACAAAGTGATCTGCCTGCAACGTGACCTCACAGGTGTTTGATTGGCCGGTGCAGCTCTTTGCTGGACGGCATTGGTCCCACTGAGGTGAAGGAGGGGGCTGTAAAATTATTATTCAATGAGCAATAAACCTCTACACTAACACTGTCAACAAGTCATGGAATTTCCTTTATATGCACATGCTGGTTTATTATCTTTAATACATCTTGAGAGAGCAGCAATTATAAATATGTAAATACTTCACATACGTGGGAAGTATTTTTTTCATCACAAGATAAATTTTAAATTATTGGAACGTATGAATGAATATCGGAGAAGAGACGACAGTATGAGAGGAATTTATGTTGATTTAATGAGCATTTTTGAAAAATGACAGTTTAACTGAAACTCAAATGTTCCTTTTGATGGAGTCAAATTAATTGTTGAATTTATCCCACCACACCCTGAAGATTACTCACAAACACATGATGGTTTGATTTGAACATTTCTGAGTCGCCTAAAAGCTGTTGAGCTCTCAGAGAACAGAGGTCACAGTGTAACCACAAATAACAGTTTGAATGGAAGAATTTTGAACGTTTCAAAGCAGAACCAGTGGCTGTCGTTAGGTTAGAAGCATATTTGATACGTCAAACCCATAGAAATCTAACCGTCCACATCAAATATATTCATAATGTCTATGCTTCCTGTTTTCATGTGTTGTTATGCGTGTGTCTGTTCCGCCATTGTCCGGCGTTGTCAACCATAAATGGAAACCAGGACACCTGAAATCTTGATAAGGGGACAGCGGAGAGGACTTGCTTATATGAGAACATTAGTTGATAGAAAACTTAATTAATGCTCATCAATTCTTTCCACTTCTGTAATCGTGCAACCGTGATGCGTCTGAAGTCGGATCAATCAAATAAAAGAAGATGGGCTAGAAAAACAAGATCTTATACAACTTCCCAGCAACGAGCCTGTTATGTTTTTATGATGGGGAAAAGTCCACTGCAGCTATACAGCTGGGCAGATAAGCAGAGAACAGAGACAGACGAGGATCAGCTCAGACAGGACGGACGGAGACATGGACAGGATTCATCCACACTTCATAGTGAAGGCGGCCTTCTGCTTTCTGCTTCTGCTTTTGCTTCAGACATCCACTGATGCCCAGGCCCGTGAGTACTGAAACCTGCTGGTTCAATAATGTACAAGTGGAATAAAACCAGAGACGGAGCTCAGGTGAAAAACCAGTGTTGTTGTTGGAAGAATGTGATGTGGAGGTCAGAGAACAGAGGGGTGGACACATTTACAATAATCACTCACATTTAATTAAGGATTACAAATTTACGTTTCAATTGATCTATGGATAATAATGGATAACAGTGGAAGGGCATTTTACTGACCAGCAGCTTGTGATTCGTGACCGGTTAGTTTCACTTTGTTCAGTTACGCTGTCTGTACTGACATTACAGCTGAAATCAAAGTGACGTTTCATCTACGGCATAATTCAGGTACAATGGGAGAGAAGTGACAAGTGAAGGAAGGTGAGAGACCTACACAGTGTGCAAAGTGCAAGACAATTGGAAGCTGTTTGCTCTACTTCCAAAAAAAAAAAAGCTAAACATACATGACCTCACGTTTGTCCTATATGCAGCAAAAAGTCTTGCAAACCTGACCAGTACTACCCAGTACTACCCAGTACTACCTAGTACAGGAAGTTATATCAGTTATCTCTAAATCATTTCCAGATCTGACTCTGACCTGTTAATTAAAGCCTTGCACTCTGACCTGTAGGCGAATCAAATATACCATAATATAAGTGCAGGTGAAGCAGAGGGAGCTGACAACAGCCTAAACTACTGTATTATAAATGAAGAGTTGGTCTAGACCTGCTCTATGTAACAAGTGCGTTGAGATAACTTCTGTTGTGATTTGGTGCTATATAAATAAAACTGAAATTAAAAATTAAGAACAAACCCATCAAATTGCAGTGATAGCCTCATGTTTCAGCGTTGCTCTACAAAGTCCTCTGTATCCGACCTCAGCCGCCACAGCGTGGACACCTAGTTGCAGAACAGTGTCTGATTAGAAAACCCCTCTTTCTTAGTTGGTGTCGAGATTTAAGGACTGTTTCAAAAGCTTCCTCAGTTCCATAAACAAGGACTGATATTTTGCATTTGGACTCGTTCGTGTCTGTTGGACTTCACTGACGTAAATTATGCTTTTCAAACAGACACAGGAGGAGAAGAACCACCGAGTTTAAAGTATTATCTTAGCAAGATTACAGTGTAGTTTGCTCAGAACTACAATCAGCAACAGTGTTGTGTTGAAGTATTTTTCATGTTTCCCTCCAGGATCGGGTTCAGGGCTGAGGTTGTGTTTGTGTTGTTGGGAACATGCTAACGTTGGGTTGACGTTTGACACGACCTCAGAATCCTGCAACTAACACGTGAACATTTTGTGCTGCTGCTCCCCGTCAACATGTCAACATGAAAACTAGCTTTGTAATGTAGATACAGAAAATAATTTGCTTAATTTGAACTAAGATTGTCGGAGTTTTCTGTGTAAACTGAAGCTGTAATTCCCATCTCAAGTGCAGCATTAAAATATAGTTTTTACAAAGTCATATGTGACCCCTCCGCTCTGGTCAAACTAAGACTTCATGTGATCTGATGCAACAGTCTGCAGGTTTTTATGTCTAATGTCCCTGTTTTATTATATACTGGGTCGTTCACGTTTTTGAGCATTTCACAGCCACTCTGATCTCTGAACCTGACACACAGATGAAACTGAATTTCTAATTTGACTTTGGAGAAGAAAGAGAACAGGATGTACAAAACATTGGTAGTGTGTTTTTTTTAATTGTGACACCTGTCTTCTTCTCTCCCAACAGTCTGTTCTGGTCCTCCTACTGTAGAGTTTCAAGAAAACAACACAGTCAATGCAGTTGTGACAACAATCAATGTACTCAATCCAGAAGTGATCCTCGAGTTCATTTCTCCACCTCTAAACAACCCATTCGAACTCAGAGGAAACCAGCTGATAGCTACAGCGGTGTTGGACGCTGAGGTACCCTAGGTCATATCTAATAGTACCAAAGAGATCCAAACCCACATCTCAGTTTGTGTGTTGGTCTGTGAAAATACCCGACTGTTGAGCATGAACTTTGTTTTGCTTGCAGGAATCAAAAACCCATGAAGTCCAGATCGAATGCAGTGGAAACGGAGGCAGCCTGGTAAAACTCTCTTTATACACTAATCGTCTATGATGGGAGAAATCTGCATTATCTTGTTCAAATTACTGTTGTGCAAAAATAACAGAATGATTTGTGTGGTTTTGTGACGGCAGCATGCAGACAGATTCACTGAATGAATGAGTGAGTGTGAGTGAATGTTGTGATGTCCTACAATATAACACTGAACATAAATGAAGGAGAGAGAAAGAAAGAGGGAAGCAAAACAACACTATTTTTCTTAAACCTCTTGAAAGGCATGATGAGGTTCTCCAGGTTCCTGATGAGATTGTTCAGGTTCTTGGAGAGGTTTTACAGGTTCTTCAGGGGCTTGTGCAGGTGCTTGATGAGTTTATCCAGCTGCAGGAGGTTTTTATTCAGGAGGTTACTCAGGTTCTTGAAGAAGTTTTCTAGGTGCTTGAGGAGGTTCAACAGGTGTCTGAAAAGGGTAAAACCTCTTCAGCTTCTTTTAAGGTTCTTGAAGACTTTGTTCTCCAGATGTTTGAGGAAGCTTTATGGGTTCTTGAAAAACTGTGCAAGCACTTGAGGAAGTTGTAAATTGTGTTTGAAGAGGTTCTTCATATGCTTGAAGGTGTTATATGGGTTCTTGAGGAAGGTTGTACAGGTGCTTGAAGAGTTTATCCAGGTTTTAAGGAGGTTATTCAGGTTCTTGAAGAAGTTCTCCAGGTGCTTGCAGAGGTTTTACAGGTTCTTCAGGAGGTTGTAAAGGTTCTTGATGAAGCTTTATGGTTTCTGTTGTACAGACTGAAAATCCCTGTTTCTCAGAGTCAGGCTCTACATGCAGCTCAAAGATGGATGTCAGAATTTTGTGTCTTTCATTTATCTTTCATTTGTGTCTATGATTTATTTCATATTCTAAAAATCTTCCTAAAAATAATTGCTTTTTTATGACTTGATTACTTGTTGAGTTATTTAGATAATTTTTGTTTTGTTAAAAGAGTAAAGCCAATACAACTCGGAAATTGTTGAACGGTCCTGTGTTGTAGAATGATATGAACTTTTACCTTGTGCTCGTGTTTCTTTGTTTTCAGGCAAATCTCCTTATTATTGTAATTGTAACCGATGTGAATGACAACCCTCCAGTCTTTCAAGAGGAACAATACCAGATCAATGTCAATGAGGTGAGAGTCTGAGAAATACATTTAACTAAACAGGAATTATTTGAATTATATTTCTCTGATTGATGTATTTGCAACCTTATCTCCTATGCTAATTGCAGATACTCTGGATGCTGTAGTTAAAGTACACAATATGGCCAAACGTATGCAGCCACCATGTCAACACTGTATATTTAATGTATTTTTTTGTCTGGAGCTGATTTTCATTTGATTTGATTAAGGAAGCAAAATTTGAATGCTGCACTGAATCCTGTGCGAGAATGCTATGGCTGCAATGTTCAGCTGTCCACATAATTTGTCTATGTAGAGTGTGAATAGGAACCTTATAGTATAAGTTTAGTTAGGTCTGTTAATGTAATTTAGGTGTCAGGGACTTTTCAGCACACAGGACTGATAAGTGTTGTGGCTGCTAATCGAGGGTTGATCCAGTAATAATTCATTGAAAATGTTGTTCTTATTACACCACACTAACTGTTTGTACCATTTTGTCCCAGATGACCCCTGTTGGCACCAGCGTGGGAAGCTTCTCTGCCACGGATGTAGACACACAGAGGCTCTTCTACACACTGACTGATTCCGTAAGACCTCCTCATGTTAAGATCAATCATTTAGATAAATCCTCTGGTCGCTCATCTTCCCCAGAGTCAGATGAGATACGATTTAATCTCCAATACAGACATAGGTCCAGGACGTGATTAGCCTAGCCTAGCACAAAGACTGGAAGCGGAGGGGAACTGCTAGCTCAAGAGGCAGATCGAAGCAGTGTTTATTGTCCTGATTCATTTCTGCAGGGTGGCTTATTTAACCTGACATCGCCTGACGTCCCGAATCTCCTCGTTGCTAAACCGCTTGAATATGACGACGTCAAAAATGTCCAACTGATCTTACATGTTCAGGTGAGTCCTGCTCACTGCTGGTTCTGATTTTGTTCTGGTTCACAGGTTTCGTTCTGCCACCTCAATGAAATCAAATATTTCTTTCAGTCCCTGGACGTCTAGCATGGTCTCTTAAACGTGGGGTTGAGCAGCTCATCCACTGATAACGGGGTTTGATCCACAGCTCCTCCGGTTCACATGTTCTCACCTATTTGAATTAAATTCAATTAGATTCTGATCATGCTTTTACTCAGGACTGTGTGGTGTCGGGTTTGACTGACGTCTCCCTCAGTCTCTTATTTGCTTTATTGCACCTGTTTGGTGGGATGACTTACCCTGTTTTCACTTCTATTTGTACATAGAGGTTTGAGACATTATGTAATTTTCAGGATCAATTTCTAAAGTGTCTACAGTCCTACAGAATCTTGAACATCTATGAACATCTGAACCTTGTGAGACTAGTTTCTGTCCAGTTACTCAGACCTTTACTGACCTTCATACTGTTTGTACATTGTACTGGAATATTCAGGTTCTGATTGTCTTTTCTTTTCTTTTTTAAGGACACACCGTTGGGAATCGCTAACGACAAGTCGTACACTGCCTCCACAACCATCATGGTCACCATCGTAGATGTGGACAACAGACCGCCGTGGTTCCAGCCCTGCACCTATCATGAGGTTGGGGGGGCTTTGATCTGCCAGAGCTCTGGCTACACCGGCAGTGTCTTCTTAAATGAACAAGAGGTGCGACACTTCTGTTGTGGTAACACTTGATCTGGAGTCCAGCACTGATACTGAACCATGAGATGAGACATGTAGATGGAGTGATTTTGTCTAAGCTGGAGTATTTTGAGGCCAGTGAGCAGCCACTCAGCGAGCTCCCTGACTGAAGGTCCAGATATGCTTGAAACAAACCAGTTGAATTGTTGTGTGGACCGACCACGACTAAAGTCAAAGTGTTTCTGTCTGTTGTAAACATCCACATTGGAAGATGAGGTGAAAAGCCTGCCATCATAGCCTCCTCTCTCCAACTCTCTCCAACAACTGTGTCTTTTATGTGTCTTTGTACAAAGACTCTACACCATGAATCATACATTTGTCAATAACAGCACACACTTTCCATCTCTCCTCAAAGACATTAATGGTGTTGGCCGAATGTATGAAAAGAGATACAAGTAGGTGTGTGAAGAAAAGAACTGCACTTACACCTCACCAGTCACCGCGTAAAGTCTGCAGGATTGTCGGTTTCAGAAAGTTACAAACATTGATGGCTGCAGCTCAGAAAGGTTTCACATGCTTTAAGATAATTTGACAAGCACTTTGTTTGAAGCAGACTGAGGCCTTGATAGCGCCTCTAAAGTCAGTTCTCCGCTTTGTTAGACGCACGATGCTAATCAGTGTTTTCTCCTCTGCAGACCGAAGCGTTGCCGCTGACCCCAGGTCCACTGTACGCCATCGACGGAGACTCTGGGATAGAAGAGACGATCATGTACTCGATCCTAAGTGGTAAACAGTCTAGTTATAATAAACAACAGTTGTTTGTTTGTCCACAGAGATAAGTTCATTATTAGCAGGTAAAAGAAGCTCAGCCTGTCTGTGTTTCAGGAAACGATGACAAGCTGTTTGAGATCAACCCAAACACAGGGAACATCAGCATGCAGAGGCCGGCCGACGTGTTGGGGACGATCACTCTGACAGTGATGGTAAAGACAACACAGTCAGCTGCTTTTGTTGTTGCCAAATGCTGCAACCAAAATGTTATTTTTTGTTCTTATCCCAGGACTCAAATGTCCTCAGTCATGTTTCTAACAATTTGGAGACTTTATAATGATGTGGAAACGAGTTTACATTCTAGGATTAAAAACATTTTATACATTTTTTAAATCTAATCTAATATTTTTTAGACTAGATCTCCTAAAGTCCAACTGAGATGAAATTGCATATAAAGCTGCTCAATTTCTGCTCTATTTCCTCAAAGACCCCTTTTTCTTCATTTGAATAATACAAAAAATTAGGGGTGACACTAACTATTTTTACATTAATTTCTTATTATTAATTAATTTTTGCATTTTAATAAAAAGAATTTACTGAAATGATTCTTTGCTAATCAAAATAGTTTCTGATTTATTTTCTTTCAATTGACAAATTGATTAACCAACAGATCATTTCAAGTCTATTAAAAATACATTTTAAAAAGAATATGACGGGTTTTTTTACTGCAAAAAGGGACGACTAAATGTGATTTCAGTTGGACTTTAAATGTAACTTTAAATAAAATTGAATTTTTTAAAATAAATTTTACATTTAAAGTGTCTTTGTAAGGTGGAGTTCTTTGTATCTCTAAAATCCTGCTTTTCACCTGTGAATCACCAAACCTCTCAAAGACTCTGTGGTTCGAAACAGCCTGTGTCTGTTTTTGTGTTTAAATCTTTCATAAGGTATGTTTTACTCTCCCAGGCTGCTCAAGAGGTGGCCACTTATCAGTTTGCCACTACCACCATCACAGTCAGTGTTCAGGCAAAGAGCCTCCATCGCCCACAGTTTCAGAGGCCTGTGTACAATGCCATCATCACTGGAGTGGGCAATATAGCGATGAACCAGAACAACAAGGATCAACCACTGCGGATCTTTGCCACAGATGAGGACTACGCTGCCACTGGGGTAAAACACTGATTACCAGACTCTGTGCACTTGAATGCGTGTTGCCATCCACCTGTTTTTATGTGCATTTGCATATGAACCATCCACTGGATCTGTGTGGAGCGATAAGGAGACTGTAACCTTCCTCAAATTCTTACATGGATCAAACAGAAATTCATCAACATGTTTTCATCATTTTGGTTTGTTTTGAGGTTGAAATGGCGCTTTCCTTTATGTCATCTCATTGCACCCTCTTCTTCTAGAAGGGTTTAATGGCAACCTGCTGGAAAATTAGTACCAGCAACTATTTAACTTGACAAACCAACTTCTGATATTGAAATAATATCTTGCAGATTCTTTTGAAATTCGGTTAAAATTTGCACTTAATTTGGATGAAAATTTTTATAAAAGGAAAGATTCTGTTTTATTACAACTTGGATCTTGTTTTTACAATTTTGTCCATTTCTATCAGTGCTAATAACGCTGTACTCACTAAGTTAATGGCTGAGATCTGGGAGCACAGTAACATGTCAAGAAACACGACCAGTCAGTCGGTCAAGAAAGGCTGTAAACAAACCACAGCAAAAAGAAACACATTATTTAGCGGTCAAACTGAAAGTGAGCACCTCAAATCATCAAATTCATCGAATCATCAAATTTATGGAATCTGTTGTGTGTTTGATGACCGAGGAAGTCTTTTTTGAGTTTCATGTCTACTTGATGTGCAGCACTAACCTTTACATTTCTGTTCAAACAGGGTCTAAATCCCCACATCACTTACTCCATTAATGAGAACAGTGATTTCTCCATCATTGATGGGTATTTATTCATGACTAAGGATCTCCCAGACGGCACATTAAATCTGGAAGTGAGTTCACAAATCTAGTCAAACATAAAGTGACTGATTATCTTATTAAGCACTTAACTTCATCTTTGCACTTCCAGGTGGTGGCATTAGATACATCTAACAAAGAATCAGCTACAGCTCAGCTCTCAGTCGAGGTGGCATCAGGTAGGAAAACCTTCACAGAGGGCTCTACTGAAGACTGAAGTCAACAAAAGTCTGGTTCTTTTTCATCTATGGCTCAGTACTGTGTCATCCTCCAATGAACTGCATCAAGTACATGCAAACATAAGATAAATTTAGTGCCTGGGTAGCCTCGTTCAGACTGTGGTTGGTCTGCTCTGATGTCACCAAAAAAACGAGTTCACTTGGATGATGACAAAGACCTTTTCTTGTAGTCTTGCTTCAGTTGTTTGTAACAAGGTTTGATTGGCAGCATTCCCATCAGCTTTTAACTTAAGCAGACTTAATGGGCCAACATGCCTGAGTTTGTTTCAACCTCATCAGTTCAGGTGTGAAAGACCTTTAGACTGTATGTTTCAGCGCAGTTATGTAAAATGTAACGACTGGCAAACCACAGAAAGGAAGATTCAATCACACAACTCAGGAGACAGTTTCCAAAAGTAAAGGTCTTTACTTATCAGAGGTTCAGTGCACAGGTTGGCAGAAGATCAGGCAAACAAATCCAAAACAGGGCAAAGCAACGACAAAGTAAAAAGGCAGGAAGACAAAAAGAAAAAAATATCAACACTAACACTAGGAATTGCTGGAACACAAAGGACGAAGACGAACTGGCACAGAAGACAGGAAGTGGGGATCTGAAATGGGCACAAAATAAAACAGCAAAACTATGTGGAAAACTATGAAAACAAGGAAGACATGTCCCAAGATGCTGACGGGAAGCTTTATGATTCCACTTCATGATGAACATATACAGAAAGGACAAGGGAATAGAAAAACTGAAAGGGAACACCTGTAGTTCCTGGTAAGTTTTTTGATCAGTCCAGGGGCCTCACTTGTTGGAACAGTTTGATGATGTTTCCGCATAAAGGACGTCATTTATCAATTTCTTCTTGTGCATGTGAATGTGCACTCCTGACCACGTGTATGCAAAAAGCCCTGGTGGTAGAGAAGGAGCATGACTACAACCAAGCACAGAAGAAAGTCTCTGGAGTTCCCTTGTTTTGTGGCACTTTTTTGTGGGTTCCAATAATTTTTTTGACAATCACTTTTTAATTGAATAATTTCATTTTAACATCTGCTGCAGTTCTATCTTCCAGTGAAGACGCATATACCTGAACTGTTTCATGCAAAGACATGGACAGAACAGGGACCTGAAAATGTACTCTCATCCCAGGTCTGACCACAACTAAAGTGCCTACAGACAATACGGCCTCGACACCCACAGGGGAATCCACCAGCCAGACCACAGGAGGTCCCACGTTCTCCACCTCAACCACCATCCCTAGTACGACAACTACGCCCACTGAAGGTAGTGTTTCAAGTACTAATCCCAGTCTGACCAGTGAAGTAAGCATCTCCACTACCAGCACAGCTCAACTTCACATAGGTGGTTTTCTCTCAGGAGCTTCAGTCATATAAAATATTTTCCCATTGGGGAATTTAGGCTAAGATGAGTGCAATCCCTACCGAGTTAATAAAAAACACGACACCAGTGAAAGAGGCACCGTTCTCCCTGTAACAAGTAAAAACGCAATCGCAATTATTTTTTAAGATGCTATATAAAGGTAACATATTCACATAATGTACCTTCCATGTTTGGAGGGAACAGGGACCTAAAAGTGTGCTCCTCCCAGGTCTGACCACCACCCCACCACCGATGTGCCTACGAGCACTACTGAAAACATAGGGGAATCCACCACCAAACCCAAGGGCACAGAAGATCCCATCACTGCCACCACTGCCACCATTGAAGGTAGTGTTTCAACCCCTAATCCTAGTCTGACCAGTGACCGGCATCTGTACTGTCAGTACAGGTGGTTTTCTCTGAGCTTCAGGCCAGTGAGAGAGACTCTTGTGTAGTTCAAAAAACTCAAAAACACAACACCACATGTTATTTAAAAATAAAGTAAAGCAGAGGTCATCTGGAAGGCACTTTCTATGTATTGCAAGGTGACAACCGAGCCAGAAGACATAAGAGTCCACTTCTAAGTTTCTGTAAAATCAGCAATCGCAGTAAGTTCAAGAGCTGCCTACTTTGACAGGAAAAGGTGTTTTGTCGACATTCAAAGTGACCAACCACAGACTCTCTTTAAAAGAGACATTGTTCATGAATAAATAAGCTCTTTAATATGGTCCCCATCTCTCCCATATTGCTACTCTTTCAGGATTCACCAACAAGTTACTTTCAGAGACAGCTGTTTTTTTGGTGATAACTGTATGTCATGACCTTTGTTCCCGCAGTGAGTGTCCCATCGGGTCGCTACGGGCTGGTGGAAATGGCAGCAGTTGGTGTAACCCTGGGTGTCCTGCTGTTCATCTGTCTGGTGGTCATCGTGGTGCTCATTGTTCGCATTAAGAGGGGGAAAGCAGATTGGAGAAAAATCTACGAAACCAGCATGTTCCGAAGCTCTGTAAGTTGAAAGTTGAAAAGGTTGTTAACTGCTCAGAGTGCAGCCAAGTACAGGAAGTAGAGGCACTTTTTCTAACCATCCAGGCTCATCCCTGTCCCTGACTTGAGATAATCACTAAAGTGGCACATATGCTGGAATTTTAACTCGTAGTTAGAGTCCAGTTTTTTGGTCATCCCCCTCTCCTGTAGGACATTTTAGGACAAAATTTCCATTTGCATTGGAGAAATTAAAGTAATGGGCAGATTCCTGCTCCCTTTGGTTAACGTGTAATCTTTAATATTATGTAGCTTCTGGGTTGTTAGCTTTGACTTTGATTAGCTTAAAATGCTTTTTTTTTTTTCTTTTTTCTAAGAGGAGAGGTTTCAAGGATGAGGACGAGCAGTGGTTTTGGCAAATGTCTTGTTACTATAACTTCACCTCCAGTAAAGAGCAGCACACAGACTGTTAGCTTTGATTTGACAAAATGTTCAATACATTTCTTTGATAGTCACAAACCCCCAGAAAAGACATTCGTTATCTGAATTTGATCTGTTCAGTCAAATAATAGGAATCTGGAAAGTCTAGAAGGGCAAACATTCAATGGAATCCACAATGCTGCATACAAAGCTCTGTGTTTAACTGTCTTCTCTTCCTGGATGTGTTGTCCTTCCACAGCTGGGTCAAGGTTCAGGCGGTCAGAAGGAGGGCATCCAGTACACAAATGATGTCTTCCAGAACGATGAAGATGAAGACAAACCCGGCACCAGCGGCCTAGAGGGAGGAAGCGTAATGGCTGGTGAAGAGTCACAGAAAGACTTTCCCACCTATGAGACCATTGCGAAGTCTTTGGAGCCGCTGCATGACCTCTTGCGTGATGACGACAGCCAGGCAGGCTCGGACAATGCTGACAGCGAGAAGGAGGTGAAACCCATCCTGACCAAGGAGAGACGCATGGACGAGGGATACAAGTCAGTCTGGTTTAAGGAGGACATTGATCCTGATGCCAAGGAGGAGGTGGTCATCATCCCAGACAGCAGAGACGAAGAGGATGGAAGTGAAGAGGAGGATGAACATTCATCCAGCGGCAAAGAGGAGGACGAAGGCGACAACTCGCACGTAAAAACCCCGAGAGTCGTCTTTAATGATGTGGATAAGGACAGTGGACTCAGCGTGAAGATAGAGGATCCAGCAGAGGACTCAGACGATGAGGAAGTGATGACTGTTAACCTGTAAGAGACGCCAAAAGGAAGGACAAAGACAGACTGGGAACCACCTGCAATAAAATCTAATAATGATTTCTAGGTAGTCAGGCCTGCAACACGCGGTTAAGATAAAATAAACCTTTATTCGTCCCACAGTGGGGAAATTTGCAGTCCATTACAGAGGACCAGAGGCACAGATCCAGGACTGAATGCACCTCTTAAAAAGATTTTTTTTTAAAGCCAGTTGTGAATTTGAATTTAACATACAAGCTTCACCCTTTGTGAAGGTTTGAGTAAATTTTAATTTTTATAGCTTTTATTCTTTTTGAAAATACTTCATGCATTTTTTGAGGTGGAGTTAATTATTGCTGTTTATTGCTGACATTTTATATATCAGGTGATAAAGACGGCTGTTAATGTCTGTGATGATTAAGCCTCCCTGCTGATACTGAAGACTGTAAAACATTATAACTGAAATACGCTCTGAACTTCCATTAAATAATCCACAGCCGTTATCAGAAGTGTTTGTCAGCAGTTTCACTGAAAGAATAACGCTCATGTTGAACCAAACCAAAACCAATGTAAATAAGTCTTGATGAAAAATTGTATATTAAATAATAAACATTTAAACTGATGAATAAGGTGGTTTAAAATTTCTGTCTGGCAACTTTTATGATTTTATATCATTTGACTAAAGTTTGACACTAAAGAGAGATTACTGTAAATCTCAATTTACGGCTTCCATTGAATATGAGGTTCATACGGTTTCCTTTTATAATTATCAGACTATTTTGATGTTTAAATAAAAGAGAAGGTAAAATTTCCATCTGAAGCCACGGGAAGAATCCAACCTACAGGTGGTGACACCAACAGGCTGAAGCAGGTAACGCACAGAAAAAGCGACAACAGCAGACTGTCAGTGTTTGACATTTGATTTTACTTAAATAAAAAAATGTGCATCACATTTTGACAGAAACCATTTCAGTTTAAAAAAAAAAAAAACGCCTGTTTGTACAATGACACCATTTTATAAAAACCATTAAATCCAAAAAGACGCAACAGGTCGACAGAGATGTTCACAGTGTTAAAGCAAACAGGACAGAAACCTGAGAAACCACAAACACAGAGTGAGGAAGATTAAGGGTTAAAACCAAGACAGTCAAGAAAAAACAGTCTGAATGAGGCAACATGGCATCAACAACTGGCATCAATATTGCAAAAAACTACAAAAGATTTGGCAACAAAAGAGCTTTGAGAGGCCCGATCACACCAGTGAGAAAGATGAATAAAAAGATTTGGACAAACATTAATATAATGTGCTTTGACTTGAGGAGGAAATAAACTGCTTCCTTTATGCTTTATGTTTTCGAAGTGCAGATTAGAAGGAACCATTCTTATTTTACCTTGACTCACTAAAAGGAAAGCCTCCCCCATTTTGGACAGTTTGTTTTTGGACAAATTTGTAACGGTTATTAATGAAATGGAGTGAATTTGATGTGAAATGTAAGTGTATAAATGCTGGTGTGACAGCCCTCACACTGACAGTTAATACACAGATAACACAGTTACAGACCAGAAACAGAGACAATATTTTCAAATCTACATAGCTGCACTTTAACTGGCTAAACTGTTTTCAGACTGCAAAGTAATAAAGAGGTTAAACTGAAAAGAAAAAACTTGTCGGCATTTCCTTTTGTTGGTTTAACTCGTTTGGCTTTAGCCTATTTAATAGAGTTTAAAGAGTTAAACAGAGGCTAAACAAAAAACGTCAAATTTTTTGAACTTATTGGCTATGAAAGAAAACTAAACCTAAAAGATAACTGATCTGTGCACCTCAGGTCATTGTGCTGTTTTCAATTGTTTAGCCTTAGCTGATTAGCTTTGCTGGGACTAAAGCTAAAGCTGAAACAAACTGGAAAAAAGCTAAAAATATTTGACGACAATGTGTGGCTTCTGTCTCTTTAAGCTTTATAGATTATTGACTGTGAAAGAAAGCATAAACTGAATTACCTATGATTAGACAGTGTTACAGGTAGTATCTGATTATTAGCTTTAGCATTTTAGCTAAGACAACAAAAAAAAAAGCTAAAAGTTGAGGGTAATTTTGTGGTTTACATTAAAATGTTGCTAGTTTTTGAACATTCATAGAAGTTTCGGGTTGCCAACCGCCCCACAAATGGAAACTGAAAGACGTGTTCAATATTGACCTGATACACGACGCACTTTGTTCCATATTTTTGAGAATCTAATTTGTGCAAATCTGTGAGACACAAATATTACAGGTTAGACTATTAAGAAATGATATGCTACGATACGTCTGCGCAGCCCGATACAGCTGAGAACACATACATTTCAATAATTGTTCTTAAACGAAATCAAAAATCTTTTTTGTACTGATGATTGAAACTCTTTCAGAATGCGATTTTGTACTGTTAAAAGACAATTTTTAAACATGTCATGTCATGTCATCACACGTCATGTAAGTTTCTTTCAAACCTCTGAAAGAAACTTACATGACGTTTTTATTTGTACTGTTTCTCTTCTAAAGAATAAAAAAAATTCCGTATATGTTAAACGTAAACAAATTTCCGTAAATCAAAAATACAAAACTGGTCAAATTTAGGTTTGTGTTTTCCTTATTTCCATTTCAGGAAGTTGGCAACCCGATATAGGATACAAACAGTCTTTGACCACCACATAAAAAACAACAGATTAACAGACTGTAAGGCTTAAATGCTAAGAACAATACAGAGTCATATAATGAAGTTTTTACAATTCCCTGAAGACAACAATGTAAATTAAAATGAGGTTTAAATGGGTTTTTATGCTAATAACACTGTAAAAACAACAGTTTTAAATGCAAAAAAAAAAATCTTTTTTTTTCTTCAGATGTAGGTGGAATACGTTCAGGAAATCTAGTAATTATTTACAGTAAATTTACCGGTGTAGTCAGTGTAAGGACGCGATGCTCAGTCACTATATCATCATAAACTGAATATTTTTGGGTTGTGAACTGACAAAACAAATTAACTGATGACACCTGTCAATATTTTCTGACCCTTTTTCTAGATCAAATGATTAATTGAGAAAATAGCAGATCAGCATTGTTACATTAATGAAACTAATCAGCAATTGCAGCCCCTTTAAAGTTCAGTCTTGTAGTGATTGCTGACTCAAAGGGGGCAAATGTCATTTTTGATGCTTCCACTAGTAGTCGCTAATGTCAGAAATTTTCAAGTCCTTTATATGCAGTCTCTTTACAGAGGAAGACGTCCTGTCATTGTTTGACACAAGTGTCTTCTGTGTTTTTTCCATCTGTTTTTGGCGATTTGTGTCTCTTAATTAACTCTTTCACTTCATCAACTTGCTGCAGACAGATATCCATCACAGTCAAATGTTAAAAACAGTGAAAAATGTCCATCCCACTTACCGACTTAATCTATGGTGACATCTGGTGTTGTCCTGCTAACAGTCTAAAACTCAAAGATATTCAGTTTACGATTTCATATAAAACAGAGAAAAGCAGTAAGTCCTCACTTTGGAGAAGCTGCAGCCAGAGAGTGACTGGAGTTGTTGATTGATAAGTCACTTAAATGATTAATCGATCATCAAAGTTATTGTTGATTAATTTTCTGCTAATCGAGAAATTATTTCAGCACTAACACATTGTGTCTTAAACTTTGCGCTGTAAAATACAATCAGTGTATTATCCCTCTATGGAAGCGAGCTGAAATTACACAACCTGCAGCAGGTCACATGACACAGCTGA
This sequence comes from Holacanthus passer, assembly GCA_025331565.1. Taxonomy (NCBI): domain Eukaryota; kingdom Metazoa; phylum Chordata; class Actinopteri; family Pomacanthidae; genus Holacanthus; species Holacanthus passer. The sequence continues at coordinate 708,346 of JAFREQ010000130.1, forward strand.
CTGATGAGCTGCAGGTGAGTTGGTTCAGCTGATCGATCTGATCAAACTCTTTTCAGATCGTAAACAGATCATAAATCCTAAACATAACACTCCCTGCTGTTCCCCTGATGTTTCACATTAAAAGCCTCCCAAGTAAAGGAAGGATTGTGCCCTTGAAAGGCTTTTAATGTGAAGCGTCTGTGCAGGAAGTGTCGAGCTCCACGGTGAAAAGATTGAAAAATGTCAAAGTCGAAGCATCTAGAAATAATCAGTGAGTGAGAAAAGAGTTAGTGTTGAACAGATAAAGTGAGATCGGCAGAGCGACATGTCTGCTGTCGTACTGATGGAATTAATGCTGTGGAAATATACATGATACTGAATTTATCAAGTAAGACATTACAGAACGGGTAACCCCACCCTCCTCAATGTCTTTACCCAATATTTATTTTACTGCTGTGATTCTTTGAGACTCCATTCAGAAGCCATTATTTAAATACCAGCCATTAACTTGAGAATTTACAGTGAACTAACAGTCAGGAGTGACAGGAAGTCGTCTGTTTTGGGGACTTACTGTAAAATCGTTTAAGAATCGATTTAGTCTGGATGACTGAAGAGGCGACTCGACTCATGTGAAGGCAGCTCAGACTGAAGTCAGCAGCTGCTTGAACATGTCACTGGCAAACAAAGCGAAACAGTTCCAGTGTTTGTGTGATGGCGGCCATCTTGTGAGGGCATTACTATGTCTCTGGGTTGATGGCTGTAGCCATGGCATTGATCTTCGTGTACTGAGTGTTGATGGCGTCGAAGGCCTCGTCTCTGTGGATCATCGCACCGAACACCATTGGCTACAAAAGAACAGAACAGTACATTTACTCAAGTACTGTCTTAAGTGCAATTTTTACTTCAGTATTTCTGTTATGCAACTTTATACTTCTATGTCACCACATATTGTACTTTTTAGTTCGCTAAATTTATTTTATAGTTATAGTTACTACTTATTAGAGCCATGTGCCGCACACACACCTGCTGAATATATCTGTGGGCACTAGTTGTTGGGCTTATCACAGCCAACTGGAACATTTTGACATACATACAAGTTTTATTGCAAAGTAAAGGCACGGCACACCCGCTCGGGTGTTTTCAATCGCTCGTGTAAGTTGGGTGGAGGTACACCGGGAATTGCATCATGTCATCAAACTGTATGTGCTGATAAGAATAATAAATGGGAAGGCAGCTCCACTTTAACAGGTCCAACAAAACCAAGCAGAAAGGTGAAGATTGAACACACACGCCAGCAAACCAATGACACAGACAAATCTAACATATACATTTATTTTTTTATACTTTACGTCAATTTTTCTGTGGATACTTTTACTTACGTAATATTTTAAATGTAGCGCCTTTACTTGTAACAGTATTTTTACAATAGTTTTACTGCTTCTACTAAACTGCGAAGTGAACTCATTTTAGCTTTAACATAAAATCAGATCATCACACCAGCCCTTTAACGAGGCTCCACCCTCTGACGTCTTACCTTTTGGGTGGACGGTGTGGCGATGGAGATTCCCATCCCAGATCCAGGCAGCACAGACAAAACTTTGTACTGAGGGACAGAGAAGACAACGCATCAAAATCCATATTCACATAAAATTCAATTTCATGCATCGCAAAAGTAGGTTTATGACACAACATCAAAAACAATACGCAAGCATGAGGGCACATTGAGCAAACACTAACCTGAAGATGAATAAAAAGGTTTGTGAACAGTGTCAGAACTGAGGCCTGTTCTTTCAATGTGGCCAAACAAACTCTGGATAACATGCTGTTATCAGGCAAAAATAATCCTGTTAATTCTCATCCAGCTAATTTGGTTCTTTGAATACAGATATTAAAATGATTTGTTAATCCTGGGTGAGGTTAAAGCAAATCACAATGTGCTCTTATTTTGAAATAACAACCGATTCATGGACACATTTCTCGACTCATTTTACATCTGTTTCTGAATTATTATTACATATTTCACATTTCAATAGTTGATATTTAATTAATTATCATGACTTTGTTCAGGGAGGACACTGGACCAGAACCAGAGACGCTACATACCTTCTGGATGTCGGTGATGTCAGTGAGTTTGATGACTTTGTTCCTCTTGGAGGATCCAGACCTGGAGCTGGAGCTTTCGAAACACAGATGACTGAGGAGACAGAAGAGATTCAGTTAACCTCCTTTTACACAAACTGAGAACAGAAAGAGGCATCACACGAATGGATAAATGCAATGATTATTATTTTGATGAATTCTAACAACCTGCCGACATAATAACACGCAATCACATAGCATCTCTGCGTCTGAGGTTGATCGAGCTGTTGCGATAATCATCAGCATCTTTTAATTCAATAACCTTCTGTCTCTGCCAGTAATGTTTGGTAATGCTACAGGTTCTTGGAAGAGGGCAACAGATTTATGGACTAAATTCAGCTACAATCACAGTTAAAAGTTGACAAGAGGCTTCAACGAAAGCTGGAAACAACATGCAGGCCAACAAACAGACATCTCAGGTTTTTAGTCACTAAAGAAAACTAGACTAGTTTAGTAGTTTTTGTTGACTAAAACAATATTGAATCAAATGGACTTTAAATAAACAGTAGGGTCCAAAAGTCTGGGAAAATCTCTTAAAACTTAACTCTTTTGTACAAAAGGTCAGACTTCCTTGAGTTGTATCTCATCCACTGACGTATGTGCTCAGATGACAAATAGGAGGATTTGATCTGCTCATCAGAGGCTTGTTTGAGTACATGTCATAACTTCTGTGTTTTTAAATGTTTCTCAATCCTCAAACTTTGAGTGTTTCCAGGTTTATGTGAAAATATTAGAGACTTTCGATGTGGTTTTATTTCATATTTTAACTACTTCTTCAAAAGAAGATACATTTTAGATTAGATTAGTTTAGTTTTCCTTTGCCAACACATTAACATCATGTATAAGCATGAAAAACAACTAAAGTGTGTAAAAATGTTTTAATGCTGTGCAAGCATTTCAGGGAAGCTGCACGTCTGACGGCTTGTTTTCCTTTGTCTGAACCTGCCTCTTTCTTACTTAGTCGGCTACACTGTCCGTCTGTAAAATAAAGTGAGCCGACAGGAAGTGGAGGACCTACTTCTCAGTCACGTAGAGGACTCCGTTGCGGATGTAGTCGGTGGGTGTCTTCCGGTCTCTGTTGATGAGGCAGCAGCGCCAGCCGTTCTCGCACACTGAGACGACGACACAGAGAACACAATAAAACCTGGTCAGACACCAGTTTACATCTGCTGCAGATAAGGCCATGTCCTTTATCTGGGTAATAAGGTTTTAGTAGCCTTGACATGACGCATTGTGGTTATTGGACTGATTCCAGAGTTTTTAGACTTTGACTTAAATTTGGGCCATAAATGAAGAAAAAAGTCAATATTTCCTGACAAAAGCATTTAGACCTTTAGTTTGAAAATAAAACTTAGATATAGAACATTTAACTGAATAAACACCGCATTAGGGGACTTAAGTGTTCCTGAATCTTTGGCTATGACCCTGACAATCTGCAGGATCAGGTTCAAAGATGAGGATCAGTGTAGAATGAGATCTGACCGGTTTAATCTGCAGAGCTTTAAATAAACAAGAAATCCAATGAAGGGTAATGAAAAAATAGAACAAAATGTGCAAAATAATTTTTCCAGCTTGAAATCTTCCAGTCTGAATCTGAAGCCGAAATAACTCGTGATGTGCAGTTCCTCCCCCACCTGTCAGAGGGCGCTCACTCTCCGGCAGGTTGAAGACTTCGTGAAAAGCTCCTCTCTTGGTGCTGTAGTATCGTCCTCCGTCCTCGTCCCGGCTGACACCCGGAGGAGCTGCAGCGGCGAAGCTGCCTCGAGTCCCCGCTGCAGGAACCTGAACAGGTGGACAGAAGGGGGCGGGGCAAATCATGGGTTAGCAAATCACAGCTCTGCAGACAGAGCCCAGAGTCGACAAGGACAACTCACCTGTCCAAGTGTGTTCACAGCTGTTTTATTCAGATAACCGTCAGTTCAGTTTGCGTTGTTAAATTGTAAATTCTCACTAAAGTGTTTATTACAGCTACAATATCAACAAAAACTATCATGACAATTTAGGGATTCTTCAAGTCGTACCAATAGTGCAACAACAAATGTAAAGTTTGTCCTGAGGGTGGCGCTGCAGGAAAGAACCAACCTAAACGTTCGTACATTCAAAATGGTAGTAAAAGCTGACCTAAAAATTCACATAAAAACAAAATGTTGACACAAAACTGAAAATGTTGGTAATAATCTGAAAATCTGGTAAACTCTAACCTAAGTTCGTCCTGAGGGTGGCGCTAGAGGAAAGGGGGTCTTTAAAATCTAATGGGGGCAAAAATCCTGGAGATTCATCAACGTGTAAACTGTTGAAAGAGATGGATGGATGTGTTTTCATCTTGTTAATCTTTTAAAGTTTAATGTGTAAACAGGTTTTAGGACAAAAATGTTTTTGCCTCTTGTCTTGAGGGCAAAAATCACCTGCAGCAACTCTTCACTGGCTACTGTACTTTGACTACATCTGTCTGTATGAGGGGTTTGATGTCGGCCATGGGTGTCAACATCACTACATGACATCAATGCATGTTACACTTTAAAACATTTTGAAACCTGAAGCAAAAATCAACAAATTCTGGTGAGATCTGACTTGAAAATTCAGTGAATTTTAGGTAAAGTTCAGGGACACAAAACTCGGCAAAAAAAACCACAGAGATTTTTGGGTAAGACCAAAAAAAAAGTATGATTATGATAAAAACCTGAAAATACAGATATAAACTTCAAAATTTGGGTAAAACACTGAAAACTCAAGTGAAGATCTGCCCACAGTTTGCCCTGAAGGAGGCGCTAGAGGAAAGGGATGAGGTCATTAACATCTATAGGATTCATGACAATGGCAATCTGAGCTTTAGGTGTTTCACACAGACTATCCCTGATTATCAGTTCTGTCAGTCAGAGGAGCAGCTGATTGGTCACATTCAGTGACGTCAGTATCAGACTGGTCTGATGACTCTACATCTCTAACACACACTACTGATCTTTACACTGTGACTCTAAATACACACACACAAACATCAGGATCCTACCTGTTCACACTCAGACAGCTGAGAGAGAAAAACAACAGAGAACTGAAACCAGTCAGACCAGAGACCACAGACTGGGACCAGAACCAGGAACACACTGATCCAGTTTGTACTATTTATCCACTCTTCAGAAGATCGTGAGTCGTGATCCACTTTGTGATCTTGAAACCAGGATCCTGAGCCGACGTTTCCTCTGCAGATCTCAGATGTTTCAGTTACTTCTGGATGAGTCTGAATTTAACTTTCTATTCAAGTTTACATAATTAGATTATTGGAGATTATCTTGAAAAAAAATGATGAATACTGTCTTATCAACAACTAGAAGACGACATCACTGAACTGAACATGCTGCGTTTTGTTTCGAGGCTCACACTGTAACATTACATCTGATGATCCCAAACTCCCGTGGAGATTTTTTAATGTCAATGTAAAATATCAGAATTTTTGTAGCTCTACACGAGATAATAATCCTGCTGCCATCTAGTGGTTACTACATGTTCTGTCCACCCTGTGCAGCATTTTTTAGAGATCTGACCAGACAACAAAAAGTGTCATATGAGGAATGACATGAAACAAAGATCCTCATTAACAACAACCTACACAACAACCATCACACTCAGTTGAATGTGCGTTCACCTGTTTTTCCTGGAGTCTCAGTGAATCTAAGTTTCAGGACCTGAACATTAAATGTTTTGTTCCAACGAAATTTTAACTGGACTTTAGCAAATCTGATTTCTTAAGAACACTTTGATCAGACTCAATAAGGTGTCAAACACCACAGATTTTACGCATCAAAACTGTTTACAGGTCTTGAGAAACGTTGTTTAAAGCCTTTTGTGGCTGCAGAGGAAGCTGAAGTCCGATAAAATCTCGGTCGACTCTGAAGACTACGAGTCTGAATGAAAGAAATTTGAGGATGTAGAGTTAGAGAGAAGCGAGCTTACAGAACTCTGTAGCCTATATATTTTATATAGTATAATATATTTCACATCTTTGGTTTTCAATTAAGGGAGACAAATTGTGATTTGCAGAATTCAGACTCAGTGAGTGTTGACACAGATATCTGTCCATAATCTCTTGCTGTCCTGTCCAGGGAATCAATCGCACTGAAGGACGTGTTTTCTCCTGATGTGAGACTCAATGATGAAACCAGTGACTGGAGATTTGCGAGAGTTTGTACTGACCCGTCTGCTCAGTGTGGTGTTGCTGCGCTCCTTCAGCTGCAGGTCGGTGGGTAAGTTGGTCCAGATGATGTAGGGGGTGTCGAAGCGCTGCCTCAGCTTGGGACAACTCTTAAAGATGAAGTCGATGATGAAGAACTTTATACCTGCGTACACACCTGAGGAGGAGGGTGTCACACGGTCACAGTCTGAGCTCACAGGTATCGCAACAGAAGAATTTGAATGAATTCAAAACTTTGTTTTGTTTGAGAGACAAAAACATGATTTGGTGTTTGTATATGTTTTCTATCTATGGTGAGAAGAGAGCAGGTTCTATAAGTTTTTTAGTCTCCCTGCTCTTTTCCATCATGAAATGTGTTCTGTGATGTACCTATGATGAAGCCCAGCAGTTTGTATGGCAGCAGGCAGGAGGAGATGAAGGCCACCAACAGACCAACGTACAGCTTCTGAGTCAACTCTGGCTGAACCCACATGAACAGACTACGCACACACACAGACACACACACACACACACACACACAGAGTATTAAAGATCCTGTATATGGAGCATCAGTTCTCTCTGATCTCAGACAAACTCACTTCTTGATTTTCTCCAGGATGTTTGCCATCTTCCCAAACAGATTCTGTGAGGATGAAACAAAAAACAAAAATGGTGACATCCGTCCGAAGGTCTCGGCTGTGACATTGAGCCTCTGACTCTCCGTCACATCTCACCTGAGCTTTCTGAGCAACATCCAGAACCAGCTGGAACTTCTCCGACACAGTCAGGTCTTCTTTTGGAGGCTCCTGGAACAGAGAAGACATGAACACTGACACCTGTCAATCACCTGTCAATCGCCTGTATACCATCCTGAACACCTGATATTTGAGGCACAATTTCCAAATGTTAAATGTTATCAGCTAAATCCTCCTGTCCAGGTGGGATGTCAGGTCAATTGTACATGGATCTTTTTCATGTTAAAAGCTTAATGTTGAAATAAATAATAAACACTGGATACGGTTAAAGTCATTTCTCACCACAGGCTCTGAGACTTCAGGTACGATGCTCCACTGGATCCTCCAGCCTCTGAGAGGGATCATCATGGGAACATACAGGTACATATGAGATGATTTCACACTCACTGCATATCTGTGTGTCATAGATTTCAGTTCAAACTGTCAGCCAATCAGAACCCAAACAGATCAGAATCTTCAGGTGGTTTTAAAACCCAGAAGCTTTGTTTGTGGACATGAAAAGATTAGCAGGGTCAAGATAACCTAACCCAGAATCAAAGGCTGATCGATGGGGCGTCTGCTGGCCTGTAGTGGTTAACACACAAAAGGTTTCTGATTCTGGCTGTGTGATTGGCTGACAGAGAGTAGGCGGGGCTTGCACTGACTTGGCGATGAGGTAATTCAAGGAGAGGCGGACGATGGCGAGGAACAGGAACATGGGGATGACCCAGCCGTGCCACGCTGCATACATGTAGACCTGTGGAAAAAAAACACACACACACACACACACACATTTCGTATCACAAATGTGACTAAAGCAGCACATGCATTGTACCATTGTTTATAATATATAAACATAGCAAAGTGCTCAGTAACACATTTTAAAACATAAAATGAATCAAAAATCATTCAAATAAAAGGCTCAGTTATCCAACTACATCAACATCTTGTGTTCAGTTTTCTACAGAGCTGCTTCTGGTCAGTTCATTAAGAACAGTGAACATCAGTGACCCGCTGACTGTCTCTGCGTGGACTCACAATGAAGGCGATGGCCGACGTGTAGACAGAGTACCAGCTCGATAAGGCAGAAAGGTTCCTCATGAAGTTGGTCACAGGTCTGAATCCTCGTTCTGGAAATACAACAGACCAGCTGACCAATCACAGACTGAGAATTTATCAAGCCAGAGAAACCTCAGCTCTGTGTCTTCTGTATGTTTAAATAAACTCACATGCTTTTGCCAATGACACCATGTGGCCAAAAGTATGTGGACATTCCTGTCTTTTAGGTCATGGTCTGTTTTTCTTGGTTTGCTATATGTGATGTATTGGAGCTGTGAATGTGACGTGTTGTGTTGGGTGAGACTCCCAGAGTAAAATCAGAAAGAAATACTCACTGAGCCGTCTCATGTTTTCAGTCAACCTGTGGATCAGAAACCAGACGTTTATTCAGATTTAAGATGAATGCAGCTCTAACGCAAAAAAAACCCCCAAAAAACATGCAGTATGTTACAGCTTGTTTTCAGTCATTGAGTTAAAAAGCATGTCGTTCTCCTGTAAGTAAGTGGATGTGTCCTGAAAGGTCTCTGTACAGACAGTTTGTGGAGTTTTCCTCCTCACCTCTTGCCACTCAGCGGCTCCTCCGTCTCCACCGTCTGCTCCTCCGGTTGGAAGCGAAAGTCCTCGATATAAACTCCAAAACGATCGTAAAGCCATTTCAGGAAGCTGTCGGACAGAGTGTCCTTCTGTTTGTCTGAGGACGAGAAAAGAAAGAGTCTGATGGAGGTAACGAACATGTTCATCAACGCCTAATCACATTTATTCAAGTTTACACAATGAGGTTTGTCCGGTTCGAAAGTCTCAGAGACAAAATGTAAACACATAAAAACAAAACCATCTGGCTTGAGAGAAAGCAGCAGAGGCAACAGAGCAAAATATGCTTTTTATTACTAACATCACAAAATGTAGTGATGCTGAGACAGAATTTCTTAGTAATGAAGGAACCACAAAAAAAATTCATAAATAAAGTAGAAGTATTTTTTTTTTAGGTCCATCTTTTCTTATGTGGTTCTTTACTACTTTGGACTGACAGGACTGAGGTGTTTTGTTCCGCACTGCAACAGCAAAGCAATTTTACATTTGCTGTTGCTCTGATTCACGCCTCCACCTGGCCTTGTCTGCAGCCGAGGCTCATGGATATTGTAGTATTTTGAGCCAATCTGACCAACAAATCATGATTTCTCAGAGACAAAGTTTAAGTAATTAACACAGAGACAGAGACACAGATTAACTCAAAGGCAGAATTTGTTCTAAAAGCGAGTGAGTTTTTACAGCTCACCTGTGCTGCTGACTGCAGGTGGAGGTGGCTGCGGGGGCGGGGCTTTAGGTGTCTGAGAAGGTGAGTCTTCAAGGCTGTGAAGTGACCAGGAGACGGAAACAACCAATCAGCACAGGCATTAAACCACAGGAACAAACTGCTCTGTCTCACGTCTAAAAGCAGCTCATTACATAAAGTTTTAATTAATAACCACCTGGATCTCAAGACGTCGTTGATCTTCTGCTCCAGCTCGCTGCATCTGCTGCGCTCCCTCTCCAGCTCCTGTCTCAGTGAATCCGCGTTGGACTCCTCTTTGAATTTTCTCAGCTCCTCCTCTGAAACAGATGAACAGTCACATGATCGGAGTCTCTGAGGAGACAAACTGAGTCCTCTAAGCAGATTGTTCTCGGTGTTGGTGAAGCAAAGCGAGAGCAGAGAGAAGTGTTTTCAGACCTTTACTGGTCATTGAGAGCAGCTCACATGACATTTGTGACCTCTATCCGGTGATGATTTCCATCAAACAATTCAGAATGAAGTCAAAGTCTGAAAGCTTAGATTCACTGCTTTCAAGTCTGTCTTAAAACAATACTCCTATGCCTATATGGACATCAAAACAGTTTCTGGTTGCTGTAATGGCTCATGCTGGACCTGTCCTTCAATGTCTGCAGAGCTCATGAGTGATGGATTTTAAACGTATCTTGAGTTGAACACTCGCCTTCTCCTCTCACTGATACCAAGCAGACCATGAGTTGGGACTCTCATTCGATTCCCATAAATACTATTTTAAATACTAATACTTTTACTGAAGGTAACACAAGGTCCTTCTTCACCACTGTGTGTGTGTGTGCATGTGTGTGTTAGTTCAGGTCAGCATGGTTATTAATAGCTTGTCTGTGTGTTACATAAAGCAGACGAGCAGATATTGATGGATTACCCAGCATGCTGCTGTGCTGTTGATCATTTGACTCCAAAATTATGTGAGAAGCCATAACGACCCAACAGCCAATCAACACACAGCTTAAAAGAGGAACTTTACTTTTTCAATTATTGTTTTTAAATTTTTAACATGACAGTCAAAAAAAGAATGACAAAATAAAGATCTGATCTGAGCTTTACCCTCGCTGAAAGTTGCTCTGATTCTGATCAGTCGATATGAATCTAAACAGGTTGGACTGATTCCCAGTGGTTGTTCTTCAAAATAAAATCTCACAGAGAAAACTGACCTTCAAAAATATTAATAGAAGATAAAATTCACAGATTTCATTCCACAAATAAACATCCAGATGATGCTTAAAGGCAAAATAGATCTGTGAACCAGGACTTTGTATTTCATTTCTCTTAGGTTCAAAATGTTTTGTTAAACCACACAGATAACCCTTCATGTAAGAATACTCACGCAAGAAGTGTTTCTCTAACAAGGCAATTTCTAGGTGACCTTTGACCTCATTGAGATCTGTCCTTGGGTCGTCTTGAAGAGCTGCAGAAAGTGATCCTGGACCAGCCTGAGACATAAATGAAACAGAAACATGAAGTAACCAGACAAAAGATGATATAACGATTGAGAAAAAACTGAAACTGAATTAAAATCTGTGAAGCAGGTGATCAACTTTGATAAATATCCATTGGTTGGTTCAGAGAAGGGTGCCACAGGGTTCAGACCTGGGTCCTCCTATATTCATATTCTACATTACTATTAAGTAGAGATGGGCAGATAATACCGCAGTGTCGAAGTTTCAAAGCTTGTGTCCAACAAAAAATACCACATGAATGAGGACTTTTTAAACTCCTGGTTTATTTCTCAGATTGTCTCCATCACAGATCAGACAGGTGTGTTTGTGTACCTGAGTGTCACTCTGCTGCTCTCCCTCCGCCTCCCTCAGCTCCTCCGACTCTCTGACAGAGATGCGAGGTTTAATCACCTCCTCAGTGCATTCTGTGTCGGACGTGTTGGGCGACTCGGTCAGATCCAGGAACTCGTCCCGTCTCTGGCCTCGGAATCGGATCCTGTCCAGATGCTTCCGCATGGTGGGCGCCGTGGAGTTGGTCTCTACCTGAACATGACTGATGATGGCGCTGCAGAAACTGGAACAGAAGAGGAACACAGAGAAATGATGCACAGTACTAATAACCTGTTTTCAATTAATTGATAACTGACATGTGTTTCAGGGATCGCCATGAAGCTTTGTTCTGACATTCCTGGTGCCCAGCAGACAGGTTGTAGTAACTCCGTGTCCCTGACTCTTCTATGCACTGTGTCAGAATTTGAATTTGTCCAATAATTTATGATCAAATACCTGCAAATCTAATGACAATGGCAATGCTCACATGTTGATGTTTAGAAGATACAGTTTCAGAGCCATCCATCCAGTAGTTGCTGAGACATTTCATTCAAAACTACCAGTCATTAGGATTAATCCTCTGGGAACCATGAATGAAATTTTGTGCGTACACATTAGTACATGTTCATACATTTCACTGGATAGATGAAACTGACCTGCTGGTAACTAAAGATTTAAAAAATCAGGGGATTACAAGAGTCATTATGCTTCATCATCTGGGAACCATGAATGTCTTTACTCATTTTTACAACAATCCCTCCAGCAGTTGTTGTGGCAGAAAAACTGACCCATAAATTGCGCCAACCAAAATGAATCTAGTCATTTTTGAATCAACATCAGTTCAAACATCAGACACATGTTAAAGCTGCTGTTCATTTATGATCCTGTGAGATAATTCGAAACATTAAGATCAACAGAGACAACAGCAGAAGTCTGACTGTGAAGAAACAGATCCACTGAACCTGAAAGAGGAGAAAAGCAGAAACAACAGACGAAACAAAAAAGTCTGAAAATGACCAAACACGTCTTCTGACTGACCTGAATGTGACGCTCCTTCAACACTGCAGCACTCAACACTCCAGCCCACTCCCATAAAGACTTAAACAAACATGATACAACACATCCATTGTGACGCTGTTAGACTGTTTGTTCAGGGAGGAGGAAATGTTTCATCCTCAGCTCTCCAGACTGACACGGGGACCAGACAACATGACATGAGAGTCTGTCTGAGCTCCAAATCTGCTCATCTAAAACCTGAACACTGGGTTTATCGTCACCATCTCTGTCAGATACTGGATCTCATTTGGTCAAAGAGGTGGGACAGCAAACTACAACAGCACCGTGTGATCAGTTCTACTGTAGATTAAACAAATTAGGTATCATGTGTTTGTTATTTGACTTCAAATGTGCTGGTAGTGAATCTTTTTACCTTTAGACAGGCTAGCTGTTTCCCCCTGTTTCCAGTCTTTATGCTAAGCTAAGTTACAGAAAACAAATATTTCCCAAAATACTGAACTATTCCTTTAAGTGTTCATTCCGACCTCTGCCCTCAGGGTGACATCAGCGCTGTATCTGTGGAGAGAAGCTGGAGGTTTTCCCCATTCACTTCAATCCAGCCATGTCATATCACATCCTCACACAGTCCACAGTGAGCGTGGACAGACTGAGGGTGAAGTTCAGTCTGAGGATCACTGAGCTGCCTGACTGGTCTGACTGCTTCTACAGATTACTGTCACATCCTTCACCTGCACACACTTCAACACTGTATGTACAGGTGAGACTGACTGACTGCTGACATTATTGACTGACTGCTGACTGACTGAATGACTGACTGACAGTCTGATCCGGGTCTCTGGAGACAGAAAATAGTCCCCTTCAGCTTCTGTTCACCACATGAACCGGTGACAGCCAATCAGCTGCTGCCTACCTGCGGACCTAAAGGAGGATTACAGAAACCCAGCCGGTCCACGGGGTCCGGGTGGGACACACCTGGACACGTCAGAGGGGCGAAATGAAGAAGATAGGCAGTGAGGAAGGAAGGAAATAGGAGACAAAGGATGAGTTTCCCACCGTGAACCGAAGCTGAAGCAAACTTTCCCTCCTTGTCTGGGTCAACACCCGTGACAAACCCGCTCCGAACCGGGTCGAACCCGCTCCAAACCGGACTCAGACCCCCTCGGGACCAGCCTCCCTCCTCTGGCCCCACAGTTAGTCCAGGTGTGGAGGTTTCAGGAGGTAAAACCGAGCCGTGTTTCTCTACCTGACAATAATCGCCGCTGTGGGCGGGGCCGCGGCGGCAGACAAACCAGGAAGTGACGCCATCACGCTGCGCTTTTTAAAGCGAACGTCGGGTTTGACGCAGGGCGGAACCCTAACAGACGGGTCTGTGTTTCCTGAGGAACTTTGAAGTTAGTTAGTTTGACAGACAGGTCAGTGATCGTTACTGCGTTGTGACGGCGAACAGGTGTGTTCACAGACTGTTATAACCTGCAGAGCCTGAGCTGAGAGGCGGACATGGCCTCCACGATCCAGAACACCGACGCGAGGCAGGTAAGACTCACCTGAGGCAGGTTGAGACAGAGACAGGTGAGATCACATACCTGCACTGTCACCCTGCCCTGACAAACATTACAGATATTAGTCTGTATTTTGTGCCTTTTCACAGAGTTTCCTTCCTTCGATGTCTCCAGTGTTTCCACCAGATTACATTTTAAAAATCACGTATTTTAATGTCACCTTCCTCATTTCCAACAGTACATCGCGTTGGTCTTATAATTCGAGACGTCTGTGTCTTCCGGTAAATTCAGCTCTAAAATAATTTACCTTTCAGCCAACTGTGCCATTAAAGTTTGAACTCTTTAGACTTACAAACTTTCAAAGAAAACTGAAAGTGGCAAATGCGTTTTAAAAGTCAAAGCTATATGAAAAACTGCTGTATGGTGTATGTAATATATGCCGAATTGATAAGCAGGGCCTAATTATTCAAAATATTGCATAAGTAAATTTTAGCTGTGACTCAGCTTCACCTGTGAGCGACGCATTGCCAAAAATGCATATTTAGTAGGCGGAGATTCTGACTGGACAATATGAGATTAAAAATAAGGGAGTGTCTGCAAAGATGCAGGAAAAACTGGCTGTGCAGAACAAGCAAAAGTCTTCTTTAAGACGTTGAGAAAATGTACAATAGCATGTTTCCTCACAAAAATCTGTTTAAGAACACCCGAGTTTAAATGTGTGTGAGGCTAAAGGCCAGGTTTCACTTTAGATTCTGTTATTTTTATCATTCTGTAAGTAGTGTTTGATGCACTGCATGTTCTGTACCGTTTGCCTGTTGGTTCTGTGTTTGTCTTGTGTGTTACACTGCTCTGGACCAGATCTCCACAGGACGTCCTGTCTGGTTTAAAGGTGCAGATATTAAAGAAGTGCAGGTGAAGATTCAGGTTCTGTGTCTCCTCTGCAGAAAGATGCTGATCATGCTGTGATTGTGGCCTTATCATCTTGCTCTGTGTTTAAATCTGAAGCTGATGATGGTGAGGACGTGTACGGAGTCGGCGTGGCTTTCCCTCTACTGCAGGTCAGAAATAAACATCAATGAACATCAATGAAAAACTTTGAACAACTATTGTTTGTGTAGATAATTCTTCTCATTATTACCCATCTTAGATGCCTGTATGCAAGAGTAGTGATATTAATTCATGCCAGTGGTTTCTCCTGGGGTCCTGCTGCCCCAAATACTCACTAGATTACCAAATGTGGATTGATCCACTGCTGAAAGTAGTCCCCAACAAATGCATAATTTCCTCCTTTTTGAGCAACATTTTCTAAAAACTACAATGATGAGCCTTTCTGAAGATTTACGTCTTCAGTAGGAACCAATGGACCAATTTCACATAATCTTAATTCATATACATGTTTTACTCTTCAGGCGCTGCAGAAAGTGAATGAACGTCTGCTGGAGGAAAATCCTGCCGAGTCGCTGCTGTTTGATGTCGTCCTGATCACCACAGACAGCCAGCAACAGCAGCAGAGCTCCCGCATCGTCAACAGCACCAGACATTATGGTAATTTCATTTCAACCACGAAACCATGGCAGCACCAACGTTACCATAATCTAAATTTAACTTTCAGCCAGATTACGTTCAGATGCTGTTGAGTGTTGGAGTGTGTAGTCTTGTTGGTTACAGTGTTGACTTCCTGTCATGATGTCATCGCTGCTCTGTTGCAGGTCTGGAAGTCAGCAGGTTCTGTTTTTCCAGCGAGGAGGATTTCATCGAGAGTTTACTGAAAAATAACGTGCAGCTCTTCCTGACGACGGACAGAAACGAGGCGACACAGGCGTCACAAAAAGGCCAGAAACTTTCTTCTTCTCTGTCATTTATTACGGCTGATGTGCGATGGATACGAACCTCCAGAGGTTTTCAGGTTCTGAGGAGGTTTTAGTGCTGATCACTGTCTCTGTCAGATCTTGATTGCTGATAATCTTGATTTAGTTTAAGAGGATATTTGATAAAACATCTTGTCAGGGCATAAACTTTTTTGAGACCAAAATCACCCTCAAAACACAATTTCTCGACAACTTTCTAAGAAAAGCATGATTTCAAAATGACAGCGTGATACTTATAAATAGACAAACCAATTAAATGATTAAATCATGTTCCTTGTCATTGGTGCAGGTGTTCTCTCGGCACTGCTGGACCAGCAGACATCTTTCTGTCCATCAGAGCAGCTCAGAGTAATGTTCTGTGGAGACGCCATCATCCAGCCCGACACTGGCTCAATGCCGGGGAGCCGACAGGCCGCTCAGGTACTCACACCAACATCCTGCTGATACGTCTTTACTTCTTAATTCAAGCAGCGAGACTTTTAAAAGATAACTGACATCCTTCCTTTGCAGAGTCTGTCGGCTCAGCTGGGTGAGATGCGGCAGAAGTTCAGCATGCTCGACAGTCCTCTCAGTGTCGTCCTGATGACGTCACGTGGCGGCAGGGAAAGCTGTGGCGACGCCTTGCGGACGCTGCGATCACGTGGAGTGAGCGTGGACGAGGCGTACTGCCTGGCCGGGGCCCCTCGGGGCCCCATGCTTTCCCTCCTCCGACCTCACTTCCTGCTCAGTGACGGCTTCAGTGGCCTGGAGGAGTGATGACATGAAGATGGGATGTGCTGTCACATGACCTCACAACAAACTTGTCTTTGAAACAAGCTGCTGATTTATCAGACTTAACTCAAAGTTAAACATTTGAACAAATCTGTTCAGCTCATTGAGCCTTAAAGAGCCAATCAGTGGTTCTGAGGTAGATCTAGCCCCACCCACCACCAAAATTCAAACCACTGGATTGGACGGTGTTACACAGAAGTAAACTGGCTGTATTTTTTGTTCACAAACATGTTTTTTTTTCAGACAATTGGATTCTGGGACTTGATACATGGAAGATATCCATAAATAAAATATAACAAAGATAAAAAGGGAAAATGCAGGCGTGCATGTGGTGTTCTTGTTGCTGTGATGTTTAAAGAGCACCAGCAGGTGGCAGCAGAGAACTTTAGTCAGTAAAAACTGCAGAGTTAAAAACACACAGAACAGGCGGTTAATATAAAACAACAAAATGCTGATTAAATCATTGTTCTACATTATGTGTATTTAAGAAAGATGGGTTTTTGAGATGATTCCAGGGATCTGTAAAGAGGCTCCAGCAATCCTTGGGGAGGTTCCAGGGTCCTTGAAGAAGCTACAGCTGTCCTTGAAGTGGTTCATGGGATCCTTGAGGGGATTATGGGGGTAAGGTTCCAGGGGTCCTTGAGACATTTTCAGGGGTCAATGAAGAGGCTCCATATTCATTGAAAAGACTCCAGTGAACTTTGAGGATTCTCCCCTCGTCTTTTGTGAGGTTCCAGGGGTCTTTGACGAGGTTCCAAGGGTTGCTCAGGAAGTTGTAGGGTGTCTCTTGTCCCACAATGCAACACTCTGCATGCAGCTGGAAAAGTCAAATGTTTGTGAGACAGAGACACTCGGAGAGGGAAAACATCAACTACCTGTTTGGGAAATGAATTAACTGATGACAAAAATAAACCACAATAACTTCCTGTACATGTATATGTACCAAAACAAAAGTCCAATTTTTAATGTGAACTGTAAAGCAGCATGTGGAGTGTTTCATCCTCTGTCTTACAGGTTGTTGGATGTGTGTCTGAGCAGGACATGCGACAGGAAGTACACGTTACTTACTTCCTGTGTTGAATGTTCTCGTTATGTGACTGACAACATTTTTTCTTTCATTTTTTTGAGATTTCAAATTGATTATGTTCTATGTGTATTATGTATTGTTCAGTGTTCTGTTTCTATTGATTGGTGTAGTCGTCCTTGAAAGCTGTGCTGGGGTTGGTCTAGGAATCCTTGAGGAGGTGTTGTGCTCCTTTAGAGATTTTTTTAACATCTGAGAAAATTGTATAGATAATTGATATAATCAGGGCAGCGGCCTGAGACACAGTATATGCGGAGGATCCAGCAGGTTCACGTGATCAGTTTCAGTCATCAGAGGATGTAAAACAGATGGAGGCCGAGCTGATGTCACCAGGAGCCACCGTCTCATCTCCGCTGCCACAAATTAAAACATGTTCGGTGAAACGAAACAGCCCGACGTGGTGGTTTGTTTCTGACAGTCTCATATAATCTAAATGATCTGGAGCAGAAAACGCCTTGTTTTCATCATTGTCCTGAGTGAGGTTTACGATGAATGCTGCCATCATCAGCTCCTGTTCAGCTCCTGAACACAAACACATCTTTAATTTAAAAACACAAACCTCCAGGAAGCTTCATTTCTGCTGCTGCCTGCAAGAAGTTTCTGTTCAGAACATCATGAACCAGTTCAGTCAGTTAATGAACACTTTAGATTTTATTATTTTTATAAAAGATAAATTCATGGTTGGTTTTCACCTCTTGTCGACCCTTGAACAGGTTTAGGCTTTAGGGTGGTCTTTGGGGAAATGGTTCCAATGATCCCTGAGATGGTTCTGGTTATTTCTGAGATTGTGCTTCACATTTGTTCTTATTTGTGGTTTTTTACAAACGTTAAAATGTTAAATGTCACTGAAACAGATGCAGCATCAAACTGGTTGACTGTCTTCAAAGCTGCTGGAAGGGAAACTAAACTACACAGTGAATTATGAATGGAGTCCTGTTATATTTCTGAAGACAGACAGGAAGTGTGTCCAGCTCTGTGGTCTCTGGAGGTTTTTAGATGACATCGCAGCTCAGCTGATCCATCATGGCTGCCTGCAACAAGGCCTCATCTCCTGACCTTCAGAGAGTCACATGAGAAGAAGGACCCCGGGTCCGGATCAGGGTTTATGGTCAGGCTGTTTTTAGAATTAGCGGAAGTCAGTGATTGGAGAAAGAAATTCAACAGAAATCAAACAGAGCCAGAAAAATGACCAGAATTATATAAACCAGATTACATAAAAAAATAAATGCTGCTGTGGAGGAAACTAAACAGTTTGTGGTGATCTCAGCAGGAAGCTGGATTCAGAGTAAACCTGAAAATATTTAATCGTCATCTTCCATCACTGACTTCACTCTCCCACCAAACACAACATAAAAATGATGAAGTCTTCCTGCTTTTTTAATGACGTATATCTAAAACATCTCAATTTGTGAAAGTGGAACACAAGAGGAGCCTCATACCGAAGGTTCCTTAAAGTTTAGCAATGATGCTTCCTCCTCTTTTCTTTTCTCTGCTCCTTCTGCTCTCAGCCACAGGCAGGAAGGTCAGGATGGAGGAGGAGGAGGAGGATGCTGAAGCATCTGTTGGATCCTGAAGCAAACTGGATAAAACATGTGAAAACAGTCTGAAAATACTGACTGACTGAGCTTCACTGAGAAGGAACCACACTTTCTTTTTTACTGACCCCGTCCTCACACGGAGCTGCATCAGAAAAATGTGGCATTTTTTAATTGATAAAAAAAATAAAAACTGAAATAATATTAAAGATAGTTTCTCAGACTGTGTATGAAATGTGTGACTATAGCCACCGACCATCAGGTCAGAGATCAGCTACATATCAGTGAAAAAACAACAAACAGAACTTGTCCTTCGTGTCTTTTATAGTATTTTGGAAATAATGGAAACAATTGGGTTCATTTTCTATGTTTTCTTAGGTAAGACAGACCAGCCCTTTACCTCCTGAAAGAAAAGGGAGGGGGGAGGAAGGAGTGAGAGAGAAAAAAAAACAGGTGAGTTCACAAATGAGTGGCACCTGTGAGCCGGGGGAGGGGAAGCTACTGACACAAGCAGGAGGGAGGAGAAGAGAGAGGAGCGAGAGTGAGTGAAACAAAGACAAGAAAACCAGGTTCATTCAAATCTGCCTGCTAATTCACAAAGAGAGTAAATAGATATAGTAAAAAGAACCAGCTGGATTCACTGGAGGACTCTGGAAAGCCGAGGCCTGAGGAGTGGTGAGGACCCCAGGAGCCTGTGTGTCCGTCCCCTGCAGACTGGGAGCCCATCCTGGCCTGGGCTGGAGGAAAGCCCAAATACAGCTAAGTACTGAGCATCACTCTCCAGGCTTCACCTGTGGCCCTTTAAACCCAGAACGGCCCCTCAACCATTTTCCACTCTATTCCCCCCAGCCCTGCTTCCCCCATACACACACACACACACACACACACACACACACACACACACACACTCATCCCTCCACCCCTTCATTCTTTTTGCACTTTGATTGCCTCAGTGTTGTTGTTGTCTTGTCGTGCTTTGTGTTAAACGAGTGTTTAACATCTATTTTGCTGGATTAAGCGTTCGATCAAAACATCTTGAAAGAACTTGATTTGTAGTTTGTTTGAGTTACACATAACGTGTTGCTTGTTTTGAAGCAACATAAATCTGATTTATGCTTGATATGCTAATTTCTCCACAGATAATTTTTTGTATGTAGGATTGATAGCTCGCTGGTAAATTTCTAGAGGTTGCATGCACACTTAAAAAATCAAATCAAATTTGACAGGATTATAGTTTTACTTTTCATTAGTCACCCACCTGTCTGGTGCCCGACTACTAGTGTGTGTATAACCCATTCTAGCCACTACGCTACAATGTATCTATGTATTGATCATGTTTTTTTCCCAATCACCTTCACAATGTTCATGTTTAAACAATAAAGAAAAGAAGACGTCCTTCATGTTACATAAATTTCTCTGTAACATCTCATTGAACTCAGCTCACTCAGAGACAGATTTCAGGTTTCAACTGAAGTACAAAGGAGTTTTTTCTTTAAATACTTAAACTTATCAATCAGATGACTCAAATTGAACGTAATTTATGAATGTATGTAGTTTCTGAATGCAGAAGATCTCTGCACCCAGACAGTGATACAGAAATAATAGAACACCTGACTGCAAACAGTATCACCTGGACACAGGTGAGGTCATGTGACATCTCATTTGATCTCAGCTCATGTTTCCTGGGAGGCAGACTGATGTTCAGATGTTCAGTCTGACCGGCGGCGGTGATTTCCGACAGCAGCTGAGCTCTGACGCCTTGACAAACACTCTGGATCTGAATCCGACTCGTTCAGACCCGTTCACACGTCTGATTATCATAACACACAGAGCGGAGAGCGGCAGCCTCGTCAGTCCAGTTTCCCTGAGGGACTCCGTGGCCTCCCTCGCTCTGAGGACTATTTTTAGCCTCCTGTTAGGCGGCTGAAGGAGACTCAGTTTCTCTTTGAAGGAACTGCAAAATGTGTGACACTTCACTTAATATTTCTGTTTGTCGCCGCCACTTTCTGGAGCCTCTTTTTTATTCTTTATCCACGTTTCCACTGCAGGAACGTTTGTGAGGAACCAGGACATTTTTTGACCCCCAAACACCAAACTAATTCCTTGTTTGGGGGGTAGTTATTTCTAAAAGTACCATAACTTTGGGAGTGGAGTTTGCAGGGCTGAAGGTTTCTGATTGGTCGAGTACTTGCATCATTTTATTTCAGCCAACAGTGAGCAGTGCACATCCTGAGCAGTGATGGAAAAAGTACTGCAATCCTTTACTTAGGTGAAAGTACCACAGGGTAAAAATACTCTGATACAAGTAAAATAAGTTAACAATACTCACTATGCACGTCCCCTTTCAGAGTGTTAAATTATGACGTCGTCAAGGTCCTGAAAAATGATAT
This sequence comes from Holacanthus passer, assembly GCA_025331565.1. Taxonomy (NCBI): domain Eukaryota; kingdom Metazoa; phylum Chordata; class Actinopteri; family Pomacanthidae; genus Holacanthus; species Holacanthus passer. The sequence continues at coordinate 729,679 of JAFREQ010000130.1, forward strand.
AGTATATATTTTTATGTTCTGTACACAAGATAATAATTCACACACAGAAGTTAATATTGTGTCCAACAACACAGAAATACTTGTGGACTTCAGGGACTCGTGTACCACCTGTAAATCCCAGCTTCAACCTGAGCAGGTCTGATCTGAGAACACCTGCGAGTGTATGAGGCCTCTAATCTATAACGAGTCATATTTAATTAGATGAACATTTTGTATGTGAAATCAAAATATAGTAGGTAAATAAATTTATTGAAGCAAAAAGTACATTTCTCTCGTATAAAGTAGCATATATTGGATATACTTAAGTACAAGTGTCTACCTAAGTGTAGTACTTCAGTAAATGTATTTAAAACGTGTGCAGTGATTGATTACGAGGGTGTAACTGAAGTAAATGGTTTCTAATTTCACTCTGGTCCTGATCTGCCTCCACTGATGTCTTGATGGAAATAAATGTGGAGACTAAACAGCAGCAGGATTCCAGCAGGTTTCTGTCTGGGGGGGGGGGTTCCTCCTCCTCCCAGCTCAGTCCTCCTCCACACTGCAAAAAATGTCGACAGCAACATGTTTTAACCTCTGAGTCTGACCTCTTTGCATTGACTGATCCTCAGCAAAAGATCCATTCATTTGAAAAGCATGTTAAAAACCCTTCATTTCCTGAGTTCTGAATTATAAAACTAAGTGGGTTTTAAGGGGTGTTTGACTTAATCAGTCCATTAATTTGTGACTTCGAACACAAACATGAGTCTGATGTTGTCTCTGTTGTTCGTCTTCTCTCCATCAAACCTGCAAACACAGCAGCTCAGTGCAGTAATGAAGAGGTAAATTAAGGATTACTTGCATTTCCATTTTATGCTACTTTAAACTTCACATTTCAGGGGGAAAAAAATATTTTTTACTTCACTGCATTTATTTGACAGTTTTAGTTACTCCATAAATTCAGAATACATATATATTGTATCATTATATATTGAGATACCCAGCACTTTTCAAAATACTTTTATTCTGAAGTGGGACATTGTGTATAATAAGCATTTTCACTTTCCGTACTTTACACATATATTGATATTAATACTTACTTTGCAGGACTGTTACTTGCAACAGAGTATTTCTACTTTGTAGTATAACTACTTTTACTCAAGTAAAACATGAACTATTGAGAGGAAGTGGAACCATACTTCACGTTTACTGTGAAAAACCCTTAAAATGCACGTGTCAATTGATTTAGAAATCCCATTAAAATACCTTAACTAAAGTGAATTTTAAGTAAATGCTGCTTCACTGCTTCATTCATTCATTTCAGTTAACTATTAAATAAAGTTGTGGATATTTTTTGCAGTGGTCGCTCCTCTCTCTCTCTCTCTCTCTCTCTCTCTCTCTCTCTCTCTCTCTCTCAGACAGACAGACAGACACACAGAGACAGACAGATGGACAAACTGTCTCCTGCTGCAGCTCAGGAACTGAAGGACGCAGCTGATAAGCGGCTTTAATCGTCTAATTTGGCCTCAGGAGGCTGCAGGTAAACACACACACACACACACACACGGACCGTGCGGCTGCTCTCCACTCTGCAGCCGGAGCTTTAACCGAGGACACGTGGGCTTCTTCCTCCTCCGCTCTCTGCGCTGCTTTGAGGCTTTTCAGGTTTTGGATCAGCTGCTTTTTTTTTTTTTTTTTTTTTTTTTTTTTTTTCAAAATGTCCTTTATGAAGAAACCAGACGGAACTTTTCGAGCTTCTCTTCAACAGTTATGAGTTAAGCGACTCAAAGTGTGTTTGGGTCCGTGAATAAAACCGGCCCGGTTCCGTCTCTGGAGCTGCTCGGTCCGCCACAGTCCGGGTCCTGCCCCCCGATGAGCCCCGGGGACCGGAGCCCGGCCCGGCCCGCATGAGAGCCGTGTGGCCGCAGGCTCGGAGCGGAGGAGCCGCGGCGGAGATGGAGGCCAACCTGAGCGAAGCGGCGGCGGCTCCGGGGGCTCCGGGGGCCGCCGCCGGGGGCCACAACCTGCCGGCCCTGCTGTTCGGGGTCCTGCTGATCGTGGTGATCATCTGCGGGAACCTGCTGGTGTGTCTGAGCGTCCTGACGGAGAAAGCGCTGAAGACCACCACCAACTACTTCATCGTCAGTCTGGCGGTGGCGGATCTGATGCTGGCGGTGCTCGTCCTGCCGCTGTTCGTCTACTCGGAGGTGAGCACCGGCTGTGTGTGTGTGTGCGTGTGTGTGTGTGTGCGCAGGGGGGGACACCTGGGTCTGAGCTCAGGTGAGGTCAGTGATGATGTCAGTGTTTACCTGCCAGCTGCACCCACACCTGCAGGGGCCCCCAGACTGTTCCAGGGGCCCTCAGGGGCCCACAGAGCTGCCTGAGGGTCCAGGTGAAGGTGTTCAACACTTTACCTTCAAATCTGTTTTTTTGTTTTTTGTTTGTTTGGTTTGTTTTTTTTTTAAGAATAAGAGCAGGAATAAGAGAAAGTGTTGACCTGAGTTGGAACCAGGGACCCCACACCTGTAGGGGCCCCACAGAGCTATACAAATAAAATATATAGAGTCATATTAACAGCTCAGGTGAGATGTTGATGTCCCAGACTGTTTCTTGTTTTTTGGAGAGCGGATTTTGCTTTTTTAAATGAAGGCTTTTATTGCACGTCCACAAACCTTTATCTCTCTGTTTCCTCACGGAGAAGATGGTCAGCATTTGTCGTGATGGATTTGTGTTAATAAAAATGTCATCAAACATTAAGAAACAAGTAAACAAGGTAGTGTACAAACATGTGGAACAGTATTGACAGTCTGAGCTCAGGTGAGATGATGTCAGTGTTTACCTGCCAGCTGCAGGTGTGCGCTTCCCAGATAAACCTTCATTTACCCCTGAAAACACGCAAGGAAAACTTTATTTATGAGGCAGGAAAGAAAACACAAAGTTCATACAAGATAATAAAACTAAATAAAACAAAACACACATACAAACACAGAAACCATAAAAGAACCAGTCGCCAGCTGAAACGATAGAAAAGTCGTCCTGAGTGTTTGTTTCAAACAGACTCATGTGATCTGACAGGAGGAGGCAGATTGAAGTCCGAGTGTCACGACAGCAAAAGAGCAGCTCACCTTCGTGTAACCAACAGGTTTTGGTCGGATGACCTCCGTGACCGCTCAGTGGCTTAAGGCCTCGGAAACGTAGGCAGGAGCTGAGCCGTGTATAGAGCCTTATAAGTGATTAAAAGAATCTCAAAATCGACCCTGGAGCTCGATGGCGGCCGAGGCACCGAGGCTAAAATAAGAGTGACGTGAGAGCCACGGCCAGTTCCAGCTGACGACGAGCCAGGCCGGCTTGACTTTAGTGAGAAGGGCGTTACAGGAGTCCAGAGAGGACAAATGAAGGCTTGAACGAGTCTGACGCAGACGCTGATAATCATGGTTTGATGTTTGTCCTGAGTCTGAGTTAAAAAACATGATTGAACCAATTTGTTGACATGGTGATTGATTTTCAGCTGAGGGTCAAACATAACAGATTCCTCGGGTTTGGTTTGGACGTAGCTACGACCCAAACAAAGAAAAATGTCTTCTCCTGAAAACACCTTAATTTTGAGGCGATTTTAACATCACTTTTCTTTTGATTTACCTCAGATGAGCTGCTGCTGACAGGAATATCAGACTGATGTTATCTTTGTTTTCTGTTTGTCTTCTATTCATCAGCAACGTCAGCATCAATCCATCGAGGATCAGTTAGTGGATTGTAATGTATCAAGGTTGTTTTAATTGATTATTTGATTGGTTTAAAACCCTTAAATGAACCAAACAGCTTGACATTTATCACAATATCTGCACATTAATTGAAAAGGCTATTTTAAGGTATGAACTAAGTGATGCCTGTCACATCATTTTGGTGTTAAATGATGCAGATAAAACCAGTAAAACGTCTTAATTTGTCCCAATCCATTAATTTATTTATCAATTATCTTCTTCAAGGAAAAAGAAAAGAGATGAAGGGATTCAGTTTCATAGCGTTGATAGAACAGAGAGAAAGAGCAGGTCACAGCTGATATTTGTTCCTCGGATCTTCTGTTCTCACCGTTCAGATTTTTATTGTCTCACAAGAGGGAACATAAAAATATAAACACAATAAAAACACAGTCAGACATTAAAAGGGCTGTAAAAATCACAGCAGCAATAAGAACAGGAAGAAGAGAAAGTTTATAATGTCAGAACAAGCTTTTATTGCACATCCAGAAACTTTCATCTCTCAGATTCCTTCACGAGTCGACGGTCAGCTGTGATGGATTTCTGTTCATAAACCTGTGATTAAATACAAATAAAATGTATAGATACAATAAATAACAGCGTGGTAACATGAGTACAAATACTCTGATTTTGCAGGATGTTTCATTTCAGACTCAAATATATATGTTGGATTATAATTATTGATGCATTAATGTGTTCATCACTTCAATGTTGCAGCTGTTAAAGATGGAGCTCATGGTGTCGTGTCACTTCTCGGATGTTTTCATGAAAAAAAAATGACCTTCAAACTGTCGAATTCTTCTAGAACTTGACTTGACGTACTTATGTACTTTTAATCGAGTAAAATATCTTAATTGCAAGACTCTTACTCGTAACAGAGTGTTTTTACACCGTGGTGTTCAGGCTGGGGAAAACTGGTTTAAAGGTTCAGTTCAATGTTTTTACAGCCTCGTTAACGTGTTGTTTCACTCAGCACAACCTCAGCAGTAGCTTAACTTGACAGCTCAAACGTATCCAGTTGTTCCTGGAGCCTTTGACCATTTCACACCGTCTTCATCAGCTCAGTTGTCGGAATTGTAAACTATTTTATTTGAACATCTCGAGACCTTTTCGAGGACTTTTTCAGGAGCTTTTGACTGTATCACGCAGCCTTCATCCGCAAATGTCAAGATCAACTTCTAAGTCAGCATAGAAGTCAAGTCGAGCTCAGAATAATGGAAAGTTTGAATATCGGGGTCAAGGGTCGTCATTGAAAACGGAGGAAACAACATGCGCTGATGAAGATCATGTTTTTGTATCTCACGTCTAATTAATGAAGTGTTTAACCTCCTGTCTGTTGTCCTGCCGGGAACCAACATGTTAGTGAGATCTGGGTGTTACAATCAGTGAACTGTCCCTTTAACCGTCAGCTCTGAACTCCAGCTGACCTTCTGATGAAGCCCCGCCCCCTGAAGATGTGAGCCCCGCCCCCTCAGTGACATCAGACCAGGCCTCAGTCTGAAAACTCATATTTAATATTATTTACTCTGATATTATTGGTTTTTTATACAAACGCTTGAGTCTTGAATGTCTCTTATACCTGTTTTACTTTACTCTCATTAATTAGTTTGACTTTTTAAGATCTTTTCCAGAACTTAGTGTAAACAGTGACAAACTGATGGAGACTTTTCACCCATAATATAAAACTTTCCTTGAACCTGAACACTTGTCCTGGTACAAACAGTCTTTGTGTATCAGAGCTCAGAGAACAACAGCCAAACTCGGTCTGTACATTCCTCCTGACGTCGGCTCTGGTCCAGAGGTCAGAGGTCAACCAGGGGCCCCACAATAACAATGAACTTTAGGAACACAATGAAAACAATAAGAATGAGTCCGTGTTTGTCACCTAGCGTTCGTCCTTTGTCCTCTCGTCTCCTTTGTGTCTGTTTATTTGTCATATTTCCGCTGCTGTTTCCTCCTGACTGTTAATCTTTGTGTGTTTTGTAACGTGAACTGTTTTTGTTTTTATCATCTCAACAAACATTTGACCCAAAAAACTAAACTAATTAAAGACCTGATGTTTCATCGTCTGCACATCTCTGCACTGCGCTGGAAGAATATTATTCAGGCCTTTAGTTAAGTGAAAATAGTAAAACCACAATGTTAGAATACTTCACTACAAGGAAATCAATTTATTTTCAGGGGTAAATTAAGCATTTAAATAAACAGTGATCATCATCAATACAGCTTTTTTGAGAGGAGATTGTGTTGAAGGTATTTCTTATTTTTTGTTTGTTGATTTGTTGATCTATCAAATTTCTATTGCTATTATTATTGTTGTTGTTGTTGTTATATACAACAATATTAATATTAATAAGTCATGTAATGTTTGTGTGTGCGCTGCCTCCTTGTATCGTAGTGTAGTGTGTAACATTTGGTATCCAAGTATCAGTAAAATACATTTTAGGTATCAAAAGTAAAAGCACTCATGCAGAGAAACGGGGGGTGATGAGGTGTGATGTGGTTAATCAACATGATGAAGTGCCCTGTAGGGGGCGCTGTCAGTGGAGAAAACATGGTGCAGAGTCAGACATGATAGAAGAGCGTTTGGACCCGTTTCACCATGAATGCATCATGACACCATGCAGCTGCTGCCTTTTTATTTTTCCACCGAGTGAACCTGCTGAGCTTGTTCCTGTGCTCCAGTTCCAGGACGGCGTGTGGACCCTCAGCACCACCGTCTGTGACGGTCTGATGACCATGGACGTGATGCTGTGCACCGCCTCCATCTTCAACCTCTGTGCCATCAGCATCGACAGGTCAGTGCTCATTATTGTTATTACACTTCATTCTGAATGAATGAATGAATGAATGAATGAATGTAAGACATTTCACACAAAACCACAAATTCCAACCTGATGGTGGCGCTGGAGGAAAAGTCAGGGAATCATCAAACTCAGTAGGATTCATCGTGTTTGAATGTCCAAAACTTCAGTGGTAGAATGACCCTGAAAGTCCTGCAGAGGTCAAAGTTCAGCCGTAACTCACAGAGTCTGTGTCACAGCTTTAACCTGGGTCATTCAGCAACAAGCAGCTGATTAATCAGACCAGAACCCTGAGCGGCCTGTGAGGACCACGCAGGACACCCCGCGGGGTCTCAGCTTTCTGTCTGAAGGTCGTCGGGGTCAGACAGTCACGCCACAGTTCACTCTGATGTGGAAATATGACGACGACCTTTTGTCTGTTTCCTGTAAAAGCTCTGAAAGATGAAAAATCAGAGCGGACAGAACAATTTAAAGCCTCAAATGAAGGATGCGTCTGCGGTGATGAACTGCCAGCTTCGCTCTGCGCTCTTTAGTTTGACTCAATGAGATTATCTGAACTCTGGACTGATGTTGAAGGATGAAAATCTGAGCTGAAAACCTGGGCCGCTCCAAATCTGATGTCCCAACTCCAGAAAATATGATTAGATCAGAGACTAATGGAGGCAATGAGGCTAACGTGGACTGATGGTGATGATCTGAAGCTTTTTGAAGCGGCCGGCAGCAGTTAGAGGTTTAACTGGACGACAGAGTCTGAATAATTCAGCAGACGGAGCAGGAAACGGATCCTGCAGAGGATCCACCTGCTGCTGGAGGAGGAAATCCACCCGTGTCTCTGCAGGTTTGATCGAACTGACTGACGACCTGCTGCCATTCATGGATGGATTACTGAACAGGACCCGGGGCCTCAGGGGCCCCTGAGCCAGAAGAGCCTCTCGATAAAGTGTCTGAGGTCAATATTTTGTCCTCATCACATTTATGCTCCTGATCATGATCGAAAGATCAATCTCACTCTCATGTCTGTTCATTACACATGAAGTTACAGCCAGCAGCAGGTTAGCTCACAATAAACTCACTTCAACACAGGTGATAAATGCTTCACTCATCAATATGTAAAGTTGCACTGTACATTTACTGACCTATGAAGCTCTCCTGCAAAAAAAAACATTTCAATACTAATGTCTGTGTTTTTCTCTTCTGTGATCACACTGTCGCCTCGTTCACGGGTCTCTTGAAAAAGACATTTTGACCTGTCAATCACAACAACTTTATTAATTGCTGCATCGCAGTAATTTGCTGGAAGGAAGCCTCATTAATTATATTAGTTCCACCTGAGATTTCCAGCTGTGAAAGGTCAAAGTCTGCACTGTAAAGGAAGAGATCTGATTCATTTGGGATCAATGAAGAAACATGAACTGTCAACATCCAGATTTATTTAGACGGAAAAACATCTTTCATCTTAAAGGACTGAAATCATTGAGGTGATGGTGGATATTTTTGTTGTATTTTAGTTTATTATTTGTGACTGTTAATTTATTTCCCTCCTTTCACATTTTTATATGCATTTTTCATATCTTAACTGTTAATTGTTCAGACTAATGTCCAGGTTGTTCTGAGACATCCTCATCAGTATCCCTGCTCCCCAGAGGATGAACCTTTGGATTTTAATGACTCCATGACCTTTCCTCTAGCACCACCTTCAGGAAAAACTGGTGAAGCACACAAAAATACCATCAGCAGCAACATGACAAACATTAGAAATGAACACCATGAATAACTTTTCCATGAATAATGATGTGGCAGCTCTCAGTTTGTTCATCATCATCATCAGAGGTGTCGTTTCAGGTGCAGCAGATTGTAAAATTTCTCTCACTTGTTGCAGGTTCATCGCCGTGTTAATCCCTCTCAACTACAACAGGAAGCACGTGGACCTGCGGCAGACGGTGCTGCTGTCGGCCACCTGGATCCTGGCTCTGGCCGTGGCCTCGCCCGTCATGTTCGGCATCAACAACGTGCCGGGCCGAGACCCCAGCGAGTGTAAACTAGAGAACAACGACTACGTCCTGTACTCGTCCGTCTGCTCCTTCTTCATCCCCTGTCCCATCATGCTGCTGCTGTACTGCGGCATGTTCCGCGGCCTGAGGCGCTGGGAGGAGGCGCGTAAAGCCAAGCTGAGGAACAGCATCCAGGCCTGTCGCAAGCTGCAGGAGGCCGCCGCATCTCTGCCGCCGCTGGCCTCGCTGCCGCCGCCGCTGCCCCCCATCATAGAGAGGGAACCGACGGACACTCTGGACGAGCCGTCCACCTTCCCGTCCCCAGAGCGGCCCTTCCACTCCTCAGAGTACAAAGACGGCCCCGTGCCGACGGTCAGCTTCGCCGAGATCAAGTTCAACCCCGAGCCTCGCAGGAGGAAGACGGCCAAGATCAACAGCCGGGAGAGGAAGGCCATGAAGGTGCTTCCTGTCGTTGTGGGTGAGTTAGTTACATCACTACCGCACAAGGCTGGATTACCAACAAAATGAGCAAGAAACCAGAATTCAACAACACTGGCAGTATTAAGACTGACGTTTGTGTGAGCCTGATCAAAGCCACCAGCCGAACTCAACGGTGTCAGTTCAGAGTTCTGCACCACCAACCAGCAAACAACATGACCCCCAAAATGTGAAATTATAGTAGTGATTCCAAGATTAGTAAATGTTAATGTGCTGACGTTAAGTATTGCATTCAAGCCCAGCACTGATTGTAAGGCCTCCATGGTTCAGCTTGTGAAAGAACCACGAGTCAGTCGCACAATGAAATTGTTCTTTGCATTACAAGTGCTGTTGAAGGTTTGACCTCCAGACCTCCTCCTTTGCTTAGTCTTTTGTTTGGTCACATGTGGAACAAACATGAATTTAAACATTTAAACGAGTTATTGCAAAGTTACTAGTTTCGAAAGATTCAGTAAAAACGTATCTATCCATCCACCCATACACTTACATACACCTCCACCTCTGACATCTGTTCAGAGGTTGCAGGTACCTGAACACCTCACCTCCACCTCTGATGTCTGTTCAGAGGCACTAACACATCAGTTAGAAAAGGTCGGCCTATTAATAGCAGCCAGTGTTGGTCCTAATGCGTAGAAGTGCTTCCCTTTAGCACACAGCAGCTAATCCTGCAGCTCCTTAATCTGAAATCCAATTATTACGTAAACCTGGTCAGTGTGCAGGTAGTTCTCATGAAACGCTGCTTCATCAGCTCACCTGACAGGTTCAGAGGCCGCCTGGGAGTCGGACTCAATGACATAACGAACATCACTAACTGCAAATTGTCTGACCGACTAAAGAAACCTCAGGCTTGTACTGGTGGTCTGTGTAGTATTCAACAAGAAAAAATGATGTGGGTTTATATTGATCTAAATTTTGCATGATTTAGAATTAGATAAAATAATGCAGATTCTGGCAGCTGTGTCCACCTGCAGTCTGTCATTGACACTGAGCTACCTGCTGCTACCTGTGTTAAACTGACCTGAGGTGATGACCTACTTTAGAAGGTGTGAACAGGTGCATAAAGTCCAGCCACGAAATCTCCATAGACAAATACTTGGAATGAGTCATAGAGAGCGCGGCGACTTTAAATGTGGCACTATCAGAGGATGCTGCCTTTGGAACAAGTAGGTTCATGAAATTTGTCGTCAGCCGACCCTGAGAGCAACGTTTTGGATCCTCTTTTGGTTCAGAAACAGATTATCTCCAGATTTAGTGTGAATAGAAAATGTCACACAAATTTCAAAGTGGATATTTTGCCTTTGAAAGAGACAGATGGACAGTTTCCCCTCCTTCTTATCTTTGTGCAAAGTTAGGTTAAACACATCCTGAACCCATTTTTGTACAACAGATATGAAACTGGTATGAAACATCTGACTCAGGGTAGAAGAGGGTTTATCTAAATGCTGGTAAAATCAAAGTGAGGTTCTGGGTGCTTCTGTCTTGCTGGAGACCGACTCTTCTTCTTCTTCTTCTTCTTCTCCTCGTGCAGGTGCCTTCCTGTTCTGCTGGACTCCCTTCTTTGTCCTCCACACGATGCGAGCTCGCTGTCAGGACTGTCACGTCCCGCCGGCCCTCATGAGCGTGGTGACGTGGCTCGGCTACGTCAACAGCGCCCTCAACCCTGTCATCTACACTGTCTTCAACACTGAGTTCAGGAACTTCTTCAAAAAGTTCCTGCATCGCTGCTGCTCCAAGAGCGCCTGATGAGGGCGCTGCTGCTGCTGCATGGACGATTTTTAAATGCACGGCAGCTGAAAGAGACGTCACTGTTGGTTTAGTGTCTGTAGTCTGTGTATGTTGCCATTGTTTCCTTCCTCTGTGAGGTTTTATTTTTCTACATGTGCCGACAGCAAAGTTTGTTTGAGCTTCATGTTTCCTGTGAACAAGCTTCAGTCTGAGGAACAAACTCTTCAGAGGATCAGCAACACACCTACATCACACAACCGACAAGAACTGATTTTATATGTTGAAATTCATCTTTTCAGAATAAAAATTTTCACTGAAAAGGTTGTTACAATGTGTGTGTTTGTGGATCGATGCAAACAGAACAAAATGATGAATGGAGTACGGCTGCAGCCAATCAGAGAACTAAAGTCTCTTCAGTTAGTGATGGTCTGTATCTGCCAAACACACCAGAGCTCAAACTATGTAACTTTCACTACATCAGAGCTGCTCAGCAACTTCTGGAAAGAGTCCAGGGTCCCTGCAGGATCTGGACAAAGTCATTTGAAGGTCAATAAAGTTTGACGATGTTAAATCAGAGACAACAAACAGACGTGAAGCTTTAAAAGCTTCTCAGCAGATTTCATCAGTCAAAAGAGCTGAAACCTCCGAGGACAGACTGACAGAAACAACACGCAGAGGACAACCCGGCTTCCAAAAAAGTTGAGAAACTGTGTAAAACATAAAACAGAATGTGATGGTTTGTTAATACTTTTTGACTTATCCTATATTAAAAACAGCACAAAGTCAATAGATTTAATGTTTGATCATCAGCTTCATTGATTGTTGTAAATATCTGCTTCTTCTGAATTGATGCAGCGACATCAAACAAGTTGGACAGGAGCAAGAAAAGACTGTGAAAGTTGTGGACTGATCCAAAAACACCTGTTTGGATCCTTCCACAGGTAAACAGGTTGATTGGTAACAGGTGATAGGATCATGATTGGGTATGAAAGGTTCATCCTGGAAAGACTCAGGATGGAGAGAGGTTCAACACTTTTGGCTGCAGACGCTCCTCTTCTCAACCAGCACATCTTGGAGGGTGACGTTGTTCAGGATGCTAACCAACTTGGACAGCGTCCTCTTCTCCGTCACTGCCTCCAGAGAGTCCGGCTCAGCTCCTCAGCAGCAGACAGTCCAGGCCGCCACACGCCGGCAGAACATCTGCAGCCTCTGAGCCGCCGCAGCAAGTCCAGCCGGCTCTGGCCCTTCTTACAGGGCCCCTGTGTTCCCGGCCCACTCTCGCCTGTCGTCCACTCTGAGCTATTTATAGGAGTGACCCACCTCGATATCCTCCCTCTGGATGGGTCAGGGGAGGTCATTCATTCTGTGCATGAATATATTCCAAAGATTATCTGAAATGAATGAGACTTTCATACAAAAAAGTCTTCAAACATTGGAAGATACTCGCTTCATTTGTCCAACACAATGTCTTCACAGCATGTTAGCAGAGCAGGGGCCGCATCTTCAGGCCTCCATCAGGATGCATTCAGGTACAGTACTGAGAAGATGACCTGTGTATAGCCAGGGTCGAACATACCATAATTCAAGACGACTGAAGCTTCCCACGAACTTAAGATAAACTTTAAATGCATATTTGGATTTTGTCCCCCATAACTTAGACTGAAATTGCTTTAGGGAATGATCTCTTTACAGCCAATATGAGCAGGAAGAATGTTCACAAGAAAAACCTGTTTCAATGTTCATATTAGCACCTGAATAGTGTTTAAATTGAAATGTTGCATTTGCTGTAAAAAGTTGTGACACTGTCCTTTAAAGTTAGAAGAGACTGTAACCTCCTCTGCTCAAGTTTCCTACGTTTACAGCTGGTTGATAAAGATGGAAATGTCTGGTCCTGAGGGGACCCCTTCACTGTCACTGAGCAGCAGCAGACACCTGAGCGCCGCTGGGACTGAGACACAGCAGAATCAAATGTCATCATGTCTGAGGTGATGCACTGTGACGGATCACCTGACTGCTGACTGTCAGAAATATTCAGAAACGAAACTCTGTCTTCAGCTGTTAAACACAGAAAAGTGGATATAAAAGCTAAATGTGAAACAGAACGTGTAAATCTGTATCTGGAGTCCTGCGGGAGCGGCGATGCTGAGTTTTCCCTGTGAGACGCTGGTGTGACAAAAATAAACCTGAAGTTTGTATTTCATTAATAAATTAAGTAAACATCTGAGGAGACGACTGAGGACAGAGGGACAGAAGTCTCCTCTGAGTCCTGCTGATGACGTCCTGAACAGAGACAGAAGAAAGTGAAAAAAGTCTGAGTGACCAGTGAAGAAGCTGATTTATGATCCTAAAAATTGTTTGTCATTTCTCATCTGTTAGTGATTGGCTATTTATTTATTTAGTTCAGGTTCACTGGAAGTAAAACTTATCAGAATTAAAATTTTTAATTGGATTTGATTAATCTGAGAAAGTCTGCATGGCCAAAACTTTACTCCTTCAAACTTTTCTTTTTGTGAAAGCTTTTGGAAATGTTTGATATCTGCGTTTTATTTAGACTGATCTCATTCATTTGAATGTCTTTACTTCCTCTGGGCTCTTGTCCTTTTTCTCATTCATCTGCCTCGTCTGGTTTTATTTTTCTTTCGTACTTTATAACATTATTAAGAGAAGTGCTATATAAATAAAGTGTATTTTATCTTCCTTTGGAGATTAAACATTAAAATAATAGATGTCAATTTAATTCATTAGAAAACCAAAAACTAAAATGAAAACTCGAGTGGCTAATAATTCCCAGAGTGAGTGAAATTAAACTGAACAGAAAATGTGAATTCTGTCTTGAAAGGTCATTTTTTTCAAACTGCAGGATTGAAATCTGTCAAAGTCAAACATCACATCGACAGAGTGAGACAGTCTGAAACTCATCGATCACAGGGCGGCGTTCAGCTGCTCTGGTTTCTGGCAGGAAGGTCATACATCGTGCACCGTGAGCAAGACAAAATTAAATTTCAGTTTAATTTAATGATTTGAAGCCGGCAGCTCTGGACTCAACTCGTTTTGAGCTTCAAAGTTTGAATCACGAGTAAAAACAAAAAAATACAGAGCTACAAACTCCTGAAAGATGATTTTTAATCTTGTACACAAGAAAATATCTTGTATGAAGAAAAACAGACTTAAACTAAACAAGATGTGAAAATAAAAACATTCTTTTAACTGGAAGAAAAACCTTTAAAATCTGAGTGTTTTTTGATTCAGATGACAAAAATTCTCATAAACTCATAATAATAAAAAAAAAAAGCCACAACACAATATAACAACAACTGAAGACAGATAATTCATGTTTAAGTACTGGACAGAACGGGGAGTTAATTTAATAATGTCTTTTTATTTTACTGATGTGTTTGACCTTTATTTATCCGGGACGGATAAATTTAAATCTGTTTATCAAGGGTTAAAATGGCAGCAAAATAATGTTTCATAAAACAGAGAGAGATAACGGTCACTGAGGGAAGATAAGAAATAAAAGCCATTGTGATAGTAACTCATAAATTAATTAAGTAAATTAATTGAGAAAATAACTGACAGATGAATCGATAAAAATAATAGTGAGTTGCAGCCTTAAACCTTTTAACCATCTTATCTTTAACACTGTGACATACTGATGCTGAATTAATGTTTTAATAGTGACTGAGCCTGAGTTCAGATCAGCTTCACGTGCAGTTCAGTGTGTGCTGATGAAGTGTGTCGAGCCGCACGTCCTCTAACATCCACTCGATGCTGTATTGAAGTGAATGGGAAAAACACCCAACTTCTCTCTATGAATATAAAAGTCAGTGCAGGTTTTACACAACAAGCTCAGCGAGATCTGAGGAGATCAGAGACCTTCTTTTCATGTTGGTCTCAACGTTCACAATAAAAGTTCCAGAAAGGCGATTTTAAATCTCGATCCTCTTTGCCCACAGGACAGAAGGACTTCCTGTTTGATGACATCACTGCCCACATTTTCTTGCAGGCTGTGGGCGGGGCCTGATGCACCTTCATTTCACTTTGTCCATATCCATGGCTGTGATTGGCTCGTCCTCCTGAACGGCCACGCCCCCTGCTGACTGACAGCAGGTGTGCTGATGATCCTTCCAGTCCTACAGGGAAAAAAACCAATAACTGTTTCTATTAAAAAGTTCAATTAAAGGAAAAACCCGACTTCACTCCAGAGGATTGTTCAGGTGAGTCTTACCTTCCTCTGACAGAAGGTGGAGCAGTAATTGACCTTGTGACAGCCTGTACATTCATTCATGGCCACCCGACCACAGTTCACACACATCTGCTGCAGAACCAAAGCAGGAGAACACAGACAGTATGAACACATGAGGACACATGCGAAGAGAACAGGCAACAGGAACAACAGAATATGTCACAATGTTGTAGTTTCTCAGGCTGCAGTGTTGCTCCATAATAACACAGCTGAAGTGCCCTTGAGCAAAGCCCTGAACTCCAACTGCTCCTCACATCAGCTTGGACTAATCTATCCTTTATTTACAAACTGGGGGTGTGGAGTTTGAGAGCCGTGGCTGTTTACCAGGTAGGGAGGGCCTAATGAAAGCTGTGTGTGTGTGTGTGTGTGTGTGTGTGTGTGTGTGTGTGTGTGTGTGTGTATGTGTGTGTGTGAGGGTGTCTTACATTGATGATGATCTCTGTGATTTCAGAACTCCTCTTGGCTTCCGAGTCGTCCGGCTGTTGAAATGAGATCTGGTTCTGAAACGACTGACTGAGACCACACTGAACAGACACACACACACACACACACACACACACACACACACACACACACACACACACACACATTTCATTTTTGATGTTTAATTATAACATATAATAATGTATAATAATTTCTGTGATAACGTAATTTCTGGTTAATGCTACTGATCTTAATCTGAGACTATGATTGTCTGATGGTCAGAGTGTGTGTGTGTGTGTGTGTGTGTGTGTGTGTATGTGTCTTCTCACCTCCTTCCTGCCTCCCTGACCTTTGATCCCTGCAGTTTCCCCTGCAGAGTTTTTGGCCTGTTCGATCAGAGCCTTCAGCTGCTGGACGTTGTTCATCAGCGTGTTGGCCAGCTCCTCCAGGTACAGCCAGGTGTTCTTCTGGCCCTCGCTCACCGCAGGGCTGGCGCCCCCTACAGGCCCCACCTCCAGCCCGCTCACCAGCTGTGCCGATGGGGCCGCCGCCGCCACCGTCATCTTGGCCTGAACTGGCTGAGGAGCCACGGCCAACGCTGGCAACGCCGTCAGAACTAAGAGAGAAGAAGAGAGACAAAGAGGGGAGAAGACGTGAGACAGTGATACCAGGGAAGAGCTGATTGATAAATAAGTAAAATACTAAACCAAACGTTTTCCAATGCATCCAACTACAGTGGACTTCAAACATGTTTTTGTCAATATACATATTTTTCAGTTACTCAAAACTGATGCACTTTAATTTGTAAATTCAAATTGCTTGACTGTATTGATCATCGACTGAGTAACTCAACAGCACATGAAAATCTCGCTCCTGCTGACCTCCAGTGGTTTAACTTCACCTTGCTGCAGTGATGTACAGGTGAACTCTGATTTCTGTCTCGTAAAGCAAAAACCTGGTCTGTGCAGTCTATGTGATCCACTGCAGACACAAGCAGTGGATCAGTACGACTGTGGTAGATGATACTGACTCATTAGCATTTGTTTGAGCAGGAGAAGACCTGGTGCACATGTCGGCTGTGTGCAGCAGCAGTTCACTGTCAGGTCTCCTTTGACAGCTGTGTTGACAGCTAATGCGACCGGACGCCTGCTGTGACAGTTTCTGAGGTTCACGTCAGTCCTTGATATTTGATGCAGAAGTGACGTATATAGAATCAAAGAGAGATGCAGGTCTGAACAGATCCAGGTCACTGTGTCTGTGCGTCCTCCATACATTCACTCCTGACCTACATACACAATGTATTCCTGAGGTGGTGGAGTCACTGACAGCTGGGAGCTCCGCCGAGAACAGACCAGTCCAAAAATAACTGCACATCCATCTCAGAGTCTGATCTGACGTCCTGGGGAAAAGGTGTGTGTGTTTTCTCACAGGCGATCTCATCAGTGTTCACAGAATATTCACTTTTACTTTTTCTACTAATCTGCTGGAAAATCTCACCGTAATTTTTCAGAAAGAAGCTGCTGTGTGACCGATGAATCTGAGGATATTTTATGGAAGTTATGTTAATTGGTAGAATTATGTTAAAAAGAGAAAGTGTCGAGGGCATAATTTCCACAGTTTGAGGTTGATTTTCTTTTAAATCTCTCTCAAACATTCTTCTCTCACTGTCCGGCCACTATAATGTAGATGAGATAAAAGAGGATGGAAATGTTGACATGTTCATCTGAGCAGCCTTCAATCATGACCGAACACTTATCGAGCAGCAGCGAGAGCTTTACACACCTTTTGCCCCGGGTTTTGTCTCTCAGGCTACATACAGACCTTTCCTATCGTTCTCTGGGGTTTGTGAGACTTTTCAAAAGTACTCATCCTCTTTACAGGGATGAAAATAATACTTCAAACTGAAATTTTTTTGTGCATTTTCTGGTAAAAATAATTTAAAAAATAAAAATGCATTTTTATTTATCGTTAATATTCTGCTAAAGAGTAGCTTGAACATCAGCCAGAGATAGCACATTAAAACGCAGTGCAAAAATGCAAAGACAACATTATCATTTATCAGTATCAGGTCTATATCAAGGAAACGACACGACTTGAGTAATAATACAAAGATGATCTATTTATTGTATTTTACTATGCCACCATTTTTGTGATATTTTCATCGCCCTGTTTCTTCAAACTGTCTGGTTTTTTTCTTTATATTGTGGCAGTTCTGCAGCAGCAGAAGAGACTTTACTGCCCCCTATTGTTCATTTGCTGAAAATCAAAATAAATCCAAACAGCTTCTTTCAGTCATTTTCAAATTAGTTTCTTCTCTTCATTCAAGCTCCACCTTCTCACCTCACCTGAGAAAAAAAAATCTGTTTTGCTTGATTACTGATGCCAACAGAGATTTATTTAAAATCTGACATCAGCTTTGGACCAATGTGGATTTTAGGCAGATGTATCACTTCAATCTTCAATCTAACAATCTTTCAATCATTTTCTGATGCACATCATCTTCATCTGAAGCTTCAAACACACACACACACACACACACACGCATGCACGCACGCACGCACGCACGCACGCACGCACACACACACACACACACAGGCCCGTGGTACTTCGTTAACCTCAGGGTGAAGGACAGAGAGACTGTTCTGACAGCTGGATCACTGCTCTGTGTGTGTGTGTGTGTGTGTGTGTGTGTCTGTGTGTTGCCCAGCAGATAAACACATCAGCAGCCTTTCGGCCAATCAGAACAGTCCCGGTTATGGTTAAAGGTCCAATCAGTAACGGTTTCTTACATTTAAATGATCTGTATTTGGGTTCTGGATGAAATCTCACCAGTTCGTATGTTTGTCAGCTGATCATAACAGAAAAGATCAGCCTCAGAAAACATTACTGTCTCAGATTAAGATGTTCAGTGTTAGTCCATGTACCAAGAGTGAGTAGGTGTGGGAGATGTTTAATTGCTTCTTTAAAGAAGAGGTTAGATTTGGACAGAGAAATCAGTCACACAGCGCTACCACCCACCGAGCTGGCCTCTCCTGAGAGCTCATTACAGCAGGATGACAGCCAATCACAAAGCACCTGTGGTGCTTCCCTGACACACCACAGGATGATGGATAGGCTGCAGGTCAGTAGCAATGCAAGGGATTAGGGGAAAATATATCTATAGAGGAGGACACATTAAACATCCTGGACAACCAATGGACACAAAATGATCCAAGTTCGGAGGAAAGAGAAACGAAACACAGCGACGCTTCCTGATCTACTTCACATCCACTCCTCAACAGAGCTTCATGTCTGACCCTCAGACACAGACGACAGACACATGAACAGTATCAGTGTGATAGACCGGTACCTGCTGTACTGGCGAACACTTCGCTCTGCGCTGAGCCCTCTGAGATGATGGCAGCAGCGGCGGCGGCTGTGGCATCGCCTGCCGGGCTGCGGTCAAAGGTCAAGGTGCTGGAGGTGGTGAACTGTCCTGACGGAGACACCGTGACTGTTGGTGGAGGACAGACATGTTTGAAGAGTCAGACACATCTGAAGTCGAATGTTCCAGGGCTTTCACTAACTTTCAAATACTGTTCATGTCTAATTTAGGGGACCACCAACTACTGAAGAGGAAATATGTTTTATATATTTCATTAACTTAAATAATTCAGTACTGAATTCAGAGGTGCTTTACAGGATGTCACTTTCAATGGGTCAAAGGTCAAGACATGAAAACTGTCTAATCTAATAGATGGAGGATGTTTTTCATCCTTAACTCTCAAACATTTGAAAACAAGCTGTCTCATGACTATGAGACCATGAATTTATGAAATTAAGCGATTTAGCAGACACAAATGATCTTTTCACTTCTGCTGTGCTGCTCCTCTGATCACACGTCTGACTGAGGCAACCTGACGTACATGTCGTCCCCGGGGCCAGCGTGATGTTTTTGGTGGCAGGAAGTTCTTTTTTGGGTGGGGTGACTGGAGAGTCGCTGTCCTTCTTCCGTCTCTTATATGGGACAAAGAGGCGGACTGGACCAGTCTGAATCGAGCAGGGAGGAGATGGAGAGTCAACACAACATCCAACAAACAGTGACGATGTTTAAATCAGAGAAAAACAAGAGTCTGATTCCTGATTTAGGTTGTTTTTTCAATATCTTAAGTATAAACCTGTGTTTCCTCTAAAAGATTTTTTTCATTGAACAATAGAGGCCAAAGCTGTCAAATGTTAAATGTTGACTAAACACAAGCACTAACTTTGTCTAAAACTGAAATGACTATTTGAATCAGGAACTATCTGATCAGAGAAAAAGAAAACGTAATTAAAATCTAACTAGACATTTGACATCAGCTTTCAAGACTTGACAGTTTTTGACATGTTTGTTACAGGAATATTTCAGTCCAATAAAGATTGAGCCATAAATACAAACACATTTTTCTACAAAAACAGGTTAAGCAAAGTTTCAGGGTCAGTTTCACGAGGACAGATCAAACTAGTAGTCAGACTTCAGAAAGACGTCTAAATTTATCTAAGGGACTAGAAGCAGCCTTGTTTGTCGACAGGTCCTTTAGGAATTCCTACATAATTGGCATATTAAAATGTCATTACAGTGCAACCTGAGATAATGAGAGGCTTATTAATACAAAGTAATGAATCCAAACACAGATCACAGGTTAAAACAAGGTGAAGACTTTGAGGTCACAGTTACAGAAAAAAACTCAATTAAATTTACCATGGTGATGTTTTCTGCTACCAGGGAGTCTGCATCCTTTGGAGCCTAAAGACACAAGAAGAGAATAAGACAAACACAAACTTCTGCCGTCTGACTGAACTGATCAGGTTTATTCTATGTTTAAGAATAACATGTATACAACTATTTCTTTAATTTATCAATTAACTGTTTAGTTTATTAGATGTCATAATGACAGCAAACATCCACCTTTGTTTGACTGACTCAGTCTGACACAAACTGGTTCAGTTAATGACGAAACAGAGAAAAAGAGGAAATCATCACACAGTGTTTTGACTGACCCCAAACAGCCCAATCAGAGCCTCAAACCCACTCAGTCATCACAAAAGAAGCCTGATTCCTTCTTGAGGATGTCAGTTGGGTTTTTTCTTCCTTCCCACAGGATGAAGCCAAATATGGTCTGTGGCTTCATCCAGTGCTGCTGGGGAGGAAGAAAATTATATAACTTGCCCCCTCAGAGCTTTACTCTAATGTTTTGTGGTAAGAAAGAAACATAAAACATTTGGTCTCCAACTATCTCCTTTTGAATAACAATACATTAAACAGAAAAAGTTTTCCCTTACGTGTGGTTTTATAAGGCTTTTATTGCACAAATATGACTTTTCTAACCAAATTATAATGTGAATCAAAACAAAGGTTCCACCCTATTTGTCATAAAGTGAAATTACATGTGTCAGTCATCGGTTATCATGTGTCACTGTGTGTAGTGTCTATTGAACTCACACACTGACAGTTGATGGCCAATCCATTAGAATACGATTTATAACTTTTATTCAGAGGAAACTGTTGAAATGTTACCAAAAGTAGCCTAAATGATGTCACACCACCCAAAACCATTTTCACCCTCCCAATCAAATAACAATCAGGATGATATCTTACTGGAAAATCATTCAGATATTATCAGCACTCTCACTGATAACTAACTGATTACTGGTTTCATTGCTGGTTAACTGACTGATCAACACAACTGTCTTCAAGCAATCTCTTTCCTGATCTAAGCTGTTTCCTGCAGGTTCTCCAGGACCAGGACCAGGACCAGGACCAGGACCAGGAGCAGTGCTGCTGACTCACCCCTGTCAGGTCATCACAGCAGGCTGCACAGGTACAGGAAGCAGCGTGGGGATTCAGGATACGCTCCTACACACACACACACACACACACACACACCGTTAAACGTCTGTTCAGAATGAGCTGATGTAAATGCAAACTGAAAAAGCACTTTGTATATAGTGCAGTATTACAGTAGTACAGTGTGGTCATCCAGAAGTATCAGTGCACTGGTACCTGTATGAGGCAGAGCAGAGGTCTGCCAGCGTATCTGATACTCCTCTTCCAGTCTTTGCTGCTCGCTCTTCCTGCCAGCCCTTCAAACTCAGTGGGAGTGAACCACTGCTGGTTGTGTCTGATGCAGCGACCTTTACCCCCTGAACACAACACAACACCATCAGTGAGAACACGACAAATTACTCAGGAACAAGAGAAGTGGTCACATTTGGCTCTTGTACAACAGTGAAGTGGGATATTTCAGTAACAATCAAATTCAGATAGATCCGTCACCCACACTAACAAAAATCCAATTTGCCAGACACAAAGTTTAAATAATTCAAACTGATTGTCAAAAACACATAGGACAGTGTTCACAGCACAGCATTGAGGAGGAATGGCTCTCAGTACAGGTGTGCTAATCACCTGATCCCAGCCGGTTCTTGTAGAGGACTCCGCTGGTGTTCCTGCAGCGGACCGGCAGCTCGTTGTTGTAGACAGAGGGGTCCCAGTTGTACTTGGAGCAGGAGTCTTTGTCCTGGGGTGGAGTCAGTGGCGTGGGCGGAGTCTGTGGGCCTGAGAGACGCACGGGAGGATATTTGAAAATTATTTGTATGTATGGGTTCTCCTTAAAATGCCTTGGTCATGATCCATCTGTCAATAAGCTGCACTTTTGCATCTCTGGGTGAAACGACTTGTTGCTATGACAACAGTTCCAGATGGATGTAAAACCAGTTTTGAAGAATCAGTAACTCCAGACTCACAGATCATCAACATACTAATTTGTATATCCACATATGAAAAACACACACACGTACCTGACGCGATGGTGGCAGCAGACTTGAGGCCAGCCTCCACGATGCTGCCATCGGTGTGAACTACGATCAAAGTGGCCTTCTGAGTACTGAGACCTTCACCGAGCTGAAGGGTTGTTCTCCCACTCTGTGACACACACACACACACACACACACACACACACACACACACACACACACACACACACACACACACACACACACACACACACACACACACACAGTACAGGAGGAGGTTGAGCTGACTGTCTGCCAGCAGAGGGCACTGAAAGCACAGAAAGTACCAGTGGGTTTTCAGGAGGAATGAAAGAAGATTCAGATACAGGTTTTTTGAAACGTGTTTTACCAGCCGATGGCAATGTGCACTGTTTCAATTAAAGCTTAGAGCAATTAACCTGTTTCCAGCAGTGTGTCAAGAACCCTGAATGCTTCAGAAAGCTAATTCACCATTAAAATATCTGGCTGACCTAAACCATATATTGAAGTATTATCTTTGCTTCTAGAAAACGGGGGCTCAGTTTCAGTTTTTACTGACAATAATTTGCACCAGTCTAGTTTCCAGAGTCAACGTGCAACCAGGAGAACAAACCATGGTAGAAAGCAGGAGTGTCTGACTCTACCTCCTGTCTTCTAACAGCTGGCTGTTCCTGCTGTCTGCAGGTCTGACCACTCTGTTGGACATGTCAGAGTGTGATGAGACACTGAGGATGTTCATGATTATTACAGATGAAAATCATCGGTTTATGGTCTTGGATTGAAAACAGTGAAGCCCTTTGACTTGATTATTTCTCTTTGAAGCTGATCTGATCTGCCAGCACAGACTGTATATACAGAGCGACACTGAGCATGTGCAGTAGCGATCAGTGTGTGTTGATCTACCAGCATGTGTTGGGGGAGACTTCCTGATGTGGCGACAGTTGTGGTAAAAACATTGTCCTCTGCAGCTTGAACGTCCGCCACCGTCACAGCCGTCACCTCTGATCAAAAACAAGAGATTCAGATATTTCATCATCACATACATCATCAACATGTAGAGCTACACAGGGCAATATGGGAAAGACATTTTCTAATAACCATATATGACATATTACGTGTTTAGGTAGGGAAAATCACTAAACATTTTAGCTGGCTGTAAACTGCACAGAGATGGAAGTTACAATGAACAGCTCTCATTTTCAGCTGTTTTTAATATTTCAGACATCAGTCTGGGAGTGGGAGCAATGTAAAGCAGAATTTAACATTAATTTCCAAAGATGTGGATGCTACATTATTGTTATTATTATTATTATTATTGCTGTTGTTGTGTAAATTGTTATTTTTCACAACTGTTTGGAAAGCACTCATTTTTTTGTTGAAGAAGCACTGAGAACTTACACTCACCAAACTACATTCAATATCTTACATTTTTAATTCTGAACAACTGTCAGATGTGTATAACGATCATATATTAATGAATTCATGAGTCAGCACTTTTAGAGTAAACACTCTTTTGAGTTCGGAAAGTTTAAGTAATGATCATATTTAGGTAAAATATAGGCTTTAAACACAGTTAATGTTATCACATGTCAACGATCTTAAAACACCAGATTTTTAAGTGGAAAAACTTACTATAAAAGTTGGATAGTTACTTAATGTTGTCTGTCATCGCTGAATTTGGAAACACGTGTTAACTTGATAAACAAAATATAAACACTGTGATAAATGTGATGTTTATGCTTAGAAATCCTTAAATTGCACAATAACTGAACGGGCTTTGGTTGCAGACGTTGAGTTGCTTCGTGCCCTAAATGTACAGAACCTACGATGTTTGCAGTTATTGATGACTGATTGACTCGTATCGATCAGCAGTCAGTCGTTCAGCAGCAGTGTTTTCCAGGTTTAAACTGAAGCTAACATGATGTTCACGGTGTGTTATAGCGCCGCCCCGCTCGGCACAGCAGCGGCCTCCTGTTAGCTAAAGCCCGCCTTGCCTGCGAACGCCGCCTCGGCCTCGTCTGGGTTCGGCAGGGACTCGGCTCCCATGTCGATGTTTCCCGGTTCAGCCATCACAGCCATCGTGGTGACTTCGGCCTCCGACTCGGTATCCGAGCCGTCCACCGGCGGCATGCCGATGGGCGGTTCATCCAGCCCGAGCGCCTTCGTGGCCGAGTCCGCTTCGTCCATTCTTCCGCTGAACGACAAGAGCCGAACATGAACGAGCGGCCGCGGGGTAGAGTTCGGGACGAACCGGAGAAGGACCGCAAACACGGAACCCGGAAACGATAGTCGGTAAAAATACAACGACAATACAACAATGTTTTCACAGAAGTTAAAGAAATAAATCAAGCGAACGAATCCGGGGACGACGGCTGCTCGGCTGCTTGTTTATCATGAAGTCTGAGGAGGAAAAGGGATGCACCGGAGATTACCGGAAAAACCCGAGCGTATCCGAAGCGACACACTGTGGCCAAAACACACACGCACAGAAAAGAACACGACAGGAATCAGGTCTAAATTTATAGATATTTACATGTTCAGTTTCATATCGACGAACTCACATCTTTCCATTGTTTGATTTTTTATTCAATTAATGATTTAATAATATATTGTTATGAACTAAAGCTGATTCATTGATAAACTTACTTGGAGAAAATGAGTTGTACAGTCTGTGTGTTTTCACGTGAATATACAAAAGTGAAAAACTTCCCAATTAGTCTGAAACTTTCATTTCTGAGAGGAGGCAGTGAATACAAATATATTTATATAAATATAAAGTTTTATGGGTGAGTCCAGTATAAGTTTAAGATACAATCAGATCTTCATTCCTGGGTTGAAACAGTATTTACAATTTCATGTCGGGAAATTACATTTACATAAATCTAAATAACAAAAATGTAAATGAGAATTATAATGAGATTCAAGACTGTATGTTGGTAATACGGATATTTAATGTTTTCAGTTAAAATTACACTGATGTGATGTATTGCCATGTAGGGGCTTTAACTGAATTATAATTTCTCATTTGGTTATAAAAAATAAAATAATTTATCAATTTCTCAGTCATATTATCATTATGAAAATAAAAATATACACCTTTCTTTTACTTAAGACTGTATTATAAAATACAAGTCATATACTATGTCTACTACACCTGATATGATGCTGAGAAACAAAATAAATCATATAAAAAGAAGTAATCATCCCCAACAAGTTCCACAATTAAAATCATTTATTACACATGTATTAATAATAATACTAAATGTTAGCTGTGGCTGATTAGCAGTCCAGACAGCTGGAATGTAAACACATAGAGAAAGGAAACTCTTTTTAAGCCTCTTACCCTCCTCCAGTCTCTTTCAGCAGTGATCAAGGATGTGGAATTAAAAACACAAGAGGATATAATGATACAAAATGTCCCTGTAACCCATAAACCGAACAAGTCCCAACATTTAATATGATTAGAAGGAGCCAGGCTGAACTACAAGTCTGATGTGTTTACTGATGTGAGTAAGCCTATTTGCCTTAAGCCTTGGCTCCTGTCAATCAATTGCAGAATCAATAACATTTCATAAGATGCAAAAAAAAGATGTAACAAAAGACATGAAAATTAAACAGTCAGTTGACAGTCCTTCAACACACAGTGACATCACCTGATGCTTCGAAGACCAGCCAATAGTAGATGGTAGTGTCACTTCCTGCTCTTACCAGCAGATTGTCACCTGCTGTGTCCAAATTCCACATTACAAATGGGCAGACTCATGTTTTTGCTGTTTGAATAAATGAATGAAATGGTAAAAGATGTACGCTAATGTCACATGTTGACCTTGAAATAACACTGACAATTAAACTACAAAAAGAAAAAGCACAGTGTTTTACAGAGATTTACATTTTCCCCCCGACAAACAAATTTAATTTGATTTTTTGCACCTGTGGGTCATTCCTTCATTTTCTTTGTGCCCTGATATGTGAGACTGTAAATCATCAACACACTCAAAAATCAAGACTTTTTTAGCTGTAACATATATTACAACTCAAAACTTGCTGTAATTTATTGTGCAGTCTGCAACTGAGATACAGCTCCTCTTTCTGTAAAGAAACATGGGTAAAGTTTGTCTTCACTGACAGGTTCATCAGCATATCACTATCACACTGCCCCACTCCCACCTACTTTCTCTTTGTCCATATCAGGACTTCCTGGCTACAGCTGGACAGGACAAACGTGGTGCCAAGTGGAAAAGTCCTTAAGTCCAGTTTTTTGTTATTTTTTTTAAATAGACACCACCATCTTTGGTATGACCACCCCCACTGCCGTTTCCTCTGCTGAGCTGGCCGACACCTCCTGCTGGTCCACTGGTCAGTTCAATAATTCACTGTTTTATGTGTACTTCCTATTTGTTTTCTCATTTTGGTGCAGAATAAAAAGTCTTCTCCTGTGTAGAAGGTCCACAGAGATGATTGTGACGTCAGAGTCTACAGTCTGAGCTCCACATCAGGACCAGCTCCCAGGTGATCTGGTTTTCCAGTCAGCGTTGAATCCTAGTGACCAGGTAGTAAAGCAAGAAGAAGACCAGCACCAGACCCAAAGAGACGTAACAGAGGATGCGGCGGTTGTCTCTGCTGGATCTGACCATAGTGGAGAAGCGTTTCACGCTGCCGCTCAGCAGACCTGTCGCACTCAGAAAGTTTGAGTCCTGAAAGGAAAGGAGGAGAGGAAGGAAAAAGTTTGTGGAGGGTCTTTTACAAACTGAAGACAGGCAGGTCTATATTTGAGACAATTTGTTATTTTACACCGCATTTTAGCAAAAACAGACCCTTTTCAGATATTTAAAAAAATGCATGCAAATCCAGACTTTCTCTTACTCTTTGCGCTTTTTAAAAAACTATCTGGACACCTGCTAGTCAATCAGAAACCAGGTCTTCTCAGGGACAAAAAATGCTCATTATATTCTATTGACCAGAGGGACTCACCATGCCATCCAGATATTCGTTCTGATCATCAGCCTCTCTGTCAATGTCATACGCCAGCTGTCAGATTCAGAGACAGGACAGATGATTAAAAGTAAAAAAGTGGAAGCTGGTGGATGAAGAGAGCAGTTGTTGGTTGTAACCATAAACTGTATAAAACAGGTTGTAACTCACAGATTTCAGTCTGGAGACTTTGGTGGCCAAGTTCTCAGCCAGCCGTTTGTTTTCAGCATCCAACATGTCGTCCACAGAGCCATGACCTGGAAACACACAAACATGTTAGATGAAAAATGTAACTAAGTGCTGACTTACTTGTTGTAGACATTATTTTTCTGTCCTCAGTAGTTTCTTTGGTTAAATTCCTACTGTTAATTTACAAACGTGAAATTGATAAATAATAAATGTGAAAATGTAGAATTTGTCTTTCTGTGTTGGTATTTTGTTTAGTGACGTCATTCATATGGGCGTGGCCTCTAGGTCCAACGGCTCGGGGTTTCCCACCTCTGGTCCTTGACAGCAGGGGTTCACCTTTTACATTTTCTAATAATGAGCACTAATTTAATTAACAAACCTTTTAATTTGCAGGGTAAAGGTAGGTGGAAACATGATTTTACATAAATATATGTTTTTCAGATTAATTTCATAAGAAATAAGAGCGACTCAAAAAGCCCGCTAATCCAAAACTCTGTCATTAAACTGGCTAATTTAGCTAAGAGGTGGCTAAACTATCTTGATTATGATCCATTTAAAAATATGAGTCAAACAACAGTAAATGTTTTCAACTAGTAACACTGCAAGAAACTTAACATACTTTTTCATAACAGCGTCCGCTTCCTTGCAAATTAAGCGAACTGTTGGTTCCTGTGAAAAAGTTCTGATTCACCAATGTTTCTGAAATTTCACTCACTATTTTCCGTCTTTTCGGTTCCGCCATGTTTGTTTTAATAAACTGAGATAAATGTATTTATAGTTATTCAAAATATCTAGTGTTTAAAATAGGATGTGCAATGAACACACGGTCCAATTTATTAGAAATATGTTCCAAGTCATATTGTAGTTTACTTTTAAAAATTAACTCATTTAAAAATAGGCAGTTGGCCGTTTTATTGACTGTTAATGAAGCTATATGATAGTCATGATAAATGTATATCTAAAATTGATATATTAAAGTATTGTCGACACTAGGTTTAGGAAAAATATTCCCACCCGTGTCGTGAAGCAGGTTTAATGTCTCCTATGCTAAAGGCTAAAGAATCCATAGAATTAACTGTAGCTAACTTATGTAAACGTATATCTAAAGTTAATTAACGTTCAGGAACGCGGTAATTAGGTTCATTAAACGGGCTGTCGGGTTTATCTGATAAATAATAATTCCTAGTGTATTAGCCTACAATGAATGAACAGCGTAAGCTAACCTACCACTGCTAGCTGTTAGCTAACGTGTATGTAATGATATGAACATTATTGTGTTAAACTCGTCGTTTATCTAGTTGGTCTGTCCCCCTTCAAATACTGTTTCAGTTAAAATGGTGTTTCCGTGGTTGGGTTAGGGATTAGGTTTACTTATGATTAGGCGTAGCAGAGATGGCTAGCTCGGGTTTAAAGATGAGGTTTGGTTCAGATTTAGTTGAAGTGGAACACATCGACCTGGAAACAGTCTTCACCACATCATCGGGACTATCGTGTCCTGTTAACGTTACTTATAGTCTCTCAAAGCAGATCATGTTTCTCCTCCAGCTCCTCCAAGTCCAGCTACTGCAAACAAGCCAACTCTGTCGATCTGTCACTAACAGCTAGTTAGCCTGCTAGCTAAGCTCCCTGTGTGTGTTCGTAAAGTGAAGCAATTACAGATCCAAACACAAAACACACTGCCGGTCTGATCTGTCGTTAATGTCACAGGCTTCATCACACGGCTGTAACATAAGTCTGTACTCCTGGAGACGGTTAATGGCTGAACATTTAGAAGTGGATACGTGTCAGAAAAAAACATTACCTCTATTCCAGTCCGCCATGTTTACGAGTGACGTCACGATCAGCTGTTCACAGTGCTTGATAAACAGACGTGACCGTCTGACAGGCGAGTCGCCACGCCCACTGGGAAACAACGTCTTCTGTTTGCTTCTGATGTTTTCTCGTCACATCCAGCCAGCATCAGTTGTTCTGAAAGATTAATCCCTGATGATGGTGGTTCGAACACACTAACATTTCTGAAGGTTTTCCCAGAATCCCAAAACACTCTTATAATGATTGGGTTAAAATATTCCTGTTTAAAGAAAAGATGTTGAACTTGGATCTCAAATTGTGATTCTAGTGTATGCTATATAATTCTTTAGTGAAACAGTGATGGGTGGGAATCATTTTTGGATTAGTTCAACTTCAGTTCACATCTTTGTCCCAGTTTTTGTTGATATGGCCAGTGGCACAGTTTACTACAATAAATAATACAATATTTCAGAAGTCTAAATGTTAGTGTAAATGCCAGTAGTGTTTTGTTTCTTGTGTGTTTAGAGGGAAAGGAAAGCTAATTTATGACTGACATTTGTACATTTTTTCATTTTTACATTTTGTTTTTGTTGGAGAATTCATGCTGTTGCTGCTGTTGCTTCTGAATGACTGTAGCGAAAACACTGAATTCTGTTTTCTAATGCAAACAAACTTGTTTTCTGTATCTTTGCAGGCTCTGATGCCCTTAACTTTTTCAATTTTAAGACAACAATTTGTTGTACAGCTTTTACCATTCATAGTGTCCGGCTCACAGTTTTAACACTCACTCAGGTATAACAGTACAATGTGGTAGGTGGAAGGTTTTCCTCCAACAGTAAAATACTGGGATCCTCGACTCGAGTTGGCTCAAGTGTGTGCTGTGCTGACTATGTGTGACCACTGGGTGGTAGCTCACACAAGCACACTGAGTGTATATCAGAAACTTGTATCAGTAATAGTGTTATGACAGCATGAATGCAGCCCTGATAGAGCTCTGATAGATTATTTGTTTGTGTGTGTGTGTGTGGGGGGCTGGCCAATCCCTGGCTGATCTGTCCAATGAGTCTTTAACCTGCTGCTGTGGTAGTACTCTCTAGAGTGTAGGGTCAAAGGTTATGCTCACTCAGTGTGAAAACACTATCATGCAAATGTTAAACAGTGATATCACCCCGTGTGTGTGTGTGTGTGTGTGTGTGTGTGTGTGTGTGTGTGTGTGTGTGTGTGTGTGTGTGTGTGTGTGTGTGTGTGTGTGTGTGTGTGTGTGTGTGTGTGTGTGTGTGTGTGTTCAGTTAATCCTCCTGTGTCTCTATGTGCTGTAATCCACCTGTGTGAGTGTGTGCCACCTGACGTCAGCTTGTCCGGGGGGAGGGAAGTGTATATGAGTTTTGTGTGTCTGTAAGAAATGAAAACAATGATACTGAACAACTAATGCAGGTGGAGCACTGAGATAAGGATAAACATTACAGTTAGCAGGTTGCTCGGCTGTACATTCTGACCAGTTTTACATCTTCTCCTCAAGTCTATGTAGACCCGGTCTGTGTAGGCCTGGTCTGTGTAGACCCAGTCTGTGACTCTGTGCAGAACCGGTCTGTGTAGACCTGGTGTGTGTAGACCTGTTGTGTGTGTCTATCTCAGCAGGAGGAGCTGCAGCAGCAGTAGTCTCTCTGGCGCTCACTGAAGCCGCAGATTGTCTAATTAGATTAAGCGAGGCTTTCCTCAGATAATCATTTAGCCAGCTCCTGTTTTTTCCTTCGATGGAGCGCTGCTTGTGACTGTGAGCTTGCTGAAGGTCAAAGGGAATTTGTGAAAAACGGGCTGGTTTTGGGAGTAAATTTTGGTCTTGGAGCAGGTCTGCAGACTGCCGGCTGAGGAGCTGTGGCCGGGTTATGGGCTGTTTCTGGAGCTGTGAGTGTGACGCTGCTCAGAGTAATCGGACTGCCACTAATACCTGCTGCTGCTAACAGGAGGCGATGGGGGAAGTTTCTGTAAGTAAAGTCTTTCTTCTCCTCAGTGCTGCAGTACTGAAGTACAATAATATTTTATGAGAAATTACTTGATCTGAATAGTGTTTTCCCCCAAAATCCTGAATGTGTTTCTTCACTGTTGAAGGCTGGCTGGAATTTATTCAACCCTTTCACACAGCTATAGTTTGTGTAGTTTCATCTACTGCTGTGATGATTAGTTTGATTAGTTCATTAGTAACTCATCAACAGAGAATTCTCCAATAAAAATCAGAATTATCTACTTGTAGTCTCTCTAATGTGAAGATTTGCAGCCCTTTTGCATTTCCTTTTGTAAACTGATTCTCGTTGTGCTTTTGGACCATTGGTTGGACTCACTCATGAGGCTCTAGCTTTGGACAGTGAGCGGCAAAGCTTTATCCATCAATTTGATCATCATGACTTGTGTTCAGCCTGTTCACCCCTCAGTAGTTCTTTCTCTCCTTCAGCCTTAAACAGGCTGCTTCTCTCTTGCTCAGATTAAGCTTCGGCTGACTGATTGACACAGATTACAGCTGAAGGCACAGAGGTCACAACCTGTGAAGAACAAATATAAAGGCTCTCAGTTCACACACCAGTAGGCACAATACTCTACAAAACACACAAATATCCTCTCAGTTTCTGACAGTCTGGTCATAGTGAATCATAAAGTTAAAATGTATTGAATGTTTTTTGTTAATTGGGGTTTTAGAACAGAGCAGTCTGCTGGATGGAGGTTTGATCAGGTCTGTCAGGTGTCAGCTGTCTTGCGTCACAGTAACCTGGTTGAGGGCTTTTCACTCATACAGCAGGTTACTGACACTGATGAGGTGAGACGATATAACAAATATGACACTTAAACATAGTCCTACTGCACAGGGCAAATAGAGTTTTATGAGTATTTTTGTCATTAAGTTTGTTCTAGCCTTGATTTAATGTTTACTCCTGCTGCTAAAAACAACAATTTAAATCATGTCAAACTCAGTTTATTTCAGCATAGGTGATATTTGAATATTACATTTTATCGACTTTCAGTTGAATCATATCATGTTGATATTGTATCGTTCTACAATTATTTGTTGTTGAAATTAATGATTCGGTGCTAGCTGTAGTTTAAAAAATGAAGAAAATATTTATGGTGATAATGAGTTCAACCATATTGCCCAGCCAGGGTTGTACCCTTTTGTGTAAATCGTAAATGTAATTGTAGAGTGAAAACACCCATATTTCCAGAAGCCATGCTAAGGACATGACCTTGGTGTCCAATCACACGCTTTGTGTGGTAATAATTCTACATTCTGAAATGTCCTGATCTGTCTGTCCCCCCTGCAGTCACAGAGTCCCTGCCAGGCCAGATCTGCGACTCAGGCCGACCACTGAGTTTCTGTGTGTTGGGAAGGCCTCGGTCGAGTCCCAGAGGAAGGAGACATGGCCAACAACTCTTTTCGTGGTTCCAAACATGGCCGACGTGGCGAGGCCAACCACGAGTCAGAGTTCAGCTGCTCACTGCAGGAGCTGCGCTCGCTCATGGAGCTGAGAGGAGCAGAGTCACTGACCAGGATTCAGGAGTGTTACGGAGATGTTAACGGACTGTGTGCCAGACTGAGGACGTCACCTGTCGAAGGTAAATATGTTCAGAAACTCCGCCTCTATGTTCAGTTTGTGTCCACACAGACGGTCTTTCTCAAACAACAGGGCTGACTGCCAGCTGGAGCACAGCAGCAGAAATGAGGATCTAAGACTAAACTTTAGTTGAACCACAGGCAGTGCGATGCTCTACTCTAAGTACAGTTTGATGTTTCCGGTCAGAGCCACTCTGGGGTGTAATGATGTTTTAGGCCTCTTCACCAGTGACTCACAGACCCCTCCCCCTGACATGGGCACCATTAAACATACTGTATTAGGTATAGTTTGGCTTGAGGGACTGTTGACTGTGTGAGGGTGAAAGTCAACTGTGACCTGCAGCCTCTGTTGATCCTGCGCTGCTCTCTGTCAGCTTCAGTACAGTGTGAGACAAATAGAGCACGTTCCAATCTGTAAATACTGCATTTCAATCAAGAAAAATTCAGGAGGAGGATTCACAGCAACAAGGATGCAAGGATATTTCTTGTCGTTTCTGAAGCAGTTTTAGTGATGTGAAGTGGTCTAAAGTTTGACAGAAAAGGTGGGATTGTCCAACATCAGTAGTGAGCAAAGCAGCAGCAAAACAGTACCGGAGTAAAATGGAAAAGGGCTGGGTGAAGCAGAATAGAAATTGGATGGTGTAGTCATTACACTATCAACCAGTCACATTTCTGGTCTCATAGCATGGAGAAAGCTGTGCCAATAAGATAAGATAAGATATGATAAACCTTTATTCGTCCCACAGTGGGGAAATTCACATATCACAGCAGCCTATTTGAATAAACCTTCCACCTGTTTGCATTTCTCCCCAAGTGTACTGTGCATGCATGGAGGCGTTTTTTGCCTTTACTAGATCGTGGCAGGTAGAGGTAGACATACCACAGAAAGAAAGTATTACATGCAACAAAGTTCACCTGCAGTGTTTGGACCAGTGACAGTTGTGATCATGTGGCCATGTGGCATATGTTGTAACCAGCGAATTTTAAGGGCAAGAAAATACCAAACCGTTGGTACGCTGCTCGCAGTTGTCATTGTGCCACCATGAATATATGGACATAAATGTAAACCGAAGCATTGTGTCACTGTTTGTATACCAGCATGAAATTAAAATGTCCCTTGTTTCAATCTGGCTGCAAACTATGTCCCATCAGTCTTTAAGTATTTTCTGTCCATTGTTACCTTCCCAACAACTTACAAACAGATCTTTAAAAAGCCACCACAATAATAATAGTTAATGTTGTGGAGGCAGTGATGCTCATCATATCTGATCTCCATGTAAAGCTTTCCTACATGATGACCTCGGCGGCTTCTGCTGAACGCTGGAGGGTGTGTCCTCTGTACTTTCATGCACAGAATGGAGTTTTGCATTTTACTTTAAATGCTAAATTCCAGACTCTATGACCCGATGACCACAGCTTTCGAGAGAATACTGAGCTGCTCTTTCAAAGAACATCCTCATGTTTGTATGTTTTACCACTTTTTTACCATTTTTCTGTGTTATCGATCTCTTTTAAGATTGATTTCCTTCCTTTCATACACTGATTGGTTTCATGATGTGGTGATGCTATGGCGTGTGGCCTTGAAACTTGGACCTGGACCTGCATGTACCTAAACCCTGGATCTGTTTTGCATTTCCACCACAGACAGTAAATGTCGGGGGGTTGTTACTGAATGGTAATAGCCGGATCAACCGAGTAAGTAGCTCGATATCATATCTAATGCAACACAGTAAACATAGAATACAGAAAAGGCTTCAGGCAGCAAGACAAAAAGACGGCTGAAAAATACAAGCGAGTTCAGGAGACAATGAGATGACTCTGGTCACTCCTTGATTCTTTCTAACCAGTCAGTGCTCTGCAGTGTTTTGATTCCACCTTTTTGTATCAGCTGAACTCACTTGGAACCTCAGCAGTGGGTTAACGAAAAAACCAGACAGATTGGAGTGGTTCATTCGGTACCATCCACAACTTTTGCCAATGGAAATGTAAAGATAACCATTCAAATGTGTAACGAACTGAACTGATCCGAACTCGTCAATTGGTCGAAACATGTCGATACTTAACTATAATGTTTTCTGTGTGTCTCAGTGGACTCAGTGGGTCTCATACGTCTGCCCTTTGACATTTCCCTCCTCATCATTAATTCATTCAGTCTGTCCATCTTGCACACACTCAGTAAACACCTTCAGCATTTCGACTCCTGCTGCCAGAGAGAGGTAAAATGTCAGCAACAGCTTGAAATCAGTGGAAAATCCATCACAGTGCTTTACTCCTGTGTGTGTCTCTGTGGTGACAGCTGGGAGGTGGATCCATTGACTTTCAGTGTAATCCCGCTCACCTGAAAGCACAGGGCATGCTCAGTGCTCTGCTCACTGAGTTTCACTCTCAGACAACATGGAGAGAAGTGCCGGATTAAAAACCTGTTCACACTGACCGAGTCAGCTGCTGCACGGCTGCAGCTGCAGCCTGTCTGAAGGGACCTGAGCGTGTCTCGACATGTCGTGCTCCCCAAAGGAAACCAGTCTCTGCTAGCACACAACACCACAGTACTGCAGAGAGACACAAACAGCAGGCATGAAAAAGCATGCATCACATTTTCATTTTCAAAAATTGGGCTCAAATGATTAGAATTACCACTTCATTTGTTCAAATTAATTTTGATGCAACCCACGTAGCCTAATCCTAAACTAGGTTGCATTCACAGCGTCTCCACCACATCCCTGGGTGACAAGACGCTGTTACTCACTGTTGAATTACTGTCTGGCAGTTGTGGACACTTACATTTAACAAAGTCACAGTGCTGACTTATTACTTCTACACTGTTAAATACAAAATGTTTCTTCACATTACTTCTCACTTGTATTGGTGTCATGATTATATGTACAGCACAGTTGCATTTTAGACTCTGACTGTCTTCTGGAGAACTACTACATATGTTTATGTTTCCACTGTGGGCTTTGACTAATAACTGCTGGACTTTTTCCTTGTTGTCTCTGACATTAAACTTTCCATGGTCGTAACAAAGACCATCGTGTGCACAACGGCCTCAGCAGGATTCAGAGTAGGATAAAAGCAGCACACAATGGAAACAGAGATGTTGTCCCCACACTGACTTTTGCATTTTGATGTTTGGCAGGAATGTCTTTGTAAGTGCATAGTGGATCATGTTGGGATGAAAGGTGTTTTTCTTTCTCACGTGATCTCCTAATTGTAGGTGGAGCTGACACTTCGGTCCACATATTTAGCCTTAGTTTTTGGTTCACATCAAAAATCAAAATTTTGCTTCATTACATTTCTTTCTGAAGCCAAATATGAAATGTGTGGAGGTTCAGGAGTATGTTTAAGAGTCAAATCAGATCAGAAAACAATAATTGATTAATAATATAATAATTAAATAATATCCTGCAAGTGTGAGCCTAATAATTATGACTCGTATTTGTCAAATTATTACAAATGTTAAATCACTCATGACTTATAATGTTGGATTTGTTCTACAGAGTTTAAAACATGTGAAGAAGTTTTAATGGTGTCAGACAGGATTAAAAGATGGCATGTCACTGATGTTGTCTTTGTGTCTCCTGTCACAGGTTTAGATGGAAACTCTGAGGACATCGACAGAAGGAAACAGGAGTTTGGACAGAACCTCATCCCTCCTAAAAAGCCAAAAACCTTTGTGCAGTTAGTGTGGGAAGCCCTGCAGGATGTCACGCTCATCATCCTGGAGGTGGCAGCCATCATTTCACTAGGCCTTTCTTTCTACAAACCGCCAGATGCTGAGAGACAGAGTGAGTTTCTCTTTTTATTTTTAAGTTTGTTAAAATGGAACCTTTGTACCTTATGAACCTGTGTGTAACCAGGCATCTTGCTGATGAACTTGTTTACAATTAAAATCATCATAACTAGCTGAATTTATAACCATTCATTAACCATTTTGGGTGTTATACATGCCAGACATGTATTTATGATGCAGTATACTTGGGTAAATTTTGTATGCAGATAGTAACTAATATTTCTATAATAAAATATTTAAGATGAACTTACCCTGCCTAATTAGTATTTTCTTCTTACTGCATGGAAAATGGCTGCCATGATGTAATTTTTTTTTATAATTTTGGAAATAACTGAAGACTTACTCAATAAAAGAAAAAAGATGTAATTACTACAAACTTATCAAACAAACCATATCTATGAGGGAGCTGAGCTGGATGACATGAGAAATGAAGCATTATTTTTGAGTTGCCAACTACAACTGAAACCCCAAATGAGCCTGTAAGGAATAAACAAAGAACTGAATGAAACATTGCCAAATGAAAACAAGGAGGGGAAAAAGGATTAACTTGGCTAACTTTTGACTAGCTCCAGTTCACATGAGGCAACAGTCACATCTTCATGCTTTGACCTATTCAGATGTGTTTGTGGTTCGCGTCACTGTGTTGGTCTGAATGGACTATTAGAAGACCGGAGACGTATATCTAGCCACATGCAGGACAGGGTATCAAATTTATCATAAATAAACTTTTCACTTAATCACTTTTCAGTTAATCAAACTCACCAATAAATTACTTCTCTTATTATTGGTGTCAGCCGCTGCTTGCATGTATGTTTTAAATCATTTTATTTCACGCTACCCTGCGTCTTGACAATCCCACAGGACAGAACGTGTGTAGACAACTACACAGCTTACATCTGCATTTATAAGCTTGTACCTGGTTACCTGTCAGCTTGCATCATCATGCTGTTTCCCAGAATTCACTCTGAACTTTATGGACAGTTCCCTGCAGAATTCTGTTCTGATAACAACCAGAAGAGACCTGCTGGCTTTGATATTCCAGAGTGTTTTAACACTTTTCTCATAAACTGCAGGTTTTATGAGACAGTGCTGTCTTCTCTAGGTCCCCCTTAAAAACAGATTTTTAATTTCAAGGAATGAACTTGTTGAGTAGAAAAGCTGGGAGCCACCTTAGAAACCTGGATCCTCCTGTGCAGGAAGATCAGAGGTCACTTCCAGTCAGGCTGCACTATTTGTTTGTGTAAAGAAGCCAGGGAAATTTTAACTAACATTAATGTACATTCAGAAAACTAAAACTCCAGCCTGTGTTGTCTCTATTCAGACTGTGGGAATGCAGCAGGCGGTGTGGAGGAGGAGGGTGAGGCGGAGACTGGATGGATCGAGGGCGCTGCCATCCTGCTGTCTGTAGTGTGCGTGGTCCTGGTGACAGCCTTCAATGACTGGAGCAAAGAGAAGCAGTTCCGTGGCCTCCAAAGCCGCATCGAGCAGGAGCAGAAGTTCACTGTGATGCGAGGGGGCCAGGTGACCCAGATCAAAGTGTCTGAGATTGTCGTCGGAGACATTGCACAAGTCAAATATGGTGAGAGAACCAAAAGCATGCCTTATGTGTCTATATTGCAGAGTTAATTATTGGTTTAAAGTCAAGTTCAGCCATGTTTACCCGAAGGTAACCCAAGGGTAAACCCTAAGTTTACCCTGAACAATGATTAAAGCTTGACATCAAACTTTAGTACTTTTCTGATACTGACTGAAATGTGTCCATAGAGACAGGATCAAAATCTGTCAGGTACTGAAAGCCGACATCAAATGTCTGGTCAGACACATAATCTTGTTGACTATTATCAGATCAGAACATTTGTGATTTGAACCAGAACAAAACAGCAGTAATTCCCTTTTTTGTCTGGCTTATCCACAGAGCCCAGATCCTTGGGACTGTTTAAAATACAAGAGTTGTTGCTTACCTGTGCGTGTCATTTGTCCAGGTGACCTCCTCCCTGCTGACGGCGTCCTGATCCAAGGAAACGACCTGAAGATTGATGAGAGCTCTCTGACTGGAGAGTCGGATCATGTCAAGAAGAGTCTCGACAAAGACCCCATGTTGCTGTCAGGTGCTTCACTCTATTGCATTCACATCAAATTGCAGCCAAGTTGACTGTGACCGGAGATGTTGTTGTCACCGACAGTTTCTTTTGCTGATTTTCCACACTAAACCTTTTCCTACACTGAAATAATAAAACATTAACATGGAGTACAGATGCTGAAACAAGAGGAGCCGAGAGTAACAAAATAAAGCAGGAACCAATGACCAAATGACATGAAACAATGTTTTCTTAACATAGAAGCAGAGCAGGATATGACAGGAAACAATATGGTTGTACAACAATGGTAAATGGTCCTCTTTTTCTCAGGAACCCATGTGATGGAGGGCTCCGGCAAGATGGTGGTCACTGCTGTAGGTGTGAACTCTCAGACCGGAATCATCTTCACGCTGCTTGGTGCTGGTGAGGAAGGTGACGGTGATGGTGAGGAGAAGGCCGAGAAGGAGAAAAGGAAGAAAGAGAAAGACAAGAAGAAAGAGGAGCGGAAAAAGAAAGAGAAGAAGGACAAGAAAAGTAAGTTCAGAATATAAAGCAATCTGTTTACTCTAAGGAGGAATATATATTTATGGGTTTTGGCTTTTTTAATGTTTTATAAATGCTTCGTTCCATGTGTATGACTAACTAATGACTGTTATTGCATGTTTTTCCTTTGCAGGTAAAAAAGATGACAAAGGCAAGAAAGGTGAGTGTGAAGGTTCAGTTCATCTGTCCATCAGTTACCTGAGAGTGGCTGGTTTATTCAAAGCTGTACTGGTCACTGTGGACTCTGGTTCCAGGTTTCCTTGTGGTGATTCTGAACTGTAGAGCAGCAGCTAGTAACAATAGTTTTGTCTGTGGAGCCGCCTTCTTGTGCATGTTTTTGTCATGCTGGCTGTATGCACAATATATGTTACTATGAAGTAATGTTGAAGCCAACAGGCTGTCAGATGGTGTCACACAGTCACAGCTGATTTGTCCTCTCCTGATGTGTGTAGAGGTGTTTCTCTGAGGTTTGTGAAGATTCTGTCTCTGACTTGTCAGAAACGCAACGGTATGAATCAAACCTATGTGTCTGTTTGCTTGTCTGTTCTTGTGAAATATCATCCGTCTCAGCCCAAGTACTGTCCCAGTTTGAAGTCCACATTTACAGTAATGCTTCAAATGCTCCACCCAGTTAACTCAAGATCACTTGGGAGCTGACGTGTGTGGACTTGGGGTAGATAAATATCCCTGCATGCATTTCACATCAATCAGTACTGAGGATATGAGTAACAGGATGCATCACTGTGATGCACCGGACTGATATCAATGCTCATACTGAACTGATTAAGCAGATCAGGTTTTGGCCATGCTGCGAATTAGCAAATTTTGTGTTGCCTTCATGTGTTGCCTTCATGAAAGTGATCCTCACAGTGAGGCACAGATTTTAAGTTAGGTGGCTGTCTGATAAGGAACCTTTCTTTGGGTGAGACTGAAAATTTGTACACTGCATCCTTCAGCAGGACATTTCTGTCATGTAAAGTGGATCATTTGAGTGATTATTTTTTAAATTTGTGAATTTGTACATCTTGATTCAGCACATGATCTTTGTTGTTGCTATCTAGTATCTTGTGAGCCCATACCTACTGTGCAGCATGTGATGCAGGACACGTTAGTAAAAAAAAAAACAAATCTATGTTGGTTTACAAGAGGTACTTCTGATCAGCCTGGTCAAAGATCTTGTAGGAGACCAGGGGTTTGAGGTGGATCTCAGGTTCTGAAGTCAGACTCCTAGTTCCCCTTGTGTCTGCTCATGTTCCCTGGTCTTTGGCAGGTCCTCCTGGTTCCCAGTGGTCCATGTGGTCCCACACGGTGCAGTGTATGTCCCTGTGGTCTGTGCAGCAGCAGCAGGTGCTTCTGACTCTGTTGATGGTGATTAGGACCAAGCAGATTATCTGCCTTAAGCTTGGCAGCTGCTTTCTTCTCCTACCTGCCTGCCTGTCCACTAATAACCTCATTACTGAGCTGGGATCAGCACGCTCACACACACACACACCTGCAGATACCCCCACTCTCTGTCACAGAGATACAGTGTCAGTTGACTTTGTTTGTAGTGCTGTTAATTGTTACCTAATTGGTTGTCAGTGGGAACGGAGAGGATGTAGTCTGGTTAGTTAGTTGGTTAGTTTGTCTGTAAATTAATGTTTGGAGTTTTGCTTTGACTCAAGAAGTTAACAAAGCACAATAAAACCAGACTGGGATTAGACAAACACCACCTACCTGTTGTCACACTACATCATGGCTCTGCCCTCCACTGGTCGTCCAGTCACACACTCTGACAGACTCGTCACTCTGTTCACGCAGACTTTTAATAATGACTAAGAATCATGTTACTGATGATTTGTCCCGATGACAAAATGTCAACTTAGTTGTTTTCATGTGATGGACAAGTTGAGAGCAAGACCTACGTACTGACATCGTCATCCTCAGGTTCTGCTGTGTGATTCATAGAAAAAAATCTACCAAATGTTCATGGAGGAAATGATTGTGTTCTGCAGTGTATAATAGGATGAGATAGTGGACAGGCCTCAACTGCAGAGACTCAGGCATCTTCTAAATTCTAAATATAAAAAAAAAATAAAAGCATATTTGATCATATTTTAGTAAGGATCCACCCCATTTTATCATCTGCATGTTAATAATGTGCACTTCCACAGTACAATAATAATCAGTACAACAACAGTCTGTTGTCCTTCTCACCACCCTTGCTGTAAACACTGTTTCTGTCGATACTCTTCTCTCTCACTTATTTATTCCAGTCAGTTCTACTTTCCCGATTTCTCAACCGCTGTTTCTACCGTCAATAAAACGTGACTCTTCCTTGGAGATCTTTCATGTTAAAAGCCTTCCAGTGGCTCAAATTAAATAATCCCTACCCTTTAGGCTTTTAATGTGAAAAACCGCAACTGGAAAAACAGCAAACTAGAACCAATTGTTTCAACCAGTTGGTAAATGTATATCGATAAAATTTGCTTGACGTGACTTGAAGTATCAGTACCGGTTTTTGTTTGAACACCTGAAGGTTTTACTGACTTCCTGTGCCCTCTGTAGGAAAAAACAAGGATGGAGCCACTGTGGAGATGCAGCTGCTCAACGAAGATGGAGAACCAGAGAAGAAGAAGAAAAACTTACCAAAGAAGGAGAAGTCTGTCCTCCAGGGGAAGCTGACCAAATTGGCTGTGCAGATTGGTAAAGCAGGTACGAACAGATAATCAGATGAATGATGAACAGAGTGTGAATGTTAGATTAGATTCAACTTTATCATCACATCAGTGTGTTCATCCTCAATGAAAAAATCCACTTTTATAGCGAAATGGATTAAAAGATTTTATTCACTTCCACCTCGATCAGAACTTTCTTGTATTAGTCTCCTCATGGTGTATTACTGCTTAGTCCATGATGTATGCTGATCTTGTTGGACCTGATGTGTCTTAGAAACCAGGACCAGAATCTATCAAGCGTTGCAAAGTAGGAAATCAGTTCTAACTGTCCAAAGATTCCTGACAAATATTTGGTCCTACTTCCAGTAAAAACAGTAAAAGTTTTTTGTCACCTGTGTTGATAAGTGCTGTGCAATGTCGATAAGAAGAGTTCTGGAGATGGTGGACTTGCAGGAGACATTCTCTGGAAGGAGAGATATTCATTGATGAAAACATTTTGACTGGTCTTGTGCAGGACGCAAAAGAGAGCACAGGTTCTCTTAAGTCAAGGTCCTTGCAGTCTTACGCCTTTTAGCAAAAAATAAGCTTTACAACAGTGATGATTCTGTCATAGCCAAAAATTCCAGATCATGATCAGGTTTATAACTGAATGAAACTCTCTCTGTGTCTGTCTGTCTCTCT
The DNA here is from genome assembly GCA_025331565.1 of Holacanthus passer. Classification (NCBI taxonomy): domain Eukaryota; kingdom Metazoa; phylum Chordata; class Actinopteri; family Pomacanthidae; genus Holacanthus; species Holacanthus passer. The sequence continues at coordinate 772,193 of JAFREQ010000130.1, forward strand.
CTCTGTCTGTGTATGTCTTTCTGTCTGTGTCTTCAGGTCTGTTCATGTCCACTCTCACTGTCCTCATCCTCATCACTCGCTTCCTGATCGATACCTTCTGGATTCAGGGGGTTCCCTGGGTCAAAGAGTGTTTGCCCATCTATGTGCAGTTCTTGGTCAAGTTCTTCATCATCGGTGTGACGGTGCTGGTGGTGGCCGTGCCTGAAGGTCTCCCTCTGGCTGTAACCATCTCCCTGGCCTATTCAGTCAAGGTCTGTTTGTACACAGCATTATACAGCCTGTCACTCTGAACACATTCAATCAGATCATATTCTTTTCTTTTTGCTATTTTCTGTATGATTTTATAATTTCCTAAAAATTTGCATTAGTGTAATTGAAATGGACGTTAGTTAAACGTCTGACATGTCAGATAACAGTTCTCATATCATTTACTGTTATTCTTTGCATTCAGTGGGTTTACAGATTTCATTGGCCGATTTGACTCGCTCCAGACAATCTTGGGTCAAACACTGTACAATATATATATAATATATATATTTTTAATATACAAAAGACATTTACAGGTGTTTTGTATATTCAGATAAAAGCACTCAGACTCAGGTAGCGCTGCTTTCCTCCTTTTTCAGAAAATGATGAAGGACAACAACCTGGTCCGCCACCTGGATGCCTGTGAGACGATGGGCAACGCCACGGCTATCTGCTCCGACAAGACAGGCACGCTCACTATGAACCGCATGACAGTGGTGCAGGCCTACATCGCAGGACGCTACTACAAAAAGGTGCCGGAGTCGGACCTGATTCCTGCCAAGATCCTGGAACTGCTCACCATGGGTATCGGGGTCAACTGCGCCTACACCACCAAGATTATGGTGAGCTGTAAAAATAGCTGGCCATTCAGGAAGCTCTGTGATTTAAGCATTTGGCATGAGGAGCAGGTTGATTTGGAGAGCTGCCACAGCAGCTCAGGACTCATCTGATCACTGCCTCCTGGATCCACTGCACAGATCAGAGCACAGAGACAAACAGGTTCAGCTTCAACAGTTAAAAAGTACAAAGTATTTTTCATCTGATTCCTTTCTGCCAGTTCACTACTGAGCAATTATTTACATCAGTTAGCGTGATGCTTACTTTCTGGATTGATTGTGAACAATGAAACATTTCTGATACACAAATGATTTAATAATTGAGTCTGCCTTTTCTCAGGTCTATGCTTTTTTCTTTTGCAAGACTGGAGAGTCCCAAACCCTAAGATATTTAGTTTACCATCACATGTGACAAAAGTGAGAGGCTGGACCCACAGAATATTTGATAAATGACAGTAATGATTAATGGATTGTCAATTGCAGATTACTACCGTCAGTTTATTAATCGATTAATTGAACAATTGTTTCAGCTCTACTTCAAACAAACTTAGCAAGTGTTTCAATTGAAAACGACCTTATGCTAAAAACTCACAATTTTTACACTAGTGTCATGTTTTCAGGTAAGAAGATGAAATCTAAAAATGAACAAGCAAGCAGAAAGCACACAGTGACAGTTTATTCTCGCAGTTAGTGATCTGTTGTGAAGTCTACCAAAGGTTAACCTTGCTTTGCTGTCATTTAACCCTAAACACTGTTACCTGTTTTGTATTTGTTGAAAGTTGGGTCTTGTCAGGCTTGTGCTGTTGCATAGATGCTATTGTTATTAAGAACAAAAACTGTGATTTATGTCTTCTCTGCTTCCTGCAGCCTCCAGAGAAGGAGGGCGGGCTGGCTCGCCAGGTGGGAAACAAGACTGAATGTGCCTTACTGGGACTCTCCCTTGACCTGCACCGAGACTACCAGACCATTCGCAACGAAATCCCAGAAGAGAAACTGTTCAAGGTCTACACGTTCAACTCTGTGAGGAAGTCCATGAGCACCGTGCTAAAGAACTATGATGGCAGCTACCGAATGTTCAGCAAGGGTGCCTCTGAGATCCTGCTCAGGAAGTAGGTTTAGTGCTGCTGCTGCTCACACAGCTCTGTGCTCAGTTAGATGAGGATCACATGACTGTTTCCCTCGGTTCCAGGTGCTGTAAGATCCTGGTGGCCAGCGGTGAGGCCAAAGTCTTCAAACCTCGTGACCGAGACGATCTGGTGAAGAAGGTGATTGAGCCGATGGCGTCGGAAGGCCTGAGGACCATCTGTCTTGCCTACAGAGATTTTCCTGCCACAGAAGAGCCTAACTGGGACGACGAGGCCCACATCCTCACTGGCCTCACCTGCATCGCTGTAGTTGGTATTGAGGACCCTGTACGACCTGAGGTACATCAGCCCTGTCTTTACACAGGGCTACATGGAGGCAACCAGTAAAAACCATACAGCATGTTCCCTTGCATCTAGAAAACCTGATTTGTGAGCTGGGGCATCTCTGTAGCACCACAATGCTTCATTTATCATGTATGTTGTGACACATTTTACCTTTATCAAAAAATTCACCTCCTATCGCTGTTGTTGTTTCCTCTGGTGTCGTAATCAGGTACCAGAAGCCATCAGGAAGTGCCAGCGGGCCGGCATCACTGTCCGCATGGTGACTGGAGACAACATCAATACTGCCCGGGCCATCGCTACCAAATGTGGCATCCTGCAACCTGGAGATGACTTCCTGTGTATGGAGGGGAAAGAGTTCAACCGACGGATTCGCAACGAGCTGGGAGAGGTCAGATCATTTGTGCAGTAGACTTTTGGCATTTTTAAAAATTTCCTGCCCCAAAAATTGTCTCGCAACCCCTTTGATTCTCCAATGATTTCTTGTAGGGACACCCACCACTGCTTTACACCAGCAGCACTTTAGTCTGATAAACTATTTTAAATGTTTTAATGTGTAAATGTTTTAATGTACTAATTTGTATGTTTTGCAGCTAAAATTTTATATTTATGTCTTCTATATTTTCTCTGCAGATTGAGCAGGAGCGTATTGATAAGATTTGGCCAAAACTGAGAGTCCTCGCCAGATCATCTCCAACAGACAAACACACTCTGGTCAAAGGTTAGACACACGTAGACACCAGGTCAAAGAGAGCAGGAGGGAGACAGGAAGTCAGATTAACATAGGGGTCAGACAGAGGGGGGATTGAGGAAGGTAAGGCATAGGCAAATTTATTTACACAGCACTTTATTTATACAGGCCTTTTGGACGTGTTTTACATTCATTTCAACATTACAGTGTATAACAGAAGTGAAGCCAACTGATGTGAAATTGAAATAATGACATAAAAACAAAATGAAAGTGATTAACACAGCAGAGAAAAACAGGGTTTTAGCTGATTTTAAAATGGTCAGAGTTTAGATCCTCATTTGGTCAATAAGTGTGTTTCAGCCGTGTGTCTGTGTGTCATCATCTCAGGTATTATCGACAGCACTGTGCTGGAGCAGAGGCAGGTTGTTGCAGTAACTGGAGACGGAACAAACGACGGTCCCGCCCTCAAGAAAGCGGACGTTGGCTTTGCCATGGTAATGATTTTGGCCGATGCCATCAAACTGCTGCATCTAGTGAACTCTGTAACATTCAAGACAGTCATCTGAGCGTTTAGAAAAGAGTGAAAATAGTAATCAGCACATACATGATAAAAATCTTTACTAATCAATTAATTTGTTCATATAATCTGATCTGAAAACTCATTTGTAAGTGTATAATATGTTTTTAAATATTGAGATAACAGATTCATATGAAGTGTTTTTTTATTTTTAAGTTTAAAGAAAAGAAACAAAACTTAAGTCTAGATGAACATTAAACTTCCTGCTGTGTTCTGTTCAAGAAGAGTCCTGGATCGGCACTGGTCTAAACCTAGGCACAAGACCAGGTTTAGTGTAAAGTTCAAGTAAGCTAACTTATCCGCTGTGCTGTGCAGGGCATTGCGGGGACGGATGTGGCGAAGGAGGCGTCTGACATCATCCTGACAGACGATAACTTCAGCAGCATCGTGAAGGCGGTGATGTGGGGCAGGAACGTCTACGACAGCATCTCCAAGTTCCTGCAGTTCCAGCTCACCGTTAATGTGGTCGCCGTCATTGTGGCCTTCACCGGAGCCTGCATCACCCAGGTCAGAGCCATCTGACACTGCTGCCTCCATGAGGAGCGGAAAAAATAACAATAACATTTGACAGTAAAATAGCCCAGTCCAACTGACACTAATAAATATGATCAAATCCAGTGTTGGCCATGAAAAGTTCTGAAACTCCAGGTTGATGGTGTTTGTGGCTTCTCTGCTGTCAGACACTGACTGTAGATCCGTGCGTGTTTCCAGGACTCTCCTCTGAAAGCTGTGCAGATGTTGTGGGTCAACCTCATCATGGACACCTTTGCTTCATTGGCTCTTGCCACTGAGCCGCCAACCGAGGCACTGCTGCTCAGAAACCCGTACGGCCGCAAGAAGCCGCTCATTTCCCGCACCATGATGAAGAACATCCTGGGACATGGCGTCTACCAGCTGACTATAATCTTCAGCCTGCTTTTCTTTGGTCAGTGAACGCACCACAGTTTCATGGCCTGAATAAGACTCACTGTGTGTTTGAGTTCAGAGCCGCAGATTCACATAATTCTGTATCTATCGCGGCCCATTCAAATGCAGATAGGATTTTCTAATAACATGTTTCCATTGACACTGTACAAAAGTATTGATTGGGATGGTCTGAGACAGTAAATCATATATATCGGTTTCTACAATTATTGTTAAAATGTGATCCTGCTCAACACAGTGAGACAGGAACACTTTGTTTATCTTAATTATATGAGATGCAATTTGTGCACATACTAAATAAAAAAGATGATAATACATAAGACAAGATGAAAAATACAAAGAAAGATCACATTAGAAGATACAGAGGCTACTAACAGGCTGAAGGTTATGAACATGAAAGTAGTTTTCTTCTTTCAGTGAAGTGACCCAAAGCGGCGGAGCCTTCACAGCCAACACTCAGTGTCCCTGTAGTTACTAACCTGGACCTTGCATTTCATTTCATATGCATTTTATATTTATTTACATTAAATAGATATATGTTTTATGTTGGCTTATCTTTGTTAAGCTGTGTAAGTGCATTGACAGTCAAATTCATTCCCCTTAAAAACCTCTCGAGTCAATAACATTTTAATATGTTACATTGCAATAATTAGTTATTAATTATCCCACTAACAATACTGTAAATCCATCATTATTACTGTATAAATGACTGGATTTCTGATGGAAAAACATGAAGAGATTGGGTTGATTTCTGCACATGCTCAGTAGTTTCTGACCCTCCCGCTCACAGGTGAGAAGATGTTTGACATCGACAGCGGCAGGAACACTCCCCTCCATGCTCCGCCCTCTGAGCACTACACCATCGTGTTCAACACGTTTGTCCTGATGCAGATCTTTAATGAGCTCAACGCCCGCAAGATTCACGGCGAAAGGAACGTCTTTGAGGGCGTCTTCAACAACCCCATCTTCTGCTCCATCGTCCTGGGAACCTTCATCATACAGGTAATCTGGGAGGGGCGAGGCAATCCTCACACCTGGTCAGGTTCACAGTGTAAAGTGACAAAAGACTACCTGTATGATGTCATCTCTCTTTCCTCCTGTAGATTGTCATTGTGCAGTTTGGTGGAAAACCCTTCAGCTGTGTGAGTCTGACCCTTGAGCAGTGGTTGTGGTGCGTCTTCTTCGGCCTCGGCAGCCTCCTTTGGGGACAGGTGAGACACTTTTTGCCATTATTTTTGATGAAAGAGGAGGGATGACTTGCAACAAAGGTCTTCGACCAAACTTGAACTGGGGATGTTACGATCACATAGTCTTAAACCCCACAGAACATCTGCCACTCAGAAACAATATGATTGGGCACAAATGCTGAATAATAATTCTATCTTTATAGGCTATGTAGTAAATACTTTGAACTTGGCACTGTGCATCTTTCTTCATCATCCCTTGTCATGCCCACAGCAACATGCTGCTGAACTAAAAATCTGTGAATGAAACTAAATATATAGTGATAATTGATAGTGATAGTGATAATTCCTCTTTCTTTAAAGGCTTTAACAGTCAGTAAAACAAACAGAAAAGGAGAGGCGACGGAAGTCAGTGAGAGATTTTACATTAAAAGCAAATTAAAACAGATCAGAAAACTATTACTAAAATATGGTCAAATATACTAAAATGGTGGAAATTAGCTGCAGCTGATCCTCATCATTCGGAAATAAAAAGTGCCTCTGAACCTTCAGGTGGTCTCAATAATATTTTCAGGCCACAGTGGTGTTGAGGAACAGGAAGTGCTGCTGTTGTGTCTGACAGCGGTCTAATATTTGTGTCGGTCCCCATCTCAGCTGGTGTCCAGTGTCCCCACGAGCTGGCTGAAGTTCCTGAAGACGGCGGGTCACGGCACACAGCAGGAGGAGATCCCTGAGGAGGAGCTGGAGGAGATGAAGGACCTGGACGAGATTGACCACGCTGAGATGGAGCTGAGGAGGGGCCACGTGCTCTGGTGCCGCGGCCTCAACCGCATCCAGACGCAGGTACGCTTTAAAGGGAGGGTCCTATTCTCTCAACAACGTCCATTCTGACTGTGGGTTGTTATAACTTCATACTCTCCATTGAAGAGATTCGAGTAATAATATTCTGAAGAAATTCAATGAGACTATCTGCAGTGGCTAGTTGTCCAGTGGACTATCAGAAGGACGATCGTCAGTCCTTTCAGTTCACAGATGAGGAGCTAAAACAACCAAAGAGAAAAGACAAAGAATGGAGGCAGAAAGCCAGCTGAAGACATCGTGGCTCAGTAAACTCGTGGTGTTCCTGCAGTCACTGCTCTGCACAGCTGCCTGAAGCCATATTCACATTATTGTAGATGTGGTGTGTTGCAGTGGTCCAGCACTGATGTGGAAATTGTTGAAATTTGACCCAAATTGTGCTGACTTTTGTGATTATCGGCTACTCCCCTGCAATTTGATAAGCTATTTCTAAATACAACTATGCAGTAAGAAATCAAATCATATGATATTGAGACCAAACTGAAAATGTTTGCTGGGTAAAATAACAGCCTTCAGACTCACTTCACAACGAGGTTTGTTACTAAAACACTGTTTGATTGTGTATATGATCCAACTATTGTATGTTCACACTCCTGCAGCTCTTTTAAACAGTAATTTCATGATGTCTGATGTTTACAGAAAGCCTTAGGATGCATGTCTGCTCGCACATATTATTGTGATCCATAGTCAGAACAGACATAGTTGAGAAAAACACCCAGGTAGAAAACAGCAGGCTTTTCCTCCTTCATAAATCCTGAGTTGACTGTTTCCTCTCGTCTTTCAGATTCGTGTTGTGAATGCCTTCAGAGACAGTGTGTCTCCCTACGAAGGTCTGGAGACGCCCGAGTCTCGCAGCTCCATCCACAACTTCATGAGCCACCCTGAGTTCCGCATCGAGGACTCAGAGCCTCAGATACCTCTGATCGATGAGGTAGAGGGCGAGGACGACGCCCCCACCAAACGCAACTCCATCGTCATCCCTCCGCCTCTGACCGGACTGTCCAACCTGCCCCCTCTACCGTCCTCACCCAAACAGAACAACAACACCCTGGAGCGCATCGTCCCGCTGCATAAGGACGCCTCCAGGTCCGGGCTGATCCCGCCCAACTCAGCGGGGCTGCCGCCCTGTCCGGGGAGTCCCCTGCACAGCCTGGAGACCTCGCTCTGAAACCCCGCACCCTGACCTGACCACTTCCTGTTACGATGGTCTGTTCGTACTGTATTTTCTACGGCGAGAGTTCTGGTTCTTCTGAGAGCCAAGGAATGAAAAAAAAACATTTTAAAAACAGACTCACCTGCTGGTTTTTAGAATCCAGGAAGCAGAAATGTTTCCAGGTGTGATTGTAGGTGACTACAGAGCGGCGGCAGCAGGTTCACACAGACTGATGTTTCCTTCTTTATTTTAATAGACATGAACTCTACAGTTGTTGTTTAGGAGAAGAGTGTTTGTGAAGTGATCGATCAATTATCAGATTCTGATCTGTAAATAATAATGTTGTTGTTCAGAGGTAGTCGGAGCTCGTTTTAATCTGCAGTTTGTCAGCAAACGAGCTGATGTGAGCTGACGGTGACGAGCTCAGGTTAGTTTTGTGTCGAGGTTTAACTTTACGGATCTGTGACTGAAATGTGTAGAGTCAGTCAGCTTTGACGAGGGGGGTTGAGTTTTATTCTTACAGAAATGTGTGTTTGTAGACAGAAAAGGTTAAAGTAAATGTCTAATGTTGGATTTTACCAAAGTTATTAAAAGTTTAAAAACAACTTCCAGAGCAGGACGTTTGTGACGCAGCTTGACATCAGAAGAAACAAACTGATGATTCCTTTTTTGTCCTTTATATGAAATGTATAAAATAACTTTAAAGGTATCTTCACCTCCAGAAGTCCAGCAGTCAAACTGTAAACAAATTCAAAATACAAAATTGAAATTCTACATGATATATCCATGAAATATTGACTAAATTAAATGATATAAGGATGAAAGTTCTTATTTCACAAAGGTGTTTTCTTTTTTCAGTCTCAGTTGTGGTTTGGAGGAGAAATGACAAAAGGACTTTTTCTTTTTGAGTGAGAGTCTAATCATGAGTCTGAGGAGTCTGAGGCTTGTGATACAGAGACAAATATCATCAGAGACGACGTGGAAATTCAGACAGGTGGTGGATGAGAGGAACATAGTGACATCAGACTATCAGAGCCACTGTAAGACAAAAAATATATCTCAGATTTAGTGAAGAAAGTTAAAATGTTTTGAAAATAAAGTTGTAGATTTGAAAAGATAACTTCTCTTAAGTTATAAGAAAAAGTATTTCGTAATTTCATGAGAAAAAGTTGTGATATGAAAATAGCATTGTGAAACCTGTGACTGTTTCTGAATCTGTAATCTTTCAGAAAAAAGTGGTAACGTTCAAAGAAAAGAATTTTTCTGGAAATCCACAAGAAAGAAACCATAATTTAATTATTGTTTTAATTTCCTCAGAACAAACGTAATATTTCCAGTGTAAAGTTGTAATTTTTTCAGGAGACATTAAAATATTTCACATCACCATGTGATGGGGGGCATGGCGGTGACACACAGCTGAATTAAAGGGAAGGTAAACAGTATATATATGTCCAGTATATATGGAGAGTGAGGAAATGCTAAAACATGCACCTGGAATCAATCCAACAGACCTGTGTTTGATTGTTCACAGATTGTTGATGCAATATGACTTTAACTGGTTGGTTTTCAGGCTGAATGAGGCTCAGCTGTTGAGTCAGGAAGAAGAACCTGTTTCCTCCTGTTTTCCTCTCATGGGAGACAGTGGACACACCTGGACTGTACCTGTCCTGTTTGTCCTCACTGATCATGCAGGATGCTGAGACCCAATAAAACTGCCTGACAGCAAACAACAGCTCCCCCTGGTGGAGAATCTGAGTTCCTGTTTCACACGGGAAGCTGCAGGCAGGTGTGCTGATCCCAGATGACAGACAGGTGAGCAGAGAGAGAGAGAGACAGATGATAATAAAACACACCAAGCAACCATCCTTAAAAGGCTGAAAATAAGACAAAACACACTCACAACAGTGTCACAGATGTCACAGAGGAGGGGCCCAAACACCATGTCAGCCACTTAACTTTAAGCTCATCTGTTTCACCCAGTTTACCATTAATTTAGGAAATTCTTTAGACTTCTCTGCTCATTTGCTGACTAGTAATCACATACTCACAACATGATCCAGGTGTCACAGGTGTCTCAATATGTGGATGTATTTTTTTGATAATTTTTATTCTGTATAATTAATTTTTAACAAATACTGATTGTTAAAATTTAAATTAATTATACAGATTAATATAAGTAAGAATTTGAGAACTTTTTCTCTTGACCAGCCCTAGTGGTCTGTGCCAGTATTACAGGTGGTCTGTGCCAGTATTACAGGTGGTCTGTGCCAGTATCCCTGACAGCTGAGCAAAGTTCATAAACTGTTGAGAGAAGATTTAAAGATAAAGAACAGTTTTAACAAATTTTAAGACGTTGCTGTAAATGACTGTGTTAATTAATGATTATTATTTTATTATTATTTATTATAATTATTCATTTATAACTTTGTTATTATTGTTATTTCAATTTATGTATCATCTGATCATATTGATCAAAAAGTTAAAATAATTCGTTAAAATAATAAATGAATACATTTTTTAAAAATAGATTATTTTATTGGAATCAAACAGGTTTAAACCCGGAAACTGGCTGTAACTTTATGGACTACAATCCCCACAACTCCGCTTACTGATTCGTCATTCACTTTCAGCAAATGTCTGAGTACGTCCGAGTCACGTGATCAACAGCGCAGGAGATTTGAATTGTTTGTGTGATTCCATGTTTTCTTGACGCTGTTTGCGGAGCAGAAAAGAAGATTTGTGAGTTTTCAGAGGAATTTGAGGTTTGTAGTTTTTACTTTAATCAGTCAGTGACTCTGTGCGAGTCCTCTGAATGTGAATGAACCAAACTCCGTCTTTAAACTCTCAGTTTAAAGCTCGTATCAGTGAACGTTTGGTTTAAGCTAGCTGGTGAACTAACGAGCCAACAGGCTAACTGTAAAGTTAGCATGAGCATTCAAGTGCATGTTTAAATTCACTTTCTCTGCTGTTTGTCAGAATGTTTGTGTAACCATAGTTTAATGCCATAGCTGAATGTGCCGCTACAGATCTGATCCGGATCAAACTGTTTCCCCCAGAGAAGAACCAACATCGGGATGGACTGTCGAGCTAACAGCGGTGAGCTACAGCTAACTGACCCTGGACCAGCATTTATACACAGTTAGCGCCGCGTTCATGTGTTTTTTTTAACCTGTCTTATGACCAGTGTTTGTGTCTCTGAACAGATCTGTTCTTTCTACCTGATGAGAAGTTCGACTTCGATGTTTCTCTGTCACCTGACAGGTAAGAAACACGTCACAGTGTTCAAGTATCACCAGGACCAGAATCACCAGTACTCATACTGATACCAATACTTTTCACTGTTAAAAGCCCTCAGTGTCATCAGGTGAAAGCATCATTAACAGGCTCCTTCTGAAAACACTTCCATTACCACCAAAAGGTGTAACTTCCACAGGGGCTTGGGGGTGATATCTTCCTCTGTTTTCAAAATCCTCTTTTTGTCAACCTACTTTTCAGCTTCAGCTTGATATTCTTACTAAAGTTACACTAACTGACCTGTAATCACTAACTAAACTGAATGTCCAGCTGCCAAAATCGAGGTTCAAGATTCTGCTTGTCATTATACAGTACAGTATTGCACAATGTGCAAATGCATCTTTATTGTAGGAGTTACCCCCTCCACACAGAAATTGTAAAAACAAAAGAGCAAGTGTTAAATCTCTCGTAAAACATTTTGCTGTCAACTTTAATTGGCAGTGGCTTTCTGAAGTCTGTTGGCCCACAGTATTGTTTAATGTGTAATATGAGCTCTCTGTTAATCGTGAAAGTAAACACAACTTTAGAATTAGCAAAATAAATGATAGAGAGATTTAGCCACTCCACGCATGTATTATTTTCTTACATGACCATTATGATGAAAAGCAGTTTATTGTTTTGAACAGTCAAAATGGTGGCATCTGCTGGTGAAGTACTGGTACAACAATAAATCAAAGAACCAGCAGCCAGTTGTTTGTGTTCCTCTCATCTATGATGTCTCTCTCTGCTCTGCAGCTCCAGAGGTGATGAAGATGAGGTGTTCGTGGGTCCGGTCAGCCATAAGGAGAGATGTGTTTCTGTGAATGTGGCATATCAGCTTGGGAAAAGCAACGTGCGGGAGAGCTGGAGTCCACTGACTGGAGATCAGCTGGAGGCTGTGTGTCAGGAAGCCCACAAACTAGCCAACGAGCTACAGAGCAGCGAACTGAGCCGGCCAAACAGCGAGGATGATAAGACCACCGACGTGACCACTGACACTACAACCAACAGGGAGGAGTTTGTCCAGGATGCTGAGGCCAAACTGGGTGTGCTCGGTCAGGCCGCCAGCGCACTCAGCCCCATCAAACGGCAGACCTTCTGTGTACAGGACAGTCCCATGAAGCAGCTGCCGCCTGCTGTCCAGCGCCACCTGCTGAGAGGAAGTAGCTCCAACACAGCTTCATCCACCCGGCATACCTCCACCAATGGAAATTCAGTCACCCGCCCAGCTGCATCCACCAGACTCAGCACGTCCAGCCCTGTGACCCGAGCCAAGGCTCAGCCCAGGACGGGGCTGCGAGGGAAAGCCTCACTGGGCGCCGTGCTGCCGAGCAAACCAGCTGCCCCAACAACTTCCTGTTCAACCAGCAAGAGCAGAGTGGAGAAAACAAGACTGCAACCACCGAGCAAAGTAGGAGAGAAGTTTGTTTTTTACTTTTTAATTCTCAGGTGGAACATTCAGTCTATAAAGCACCAAAATAATGACGAGGTTGATGGTAAGATAAGATAAGATAAACCTGTATTCATCCCACATGGTGCCAGCTGGTGTCAGCCTATAACAGCTCTCGTAAGAGTTTACCAAACCTTGTGAGTCTTTGGTACAAGGTTCTTCTTGTTGAAATCTACTTCCAGGACCTGGCCCCCAGTTTGGATACTGCTGTGTTAATATATGAATGAAGATGTGTTGATGTCACCTGTCGGCTCTCTTCTTCCTGTTTCAGGCGGTGGGGGGCTGGAGGCGTAGCCCATCCTCTCGCTCCTCCAGCAGGGCAGAGTCATGTGAGGATCTGCTCTCTGATTCGGCGAGCGTTGCTTCTGACATCAGTGACTCCTCCCTCAACTCCAGTCTGCTGGGAAAACGAACACTGGCTCCGCCCACCAAGGTAAGACACCTGTTCAGAACTGAGTCTGGCTGACTTGTCATTGGATGGAATTAGTCACTGCAGCCAAACATTTTTAATTTAACTGATCATATTGATCATGTATTTATCTGTATTATCATAGACATCCTGACATGGTGTGAAAATAACTGCTCTTTTTCTCTCTGTCAGAGTGTTGTAAGGAACATGTCAGGTGTGAAAGCTCCACCCCTTCAAAGTAGGAGGGTGGCAGACAGGAAGAACACGTCTTCATCCTCATCCTCAGTGTCCAGCTTCAACTCCAGCATGTCTCTGTCCCCTGCTAAAGGTACGCTAACAGCTAACAAATAGAGAGTGTGACTTCCTAAACAGAGAAGGCCTACATCAATCACACATTGGCAACAACTATTATCCATCCTCTATGCTGCGAGCGAATGTAGCATATAACAACAGGTTCAAACTTGTGACATGTTTTTTTTTATCCCCTGGCCACAGTGCTTCACAGTTCTAGTTTGTAAACCTCTACCTTCCCCACACCGCAATGCTCAAAAGAAACTGACCAAACACAACCAACCTGTTCCATGCAGTTATTACTAAATCAATTCCAGACCAGACCAATAATACTAGACCTGAGCTGTGAACAGTTAACTAAAAGCAAACTAACCAACTACTAGTCAACTGACTAACAGCTTACAACTGCCTGCAAACTATCCAGTTAACAACCCTGCTGTCATCATCCACTCAGAACAGGTGTTGTGTCTCTTCTCAGGTAAACTGAACTCTTCTTTGAACCGGAGTCTGAGTGGCTCCACTGGCCCCGCCCCCAGCAGCATCAGCAGACCAGCGAATCAAAGCAAATCTCGTCGCTCCACCGTCTATGCCACCGTGGAGCCAGCGTCCTCCACCGTCAGCCGCCGCTCACTGTCCACTCAGGCCAGGAAGCTGCCTGAGGTGGAACGCGCCAAAGCCACAAGGTCCACACCGCTAAAGAGAGCCGAGGCCACGCCCCTCCAGCCCACACCCGCCAAGAGAGTTTTAGAGAGGACTTCCCTGCACGCCACCACTGCCTCAGCCCGGCCACAGAGCAGTTTGAAAACCAAATCTAAACCTGAGGCCCTGGGCCCACCAACACCCAGTGGAGGAGTCAGAGGAGCCCCCCACGGTGAGGGACGCTGATGATGTCATCAGAGCTTTACATCAGTTTGTTTCATTCATTCATGGAATTTAATGAGAAAACTGATTCCGTTTGTGTTCAGAGATAAAGAGCAGATTCTAATTTTACCCTTCAGGACTGAACTGATCAGTTTTTAATTTAGATTTTTTGGTTCAAACTATCTCTTTAGTTTCTGTATTTGATTCCCTGATACACTCACACTGTCTCTGTTTTTGTGTTTCATCTCCAGATGTTTCAAAGATATTGAAGCCAAAGAGGCTGATGTCGGCGAGCAGCGTGGACAGGTAGATGACCTCACACTCTCTGTAAACATGTAGTCAGCTGTATGTTTTTTACTCAGCTGAACATTTAGATCGTTCGTGTGTATGCCTCAGATTTACTGAAACTGCTGAAACAGTTCAGGACTTTCAAGCTCTGCTTTGTAAAACTCTCATTTTTAGTATTTGGTGACTTCTGCTCCATTCGTGGGCATGTTTCATTCACAGAACAGTTGGCATTGAGCAGTAATTTTGGGGCCCTGACACAGCATGTTTGTACATTACAAGAGGATGTAAGGATGCAAATATTGTTCTTACATGAGGCCAAAAGAAAAGCTTTGGGTACAAGAAATTTCTACAGGGAGCTTTAATTGTCGTAACACCATGTATCAGCTCTGAACACTTTATCGCTTAGCCAGTTCTAATCAATGATGGCCAGGTGAAAGTGGAAATAAGTACTGAGGAACATTCTAAACATTAAACACGTCACCCAGCTAAAAAACACCCGGAGTTAAAGTACATCTTTCTGACAGCTCAGACATCCAGAATTAACACCTTCCTCTCCTTTAGTCTTCCTCAGAAGCCCTCTGTTGGTCCTCTGACACCCTCTGCTGGCAGATCGCTGCAGGTGAAGGCGCCACGTCCCTCTGCCCTCCCCACCCCGCTGAGACGCAGGATGTCCGCCATCCCCGTCGCCACGCCCACCAAACAGTCTCTGACCACAAGACCTCCACCCACCACTAACTCCAACCCCGCCCCTGACACCGCCTCAGCCAGGAGGGAGAGAAGCTGCAGGTGAGATGCTTTGAACCAATAAGAAGGCTGCTTTAACCTCTGAGGAAGCGATCCTACTGCCTCAGATCACCTCCCTCTTATAATAATGACACATGAGGTCTCACTTTGTCATCTATCACTGTTGTTTCTGTGTAGCCCCACCCCCACATGCATGCAGGAGGCGGAGCCTGTTGATGACATCCAGCCCTTCTGTCTGGAGGAGGAGGAGCCTCCCACTGCGCCACTCTCCAGCCCTCCTCAGACTGACCAATCAGATCCCATGGATCTTGAAGCACCGAGTCAGGCCGAATCAGAGCCCAACAGAAACCTGATCGAACTGGAGACTGCAGAGGAGAACAACAAGACACAGGAGGTCAGAGGTCACACACAAACTCAGAGCTGATTCTGTGGTCACAGACTGAAAGTGCAGGTTCATGAGTCCAGAGTCGTGAGGAGCTTCATCCTCTTCATCACTCTGACGCTCTCTCTGTTCTCTCATCAGGTTCTCCTGTTGGATCTTCCAGCTCCGACTCTGCTGCCTCAAGAGAAACTGCTCATCGACTTGACCAACACCCCCGACCTGATCCGGACCAGCAGCAAGACCTGCACCGCAACTCAGGTAACTGGCATCTCTGGTTCATCCACAAACTCACAGCAGATTTATTTGTCTCGAGGGAATTTTTAAATGAAAACTGTTTCATTTGTTTGAGCAGCTGATCGACCTGAGCTCTCCACTCATCAAGTGGAGTCCAGAAGACAAGAGGGAGAACAACGCTCCTCTCATCAACCTGTCCTTCTGATCCAGATCCTCCTGAAGACCTGGTTCTGATGGTCTCTGCAGTAAACTGGACTCAGCAGGTTTCTGTCTACAGAAACTATTAATAATCCAATTAGTGACAGTTTTTGTCAGTGAAGTCTTTACTGAAGCCGAGTATTATGTTTTAAATGATGAAAATATTTAAAGGTCGCTGAAGTTTTTCTGCACCTGATTGTACTTTTATTCGTCTCTGTCTTGCTGCTCTTATTGATGTCTGAATAAATGTTGTAAATGTCACTACTGTAAACGCTTGTGCTCCTGTGTGCCCATGTGCTGCTGAAGTTTGTGTGTCGGATTAAAATTTCACTTTGAGAAATCCAGATCCAGACTATCTCAAAGTTTTCAGGTGCGTTTCGGTTGTCACTCATGTTTAAAATCAGCCTGGTTCGCATGTACATAAGGAGTGACAACTTTATCGAGCTCTACATAAGGAATATGTCTCTGGGTGGAATGATAACTTTTTCCTTCGTCACTTTCACTCAGAGAACAGTGGTCGCAGTGTAACCACCAGTTAGGCACTCAATGTGATTTCTTGTAAGAGCGCCTCTTTCCCAGCAGACATTAATGGAAAGTGAAACACTCTGCTCCCTCTGTTATTTATGCAGCGTTATCTCATCCTTGCAGTGGCCTGACCCTCAGAAATGCTGCTCTGAGTAGTGAAGAGTGTTCAAGAAAATGTAATTAAAAAATGTGATAAAAACTAAATATTAAGATCAGAAATCATATTTTCCCGTCTGCTCAGTTAATAAGCCCACATCAAAAGGCTGCTCAACAATTCCTGTAATATCCACTGTTGTAAAGATGTCATATAGAGTCTGTAACAGGATAAAACAGAAAAAACTGTCTCTGATATAAAAAAAACTGATGAAAAAAATTCAATAAAGTCTGTATTTCTCACTATATCCTTGGCAGTGCATGGAGAAGACAATCAAAAAGCATCCAGATCATTATAAAATGAGGTAAACAAAACAACAAAAGGAAATCAATATCAAACAAAACATATAGTATAATTATAATAAATATATTTGCTCATATTGTTGCCTTTCATTATTGTGAAATAATGACAAAAAAAGTGCATGACTGCTGTGTCATGATTTGCCTCTCAGGTTACACTTTCACTTCCTCAAGTCTGAGCTCACTTTCTCTTTAAAAGGACGGTCAATGTCTGGAGACGATATAAATACGAGCCCAGTTTCACAGGCACATTTAAAGGCTCTTTGTAGGAAGGAGGACACAACAACACGAGCATGGACAGTGAAGTGGCACTTGAAGCTTTGAGTGCGATCTGCAATGCCAAAGTCACTTCTGTTCAGAGGCGAAGATCAGAGGCCAGGTCCCAGAGAGAGGAGGAAGGATCCGTATCTCCAGTCATCCGCCTCTTCAAGCAGCTCTTCTCTGATGAACCTCCACAGCCTCTGCTGGATGTCAAGCAGCTCATCTCCACCGTCCTGGATGAAGACGACGCCAGGTCATTATTGAAGATACATGCTCAATATTATCTCAGAAAATGATACAGAGAGTTTAATTTTTCTCATTCCTGCAACAATCCTGAGACAGTTTACATCCAAAATCCACAATCATGATGCAGCCAAAGTGTGTAGCGAGATTCAGTGGCTGTGATTTGGTTTATATAGCGAGAAAATTCCCCTGAGTTCAGACAGAGACAGAGAGAGACAGACAGAGGGAGACATCAGAAGGTTGGTGGTTCGATCCCCGGCTCCTCCAGCCTGCATGTTGATGTGTCTTTGGACAAGACACTGAACCCCAACTGTGCCACCAGTGTCTGTATGTGGCAGGTGTTGTAAAGAGCATTTTTAAATGTATAAGTGCAGTCCCTTTATCATTCTGCCACAAGACTTGATGCCTTGTTCTCCATGAGGGCAGGCTCCATCCATCTCCTTCCTTCGATACTTTTTGGCAGGTGGTGTATTAGGGTGGATGAACCTTCAGGTCCTCCACATCACTCCTTTGACACATAAAAGCTAACAAACTGCTTTTCAAAATGCGAAACGTGTCTCTTGAGATGTCCCTGATTCACTTTACCCCAGCTGAGTTTATTTGCACTCAAATCCATCATGTGCAGGATAACATGAAGTGACCTACAATGAACTCTGAAACTGCATCTCGTCTTCTGCTCACTTTCAGTGAGGCGTCGAGATCCAACTTCGTCATGATCCAAAATCTCCAACAGGGACAGGCCCCGGTAAGGGCCTTGAGGGCCATAGACGTTGATAGAGACAAGTCAGGAAGGCTTCACATCATCGACGAGGACGAATTCTTTGACCCCGGATACAACTACGACTTCACCAATTTGAAAGACTCTGAGACTTATTACAGAGGTGGAGAGGTGTATGAACGCCCTTGTGGTTGGTACCGTTTTGCCCTCAAGGTGAATATGCTTCTTTTTGTCTGACTTTAATACTGACTGCAATTCAGTATGAGCTTTAACATAATCTGGCTTTGGGCTGCAGGGACCCATGGACCAGGTGTGATTACACATAGTAATGATAAATTGTGTCTGCTGAAGTGATTCGTAGAAATTCATTTAATCATGCTACGGTGAAGAAGGCCACATTCTCAGACTCATACACTGTTTAAAAAAAATCTAAATGAAGACAACAAACAGTCTTTTTTATTCCACTCATTCTTCTGCTTCATCAAAACCCGGTTCCTCCTGCTGCAGTGATCACTGTTGGGTTGGCTGAACATCTAAATATTTATGACTAATGCAAGTTTTGTTTTGTCTCAGGTCCTGGATAAGTATGGTGACAACACCTGGCTGGGGAATTTATACCGTGAGACAGAGTCAGTGGACGGAGAGTGGCCTGTGTCCTACCATGGGACGTCACAGACATTTGCTGAAGGCATCATCGAAGGACACTACAAGGTTGTTATATTCATTATCATGACAGCTGGAACACATGTGAAGACATATATTCAGTGTACGGAGTGTAAGATGTGACACAACTGTAATTAAAGACATTACATTTTTTTGTAAATTTCCCCACTGTGGGACAAATAAAGGTTTATCTTATCTTATCTTATCTTACAGGAAGTAGAATTTATTCAGTGGTAGTCTGACATTAGCACTAACTGACTGGAGTGTAGATCAAGAGGAAACAAATATTCAAAGTCTGTCCGATTACAAACCTCACGCGTCTGTTTGCACATTGAAAGAGAGGAAGCTGTAAATATTGCTGCTGTTCATACTGAGCATGAATGATCGATCTCTTTGTAGCCTGATGTCACTGTAAGAGCTCGACGTCAAAATCCACAGTGCTCGATGGATGCAAAATGTGCACTAAGTAAATTCCCTCTGGAGATTTTCCTCGTGTTTCTTTGTGTTTATATCCCTCCACCGCTTCTCAGTCAGGAAACACTGTTCTGGAAACACAAAGATGCAACTTTGTCCTGTAAAGACTGCATATTTGGAAAGAATAAACTACTGATTAGAGGTAATAAGAAGTATTGTAAGTGTTGTATGAAGACAGGCTGTAAAAAATTCAGTGAGCACATCACAACTGTCCAGACTGAATCCAGCCTTAATCCCAATCACAAAAAAACTGTTTGAACAAAACCAAACAAAAAAACCCATTATGTGGTTCAAATTTAAAAAGAAATGAGTGTGTGTGTTAGAATCACAGTATAATATAGTGCAATGGTAAAATGTAATTGTGTGAGGAAGAACTGATTAGTTGGTTAAAAGTTGATCAATTCTTCTTCTTCTTTTTTGGACTTGCAGCCAGGCTCAGGTGAGGTGTACGGCAGGGGGATTTATTCCACTCCAGACATCGACGAAGCCATTTATTACAGCAGTACATTCACCTCCAAGAAGACGGGCAAGATGTACAACGTGATCCTGCAGAATCGGATCAACCCGAAGTACAGGGAGTTCCACAATAATGACAAGTACTGGCTGGTTCGCATCGAGAAAGGAACATCGGAAAAAGAAGTGACAGAGATGGTAGAGAGGGCCATCCGTCCTTACGGCCTTCTGCTCAAAGAGGTCTAACGGAAGAAAAGCCACAAGTTTTGGCACTTCTTTGCTTCCTTAGCTTTATTTTGAAAGTCCAGTGTGTGTTGTGTTTGAAGCATGAACTATGTCTTTAGTTAGTCCATGTAAAGATGTCTAATTTACATATACATATACACATGAATATGTCGACTGTATCTCACAGCTGTATACAGTTTGCATGCTGAATTGAATTGATTTCTTTTATAAAGCAACACTAGTTTGTTTTGCTGCCCAAAGCATTCTGGGACCTGTAGTATTAAAGCACACTTAGTCCCATATCAAGACTATTTTAACATATTAAAAGTTTTTAATAAAGATAAAGATATTCAATAAAGAGACCAGTCAATGTCTTTCACTGTTTTTAAACAAACATTTGAGTCCAAATCTGACGCAGTTAATAAGTTGGACGTTAATTATTATTAAAATTTTGGCATTAAAATTAAACGACCCTCACAGCGGACAGTGTAACCGTAGTTACTGTAGTTACCGTAGTTACGTTTCTAGATGCGCAGCAAGAAACAGAGACGACTGTGCGGATGAAAGAACTGACAGACAAAGTTGAGATCTATGTTGAATTAATCGGAGCTTTGTTTAAAATAATACACGCCGAATTAACATGTGTTTTCCAGAAAGTTGTAAAAAGTTATAATATTTGCTCTACTCTCTATGTAAATGCGCCAATGTGCAAACAAACATTAGAATGAGGATTTTTTTGAACGGAATACGGCGCAAATTAGTGCCAAGCCTCAAGTCTAGAATCGGCGCCAAATCACTGGTTTATAAATCAGTAACTGACATTACGGGACCCAACGGGCTTTAAATGTGTAGCTGTAAGTCAGTCTGATTTTATATATTCATACGTTACATTTTATAGAAAAATCTACTTTGAAAATTTACCGACATTTTGACCGGGACCTGAAACGCATCTCTCCACTTGGCAGCAGACGGTCCGTGAACGCCTCTCGTTCCCAGTTTCCTCTTTAAACAAACGGGAACTTTTTTTTCTCTCCGGAGTCATATGATGTGATTGAAGTGAAGGAGGAAGACGCCTGTCAGGGAGGATCTTTTCCCCCACAACAGCAGAAAAGCCTCAAACTCAACAAAGAGGAACGTGTTTCTCCGCCGGGCTGAAGAACAGCGATGTGACGTTCATGACGGAAACGAAACTCCGGCAACTTCCTTCTTGATCTTGACAAACACGCACAACTGTTTTGTAGTTAATGTAAAATGATGTAACACAGCCAGCGTTCAGTAATGTGATGTAATGACATGAGTACATTCAGAGTTGCTGGTTTCCTCCCGCGCGGCCGCCGCACTGATTGACCCCAATGAGCCTCCGTCGGGAACCAGGAACTCGAGGATCATGGTTGACAGAGAGGAGCTGGAGGAGAGACTGAGGAAGCTGCTGGTGAGACTGAGCAGTCCTCCAGAGGACAGACAGCTGTCCACGCTCATCCAGATCATCCAGGACCTGCTTTTCCTGGCGCACACAGACAATGGTAGGAAACACGTTTTTCCTCCTGCATCATGAACGCACCATTTCCTGCATGTTTGATTTAACACATACTTCCACAAGTCAAATCTTACTTCAAAGTGCAGAAGTATTATCAGCAAAATGATAAAATGTAAAGTCCTCATTGTGCAGAAAAAAGCCATATTATTGTTTTTATTATTTCTTATGAATGTTCAGCCTCATAAACACTTTATTAAATGCTATTTGTTCCTGATATCTATTTATTTGGGCCTGAAGAAAGTTTGTCTTATTTATCCTCACATTAAGTTTAATTATGTTTTTAGAACTATTTGCATATTGTGCTGTTTTCTACTTTCACTATCACTTTGAATGATGTACACATAATTGTAGTTACTGATTTTAAAGATGTGACACACAGCAACATGGATGCTTTGCTGTTCAGTGTGTTTAAACCAACAGAGCAGTCCATCAGGTTTTTAATATTATAGTCCACCTTAACTTATCATAATGCACAGGTTCTATACTCAAGTAGACTTTTGTGACCATATTAATGTACTTTTTTGTAGTTGAAATCTTGAATGCAAGACTTGCAGTTAGGGCTGAAATAATTAGTGGATTGAGAGAAAAAAGCATTTTAATGATTTGTTATTTTTCAAGCAAATATTCACCAGTTCAGTTTTTCCTCTGTTTGTCTTGTGTGCTAATCAATTGAACATCTTTAGGTTATGAGTATTTTCATATTGTGATTTTGCTTTATTTGAATTCTTCCACTGTTTTTATCTCTCGCTTGTCAATTAAATTTTCCATAATTTTATGTTTTTATGTCTCCTGTTCATCATTTCTGTGCTGCTCATTTAATCAATCATTGCAGATGAACAAAAGACAGCTTCACTGTTTTGCTAGACTGTTCTAGAAGCCTTGTTATAGACATTTAAAAATAGAAATGAGTGTTAAAGATTACATCCCCTCCGTCACATCACGTCTTCTTGTCTGTCGCTCTGTGATGCAGCAGCTGAACTGTTTGAAGACAAAGACGTCCACGTCCCCCTCATGGCGATGCTGTCGTCCTACATCAGCAGCAGAGGAGTCCAGCAGGTACCTGACAAACCTTTGACTGTGTGGTTCATTCTGCCTTTTTGTGTGCCTACACAGAGAGAACAAACTTCACATGAGCTTCTTTTAATGACAGTAGGTTTTTATGGCGCTGACATGAAGCAGCAGTCATGCAGACATACAGGTGTTTACAACAGCTTCGGCCGCTGAGACACTTTATGCTCTGTGTGCTGTTGCCCACAAGTCAACGGTAGCTGACATGTCCAAGCCTGATCCAGCGTGTTTATGGCATCTCGTGACTCCCAGCTTATCAGAGGTGTGATAGCAACATGGCACAAAATGAAAGTCAGATTGTCAGACCCATGTCCAGGCTCAGATGACTCATTCGAAGCATAAAACAAAATCACACTGTCATTCTGCAGGTTATTTCCGAGTTATTCTTCTTCCTTATTTTTCTGTCGGTTGTTTGGCTTCTAACCTGTTTGTGTACTGGTGCACTCTTGCTACAGGTGGGTTGGTCATTGCTGTGTCGGCTGATTGAAATACGCCCCGGTACGCTGGACCAGCTGACCACACCTCTGCAGCCAGCCAAGGACTGGGAGGAACTGGGAGTGCACCAGTAAGTAAAGACATACTTATTAGAGACTGTAATGTAGCTGTGATACACTGTTATTAGTTGTGGCCGAGTGAATTCATATTTTCTTGTCATGGCTTGAATTTTAATGACTTCGGTGTGGTCCTCTGACTTTTCCTCTAGAGCCACCAGGAGGTTGACATTCATGGTTTTAAATGAAATATCCCAATAAGCATTTGGATTGCAATGAGATTTAGTTCAGACTAGAGATTAATTATACGCTGGTAATGCTGGTTTCTTCTTTGCGATGTTGAGTTTCATGGATTTCTTTGAATGTGTATGAGAGCAAACACATCGTGGGCACTGATATAATATAATACCAGCACCATGAGTGACCAGTCACTGGATGCTCTTGGATGATTTGTGATTGAATTTAACCCACTTACTCTTTCTACATCCATTTTTTTTCAGTTAATACTTTCTGGCTCTAAGATGTTCCAGGTCCATGTTCTATTTTCAGTTCCTGTTCATTGTAACCCAAGTGACCTTTTCACTTCCCTTTTCATTGCTGTCTAACATTTTCACATTCAAATCATTTATTGCTGTTTCTTTCTTCAGTTCTTGATTTAAGCCGTGTTTCCTCTATTTCTAGGACAAGTGTTAGTAAAACGGCCTAAGTGTTAAGTGTGTAAGAGGTTATAGAAACTATTTTTTGGCCTAATAACATGCAGGCCTGTAAAGTAGTTTAAAACTCTTTTTAAATATGCAGTATGTTAACCAATGTTTGTTTGCAAATATTGGGACCTTGCAGATAATAAAATGATTTAAGTCTCAGTCTTGAATGTCTTTGTCTTTCTGCGGCACTGGTTCATTCTTTGTGCTGATGTGTTGTCCAGGCAGATCCTGAAGGTGCTATCTCAGTACAGAGCCGACTGCAAGGTGACCATGGTTGGACTGAGAGCCCTGGCTCTTCTGCTCCGATCAGGTACACGACGGCGCTTATTTTCACCATTAATTGATGAATCCTTTCGTCTATAAGATGTCAAAAGATCACAATTTCCAAAGTGATGCCTTCACAGTGCTTCTTTTATCCAAAACCTTTATTTACTAGCTTTACTTAATATCATAAATGACGGTAAAAAGCATCAAATCCCGACATTTAAGAAGCTGGAACCAGCAAAAGTTTGACATTTTTGCTTGAAACAATCAATCAATTATCAAAGTAGCTTGTGATTCATTTTCTTTTAATTAACAAATTGGTTCATTGACTCAACGTTGCAGCTCTGTACACGACAGCACGACACATCAGGGCAGTTTATTTTCAGAGAAACATTTTAATCTGTTTCCTGTAGTAATGTCTTTTTTTATGCTCTCTTCTAACCTAATGTGCACTGACCCGTATTTGATCATGCTTTGTGTGATGTGAAGCTTCTGAAAAAGGCAGAGGTTAAACAAAGTCATGCATCACATGACTTCGTCCCTGGTGGCGCTGCCAAGGGCAATAATCTAAAGATTTTCTGCTTCTGACTCTGAGGAGCATTTTTTTAAGAAAATATTTGTGCAAAAATCTGCAATGTAACGAAATATTCACTACTAATCATATGACAAATTGTGAGACCTAAAGTTTGGAGATAATGTAATAGTTAATCAATCTGTGACAAAGTGGTTAAGGATATACTGTGTTTTAAAAATTGACACTTGATTCACCCTGAAAGTTCTCGTTTCTTTAATACTGAATGTTTTCTCAAACTCCTGTTCAACAGTTTGATCTACTTGGCTTTAAAATGACACATTTGTTTTGATGAGCAAATTTTTCGTTTGTTTAATTCATGGCTGTGCAGACGTGGTTCCTCTGCTGGTGCTGGAGGAGGAGGAGGAGGATGTGTTTGGCCTGGTGGTGCAGGCCATGAAGACGTTTCCTGTGAGTGAAGAGGTTCAGCTTCAAGGCTGTGGAGCTCTGCAGATCCTCCTGGACAGAGGTGAGTGCGCCCCTGTGTACTGACATGTGTAATGTGTCTCAGTATTCTACGGTATATTAGTCAAATCGGAGCATTGCCACGTGCAATATCCAAATTAGGATAGCTGCATTATGGTGGTCCAGAGATTCCCCGGCCTATAAATCATATTCTCCAGAGGGAAAATGCTTGTTTGGTACAGACCCCAGCAAAAATCACACAACTCGTGTTTGTACCTCTATGTGAAATTTAGCGTTTTATCTAACTTTGCCTGAACGTTTGTCTTCACGCTTGTGTGCTGAACATGTTTCTGTGTCTCCAGTAAGCGACGACCACCTCGTGGAGTTTGTGGAGAACCAGGATCACGTGGTGGTTCTGGCAGCTCTGCAGAGGTTCCTGGACAGCCCCGAGCTGCTCGTGCAGGCCATGAAGGTTCTGCTCCCTCTAGCTGGTCCTGGTAAGACCTCATCATACCCCGATCATATTTATGAGGTCCAAGAGGGAAAGAAAAGAAGTGGAGTGCTTTAGTACTTGGTTAATAAAATGGGCTAATATGTTGCCTCTCTTCAAACCTGATGTCTGAATCCTCGATCATACATTGATCTCAGATTGATTGATTGAAAGAGTAAATGTGAGTCATGTGCACTGATAGATTCAGTGTTCTCTCTATGTGGAGAGGTTCAGGAATGTGCGCTTTCACTCTACTAATGTAATGGTTGATGTTTTACACCACATGTTGATCATGAAGGAAGCACGTTAAACATCAGCCCGGTTCCTTCTTTATTTAACACGGTCTATTTCTAGCCTCATCACCAGACCATGATGTCACTGTAACGCTTTTTAAACGGTCTCGATGCAAATCAGATTAAAGCACAAGCTCTAGTAAACATGGGCGACGTTGTGCTGCAGCGTCAGAACAGCTGTTTGTGGGGGAGGAGAGCGGCGTTTGTTGAAAACTGTCGAATCTTCATGGAAATTCTCTCAAGTGAGGGACACAGCAGCTCCTTCAGTAAACACTCCAGGTTTTTTCTCTCCAAATGTAATGTTATGTAATGTATAATTGGCTTGGCGTCTTCCAGCATTTCCATGAAAATGCATTCTTAATTTGCGGCACAGCAAACGCAGTTATGAGAATGCAGGGAAGCCCTTTATGTGATCTTTGTATTACAAGGGTTACATTTTTCTGGCATCACTGAAAAGGATGATTATGAAAAGAGAGGTTTGATTCTTTAAGGCTAATGTTCATTTAAGGTGGTGTAAGGTAAAAGGCCGGCACAGATTTTGGGGTATTTACTGTACATTTAGTCATTGAATGAATCTCACAATATTAAAAAACACATTGCAACATTATGAAGGAACTGTTCTTTGAGGACAGTGTTTAATGCTGTATATTATAAAGTAGGTTTTCAGCCTGTATTAAACTCTTGTCACACAATCACGTTGTACATTTTCTCTTGAAAAAACAGGCTGAATATAACAGAGGACATATTTCTTTTATTTCCGGCCAAAATGGCTGAGAACAAACAGACACATTGCTCTGCACTGAAATTCTAATTAGCTGGATGATTTCTGCGTGAAAAGTGGAGCTCGACATAAAAACAAAAACTCAAAAAGTGGACAAGACAAAGTTTCAGTCATGAACAATTTTTCCACTTTAATCGGTGTTTTTCACAGATGTGTGATTTCTCACGGTCATGGGGGGATTCCAGCCTGTTTGGAGACACCGCTCCTTCTTGTCTTTCTTTTATTTGCTATCTTTCTTTTCTGGTGTGTTTCCATTCTGAATTTGCTAATCAAATCTAAAATAGTGTAGTTGTGCCTGCTGATCAGTACATACCATTCTCCTGCTGACATCCACGCTGTTCTTTTCATAAAGCTATAGACTGATTATTTTACACATTGTGATACTTCATGCTGTGTAGTATAATCCTGCAATACCACGTTATATATTGATCACAAACTTAAATCAGTCAAATTCAGCCAAAACATTTCTCTTTTCTCTTCCAGGCAGTAACGTGGAGGTTTTGATGTCGGGAGGCGCTCGGTGCTACAGCGTCATCATCGCCGCCATGGACGCCTTCCCCGAGGTGGAGGAGCTGCAGGAGACGGCCTGCTGTGTGTTTAAGAGGTTTACGTCAGGTGAGTGTTCAAAACTGATCAACTGAGTTAGTGTTTCAGTCTCATTTTAATATCCTCCAATAACAGAATGCTTTCATCTGTGGATAAAGTACGTTTTCTCCCAGCACTTTTGTCCACAGTCCAAGTTTAGTAAATCTCACCCAGGTTACACTAGAGAGCAAGAAAAAAATATAGTATTAGTGCAAAAACCTTCCTTTTATCTTCTCACAGGTTGTTAGTTGATATGACTGCACTGAAAAACAGTTTGGGTTGCATCGTATGTTGGAGCGGCCGCTGTTTCAGTACAACTCTGATTCCACAAATGTTGGGACGCTGTGTAAATAAAACCAGAATGCAATGATTTTCAAAGGATTAGCAAATTATCACATTCTGTTTTATTTATGTTTTACACAACTTTTTTGGAATAAAGGTTTTATATATGTACAACAACTTCCTATTTCAGTTTTGGTTGTGTATTTCTGTAGTTTACACTGGAACCAATTGAAAATCTATTGTCGTCATCGCTCACATGTGGACTATCAACAAACAAGCTTCTCAGTCATTGACAGTGCTGATAACTGTCGTGTTGCAGAGAGTTACTACAACATCCTGGTACTGAACGGCGTCCAGAGGGTCGCAGTGAGAGCCTGTCAGACTTTCCCCGACAACGCCGCGCTGCAAGCCGCCGCCCTCTCCTGCCTGGCTGATCTCAGTGAGGACACACACTCACACGTTATTTATATCCACTCAGGCAGATTAGCGATGGAGACGACAGAACAATGTCTCGACATCATCATCGACACACAGCAGTGTAACACACAAGATGCTGTTTCCAGGCTGTGTGTGTTTGTGGGCTGATGGGAGATCTTATAAACTATAAAGCAGCTGGGAGGCTCATCGACTCGTAATGAGCTTAAATTAATTCCTTATTTTTAACCGCTTCATCTGTCCATGAATCTGCTGCCTCTTATCTGGGTCCAGGTCATGTTAATTGATTATTTCTGTTGCTGGGAATCATTGTTCTATCCAGCTGACAAAAATGTAACAAATGACAACAAATGACATGATCAATCATTGCAGGCCCTGTTGTCCCCACTGGTGTTGAGCCTTTCTTTGACCAGTATGACATGAAAAGGTTAATGCACTCCATGTGGTATTGAACATGAAATAAAAAAGTTGTGAACAGTTCAGAAACACTGAATAGAAGCCAACAGGTAGTAAGATTCAAATGTATAAGTGAGTCTTCCTCCAAGGCTCAAATTAAAAGCTCCTCATCAAAACACACACCTGTAAGATATAGTTAAAATAATTACTAAAAGCCAGACATGAAAATCTTAGAGTCAAACAGTCGGTTGCAGATTTTGACCTGTGACACAGTCATCAGTTTGTCTCCAGCCCATAGTCTCCACCCTGAAACCCAAACTGTCTCGTTCTGTAGCTGCAACCATCGTGCAGAACAAAGCGGTGGCCGAGCAGGGTCTGGAGGAAGGAGAGGAGGAGGAGAACAGGGGCAAGGAGGAGGTGGAGGACATGGGCCTGGGCTGGATGGAGGTCTGCTGCATGGCACTGGATCTCCACGCTGCCGAGCCAGCCGTTCAGGTCGGTCCAACTTCTTCTTGCTACGGTGAATATTTAACGTAGAATCATATAAAAACATCCTTGTGTGAATCACTTCCGCTGCCTCAGGAAGCTGCGAGCTGGGCCATTCACAACCTGTTACTGCACGGAGCCGGAGTGAACCAGTCAGAGGGGCAGGATGAGAGGTACACGCTGAAACACTGAAACACCACACACACATCTTCCACAGATGTTTAACGCTGTCTGACACTTACTTGCGTTCTTATTCGCTCTGTTAGCGTATATACCAGTTTATGAAAGGTTAAAATATCTGTAGACATATGAGCAAACAAAAACCAAAAAAATAAAGGCATAAATTATCAGCGACTTCTGTTAGAATCAAGAAAATGCAGGACATTAGAATTTAATGCTCAGTGTAATTTAGTCTTGGACCTGCTCTGCATGTCATGAGGGATGTTTAAGAATGTGATGAGACAATGTAATGACATTGTTGTTTTCAGGACTCCTGTTCACAGACAGTTAATGGTGGCCATGCTGCTCCACTCATCGTCTCCCAGCGTGTTTGAAGCTGCTACCAGCGCCATCGCCACACTCATCACACACAACAGTGAGTCACCTATAATCTGCGTTTTTATTGTAGCAATGAATCAGATGTGATGAAAACATTGACCCACAGAGAATTAACACATGAATCTGCAGCATCTCTCCAACTTTGCAGAACTCTGTAGTTTCAGTTCATTGTTCAGCTGTTCGGCCGACAACTTTTAACTGTTCTAGTTCACCCTCTCCGCTCCCATAGCGTCATTTCCAGCTGCAGCAGGAAGCTGTTTTCAGCCAAGCTGCTCCAAAAACCCTTTGTACGCTCCCTGCTCGGCAGCAAACAGCAGACAGACACAGCTAGAGATGAGCTGCTGAACATAACGGAGCGTTCAGGTGGTGACGATAATACAACTTGTTTCTGCGGCCCCCAAAGAAACTGTTATTGCAGGTTTCAAACTAAAATGAAAACTAAATGGACAAAAATACATATGTGTGAATTTCAACAGAATTGATACAAAACTGTGAGAGTAACCACAGTGTGATATGATCAAAGCCTGAGTGCAGTATGGATGATGTCAGTATCAATAAAATGGACAGTAAAGAGAGTAAAAGTGACATGTACTTTTCTGATTCACAGTTTGTGTGACGCTTCCTGAAAGATGCTGATATAGTTAAACCCCTCTTTTCTGTGGAGCTTCAACCATATTTCTAAATCCTGTTTTGTCGGCTCTGCTCTGTCGGCAGCTAAAATGTGCTCCCTGCTGCTGTCCAGCGGCCTCCACGTCAACCTCGTGGAGATGATGAAGAGACATTCAACCTCAGCTGAAGTTTCCATCAGCGCCTGCAAACTGCTCAGCCTGCTCTTCCAGGGAAGGTCGGCACAGACACAGTTTCCATTCTGTGATTTCCCTGTTGATATTAGAGATTCACTGTTGTTTTTCATTCATTCATTGTGTGTGGGGATTTTGTTTTCTGACAAAATATCAAGTGATGAATATCAAGGAGAAATATTTCCTCAAAGACAGCGACGTTGATGAGTGAAACCTGTCTCTTCGTCTGTAGGACAGCAAGTCTAGATGAGTTAAACATGGCCATGAGTCAGATCCTCAGCACCATGAAGATTCACAACTTCGAGCCGGAGGTTCAGCTGGAGGCTCTGCAGGCCAGTCTGGTCTTCCTCTGCCCAGGTACGCTCCGCTTTCTCTTTGATTCATTTCACCAACATTGAAGTGCCCTTTCTTTCATGTTCACGCACATCTGGAGGTGACCTGCCCATCAAATGTTGGCTGTCCGCTGATTTTAGATTTTTTTAGTTGATGATAAAAAGTTTTCTATCTTAAGACTTAATCAAATGAGTGTGGAATATGAAATCAGTTACTGCAGTGATGAACCCACAGCAACACTGACTGACTGGACTATAGTATATTTGCCTTCTTCAGCAGGGGAATGCAAAGCTGGTTCAGTGGAGCAGCTTGTTTAGTTTTCATTTCTGTCAAAATGAGGCTACAGTGTCTTCTTCCTCTGCTCCCGGAACAAAATCCTAATTCGATTAATGATTGATAACAGAGCGGGTGTCTCTCTCTCTCTCTCTGTGTTTTTGTGCCTCTTTGTCCTCACTTGTTTCCTCGCTGTGTGTGTGGACTCGCAGACAGGAGTCTGAGGGAGCACGGCGTCTCGGTCACAGATCCCGACATGGCCGACGTGTCGCTGAAGGTCCTGAAAAACCAGTGTGTGGTGGAAGGAGCTCACACCCTCTACCTGGAGGTTCTCAACCGGGTACGAACCCACTGAGCAACCCCGGAACATCGCTCTGTTTCCTCCACTTTCTCTCCACAGTTTGACACTTTTTTGCCTGTGCATGCTTTTCTTTTTTAAGTCTGACCTGACATAATGCACCAAAATGATAATGACAACACAGAACACAAAGAACAGGGTTGGATCAAAAATGCCCTGGTGGGATTTTGAACTGCACACAAAAGAGATGCAGTGTACAAATCCTCAGCCTGTACATATAGTTCTCATTCATTACATAAATTCAACAACAGTTAATCCATTCATTGTGGACGTTCTACTGAAGGTTGTCCTGCAATCAGAACATTGTAAAGATGTAATTACATTCTACAAAGAATTTGTCCGTTGACTTTCTGCCTGAGGGCTGGATGGTAAACAGGGACAAGAACAGCTTCTGAAAAGAGTTGAAACAAGAAAAACGGAATCACATGTCAGTGGGGAAGTCAAAAGCCAATTATTCACTGTAATGTCTAATAATGTCCGTAACCATTTAAGCCATTTGACAGATCTATATTTAGACAATAGCTGACGGCAAAACTTTTTTTATTTGACTTTTTTTAACGTCAGAAACAAAATATACAACAAAAGCCACCATAACATAAAGTATCACAAGTCTTTGAGTCCATGAAGGGTATAGCATGAAGTATAAACTCTTTAATTTCAATGTGCTGTACGTAGGACAAAATAATTCCACAGCATATGATCAGTGGGCAAAAGGACGCTCAAGACAGACTGAGTCCTAAATCTTAAACCTCAGGTTGTTTTACACCCAGAAAATACTAAAGCAGTCCACTATATCATTCATCCATCATGTGTCTGTGTGCAGTTCATCAGCAGCTCCACCATCCAGAGGTGTGGTCTGAAGGTGCTCTCCGCTCTGGCTGACTGCTCCGGTGCAGTGGACCTGCTCTGCCAACAGGGGGCGATCGACACAGTGCTGCACACACTACAGATGTTCCCACAGGAACGAGGTAAAACAAACAGGCCTAATTGAACCCAAATTAGATTTTTGTCAGCACTGGAGAGAAAAAATGAGTTAAAGCATCTTAACATCCATTTATAAGCCATGTGTCAAACAGAATTCACAACAGGACACTGAAGCATTTCCTCTATAATGAACATATCATGATTTCACTGACACAACAGTAAAATATCTTTCATCACTCATTGCTTTTGGAAAGTTTTTGGAAAGTGATGTTGGATTGCATTATTAGAAAAAAAAAGTCTGTAATCTGAACTATTATGAGTTGAATACTAAATCATACTTCACAATCTTCCTCCAGAGATACACTACTGGGGTCTGACCCTGCTCCACTACCTCGTGTCCAAGAAGAAGCTGTCGAGGATGATCGTACCCGTGCTGGCCTCCGTCGTGGTCGCCTCGCTCGTCCAGTACAGAGACGACTTTGAGATGCTGCTGAAGGTGAGCTGAGATGGAGTATGATGAATCCACAGATGAATAGAAAATCATTGAGTTTGTTGACCGCCGCATTCCTTTTAATTCTGTTGTTCACAGTCTGTTTCTCGTCTTTTATCATTAAGTGCTTAACCTGCAATTTCGTTCTCGACACTTTGTCAAGAATTAGCGGACGTCGCAACTCGCCAATGAAACTCTTAGAAACTAAATCATTTTAGAAGTAGCAGCTCTTTGAAGCATTTTGACTCAAACTCAAATGCTGTCAAAATGTCACATTGGGAACTGCCACATCATGTAGCCCTGCTTTAAACGTATCTCACAGTTGTTTCCATATTATTACACGTGACTCCTACTGTTCAAATGTTAAGTGTTGATGTGACTGATTGCTTGTTGATTGCAGGCTATAAACAAAGTAAAACTGACTCCACTTCTCTTTCTTGTTACTGATTATAGCTTTGTGCTTTGTCGACTCCTGATCTGTGTCTGGTCGTGTGTCCGGCAGTGTTTCCAGGTGGCTTTGCGGATGCTGGACGCCTGTTCAGGAGCAGCGGCTGAACTGCAGAGAGAAGACTTTGACAGGCAGATCTTCCAGCAGCTCAGAGAGGAGGCTCCTGACCACAGCAACAACCCGGTGAGTCAGACGATCGGGCACACTATTTCCTCCTCTTTTGCTCATTTGTTTTTGTGTCTCTCTTCTCATCACTGACTGTAATCGCAGGTCCTCTGCACCCGTGAAAACTGGATTTACAGATCAAGTTTGACCTTATTGATCTTGATGTTTTCGAAAGGAACCAGGGCAGCATTTTTCTAGATTCTGGACTTTTCGGGTTTGATCTGCTGCCATGTTGAAACACAGCCTGTGCACACACTGAACACTGGAACAGACCAGACCAGCTTGAATACACCTCACTTTATGCGTATAGGCCACTTGTCTACTTCTTGTTCTTAGAAAACAAAGTTCTTAGAAAGTGCCTTGCTAGACAGAAGGTGAACCTTCACTGTGATTTGATAAACATGGTTTAATGTCTTCTCCCTCTCTGTCTGCTGTCAGCTGCGTAGGTCGGTGTGTCTGGCTCTGTGTAAGATGTGGAACGACTCAGAGCTACACTACAGCATGCTGGAAAAGGCCTGCGAGGACGGAGACACCGCGATGGCCGAGTGTCTGATCGAGCTGGGCGCCGACATCAATAAGAAGACCAAAACGGAATCTCTCATCTACCAGGTCAGAGGTCACAAAAAAGTGGTCCGCAGCTTTTGACCTGATGATACACGGCGCTGATAACACATTTCAAACTGCACCATGAACAAATTCAGCCTCAATACTCCACCAATAGATCGATTGATCAGTAATTGGAATCGTCATCAGTCTCAGTCGTGGTCCCTGTGTCTTCAGGTGTGTGAGCGAGGCGGACCCCTCGAGCTGGTGGAGCTGCTGCTCAGCCGAGGCGTCCACGAGCAGCAGCTCCGCAGGGCGCTGGCCGTGAGCGTGAAGCGGGCCGACGGACCCACAGTCATTCAGCTGCTGGGCCGTCTGGGTCTGGACTTCAACAACAGCGCCCTCTGCCTCGGGGGCTTCAGGCTGGGCTGCCTGGACGCCGCCTGGCTCTGCCCCCTGCTGGCTGAAAGAGGCAGGACACACAGTCTCCGTTACAACAACAGTGAGGAAGAGTTGATGCTTTTCTCTCGTTGATTACTTTGTGAATTGATCATTTTTAGGTTTTGGATGAAGTAAAGTAATTTGTACTTCACAATTTTCTGTCACTTTCTAGACTCTACAGTTACAAACAGCCCAGTCTTAATTTTTGTGAAATGTGTTTTGTCTTTAAGGTAAAGGCATGAGTCTGGCGAGGTACATTCAGTCTTTGCAGAGGTCCAAGAGCAGCAGCGGTCCTCCTCGATCTCTGGTCGACCCCTGTCTGACCTCTGGCTACATTTCTGACGAGAGCGACGACTCCAGCTTCAGCTTCGTGTCCATGGACGACAGCCTGCTTTTCAATGAAGACCTGGAGAGCGACGGTAAAGTTTCAGAGATGTTGGCTGGAGCTTTCTTACGCCACACAGAGCACAGGCAGTTGAGAAGTAACTGTTCCACCTTTATACATTAATATGATCTAGTGTGGAGTTCAGCGAATGTCCTGACATTTATTAGATTTATACGGCTTTCGACTGCAGTTCTGTTGTGCTCTCTTCTATAACACTGTAACATTGTCTTCTCAGATCACACACAGTAACATCCTGTATGTTTCCACTTCATTGATTAACATTATGTCATCCATCCAACTCTTTACACATCAGAGAAGTCACGCTGATTAGTTATAGATGTTTCTGACTTATTAACCTCGGTTTATTTTTACTCATTTCAGTAATTAGTTTTTTCATTTGATGTGATGAACAATAAGTTAAATGTTCTAATTTAATTTAATTTTGTTAAATTATTTGTAAACCATGTGGATACAGCAAAAAAAATGAAAAAAATAAAATAAAATTGTGAACATGGTTGTGGCAAGCGGCTGAAACTGAAATAAAAATGAATTTGCAGAGGCAGCCCCCCCTGCAGGCCAACAGTGGGACTGTCAGTGAAATTGTCACACATGTCACAAATGCTAATTGAAAAATTAGATGGCATAAAGTAGAGAGCTGTAACAAATACTGTTCTAACATAAATGAAGACGCCTCTTACTGTGTGCTTTTTCTTTTGCAGGCAGTGATTCTCTGTCCGGGGTTTTGTCTCCAAAGCCACATAATAACTCGACAGAAGAGTTGAGAGGGGGCTCCTTCAAAAGGAAGCAGGGGCGTCGCAGACATGCCAGCGCCGAGGTAAAGCCTCTCCATTAACATTTAGCACTTTATGCTCAGGTGATTTCATGTTATTATTATTATCCTGTGTTTAGTATAGTTCAGAATATCGTTTTCACCTGTTTCCTCACTGTTGGTTCTTTCTCTCTTTCCTTCTCCAGAGCGGCCAAACAGAGAATGATCACAGCGAGCCTGCACACAGGCGATACGGACGGACCGGCTCAAACCAAAAAGGTATTTCCATCAGATTCTACTCGGTTCAACATTATTCTCATTCTGTCAAACACAGCAGCGTAAACCTTTCTGTGTTGATGACTGTGTAATTTCATTGTCATATAACAGTTCCAACGTTGAACACCCAAAAGTGAAAAGGTAGCACACACACAGATCTTCAGGACAAAGTTGACTAATCTCAATTTCACCTTTTTATTTTGGTCATGTCAACAAAGACATGAGGGGAAAGTGGAAGTGTAATTTTTTTTTTTTAAAAGAGCAGCAACAATCTTATCGTTGTTGTTGCATCTTTCAGGCTCAGATCATGTTGCTTTACAAGTCACGTAAAAGCTCTTGAGTCATGACAGGTAGTTCATGATGTGTCTCCTCCTCAGTGTTCGGATGTGGTGAGAACTCTGCTGCTCTGCCCAAAGAGAGGGAGAGGATCCGCCTGCTCGACCTGTCAGGCAACGAGCTGGACTCTCTGTCCTGTCTGATGGACGACGGCTTGGTCCAGCAGCATCTGGAGCATCTCCTCCGTCTGGACCTGAGCCACAACTGTCTGCTGGAGTTTCCCTCAGCTCTGTGCCAGGTAAAGCGCTCGATCTGTGCTGAATCACCGACATATGAAAAGATGAAAGGAAATGAACGCTGAGGGTTTTTGTTTTGGATTTGACAGAGTTTGAAGAGTCTGACTCGACTGGACCTGCAGAGTAACCAGCTCCAGTCGCTGCCGGTGGAGCTGCTGTCTCTGCTCTCGCTGAACACGCTGAACGTCTCCCGCAACTGTGTGGGTCCCCTGCTGACCTTTGACCCCACTGTCACCTGCCCATCACTGCGGCAGCTCAATCTGTCTTTCAACAAAATCACTGTGCTCCCTGACGAGCTGGGCCGCGCCACGGATCAACTGGAGGAGCTGTTAGTGGAAGGGTAGGTTTGAACATGAGCAGATGTTGTTTTCTGGGCACACACACATATATATAGTACGTATATATATACTATGCTGCAGGTTCCCCAGTCAAACATAATCATGTTATTCTGTCACAGTATGAGATAAGTTATTTTTCTTCTTCCTCTTTTCAGGAACAGTATCTCCGAGCTTTGTGTTCCTCTGTGTCTGCTAGAGATCAAACTGCTTGACGTGAGCAAGAACAGTGTGGAGAATATTTCTCCAGACTTCCTGACCCGCTGCCCCAAACTGGAAACGTTCAACGTCTCCATGAACAAAATCTGTGAGGACTGAACCATCAACTGATTATTAGATTCAAAATCTGCAACTGAAAAAAAACTCAAGCACATCGTGACCAGGAATAAGATCATGTGGACAGACAAAAATCTTGAGCTATTTAGTGTTGAATTTCATGAATCCATATCTTTTTCTCCAAAATGTAAACATCTTGTGATGAGCGTTCAAAGATATGACTGTTTTTCTCCAGGTTCACTGTCACATCTCCCGTCCAAGATCACGACACTAAAACTAGCAAACAACAGCTTCACTGAAGTTCCAGAGGCCATACGTAACCTCCCGAAGTAAGTCAGACAAATTCTCGAATGTACACACAGACACTAACTTCATCCTTCTTCTGATAGCACTGTTTCATTGTCTCTTTGTCCAGTTTGCGGTCAGTGGACATGAGAACCAATCAAATTGCTGCTCTGCCTGGTCCAAGTTTCTGGGAGTCCAGCAACCTCAGAGAGCTGATGTTCAGTCAGAACTGCATCAAAGATCTGGATCTGAGTGGACCCATCTACAAATGGGCCCGACTGGAGAAACTCCACCTGAGCGACAACAAGCTTGCTGAGGTGAAGAATAGTTTGCTTTCCAAAAAAAAGTTTACATGGTTTTCTTAGCCATCATGCGCCCTTATTTATGTATTATTTATCGGTGGTGTATGTGTTCAGATCCCTCCGCAGATCGGCCTGTTGGAGGGCCTGACCTCCCTGGACGTGAGTCGGAACGCTAACCTGCGCTCCTTCCCCGATGAGATGGGGAAACTGAGTCGACTGTGGGACCTGCCGCTGGACGGCCTTCGACTCCAGCTGGACCTCAAACTCATCGGCAGCAAGACCAAAGACATTGTCAGGTCAGGAGCTTGTTCTTTGCCAAGATATTAAAATTAGATTTAAAAATTGTGATATTTTTTTCCCACTTTATGATCCGTCAGTCTTGAATTTGTAGAAGAAGAAATAAAATTGAACAAATCTCATAATAAATAAAAAGCTTTGATCCAGGTTCCTGCAGCAGCGGCTGAAGAAGGCAGTGCCGTACTACCGGATGAAGCTCATCGTGGTGGGGAACGCGGGCAGCGGGAAGACCTCCCTGATCCAGCAGCTGATGAAGGTGAAGCGCTCCCAGTTGAACTCGAAGCGGACCGCTGTCGGCATTGACGTCCGGGACTGGACCATTAGGGAACGGGACAAG
This sequence comes from Holacanthus passer, assembly GCA_025331565.1. Classification (NCBI taxonomy): domain Eukaryota; kingdom Metazoa; phylum Chordata; class Actinopteri; family Pomacanthidae; genus Holacanthus; species Holacanthus passer. The sequence goes on from JAFREQ010000130.1 coordinate 809,970, forward strand.
AAGAAAATGGTGCTGAACGTCTGGGACTTCTCAGGTTGGACAACATATTAGAATGAGCAGGAAGCTGAGTCTGAAGTTTTCAGGTCTGAGTCATTTGCACTAGAACCCATGCAAGAAAACAATCGAAACAAGAATCACAAAAGTACATTTTTCACATGAGTGAAAAAGCGACTTTGTTTAATGACACTGATTGGACTTTTGAAGAGATATGTGGGTTTGGGTTCACTCCCTGCTTCTCCCCCTACAGGTGGAGAGGAGTTCAGCGGCTCGCACCCTCACTTCCTGACTTCCAGAGCTCTCTACTTGGTCGTGTACAACCTCAGCAAAGGAGCCAGTCAGGTGGACGCCATCAAGCCCTGGCTCTTCAACATCAAAGTGAGTCATAAACCAAAGATTCACATTGTTCTGATGAAAAACTTCTGAAGTGCGAGGGGGTTTAATGATCACAAACAAATGATTTAAATAAATTTTACTGGCAAAAGCTCAGTTTCAGAACCCGCCTGACAGGGCTTCAGGTCTATCTGGGGAACTGATCCTGTCCAAGACTCAATTTGACAGTTTTCTTGACTCAGCATAGAGCTGTGGGAAAGTCATTCACATGATTGATGATGATTTTTAAGTTAACGATAAAAATGTTTTGGAAACCACAGCTAACTTTGAAAAGTAAATTATGAACACGTGTAGATATTTTTTTCCAGCTTTTGAAACTGCTCACTGCTCTTCGCTTCAGGCCGTAGCTCCTCTGTCCCCCGTCATCCTGGTGGGAACCCACACAGATGTGAGCGAGGAGCCGCAGCTTCAGGCCTGCCTGACCAAGATCAGAGAGGAGCTGCTGAACCACCAGAGCTTCCCCACCATCAGGGACTATCACATGGTCTCCGCCTGCGAGGACTCGGACGCCATGACGAAGCTCCGCAAGGCCATCGCCAGGGAAGTCACCAACTTCAAGGTAAAAGAACACAAACGGCAGATTGAACCTTTCCTTGGTTCCTCCTCTCCTCTGTCCTCAGCTCCTCATTTCCTCTCCCTGCCTCAGATCCAGGGCCAGCCTGTGATGGGCCAGCTGGTTCCAGACAGCTACGTGGAGCTGGAGCGCCGGGTTCTGCAGGAGAGAACCAGGGTTCCCCCAGAGTTCCCCGTCCTCCGGCACCAGGAGCTGCTGCAGCTCATCCAGGAGAGTCAGCTGCAGCTGGAGGAAGCCGAGCTGCCTCACGCTGTCCACTTCCTCAGTGAGGCCGGTCAGTAACCTGCGACATTGACATCACACAGGCCTTTATGGAAAGAAAGGGATGATACCTTTACATAAATGTAGTGTCTTAATTTGTCAGTATTCCTCAGCTCTGCTTCATCTTAGCATCAGCACTTACTGTTTTATCATGACGGAAACATTCAGCAGACAGAGAACAGGATGATGTGTGATTGTATGAATGTAAATCTGTCTGTACCTTCCCTTCATTAAGGCTTTGCAGTCCATTTCTCAGATACTGTTTGGAGGAGAATTAGATGCAGAGTTGTAGCTATTCTACAACCTACATTTGAAATATTGTCTCACGCATCAACAATGAATCTGATCAGGTGTTGTATATTTTCCTCCTCTGTCTCTGAAGGCGTTTTACTGCACTTTGATGATCCTGCACTTCAGCTCCAGGAGCTCTACTTTATCGACCCACAGTGGCTGTGCAACATCATCTCCCAGGTAGCTTCATCTGAACACACACAGACGATCACACAGGCTTTGAGTGTTTGTTCAGGTTAACTGATCTTGTTTTGTGCTGCAGGCTGAAAACAAGACAGCAGCTTTCAATTGTATCTACTGATAATATCTGTTGTCATTCAACTGAACCTGTACATATTATTTCAATTGTGGAAAAACAGTATGTGTCCAAATAAAAATAAGTGCAGATATTATTCACATTAAGTGTTGAAGAGAGATGCAGGAAGTCGCTCAGAACTAATACCTCCAAAATGCGGGCCTCATAAAATCCCTTTTTTTATTAACACTCATACGCATGTAATGATAATAATAAGGTTTATTTGTATAGCACCTTTGATACAAGAAAAGCAGCTCAAAGTGCTTTACAACAAACTGAACTATTAGGGTTTCAGTTTTGTCCTCATTTAACTTTAAGAAATTATTGCTTATCCATTTATTTGTTGCCAAAAGACATATAATAATGGAGTTTTTATGCAGGTGTCGTCTGTTCTCTGTGTAGAAGCTGACATTAAAGAGCTGTGGCTTCTGGGAGCATCCCAAAGGAGTTGTTCAGCGCTCAATGGTGGAAAAGTTTCTGTTCGAGACCAAATGTTTCCCCAAGAGCCACCTGACGCAGTTCTTCAAACTGCTGGAGAAGTTTCAGATCGCGCTGCCCTTCAGCGAGGAGCAGCTTCTGGTGCCCAGCAGGTTGCTTTCAGTTTGCAGCTACAGATGTCTGTGTTTTCGGATTCTGCCAGAGAGACCAAATAAATGATCATATCCAAATATTTCCATCTGTGACCACTCATCTCGTCTTCTCCAGTTTGTCCAAACACAGACCGGTGATAGAGCTGCCTCACTGTGAGAACTCGGAGGTGATCGTGCGTCTGTACGAGATGCCGTACTTCCCCATGGATTACTGGTCTCGCCAGATCAGCCGCTTACTGGAGTTTTCTTCTTACCTGCTTTGTGGAAGAGGTAAAGAGAGCGTTTCATCAGGGCTGCTCCTCTGCAGGCACAAATTCAAAGAAAGAACCCACTAATTTATAAACTGCATTATCTCGCTGTGTGTTGTCCAGAAAAAGTGGTGCGACCCAACCGGATCTACTGGAGGAGAGGTGTGTACCTGAGCTGGTCCCCGGAGGCCTACTGCCTGGTGGAGGCAGCCTCGGTGGAGCAGAACCCCTCCAGCTTCGTCAGGATAACTGTGCCCTCTTCACAAAAAGGTGCCGTCGTTTTACAAAAATCAAGTCTTGCTGAACTCTAAATGCCTGAAAGGATTCTGTTTAAATGACATGAAAGGACATTTTAATCATATTATAGACAACTGAGGTGAAACCATTGTCAAATGAGTGCAGTTAGAAATGAGAACGTTATGTCGTAAAGGAATGATAAACCTCTGCTTGAAAATGTTTTCAAGTGCAGAGTAAGAGAGGACATTAGCATTACGTCCTGCAGGTGCACTGACAGAGCACGTGTCCCTCCAGGCCGGGTGCTGCTGGGTCAGGTGGTGGATCACATCGACTCCCTGCTGGAGGAGTGGTTCCCTGGCCTGCTCAACACCGACATGCACGGCAGCGGCGAGGCTCTGATGAAGAAGTGGGCTCTCTACAGCTTCGAGGACGGACAGGAGTGGAGCAAGATTCTGCTCGAGGACCTCTTTACCTATTTTGACAATGGTACATGATAATGTTTACATTGTGTTTACATGTGTTTACAGCTCCAGCAGCTCATGTTCACATTTACAGCAGTTGTTTATTATTTAAATAGTTCTTAACTAATCTTAGTATTTCAATTCCAATTATCTAACATCTGTTCTGATTATCTCATGGGTCACAGATTTTCTGCTGGTGCACCCGGAGGACCCCCGCTGCACGCTTCCCATCTCTCAGATTGCTCCTGACTTGGTGCTGAGTGACCAGCCTGCAGGAACAATACTGGACAGTGACGAGCTGGAGGTGGACATGTCCAAAGAGAACCGACTGGGTAGAGACCTGTCTCTGTTACACACACCATCATTTCTGCTTTTCACTTTTTAAAGAACTGATTATTAAAACCTGTATGTTCTGATAATAACGTCCGGGACAAGGATCTCCATTGTTTCCTCTCCTGTTTTTTCCTTTCTGTCGCTGCTTGTCTTGGTCAAAAAACTGTTTTCCTAATGCCTTAAAAACTAAATAAAGCATCATATATTGTGTTCACAGGGGACGGTGGCTTTGGGACTGTCTATCGAGGCGTCTACAAAAATGAAGAAGTAGCTGTGAAAATATTCAACAAGCATGCATCTGAGCTTTACACCTACAGACTCCTCAGACAGGTACGACTGAAAGCTCCCGGTCAGTACGAGAATAAAGTGAAGACGACCTCGGCAGTCGTTGAAATGCCTCCATCTTTCCTTCACTTCTCTTCACTGTTCCTTTCTGTCCAGGAGTTGGTGGTGTTGGGTCGTCTCCGTCACCCCAGCCTGGTGGGTCTCCTGGCGGCCGGCTCGGCTCCTCTGGTCCTGGTCATGGAGCTGGCTCTGCGAGGCTCACTGGACTCCCTGTTCGAACACGAGAACCTCGGCAGCCTCAACCGAAAGCTGCAGCACAGAATCGCCCTGCAGGTGGCCGATGGACTCAGGTAGAGTCAGGCATGATGGTGTTAACGTTCCTCGTCTTGTTTAGTCTGTCCAACTTTATATTTCTTGAGAACAAATGGGAGTTAGTTGAGCTTTTCCTCAAAAAGTTTGGAGATCGTACTAAAGTGTGAAGTATTACAGGTTTACAGCTACTGTCATTTCACATAATAGATCTTCAAAATCTGATTCAAATTTAGAAAACTATGGTGTGAAAAGTTTGAAAAGACCGTCCTCAGGTCATTGGTTCATCTGTGTGTTCAGGTACCTCCACTCAGCCATGATCATCTATCGGGATCTCAAGCCCCACAACGTCCTTCTGTTCAACCTGAAGACCGACTCTGAGATCATCGCCAAGGTTACGGACTACGGCATCGCTCAGTACTGCTGCAGCATGGGGGTGAGGAGCTCAGAGGGCACGCCAGGTGAGACGCCTCCTCAAACCTCACACATCCTCATCATCTTTAAGATGGCGCGCAGCTTTTTGAAATTGATAACTGTTTATCTGGCAGGTTTCCGAGCACCAGAGGTTGCCCGAGGTAATGTGATCTATAACCAGCAGGCTGACGTGTTCTCTTTCGGCCTGCTGCTCTACGACCTGCTGACCTGTGGTCAGCGCATCTCTGACGGCATGAAGTTCCCCAGTGAGTTCGACGAGGTCGCAGTGCAGGGAAAACTGCCGGGTGAGAATTAGAGAGTTATTAAAGACCGAAAGCATAAACACGTAACCTGAAATCAACCCTTAATGCTTTGATAGCTGAAGTGATGCTAACACTATCCTTTTCATCGTGCTGATGGTCACAATGTTTTGATGGGAGGTGGATTCATCATCATCATCATCATCACATTAGTTTACGTCAGCAAAGATGAGCAAATTGTCACGTTCTGTTTTATTCATGTTGTACAGCCTCAGCTTTTTTGGCCTCAGGGTTGTAAGAAGAATGGTCATATTCAAAGTTCTGAACGTTGCACATACAATCTCTTGTTTACTGTTGTTTTCATACATGTATTCTCTGGTATGAAAGATAAAGTCAAAGTTACTGACATGTTCACTGTCTCGTGCACAGATCCGGTTAAACACTACGGTTGCTCACCGTGGCCGGGCCTCCAGGCACTGATGAAGGACTGTTTGAGGGAAAGTCCTCAGGCTCGACCCACCTCTGCCCAGGTTAGGACCTGAAGACTGTAGCTGTTGTTAGTGGACGCTGGTGGAATCTATAGTGGAGCGCCCCCCTGTGGTGCTATCAAAAAAGACAGCAATCCAGCAATACACACAGTGACTTTAACGAGAGTGTGTTTCATGATTTCAGAGCCCGTTTAAAACACAGCTAACGAGTATGGCTGTGATATGTGCAGGTGTTCGATCGGCTGAATTCAGGGGAGATGTTGTGCCTGATGAGGGAGCTGGTGGTTCCCCGGGTGTTCAACGCTGAGTGCTTCACACTGAGCTGTGGCAGCAGTGACGGCCCCTCGAACAGCCACAGAGCCTGGCTGGGTGGAGGCAGCAGCGCCCGGAGACTCGGCTCCGTCACAGCCGTGGACCTGGACTCCAACACCGTCACCACACAGGTACCAAAGTTTACAAGGCTTTTTAACTGAGTTCTTTGTCTCTACTTATCGTCTCACATTTTTATATTGAAAAAGTGTATTTTAATAGAAATGTACAACGCGCTCAAACTTTGCGTAGCCGTGTATGATTGGTTCATGTTTGGTCGTCTCACTCCTGCAGGAGATTGACACCAGTCCAGTCTTGTGTCTTGTGACCGTCCAAATCCCAAATGAGGCCTGTGATTGGCTGGTGGCAGGCACCCAGTCAGGCTCCTTAGTGGTCATCAGCACTCAGGACGCGACGAGTTGCCACCAGCTGCAGAGCGTCACAGACGCCGTCACCTCGCTGTATTTCCACGTTCATCCTCGTCGCACGTGAGCGTCACAGAAACACTGAAACTGATGCTGCTGTTCACTCGTGGAGAATTAAACTCCTGCTGCTTTACTTTATTATTTACTACATTATTTATTATATTATACTATGATCACACAAAAAACCTTGATAATCAGGCACTTTTTAAAAAATTGGCCCTTTTGATGTTTTTCATTTCTTTTCAGCCAGAGAAAGAATTACTTGCTGGTTGGGACGGCCGATGGAGTTCTCACTGTTTATGAGGACTCTGTGCTCAAGGTAAATATGAAATATTAAACCAAAGATCCTGAGAGTGACTTTTTTTTCTTGTTTAATTGTCAATATTCTGACATTTTGCTCAGATGTTTCTCCCACATTGACCTTCGTTTCCTTCCTGTCCTGCTCCCTCCAGCAGGAGAACGGGCAGCCAGTTAAAACTCTCAGCGTGGGAAACGTCAACACGCCCGTCATGTGTCTGGGCCAGTCGGTGCATTTGCTGGACAGCAGGTCCGTGTGGGCTGGCTGCGGGACCAAGATCCTCTCCTTCACAGCTGACTACAGTGTCTGCAAGAGCATCGACACGAGACCAAACCTCATCTTCCAGTGAGTCCATGTCGTGTGGGGAATGAGAGGCGGCTCGTTGTTGAGAGTTGAGGTCGACGCGACTGGAAATCAGCTCAAAGTGTTGATTCATGTTGGGTGGGACTGAAGAATGAGCGTTTTTATTTATCAAAACTGATTCCTTCATAAAAAGGTTATAAATGGTATTTTTCTCTTGTCCATCATCATTATTCCTGCATGTTAGACGATGAAGATGAAGGTGTCGCCTGAGTATAAAGTTAAGATCAGTCATTATGTCATTGCTCTAACTGTGTGTGTGTGTGTGTGTGTGTGTGTGTGTGTGTGTGTGTGTGTGTGTGTGTTAGGCAGCAGCGGCCGTTGGGTCTTGAAGCGTGTGTGTCTCGAATGGTTGTGGACAAATACGTTTACCTGAACAAAGCCGGGACGCCGACTGTGGAGGTTTGGGATAAAAGGAGCGAGAGGATGGTGGACTGCATCGACTGCGCTCAGATCATCAGGTACACACACACACACACACACACACACACACACAGATATTTGTTATGTTTTTTTTTTTTTTTATCACGGGGCTCAGTCGCCCTCAGTAGGAGTTTTCTATTTTCTGCTACATTTTGTTTTTCACTCCACTGGATTTATCTGACAGCTTTAACTACGAGTTACTTGAAGATCAAGGTTTTACGTACAAAATATGTGATCAGTTTATAAAATACAAAGCATTATAGATGAAATCACCCAATAGTTTAAAAAATCGAAGTAGTTTTGACCAGTGAGAGCATAAAATGCTGCAATGCAACTGACGATTATTATGTTGTGTTTTGTTGTTTTTAGACTATGAATGTCTGAACATACAGTACATACCATCGCAACACACAGGAAGTGTTGTTGTTTCTTCCGCCCTGAATAAACAATAGATTCAATAGAGTTACCATTATAGAAGTAGCTTTAGTGCCTGAACAGAGAACAATAGAGAATGAGCACCATGTATAGAAAGGTGACTATTATCAACAAACAGAAAATCAAAGGTGAAAGATGAGTCAAGATGAATCTCTCCAAAATCAAACAGGATCTTGGTGCCTAACAACTATGTCCGTGTTTTCTTTTCTAACACAGTATGTTTCAGTTACAACCTTCCACAATCCAACATTTTGGATGCTCAGTTGTTCTTCGTATGACTCTTCCTGCAGACACGACTCCGGCTGCAGAGGCAGGCAGGGCAGCGAGGTGGAGCTGCCCAGCGAGGCGGCTCCCTCCTGGGCCAGGTGAAGGCCCTGCTGGTGCAGAGCGCTGCAACTCTCTGGATCGGCACCAGGGGGGGCCACCTGCTGCTGCTGGAGCTCTCCAAACACCAGACGCTGCAGGTCGTCGGCCCCTGCTGCGGCTCCGTCCGCGGCGTCGCCTCCGCGCTCATAGGTGCACGCTCAACTTTTATTTACACAATTATTTATACATGTATTTATTTAGTTGTGTTTTTATGTCATGCAGGATGTGTCACGGTGTCTGAGCGAACACGAACTGGAAAGCTCATTCTTACAGTGCACCACCCGCCTCATATAGACTAAATGATCTCATTGGATTTTGGAGCACCATGTTGCCTCAATTTGCATATTAATGAGGAATGATTTTATAACAGCTCCCTCTTTGGGTAAGACGTCCACACTGAAACCTATTATATCATATATATTAATGTAGATGGATTTTGGTAACGAATACAGTCCTCACCCTCATGATTGACCTAATTAGCAGAAGTGTTCCTTTCATTTTTGCTCTGGTGCCTCTTGGTAACTTCAAAAGAGGTTTCTTGCACACACTCATTCACACTCAGTCATTTTGTTCCTCAGCCTCAAGATGAACGTATTAACCACTCAACATTTCAGACTCACAAAGAGTCAAAGAGAGAAAAAATAGTAATTTCACTTTCTCCTTATAAAAAAGCAGCAGTGTTGTTTCTTTTAACTCAGAGCCCAGAGTTAATTAAAGACATGCATAAGGCGGCAGCACAAACACGACGTGAGTAGGACGATGAATGAAAACAAAAAGGAAGGAAGATGAATCCGTAAAAGAAAGCCCATAATACTCCAGCTGCATATTTCTTTTGTCTTCTTTCGTAGTGAGTCATTGTCTGTCGTGTGTGAAATGTGTGAAACCAGCCAGCGAGCTGCTCGCAGTTTGCCGACATATTGAGTCATGTCTCCCTCTCACCCTGGTCTCTGTCGTCATCATTTTCTAGTTTTAATGCTGCATCTTAAAGAAGCTTTTCTGTCGGGCCTCTTCGTCTTGTCGACAGTAATTACAGCTCTTTTTCTTTGATGAACAGAAACACTAAACTGGAAGAATGTGGTGCTGGTTTTGGGCAGAAGACTCCCTCAAGACAAGAAGGAGCACGGTGAGTGTGGTGGTTCGCTGCTGGTGCCACACTTCATGGAAACAGAGTGTGTGAGTTTCTCTGCGCTGGTCTGAAGTGTGAGTTTGTCTCTGCTCTCAGACGAGGAGTCGCTGCTGATGGTGTGGAACAGCACGCTGCCGATGGAGGTCAAAGACCTGAACAAACACTGCGAGAAGAGAGAGCAGATCGCAGCCAAAATGAGAGAACAGCTCTGTCATGTCTGAGTCCGCAGCGTCGGTGTGTATGTGCTTTATTTTATTTACAACCTGCTGTTGAATTCATTCTGTTTTTTGCTTCATATTATTTATTTTTTATTTAATGAAACATTTTTTACCATGAGTGATTGAGTCCTACATAAACACAATATTTAGAGTTAGAAGAGTTCTGGTTGTTTTGGTTCAGATTTCCTTACACGGGTTTTTTTTTACCCAGCGTGAAGCGAGGCTCTGTGGAAATACGTGATCGTGTACTTCTGTGTACCAGTCAGGATTTAGAAATATTTGAATCACTGACATGATGATGTCGGTGAGTTGTTGTCAATCAAATGTGATCAAATCACATGCACACAGACCTGATGTACCAGGTTTTAACTATTGAACTGTTTTTTATAACTTTTAAATCAGATTTTTGTTTACTTGTTGATGACTAACAGAAGAACATACATTTTCAAAATAAAGCAAAATATGTTTTATAGTTTGCTTTGAGAGCTCTTGGCGTCCTCTGAAGCAGCCTCATGATGAGCACCTGGAGTGGTTTTCAGTTAACAGGTGTGCCTTGTTAAAAGTTCATTAGTGGGATTTCTTGGCTTCATCAGTTGTGTTGTGCAGAGGTGGTGCTGGTCTACAGCAGATAACCCTGTTCAACAACAACTCTCCCTCAAAAATCAATCAAGTTGATGAGGTCAGATATTAAATATATTGTCTTTGTTCTGTTTTCAGTCGATGTTGATTCCGCTTTATGTATGATTTACACAGCATCTTAACTTTTTTGGAATCAGGGTTGTACATCCAGAAATAGCCATAATATTACCATGATCATGATTTGATTGGTAATTAGCAGTCGTGCTGGTGGCAGTAATAACACCAGCATTTTATTTTAATTCTTTCTTCCAGAGAGTTTGTCATGAAGGGATCAACTCTCCAGTGGATCCATGTGTCAGCAGGACACATTGAAGGAGATGTTTTAGCTCAGCTTTCTGACAGCCACACGTACTTTCCAGCGCACTGACCCGAGGAGACCAACAACCAACGAGGGGAAACAATGAACCAATCAAAAGAATTTGATTCCAGAAATGTTTTTTTCTCTTAAGTGAAGATGCACTCATGAAACAATGTGCCATGTTTTACCAGATGAAGACAATCTTTGTGAAGAGAAACATTTTTCTAAAAGGGACACAGATGGTGTAATTTGTTATCAGGGCTGAGAGCGGTGCAGATGTTCAGGAAGACCACCTGCTCCTAATGAACAAAGATGTTTGTTTACTCGTAGTATGATTAAAAAAATAGAAACTGGAAAGAAAGCCAAAGGAAAAAAGCCTAAAAGTGTATATTTGATTATTTATTCTCATGTCTGTGTGTGTGTGTTTACCCGTGAGCTCTTTCACTCCACATCAGTAAACTGAACACGGGACTTTTCAAATGCTGCCTGCTTTGTACAGTTTTTAATGTTGTGTTGCTTAAAGTCACCGTTTGTGAACAAGTGAGTAAAAACTATTTTATGTACTGTGATGGCTCTTTGTTCATGTTGTTGTCAGAGTATTATTTGGTGGAAGAATTGTTTTGAGTTACAAACTTTTTAAATACAAATGACTGATTTTCTCTGATTCTTTCATATATTTCAGGATTAATCACATGCACACTGGGAACAACCTGAAATTTGTCCCATTCAAAGAGACCAAAACAGATCACAACATCAGTTTCAGGGTATGGACCATATTTGATCTTTAATCTTGACGGGGGAAAAAAAAAGACATTGCATTTGAAGCCATTTCATGGAAAACTTATTTACAAAGGAGGACTCGGTCCTTACAAACATTGACAGCACATTAGTAAAAAACAAAGACACGAGAGTTAAGGATTTGAAGTACTTCTGAACCTTAAAAACATGGTGTTCTGATATCCAAACTATCAAGATAAATATATTTATAATATTTATATTATATTTACAGAATACCTTAAATATACAACATCCATCATGTATTCTATAAACAAATATAAATTACTTAGGCACACTTTTGTCTCAAACAATCATGGGAGTGGTGTTCGAAGGTTCGGAGGCCGCCCTCTCGCTGCTTGAAACAGGTTGACCTGAACTTTCACCAAGAACAATCTCAGTCTTGCATCGTTACGTCATCCAGAGCGGCTACACTGCTACTAATCTCAGTACTTGTTGGCCAGCAGGGATCATAGGGATCATAATGTACACGACCATTTTTTTTTTTTTACAGCAGGACTCAAAGCTGGCTTGATTTACACACTGCCCATAGACACAAGTGCGGTCCCAAGACGACCTCTCGCCCCCCGCCCGCTCCTTTGCAGACTCCTCTTTGCAGATTCTTGTTCAAGTAGGCCTGGTGGAGCGTCCACCTTATTGCTTACACCGCTTCTCTCCTGCATCTGCAAGGAGGAGGGAGCAAAGGCCGGAGGGAGCAGGAGCTAGAGATGAGTTTGGGATGCAGACAAGTAAACGGGCGAATGGTTAGACAGGGTGATATTCCCACACCGGTTTTTTTAAGGTAGACAGTCATATAAGGTTCAGAGACGACAAATAAGAGAGCAGCTACAATATCTACAAAGAATATACAGTACGAGTGAAATATACATGAATGATACGGGCAACTAAACGCACGCAGAGGGGTGGAGCGGCCAGCCGGTGTGGCCGGGCAGGGCTTACTATACAGTCAGTCTATAAGTCCGACTCGGGCATGTCCGGCATGTCGGCCATCAAGTAACCAATACCGTATCGGCCGTTGGGTGCGGTGTCCGCATCAGAGCCGCCGCCGCCGCCGCTCTGCTTGCGGTAGATGCTGTTGCCGGGCATCGGCGAGGGCGCCTCGCTGGGCGACTTGCCTTGGATCAGGCTAGTGTCGTCATCCTCCCCCGGCCGGGCGGTCTCCTTGATGATGCGGCCCTTCTTGTAGGAGACGGTGGAGAGGCCGCTCGTGTTCTCGTCGATGATGTTGAAGTAGCGCAGGCCGAACACCACGGGCACCGGCATGATGGCCATCACCACCAGGGAGATGCAGACGACGATGCCCCACACGGGGAAGCCCAGGTTCTGCTCTTTGGCCTGGAAGACAGACAGAGAGGAGAAGAGCAGGTTGGTGACGGGTGTGAAACGTTTAAAGGTCATCTTTGAATTTTCTAGTGCTGATAATTTAGAGTTTAAATGACGGGAACGGTGTCCCTCAAGAGTTTAACAGGTTGTGACGTCTCGTGTCAGTTTAAACCTAAACAACAGCCACTGATATTACATTCACTGTGTCACCTCTTTTCCCTGAAGGATAATGTGAAGTCTCTATTTCAGGCCTCCACTTTTCCTCCAAAATTCCACACTTAAAAAATGAGAAATGTTCACCAAATGCTGATATGATTAACAGAATATTCATTTATTAAGGAAAAATGCCAAACATCGAGCAGGTTTCAGCTTCTCAGATTCCAGGGTCTGATGAGTTTCTCTGTACTTATATCATTCTAAAGTGAAGATGTGTGGGTTGCTCCCACCACAGCATTTCAGGCGTCTACTTGAATGCATTAAGAGTCTGCTCTTGAAGAAAAACGATGACCAATCGTGTTCACTCAGGTGAGTTAAATCCATCTCACAGTGAGACTTGGTTCAGCTGCAGGTGAAGCTCGTTAGCCGAGAAGTGTCGGCCTCAGTGGACACATTAAGGAGGACATGCAGGGACGCTTTGTCTCATTCGGCCTTTGCTCCGCTCGCTGAAGCTTTTAAAATGACGAGTTTTCTCTTGATGTGATCAAACAGGTGCTTGAATGTCTCTGTGGCGGACCACACATCCTGTTGATTGTCTGAGGGTTAAAAGACGCCTGAGCATGTGTTTATCAGTGAAAACTTTCCCCCCTGTTTTTAGCTACTGCCTCATTTACTTTGAACGCTTTAATTTGCTTTTAACTTGTTCCCGGTTTTTCAGAAGTGGGAGGACTTCCACCCCCATTGATCCCCGATCCCTGGAGACACGAGCCGGAGACGTTTACTCACCTCTTCCTGTATCCAGGCACTGTAGCTGGGCGGCGTCATGGTCAGCTGGACGAAGCTGGCGACCAGGAGGACCAGCAGCAGGATGGGCGTGATGTACTTCCACATGTAGTAGTAGAAACGGTACGGCGTAAAGCCCAGCATGTCCTTCAGGTCTTCAAAGAATCTGCGAGAGCGGAGCGGAAACAGAGCGGCACGGCAGGAGGTGAGATCAGATGTTTGTGGTAAAGAATTCACAATAGTTTCATACTTGTGCCTTATAAACCCGACGGCCTTTATATGTTGTGTATATGGTGCCTTTATGGCTCAAACAATGTACTCGTTCAGTCCTCCTAAGAATAGTCTCCTTTTGAAATGGTGGTATTCAACAGGCAAAGGATTCGTGTGAACCACAACGTTCAGTAACAGCAACTCGCAACATGAAGAAATGAGTGAACGAAATGAAGTGAAAATCAACTCCTGTATAAAAATAAGAAGATATAAAGATAGAATTTTAAGGTTTTAATTATTGCTTCACAAAAATACTTGAAACAAAACTGCTAAAAATGCAAAATGTTTTTGTTGCAGTTTTTCTTTTCCAAACAATGAAAATATATTTCAAAACTTCTTGTTTATTCATCACATTATTTCAATTATAAATTCGATTGTATATGAAAGTTGTTTCTCTAGTTAGTTTAAAACCTTAGTCCTTAAAAGTTTGAGATATAATCTACTTATTTTTACGTAAGTGATGTGTAATTCATAAAAAGTTGAGACGCAGATGATGATGCTGTGTCCTTACTTATCGATCCCGTAGATCCAAGCGATCGCGATGTTCTCCAGTACGACCACGATGAGCAGAGGCAGAGTCGCCGAGTAATCGTCGAACATGGCCACGAAGTAGTTCCCTGAGCGCTGAACAAACAGGAGACCGATGGAGAAGGCCAACACGCAGCATCCCACTGCAGGAGAGGAGCAGGTTAGTTACTGTGCACAATGATAGATTTGTTATAATCACTCTCAAGGTTCATTCGCCGTTAGATAACGAGGGAAGTATTAACCTTCGAGTGATGAATGCATACGTATAAGTTTCATATGGAAATCCTTTGCTGGACATCTTTGTGACTTGTACATGATGTGGTGGCGTTTTCTTAGTGTGCCATGAAATTTTGTCATCACACCCCCACAAACCCACAAACTATAAGAGAAAAGCTGAGCTAAAACAGAGCGTGTTTAAGTAGAGCGGGACCCAGTTAACGCTGCTGGAGTCAAGCGAGCGGCGGGATGGCCCACATCTGCTCACTGTCGCAGCCACCGACTCATGAGTGCCATTAATCAAACCTGCTGTGTTGTTGCTTCTGGTGGAGACATCGTTTTCTGAGATATTTTATACTCTCTATGTCGGATTTGATTTTGGGGACTTTTATTCCTCTCTGTCTGCCTCTGTATGCATTTTAAAGGCATGATGAAACTGAATGGTAGGTTGGAGTCTTAGCTTCAGTTCATGGATGTCTATGGAATCAAGTAGCAGCTGCCATGCAAAAATCCAACACTTCATACTGGTGATTAGAGATTAGAGATGCTTCAGATTCCATAGACATCCAGGGATTAAGCTGAGTTAACCTCAACGTTCGACACAGAAGAAGTCTTTGCAATCCTGCATCCGCCCACTTTTTGCTCCATCTATCCTGCACCCACAACATGTGTTGAGACCTGCACGACCCACAGCATCACAACACCTTTACTGAACACGACACAGCTTCAAATCGTAGGCACAAAAAGCTGGTTGACTTCAAGTATTAAAGAAGTTAAATGACCCTCATTTCAGTTAATTTAAACTGTATTTCAGGTCACTTCAGTCAAATTTTAGAAAATATTTTTATATTGGATTATTCATCTGATCCTTGCATGAGTTCAAGCAGAGGTGGTTCGAGGTCTCTCTCACCTGTGAGCAGTTCCTTGCGGACTTTGAAAGTGTCTATCAGCGGCGTGAGGATGCCCTCGATGGTGCCGAACATGCTGCCCAGGCCGAGGTTAACCAGCATGAGGAAGAACATGACGGACCAGAAGGGCGAGGCGGGGAAGTGGGTCATGGCCTCTGTGAAGGCGATGAAGGCCAAGCCTGTGCCTTGGACCGCCTGTTAGAGGAAGAAGAGCATTTATTATAGTCCAGCTGAGGTGGCCTTTATGTCTCATATCCTTGTTTTGTGAGTGAAATGAAAACCCGACACTCTCATCTGTTTCACATTAAAACTCTCTCAGCAGTTCAGCAGGCGTAATCCCCTCCCTTTCCTAAAAGGCTTTTATTGTGAAAGTGTTGGATTTTAACTGCAGCTTAACTTCATAAATCTAAGCAGTGGAGCGGTGAGTGTGGAACGACTGTGTACTAAAAGGAATAGTTCAACATTGTGAGAAATATTATTTGCTCATTTGTTAGATATGAGAGCAGCATCGCTCGTCTACCTTATTGAGCTCATCCTCGATGCTGCAGGGTTCCAGTCCCAGACTCTGGTACTGCTCCTCCTTCACCCCTTTGATGATGTCGATCATCTGATGGTAGTCCTCAGCGCTGACCTGGCTGACCTGAGTGAGGTTAATGTGGTGGGGGATCAGGCTTCTTTCGATGCCATTCCCCAACAACTCCACAATCTTGTTCGTGTTCCTGAAAAACAGGCAGAAGATATTTGTGGTTAAACTTCACAGGAATTCAGATTCTTGGTCGGGAAAGTTTGCAAAGCAAAGAACTTCAACTTTCAAGACAACATGTTTTTTTGTCAACTGCTTCCTTCGCTAAGCTCCTCTTCGAGCCACAGTCGCCATTTGACTGTGAGTTTCATTCACACCTGAAACTTCTACATCAGCTCTTTGCAGGAAACACAGTTGCAGTCTATGAATATCGAAACGTGAGAGGAGGCTTGTACTCACAGTGCCACACATTTGCTGTTCATTATGTTGGCTTTGAAGCCCAGCACTGCAAACACCACCAGGGTGGCCAGCACGGACGTGAAGAAATTGATGAAAGACACCAAGACGGCGTCGAAGTGGCAGTTGTTGTCCCGCTTGTTGTAGCTGGAGAAGGCGATGACGCCGCCAAAGCCGAGGCCCAGGGCGAAGAAGACCTGCGTGGCCGCCTCTCGCCACACTTTGGCCTCCAACATGATCTCCAACTGAAAACACACACGGGCACATTCGGCTTAGTTTGGTGACACAGTCCACATTCAGGGTTATCGCTGAAAGAATGTCTTTGTTTTAATATGTGTTTTTGGGGGTGAAAACATGAACAGACACCTGCAAATAAGTGAACACTGACACATACATCAGTCCCATAAGTGTAGAAGACCTGAGTAAGTAAGTAAGGAAGCCATACACACAGTTTTATATCAGCCAAAATTGAATATTTTTAGATTTTAGACTAAGACAAAACAAGCAAGACGCAAACTCAAGATGAGCTCTGAGACGACAATGTAAGTGATTCATATTTGTATACTGTGTTTATCGTATAGTATTCATACAGTACATGCAACTGTTATTTATACATTTATACATGTACATTTCTCTGCACTTTCGAACTTCTGGTTAAACTGCATTTCTCTCATCTCATCTAAAAATATATATACAGACATAAATGTTGTGAATGGCAGATCACTGAGCAACAGTTTGGGCAGGATGAAGTGTCGTGCTGTAACTGATGTTTTATTTGAGCCTGTTAAGGGATTTAATCTGATGTTTTACATGTTTTTGTTATATGCTTTATATTTTATGATGCTTCAAGTCTGTGTGTGTTCACCTGGCTGCAAAGCAAATTTCACTTTGGGCTCATTATGTTAAAGATAAAAGGTCCAATCCATTATCTTAAAATGATCTATTATTATTATATTAATAATTCACATCTGTTTATTTATATCTGTTTTTATTTTGCAGACTCTCGATGCACCATCTTGGCACCTCGACAGTTTCCACATGGTAGTTTTCTGTTACAAGGTCGATTGTTCTGAGCACAGAGCAGAACACACGCACGCAGCGGGACTTTGATGTCTGCAGGTACACGGAAGATGGTGGCAGAACGCGCCGTTTGAAGCCGTAAGTTGTCAGCCGACGAGGCTGAGCAGACACGCGAGACAGACAGACTCTCTGCTGCCAGCCAGCGTCTTCGGCCGGATGCTTACATAAAGCCTCGGTAAGTCCTGTTTCCACAGTGACATGATTCCTCAGCCCGAGGAGCCATTGGCCTGTTGCTGCCGAGGAGCCGCCTATCACAGCACAGATTCTGACTTCAGACACCTTTTTTTTAAAGTGTGAGTGGATTCAATTTAACAGTGGCTGGCTGATTACACAAAAAGCCTTGATGTGTGCTCCTCGTGTTCAGGAGGCGACAGGAAGTACAGGAAATAACAGAAGCACTTTCTAGAAAATTAACCGCCAACTATCAATCATTCATCCTTTTAGTTGTGTCTCAAACTTCTGCTGGTTTCAGCTTTTCATATATGAGGATTTGATGATTTTTTTTTATCATGTAGGATATTAAACATTTCAATATCAGACAAAACAAGACATCTCTAACCTTGGCACTTTTTTTTTTTTTTGCTTTCTAAAAATAATTGTTAGTTGAAGCCCTGAAATCAAGAAATCCCTCCTGTGGTTAAATAGCTCACAAAAAACTTTTCCTTCGTGGCTTCTTTTGACTCCAAACAGCTACTTAAAGCAGCTTCAAGGAATTTTTAACGGCTTAAGAAACCGTCTCAATTCATTACTGATGCCTCTATTTGACCTACATAAGCAAACAAGATCATTATTGAGAAGACTGGTTATTTCTCAATAGTTATTCTTAATTCCTGTCAGCTGGTGATTTACGACACAGATCAGAAGAGCCTCGTTTTATATTTTCCAGGTGAGGTTTTGCAGCGAGTCAGTTAAAGCAGGAGGATTCTTCTTAAAAGAAATTTGTTGATGTTATATTTTTTTGCTTATGTTTACAAAGTTTACATTATTTCACCATTGTCATATTACAGTTTTTAATCTCACATGGCCACAAATAAATACGATACTTCACCACTATGAATCCTGCAAAAAAAAAGCAAAATAGTATTAACAGTAAGTTCTCCCAGACCCAGATCCGTTACCTTGGGCGTGAACATGTGTCGAATCCCGTCCACGGAGCCTTTCAGGAGCAGAGCTCGCACCAGGAAGCAAATCAACACGACGTAGGGGAAGAGGGAGCTGAAGTACATCACCTGCCAGAAAGCAAAGCATCCTGGTAAATATTCAAATGACTTCAATAAAGTCACTCTGCATATTTCATGATTATTATTCTTCCTCCTCTGGGTCGGGACCACAAACACATGAAACTGATGTGGTGTGATCTTACTGCCGGACTGTTCGTGCATTTATTTCTAATCTTTTCTTTTGTGCATCCGTGACATTAAACAGTATATTTTCATGTAGTGACGACTTCACTCCCATGAAGGTTGTGTGAGCAGCATCAGCAGGGTCCCAGGCCAGAGCTGGTGGCTGCGGAGCCTCTTTGTCCAATTATCGCGCTAATTAGACAGTGGGTCTCTTGTCTTTTCCCCCTCCTTCTCTTTCTTCCTCCCTTCTCCTTTATGCATCACCTTCTTTGTGATACTTAAAGACCGAGAGGCCTGACTCAGCCGCTGCACTGTGACACGTTGGTTTACAGCGCTGGCAGCGGGGTGTGGGTGCAGGCGCTGGGAGATGGTTTGGGGTTGAGTCATGAGCACAGCCAGTGATTCAGAGACAGTGCGTCTCCTACATGGTGGTCCATATGTAGCTCCGAGGGACAACTCAACCTCCTTATATTTGAAAGTCTGATTCTAGACATGGAAGTAGCTTTGTTCTCTAGTTATGTTCAGTTTTATATCTCCACATGAAACTATACTGGGGAAATCCCTGTTTCACACACAGCAGATGCTAAGTCGACTGTACCACATGATAATAGTGAAATGGTACATCACAGCTTTTAAATACATTTTCTTCAAGGAACAGAACAACATATACAAAATAAACCTACATATAAAGTAAAATGTTATAATATATACATGTCTGTGCTCAGTTTCTTCGTGTGTCTCAGCTGCAGCTCTTGTCAGCCCTTCTCTGATTAAACCTCCCAGCACTGTGCTCTTGTTTAAGAACACGGTCGCGGCCTTGGTCAGCACAAAGCCAAACAGGCTACTCATGTGTGTGATAAGCATATATCTGCTCCTTTGTAACCTCAGACGAATGTTCTATCAAAAAAGGGGACTTTTATTATTAAAGATTACGTGTCATGCCAGATAGCATGTGCCTCTCGCAAAGGTCACGTTCTGAAAACTGCACTGTTGTAAGCTGTAAAGTCTGCTTTTCCCCTGATGACAGACAGATTTGTAGTGTTGAGGCTATAAAAGCTATTTTACATCTAAAATATTGCATCATTCAGTGGTGTAACTTTCCGAATGCTTGCCGTGAATTTAAGCTCCCCCCTCTTTCTTTTTTTTTTTTTTCCCTGCCACACTCTTGACAATCAAGCCAAGCCAAAAGAGCGCGTATAGCCATGGAAACCAAAACGGTCTGATCCCTTTCACGCCCACCCACACACACAAGTGGGAGAGAAATGCAGATCGCGGTAGGGATATTCCTTGGAAGAGGCTTTTGTGAACATGGGTGGAGAGGGCATTAATATTCTTTTGTGGCACACAGCGCTGATTAAACTTCAAAGACACTTCAAGCTGGCCCCATTCAGGGAAAGTTCATGCCCATTTCTACTGTGGCCAACTCAAAAGGCCATCCAGACACACCAGGTAGTTGGTGGAAGACCATCTGGCTCCAACTGTACAATAAATCAGCAGCTTCTGTTTGGCTGTTTGCAAAGAGTGCAGCTTTATTTCTTTTTCACAACAACCCAACATCCATATCTTTGTTGAGACAATTCATTTTATTATCAGCGGAAGGACCTGAACATCTTTCACGATAACACTCTGACAGAGCAGAAGTCTTGATAGTGATTGTGACAGAGATTGCGGTTATCAGCGGCATTTCAGGCCAGGCAGCGGCAGCATGTGGCAGACGGGGGCAAACGAGACTGTCTCGCGCTGCAAAACCGTCGCGGCACAGGCCAAGATTGCGGCACCTCGCTCACGGAGGGCGTCCATCTTGTTTTGTCTGTGGCTGGTGTGGTGAAAGCAAAAGACGAGGGAGCAAACAGCCGACAGCTGCAGGGATAAGACTTGAGCTGAGGACAATGTCTGGATCAAAGGTGGGAAAACCCGTCGAGCCGGTGACAGCAGTGTTTCCCACACCACCACAAAACAATATGAATAAGATGGCTGTTCATGGCAGCCTCGTGTTCCGCAAAGGCCTGCCCGAATGTTTCACAACCCGATGACAATGTCCTTAAAGCTGCATATATTTTGGTAAGTAGGAGGCACGAAAACACCAAAACAAGCCACCACATTTCACACTTCTTTCTTTATGTGCTAGACGCTTGACTTTCTTCTCTAACCAGTCTCTAACTTTGTGTCTCCTGCCTGTGTCACGGGATGCAAACTGTGGCTTTATCAGAGCTTTTGTGTTGGAAACAGTCGCCTACAGCAGCTGAGAATGAACTACGCAGTGAATGTGCTGTAAAACCAAACTAATGAGCTAAAAGAGGCTGAAAGGCCCCACAGAGCTGCAGAGTTCAGTGTTAAAGCTCTGTGATTTTGGCATGATTACAAAGACCCATTTCATTGAGTCACTCAAATTCTGGCTTTACTGTACTGCAGACAAAAAGATGTGATCACTGAAATATACCGCATTACTTCTGACCCCACACTTTGTTGCAGGCCTGACGTCAGAAGAGGGGATAATACCAAAATCAAATGACTTCCCCATCAAAGCTCATTCTGGGAAGATTAAAAAGTGTGGCTATTTTTCCAATTAGCCAAAGCTTGACTGTGACCTTGGAAGTGCACCGGCTAATGCTCGCCATGTGACACGAGAAAGTGCGGGATGATAAAGATCACCTGTAAAAAAGAGACGGGCGAGTTTACAAGCAAAACGCCAACCTTTAGCCAGTGGGTTAATCCTTCCGGATGCTAGTCACGCTACTGTCAGCTCTGCCACACTAAGAGAAAATAAGCTGATCCAGAAATCCCACACGAGATCACATGAGCTCCCGGGGTCACGTCTGAGACTGAATCATTAGAAAAATTTGTCAAGTCACATTACAGTGGTCACTCAGCAGCGTCTTTAGAACAGGCACCAATACAGTTTGCACAAGCCTTAAAGTGAGTTAAGTATGTGTGAGAGGATTTTCCAAAAAACTTGGCAAGAAGTGGCCTTTTGTTGTTGTCACTCTTCCCCATTTTTCAGAGTACAAGAGTTATATTGGAGTAGTGAAACAGGCCAAGCTGCTGGGACTGCAGGGCAGCTGGAGTAAAACATTTCCTCTATTCTCTTCCTCTCTTGCTCCCAAGAATTGTCTCCTCTTCTGCCTCATTTCCTACAAGATTACATAACTTTTCTGCAGAAAACACGACAAAAACAAAACAGGGAACAGAGAACCAAATGCTCCTCACCTTCCCAGAAGACTGGATTCCCTTGATCATGGCGAGGCAGACCATAGACCAGGCGGCCAGCAGGCACAGGGTCATCTTCCAGTTGAGTCCTCCACCCTCAGAGATGCTGTCTGAGATGTTCAGGGCCTCACGGTACCAGTAGTAGGTGGTGGCCGAGCTCTTCTCGCACTCTGGCACCACATCTGTGGACAAAATGGAAGAAGTTAGAGCTCAGAAGAGGGAGGAAAGTCAGACTGCGGGCGGTGTGAGTGAATCGGTTAGTGAATGTGGTCTTGACTTGTGCGATTGAGTCTTACATGTACTGGTCTTGTTCTTGATGAGAGGACACTCGTGCCACGGCAGAGGCTGCTGGAAGGACTGGGAGAAATAGAAGAGGCTCCAGCTGATGATGACATTGTAGTAGAGAGCCACGAAGAAGCACACCTACAGGCGAGAGAGGCCGGTTAACGTCGGACACGCAAATCCAAAAACAGTGATGTGTAAATCTTCATGTAAGGCACCAAACATGACATTGATCACTTCCTGGATTCCACTACAGTTAACCAGGAAGTGGTTTGAGGTTACAAATAGGTTGTAAGAAATAAAGAAATGTCCTTTAGTCTCTTTTTCTTGATCTATTATATAACAAAACCATTTATTACTCATTTTGTTTCGATGATGCTGTTGAAAAATCTTTATCCTTCTGCTACACTTTTACTTTGGTGTATGTGTCATGAAAGAGTTGACGTCGGCCCCAGGGTCAGACTCACCACGCAGCTGGCGAAGCCGATGCCCCCGAGCCGAGGGCTGATGTAGTTCCACACCCCGATGCTGCCCCTGCGGATCCGCTGTCCCACGGCGAGCTCCAGGAAGAACAGCGGGATGCCGATCAATACCAGCAGGATGAGATAGGGCACCAGGTACGCTCCTGCCAGTCCAAAGAAAACAGAGAGCAAGTTCAAATGAACCGCACACAAGGAGGAGAATCTGTGTCAGTGACACCATTTCAGTTCCTGAAAGCAGCTCAGAAGCACATGGCATCACACAAACCAGCCTTTTTTATCTATCTGCAACAAACTCGCACACACAAACACAGCAACCTCCTAAACTTTAACTATAGCCCTCCCTAATGTCGCCCTGATGGTGACACATTTGCCTGAAAGCACATAAAGACACACAGCAGCCTCTTTAACAGTATCCGTCTCATTATCTCCCGAACACACACACACACACGCAAATTACTATACACACATCTGCCGAGCTGCATCTGTGTGTCTCCACCTAATACATCCCCCCACGGTGTGTGCTGCAATCAAATAATTCTGGAAACCATGAAAAATACTGAAGTCTAAAATTACCTAAATTACAGTGGGATTACTTTGAGGCACACAGCAGAGACGGCGTTCCTCTCTGGAATTACGGTTTCAGGGCGAATGACTAACATTAAGACAGGCTGTAATAGTGTGGTTCAATAAAACACAGGGGGTCACATCTCTTGTGACAGTCAGAGTACTCATGAGCAGTAAGGCTACAGGCACATGACGGCTGGAAGAGAAACTAAAAGTCTTTGTTTGGAAGAAATGGCCGGTGGTTAGATGAGATCTGAAAATAAGGTGCCTTGTATTTTCCCGTTTGATGGGGAGCAACGCGAGCTTTGCATGATGGGAGGTTTTTCCTTCCCTCACATGAAACCAAAGTACCTGTGTGAGTGAAAGTTTTTTTAAGAAACCATTGCATCATTTCTAAACTGCATATGGTAAAAAGCAGCCAACCCTTTCTTGAAAACACTTTTTGAAGTCATACCTCTGGTCCAACAACAGTGATGCTACACCTCAGAAAAGAAGATCTAAAAATCCCCTTTTTGTTCTCCTTTTACAATCACAGTGTCAAATCTTAACGCGGGGGGGACATATTTTACTGTAACATTTGCCATGAGTCATCGATGACAGCGTCAAAACTTCCGCCATGTGTGTATTGTTTTTAAGATTAGTTTCATCCCCGAATCAACACAGTTTATTGTTTCACTGGCAGGACATTCATTCACATCCTGAGTCCTGCTGTCGCTCCCAGGTTTGCCTTGGATGGGAGGGGTTGTGTGTGTGTGTGTGTGTGTGTTGTTTTAAGCGTGTGTGTTTGTGTATGTACAGTATACTAACTGGTTTCTAATATTAAAACATCTAATTCTGGTTCACTGAGTACACAGTTCATTCTGGGAAGAGGCTTTGACATCAGTCAGCATCAAAACCCCCTCTGGCTTCCATTGTCTTTGAAAACCCTCGACAGCCTCCGTTGGACATTCGAACGCTTTGATGGCACTTTGAGAAAGCAAACAGCACAATAAGAGATGCATTTTATCTTATCTTAAAATAGTTTCCCAGTTCTGCTCACTTACAGCGCACGAAGGAGAAACAGCTGCTTTATCCCATCGAGGCGTCGTCCAGAGTCACATTTCCGTGTGCAGTGAGGATTTGGGTACTTTGCATACGTGTTTCAGTATGAGGAGAAGCGAGGATCAACACGACCTTGAATATTGTTCATTTATCGTCAAATGGAGGAGAAATAAGAAACACAACACAGCTTGTTGCCAAAGGTTTCTGAGCAGATGCTTCATCGAGCTTCAATATCTCTGTCTCTGAAATATTTGGCTTGAAAGCGTTGTTGGGAAATCCCAGGTGTACGTTCAGGCACTGACGCCTGTGTATTAAAAATATATAATGTCACTTTGCAATGTGGGAGATTTCCATTGGCAACGTTTCTGACTTTCTGACATTTTATAGGCAAACTAATTGATGGAAAACAATTGGCAGATTCATCGACGATGAAAATGACAGTTGGATTCACTGCAGAGAACAAAAAGCCCCTCAGAACTCCACACAGCCATAAAAGGACATTTATAGTAAGTAGATGAAAGGCAGTGACGAACATACGAGTGTAAGAACACGACACGTGATGCACATATAGTTTCCTGGTGTGGGTGGATGAAAGATGTAGATAAAGTACACAAACACACACACACACACACACACACACACAGCCCTGTCTCATTTTAATCTAATTATTTGAACACAGCAGGGCGACCAGAGCTTTTTAAAACAGACCTGAAAACATGACAGGATCTAGAGAGAGGTCATGATTTAAGCTGAACCCCAGCTGCACACACACGCACACACACACACACACAAAGAGATACTAAGAGATGGATATTACGCAAATTATGTACAAGAACACACTTGTAAGAACATGATTCACTGAACGGGTACAAACACACACACACACACACACACACACACACACACAGTTGGACCTCCTCAGCTCCATTCTGCTCCACCGAGCTGACTCCATTGATCACATCTCACATCCACCACTGGCCTCCCCCCTCTTCACTACCCCTCCTTTAACTTTTTTACACTTTTAGACACTGTGTGTTTAATTTACACTGATTAACACGAATGTCTCTTCATTTCTGGCCATTTGCAATTTTCTCAAGAAAGAATATGATTTCTTGAACTTGTTTTGTGTGACACAATAACGACGCATGATACATAAACAAGGCTGTACTACAATGCTGATATTTCACAGTGCCAATAGATATATATCACATGTTAACAAATCTGTGCTAGATCATAAATAAAATAACCAATTAATGTTCGCTGTTACGATTTACAGCAGACAAAACTATATGTACTATGAAACATGTCACATTTAGTCGAGAATCTTCCATCTGAAATTTTGGAAAATGCCAAAATGATCATATTATGACAGTAACACGAATAAATATTTAACATTATTATAGTCCAGCCTTACTGCACACCACATACTACGCATGTTCCTAAACGTGTACTTATACTACTGCAGTTATATAATGTGTATTAAAAAGGAAAGGTTTGGGGGACCATTGTTTTCCTTACATATGAAGGGTAGTTTTAGGGACTTCTCCTTGTCTTATTAGAGAGTTGGACTGTTGTGGTTCAGTTAAGCTCACAGGCACAATGATAACATGTTAGACAAATAAACCCGACTTAGATTAAGAGCTTCTGTCCTGTCTGACAGTCTGTCTGAGACACTTTCAATTAATCAGCTTTCTTGAGTCTGTCAATGGCTTTACATAATCTGAGTAGTGCAACACCTTGTCACCTTCCCAGGACACACACACATTAGAGTCCAAACCCTGCTGTGAGTCCTCAGAGTGTTAGATTCAAACAGTGCATGCGCTGGTTTCAAGGCATTGTGGGAAATGTGGTTTTGATTGCAGCAGGGTTGAATGTTCCTATTGTTGGAATACAATCCTCAGAGCTGCTCACAGAATAATTTGCTGCATGTGGACAGCAGCGTTATGAGGTTATATATTTGAGACACAGGTGGTCATGTGACTCCAGTGTCGATCCTGAAGGTCACCGAGCAGTCTGCTTTTGACAGACGATTACAAAATAGGAAGGACTCCATCTTTCTTTCACACACTGAACATATTGCATATTATACAACACCTGCATGTGTGTTGCATTCCAGGACTAATCTTAATATGTCTTTTTGTGTCCTAACCTGATGATACATTTTGACTTTTTGGAGGAGTCTGTATTTCTTAACATGCACTTTTTAGAGACACGTATTCACTTTAACATTGACGTTGATGCAGGACCGTGCACCTGCACTGTAAACACAGTACGAGTACAGTGTTTTAATAAAAGCTACGTGATCATTTTGTGGAACTGGGACCCACATGCCAGCTGTTCTCAAAAAGTGAAAGACTATACTTCTGGTATCTCAGGTTTCTGTGTCACTAATATGCACATTAAACAAAACAGAAACATACTTTGACTTCCTCCACAAAGACGTGAACCACATCAATAATCTTTTTGTCCTCAACTGTCCTCTGTAATAACGTACACAACATGCCCAATCTTGGATCTCTACACTCTCAGGAACTGGAAGTACAGTCGTCTGTTGTGCACTTTTTCCAATGTTTCATCAGTGCTCATGAGATCCTGCTGCCCAACTCTCATATTATGACATTTTGTTCTTGGTTTGACAACCGTCTGCATGTCGGCACATGTGAAACGCTGGTTTAGTCCAGCTCAATCTGCTGCTATACTGTGCTCTTAATTACATCATTTATATTGATAATAACACTGTTCTCACCAAGTTCATTGCTGAGATTTGACAGAGATTTGGCGAGATTGCTAACAAGAAGCGACGGGCCACGAAACCCCACAAGTTTTAAGACAAGTTATTCCTTTATTCGTCCCATAATGGGGAAATTTCCATGACAAATCTTCAGTTTAGCCAAACTTGTTTGGAAGAGAAAACAAAGACGACTATTAATATCGTGACCCAAACTGTTTGTTCTAAATGTCACAGTTTACAGAAAAACTTTGTGCAACTTTGACCTACTTTTCTTGATGTAGTTGTACATGCACAGTTTCCCTGTGCAATAAGGCAATATCACTGCCACTGTGGGTGTGCCGCTCTTGGTGTTCCCGCCAAATAAAATACCAAATCTGTTGTCCTATTTACAACCTGTCTCATCATGCTAATCCTCGTGTTTCTCGCCCTGCAGGTTGTTGTCCCATTCCCAGATTGAAGCAGCCACGTTGGTGAGTGAAATATTATCACAACAACTAGAAATGACAAGTCAAAACTATGAACCAGCCATGTTGCAACACCCATCCTATCTTATATTAGTTGGATCATAGTGATGTGCAATTGTGAAGAAGAAGAAGAAGTTTCTTTTCAAGTAAATTCCCCCACTGTGGGACGAATCAAGGTTTATCTTATCTTAAGTAAATAGTGTTACCCATCATTAATGGGATTATTTCTCATGACTATCACCACGTTAGTGTTTTTCCATTCTGCCCACTCCTGCTGTGAAACTCAGAACTCACCCCCTCCATTCTTCTGACACAGGTAGGGGAACCTCCAGACGTTGCCCAGGCCTACAGAGAAGCCAACCTGGGCCAGGATGTACTGGAGCTTGCTGTTCCAGGCCGGGCGTTCCTCCTCCTCGCCGTCCGATCCCCCTTCCTCCACGTCGCACTCTTTCCCTTCCCCCTCATGGTTGTTGACGATCAGCGAGCTCTTCTTGAAGGAATCGTCACAGGCGTCCTCGTTGGAAAGCAGGTCTTTGACAGACTCCGTGACATCGTCGTCAAGCTCTCTCTTGACGGCCTTGCTGTTTTTGGGCATTTGATAAAGCAAACAAGGGCGAGGGGTGGAACGTCTTTTTGGTTGGCGGGCTGGAAGGGCGAAGGCCGGCGTCTGTCAAAAGTCACTCTTTGAACTTTGAGCTGTACAAAGTTTGAAGCTTTTTGGGTTCAAGGGCCCGTGAAGTTTGAGACAGTTTGTGGAGGATTGAGTGATAAGGAAGTGGCTTACTTCGTCATTATCACCAAACGTCTGTGGAGCAGAAGAGGAAACACTGCAGTGAGTTAAGAGCCAATAAAAGTGAAAACTCTGACAGAAGTTGTGTCACCGCTTTGTCACTGAGAAAACATGCAGCTAAAAGTCTATAATCGTCAGTTTGGTCTGGGTTTTGTGCTTGACTGGTTTACCCAGAATTAACTTTGCATAACTAAAACCTGCTGACAAATGAAGATAAGAACAAACTTAATGAAAGTTTAAACCCAAACTCTCTTTTACACAAAATAAATGAAAAAGTGTCACAAAGAAATTATACAGCAACTGGACCAAACAACCCAAACAGCAAAGTCTGATCTGAATCACTCATTCACAGAAAATGAATTCATAAGTTGACACCCCTACTCATCACCATCTCATCTGACTGTGAATACAGAGAATTATTGCTTTTCCCGGAGATGCAAAGTTATTTTCTCACATGGAAATCACATGGCTGGAGGGAGGCAGAGGAGGAGGAGGAGGGGAGGCAGCAAAATCTGTGAATGAGGAATCATCTTATTGCAAGTCATTGTTCTGACACAAGGCCTGGGGGACGCGAGGCCGGTGGTGGACGGAGGACACCGGGACAGAGACAGGTCGAAGGGATGGAGACTATCCTGTTTCCAGCCTGCTGAATAATTGAAGGAGGAGGCCATTTGCATACCAACCCAAACATTCAGTTTCTGTGGCGTGGGGAAGCCCTCACATATGGAAACGTCCACAATGACATTAACAACAATAATAATACATCTCATTTATATTGTGAGTTTTATTAGAAACAGGGTTGAGAAAATCCAAGGGAGGGGATCCATCCATGCAAAGATGCGTTGAGGAGCGCATCATACATGTCTTTTCAATTTGAGCATCCTCACAGGGCGTTTTGCATTTCTCACATTTTGGACCATAAACGCATCACAAGACGCACAAAAAAACAAAAAACATCCAAATATAAATATTGCGCGGCTAAATGCAGAAATAAAAAGGCGCCTGCCGCCTTCACCAACCGCAGGATTAAGTGATTAATAGATTTCCCTCACTGCTTCCAGATTAGCCTGGTTTTGCACGAGGCAAAGGCCGCCGTTTCATAATCCAGTGAACGCAACACAGCGGCCACAAGGACCGCTGATGCTGGAGCTCCACTGCAGCTAATGATGGAGGCTGGATGGAGGAGCACGGAGGAGAATCATGGCATGTCTCACACTTCATTTTCTACATCTGCACATGACTCAGGGACGATGAGTCCAAAAATGCGGATGGAGGAAAAAAATAAATAATGATAATAATAAAGCCACACTGAGGCCATGTGGGACTATTTTTTCCTTCCGCATAAATGAATGTCCTCCCTCCCTCACCAGCCTTCATGACATCCATGTGAGGTATTTCATCATTCACTGGTTTCATACTGGTACCACACACCCTCACACACACACACACACTTCATCATCATCCTAATAATACATCCCGCAGTGGAGGATGAATTCATGGCTACTCACCGGTGTTGGAATAACGATATTTCTGGACAGATGCGTCTCAAGGAATGAAGTTGTGAGAGCACATGCACGGCGCAGACATCATCACTCGCGTCCCCGTGAACCGGTCCGACCAGAGTGCTGCTCCACACCCGGAGCCTGCTCCTCTTCTGCGCCCGGAACACCGGCACGGCGGGCGGGCAGGGGGCGCGCCGCCTCCGACACACCGGGAGACAGCTTTTATCCACCTTTATACACGATTTATGTCAGAGAATACTATTTTTTAATGTGTTATAAAACACACCGTTTATCATACTTGTTAGAAAAAATGAGATTTAGGTTTAAAATGGTGGCTTTGTTTTCTGCGTCACCCCTGTTTTCAACTTGGTACGATCCACTACTACAAGGAATAGGGGGCGGGGCTTGTAGATGAATGCAATGTGCCAATGTTTATACACGCTCATTTCCTGCACTATTAATCTGGACTTTATACCGATTTATTTTCATACAGTAATTTTTATATAAAGACACGAGCTGTATTCTTTTTTTTTTTTTCTTTTGAAGTTTTGGGTCTTTAAGCGTCTTTTTATTTTTTTATTCCAGGTCGGTTTTTGTGCGTCATCCAGACGCAAGACTCGAGACTGTTGCAGAAGACAAAACCACAAGAAGTAACATAGACACAAAGCTTTTTTTAAATCAGGTGGTGGAGTCAGAAATATTCCTTCATATCATTCAGCTTATTTTTAACATGTTTAGATAATGCAACTCCATTTTATCAGAATTGAATGAATATGATGAAAAAATCTGTTTGATGCATTTGTTTTTCTACTTTACCAACTTTACTTATAAAACATGCTGTATAATATTCACAGATTAAATTACCCAACAGTATATAAAAGTAAAATACTTCTTACTCATGACTTTCATCAGTAGTCTAATAATAATACAATATAATGTTATATAGTAATATACAGAAGGCATTTTGTGCATAATGACTACTTTTACTTTAAATGACTATGATAAATATTCTATTTAATTTAAAATATGTGTTGTGTGTTAAAATCTCTATTATCCAACTCTAACCCTAACCCACACTGTACTGTGGTGCTACTATGAATATGGATCGACATAGTAATAAACATAATTAAATATCTATACAAGTAAAAAAATAAATAAAAGTACAGCAGTCTGGTGGCTACTTGCACCTGCCTCAACACACAGGTGTTTTATTTAACAAATAAAATCATGTTTTTACCTTAAGAGCTCATGATGGAACATTATAGCATGAAATACACTATGAAATACAAATTACTGCTGACTACCAAAGACAGTGTCGTTTGTTGGATTACTTCAGTGATGTTATGACTTTCATCTTGCAAATTTGACGTGATAAAGACTTAGATGAATAATTCCCCCTATTGATAAACTTAATGGATAATGGATGTGTTAAAATGAACTTGACTCAGAAATACTGATGACCTGTTTTCATATCAACGTTAAGGTAAAGTTGTACTGTATTATGTGACAGTACCTCAAACTGGACCATCGGTTTCGTTTCTCTGGGGTGTTAAGTGTTAAGTTGTGCACAGAGCAGCTCAGGTTGATTTTGGGGTTTTGGCAGTTAAACGTGTGGCAGTGGTGAGCACCTATGTGGTGAGTGTTTGTGAGAGAATTTGATTGAGTTAAGTGAGAAAACTTGAGCTAAAAGCTCACTGTGAAATGGTATGACTCAAAAACAGAAACTGGGTCACGGAAGGGAACAAAGAACACTCATGCACCTTCCCATCGCAGTTTCAGGGTGAGACCGCCTTCTCATAATCCGGAAAGACTTTACTTTCTGTGCATGTGCAGGACATGTGCTGTCATTCTGTGTCCATTTCACCAGAATTTAAGGAGTTCCTGCTGACCAGCATCGCTGTTCCTTTCTGGCTTTCAAATCACGCTTTGGCTTAAGGCCTTTGTTTACTTACTGAAGCTTGGTTTTGAAATCCTTAAGAACAGGAACACATTGTGTCCTGCTTTGATTGCAGAAGACGTACTGACAAGAAGCAACTTGCATCTCTGTAAAATTTGATTGGTTGCCAGTAATGAGCCAAAAACTGAAAACTGGAGTGAAACCAAACCTCTCAGACCTAAACAATGGATCATCAGGGTTATGTTCATGATGGAAAAGCTGATGCAGACCTTTCCAGCAAAATGGGACAGATGGATCATCTTCATCGCAAACAAGTATGGAGAAAAGAAAAGAAAAAAGAAAATATGGACATAAAGAAGGCATAATACGAAATGTATACCCCCACAAAATCCATAAAACGAGGAGGATTCACATTTAAGGTGGCCTGAATTTGATCAGTTCACTGTTGCCTTACTTTGGTGAATCATGCTTCCACAGAAGAGGCGACTAACTAATCTTGCTTTTTTCTCTAGAAAGCTCTGCTTCATTTTTCTGGTTATTCATTGAGACAGAGTTCAATACAAGTGTGCGTTTGAAAGGAGAGACCTAAACCACCCATGTCTCTGTCCTGAGGTGCCCCAGCGCCGGGTATGAAATCCGCCCACAGCGTTTCAGGTGCATCAAGGACATCATCACGGAAATCTCACAGTAGTGATCAGGAGGTCTTTATCCAGGCCAAAATGTGTGTGTGAGAGAGTGTGTATTTGATGCTCACACAAATCCGATTACTTCCACTTCATATCCTTCATAGCTGCTCTTTACAACTCTCCTCTGTTGAAGGATGAGGAGTATCTCAGGCACTGTATATCTCTGTGCTCCCGACATCAACACAGCCCGTCGTCCTCATTGTACAAAATGTCCAGGATATTGCCTGCTCGCAGCATTTTTCCTCTCTGCAGGAGCTCAGCGAGAGCAGCCTGAGCAGCAGACTTATTGATTGCTGCTAATAGCCTCCATCTCATCAGCAGGGCAGCACAGAAACCGTGAGAGCAGTGAAAGAAAACCAGTGCTCTTTCTATTAGTGCATGTATATTTTGTTTGGCTGATGACGCTGTAGTTCACTCGTAAATTATTTAAGTACCTGCCACC
Source organism: Holacanthus passer (assembly GCA_025331565.1). NCBI lineage: Eukaryota > Metazoa > Chordata > Actinopteri > Pomacanthidae > Holacanthus > Holacanthus passer. The sequence goes on from JAFREQ010000130.1 coordinate 842,772, forward strand.
ACCCATTCAAAAACCAGGAGAGGTATTATCATTGCATGATCGCCATCTGTTCAGAGAGTGGATTGGTGTTGAACATGAGTGGCTGTTCTTTTTGTTTGTAGTCTGTTTCAGCGAATCACCTCTTGTGGTCGGCTCCCAGGTTGGAATAAGCCTGTGTGTCAGTGCGATGTGTTTGTGAGTGTGTGTGTGTGTGTGTGTGTGTGTGTGTGTGGGAAGTGGTGAAAGATGTGCCGAGACAACCTGTGTGAGATAACAAGAGTCCAAAACCACACAACTCTGTGACACTTTGAGCTTTTGAGCCAGTACTTGCATTGATCATGTTTACTATTTGCTTGCTGCACAATTTTTGCACAACTGTCTGCTAACATTTTCTAAATAGTGCTCATAAAATGCAACTGAGGGAACGTCATTAATGTTGCAAGTATTGGATCATAAATTGAAGTGCTGGACAAAGTGACCTGATGATGGCACGAGATGAAAGGTCATGGGGGATGTGAATGCGTGACCCAAATTTAAAACACAAGGCCTCCATTCACTGAAGGACTCTTTCATGTGAAGGGGAAGAAGAATAAAATACACATTTCAGTGAAAACATAGCTTCACGAGGTGAGGAAACAGGAAATGAAAGCGGAAGTTCAGGTCTGCAGCTCAGCAGCAGAGACTAGAACAGAAACCTGCAAGCCTGGTTCAGCCTCTGGGAACAGCTGCTTCATGGAATTAGATATAAAAGTTATTGTGAGTGATTCAGTTTTAGTGGTCAGGGTGAAGTCGTGAAGCAGCAGCTGAGAGGGGCAGACAGGGACTTTGGTTTTAGGATAGATGTAGCTTCAGGTGATTATGAGTGGCTTCAGGTACAGCTCATAGTTTACAGCTCAATCTATAGATCCGACTATTTCTCTGGTGGGAAATAAGTGAGGCCTGAAAGTCTTGTGTTCATAGAGCGGGGGTGAAGACCATGAACCTTAACATGTCTGTTTCCCATCTGAGACTTTGCATGTCATTTCCCACCTCTTTCTCTTCTCACTTTCTGTTATCTGTCTAAAAATAACATTCATAAGATGCGTCTGTCTTTTATTGCTGCATATGAAAGGTTCTATATGATGATTATTGACATACGACCATGATTCCAAAAAAATGTGTAAAAATAAAAACAGATTGTGATCATTTGCAAACAAAATGTTTTCTGACCAAACCAGAACACAGCCGTCCAGCACTGAAAACCTCAGATACTATCAGCACTTACATTGTATGTGAGCTCTTAACTTGCGTTATCATATCCTATCATCATCTCTAATGAACAGCACAGGATACAGATTAATCTAGCAGAAGTAGTTATCGATCTCTTGGTCTCTCCCTCGCTGTGTTTCTGTCATCTGTAGACCAACCAAGCCAGAGTTACTTTCTCTGATGTCATATTTTAAATCAGTGAGCTAAAAGGTCTCTTGTTTTAGTTTTGTGAAGGTCACACTGTGACAGATTTGAGTCCATTATCATGACCCCACAAGCATGAATTATGTCAGGGATGTTCCTGGTAGTGGGTCGAATGATGTGTGTGTACACTGTATTCATCGTCGTATTAATAGATCGCTGCCCGCCAGCGAGATTGCCCCTTCTTCTTCACAGCGTAAGATACTGAGTCCAACGGCTTCGCTCATGAGACAGACTGCGTGTGTGGCGTGCTGCATGTCAGCCACGGGTTGAGTCTGAAAAGATCACTTTGTCTGAAGTGTCAAAAGCAGGTTGATAAATACCTCCTATGCCTTAAGGTCATCTGGGGTCATCTGACTTGAAGGATGGGATTATAGATCAGACCGATCCTTAATGCCTAAGTAAACTCTGAGAGGAAGTGGACAACAAATATGATGAAAGATAAAAATGATAAAAATAATGATAAAAAATAAATACAGATAGTTTTCATGGCAAATAAAAACCTCATTATTATTGACAGAACAATAACTGTTGACTCTTAGGATGTTAAATGTGTGTATGGATTGATCGATCAGTTCTTTCATTCAGTTTTGATAGTTGGCAGAAGTTTCATACATTCATTCATTCATCATATGTTGCAGTTAAAAACCTTTCTTGAATTCACATTATATTATCACAGGCAGACAAATGAAAGGAAACGCCTGCTAAAACATAAAAGATACAGATGCTTCTATACATCTATAATGAACGATACCATGAAGCATTAACACTTTATAATCCTATCATTGTGTTTCAAAATGCTGAGGAGGCTTAGTCGACATCAAATCTGGATCCAAATGGCCGGAGGAAAACATTTAAGGGAGACTAAAGAAGAATTCGTATTAAACCTTCTATTAATTTGAATTCATTCCTGATTCCTTTGTTCTCATCTCATCGTGTCTCTTTCTCTGATTCATCTCACAGTGTTGTCGTCTGCTGCCTCGTGTTCTACGTTGGGATCTATTTTCAGTACTTTTCCCGCTGGTTAAACCATCACAGCATCAGCAGGTCATCTGGGTGACAAGTGATGAGTGTGCACTGTGGTATTATAACCTCATACATATTAATAAAGACAGACGCCGGTGATGAGAAACAGTTTTGTGGAAGTCAGGCCTGAATTCATTCCTCACATTAATAATCTGTTGTGAAATTTGTGTTTGTTTTGAAAAAATGTCTCGGGTTGATATTTGTCCCTTGTTCTGAAAAAGGAATGACACAACTGATTAATTCATATGAGCAGCAGGTACTCGGTGTTCTCCAGTCCGTGCTGCTGTTTTGATTTTACGATGGTAAACACTGAGCCGGTCACAGATGGCGGCTTACCTTGCCTACCTGTTGAATTCTTCATGGACTGACCCTGACTTTGGTAACGCGACGCCATCCGGCCGTCACGAGTTTACCCCTCCCAGACCTCTGATGGAAAGTTAAGGCGTATTGGTTTTCACTGTGTCACAGACACGCAGGTTCTCAGCCAATGGGAATCACCCACAGCTGGCATGAATGAGAAAACCAAAGATTTGATGCCGCTAATTCTTCACACTCTCATGTCATCCAAATATTGTTCTTATAGGAGAAATGGTTCATGTGTTGAGATGGAAAATAAGTGTGAATCAGAATCAGATTTATTGCCAAGTAGGTTTTCACATAAGGGGAATTTGTCTTATAGAAAAATAAAAAGATGACAAGCAATTACTATAAGTTTAGCATAAATAGGAAACTTGCGACAAAATATGAAAAATATTATAAACATATGTACAATAGGTTATTTAAATGAAAGAGCTGTACATTTACAGTAATGCAGTTAAATACAACAGTCTTGAAACAAATACTACATTCATGAAGTTTATGAAGTTTAGAGGAGCTGATTCCACTTTATTTTGGAGGCTGCATTTGAGTCAATTGTTTCACATTAAACTGACAGGTGTTTCTATTATTGTGTCCATCACATTTATATCATTGAGGCTAAACTTCTCTGCATAAAACAATACGGTTCAACCACACCACAAACAACATCCTCCATCAAATTGACTCGTACTGTCAAACGTTACCGCGGGACAACAAACTATACAACCATCTCAATAAATAACAGGTGATGGATATTAAGAAGTATTTTAATAGTAGTATTAAGTAAAGAGTGACATGCATGGAAGTGAAGTCAAGTCAGTAAAGCAGTGGAAGATGAACTGGAAACCAAAAACCTTTAGAGACACACAAACTGTATTCATTCCCAAAATAAAGAGGTAACATCCTGTAATCCAGTCCTATGACGTATTTATATTTAGATGAACTATTTATAACATCATGGTTACAACTCTTTAGCTTACAAACCTCGAGTGTGTGTGTGTGTGTGTGTGTGTGTGTGTGTGTGTGTGTGCGTGTGTGTGTGCTATTGTCTTGAAAAGCTCTGTTCACACCCAGGGGAAACGGAGTGTATTTCATGTGCTGTCTGGGAGCTGCTTTGAAAAACAGAAAAGCCTGCGTGCTATGATAATTCAATGTGCAGCTCCAACCTGCTCTGATAAAACAAAAGAAAACAGCAAGCGGTGAGGCAACGCTGACGTTCACCCCAGCAGCCTTGATTCAGCTTTGTGTTCTTTCTGGCGAAGACAAGAGTCAAAATGAGACGTCGAGGCCATGAGAAGCGCTGATGGCTGGAGTTTGGATGGTGAAGTCAGAATGGAAACACTAGAAGATGATAAATGCTATCTGCTCCCACCATGTTGTGTCTTGTCTGAGTCAAAGCGTCCTAGTTTTTAACTGTGGGGTTTTTGAGGTTGGTATTTCTCTCCCTCTGGTCTGTGTTTCCATGCTGCCCTTTTTCTATTGTAGATCTACAGATCTGTAGATAACATCCTGCCACCTCATGCGTCAGACAGTAGGTGCAGCCGTTGGTCCTGCAGGTCAAGTTCTGGCTTCATCTACCATTGACTTCTGTGTCACTGTGCTCTTATGTCATTCTATGAGCTGTCATTATCTGTCAGTGCAAGATTATTATGACCAAGGACCAGTAACGTTGGAACTACCAATGATTCAGGTGCTGTGGCCAGTGAAGTGCTGCTGCTCATCTGGAGCTTTTGTTCTGTTTATCTGCAGTCGTTCCTGCTGCTCTTGTATATTTCCTTCAGTTAATTCCAAAAAAAAGTGGACACATAAAACACACAATTTCAATGTACAACAATTGTGAGTGTAGGTTTCAGTTAATTATCCAAATTACTAAAATATAATTAAAGAGGTTGTTGTTCCCAAACTCAGACCGATAAACGTATGATGACCTAAGTTGGGAACAACAGAATGCAATTTGCAACCAAACTGTGTTTCCTGACAACAGTTTCCTGAAGTTGTTCCTGAGCTCATGTATTAATCTCTTTTATACAATCATGTGTTCACAAAGTGTTGAACCTCTTTCCATCCTCGCTTGTGAACGACTGAGTCTTTCCAGGATGAACCTTTCAGACCCAATCATGATCCTATCACCTGTTACCAATGAACCTGTTTACCTGTGGAAGGATCCAAACAGGTGTTTTTGGATCAGTCCACAACTTTCACAGTCTTTTGTTGCTCCTGTCCAACTTGTTTGAAACATGTTGCTGCCATCAAATTCAGAATGAGCAGATATTTAAAAATCCTCTGATCCTGTTGTTGGTACAGGAAGTTTCAAGACAGCTCAGTAACTCCCACGGTTGCAAATTACCATTGTACTAAGATTAACATACCTAAACTGAAATACAATGCCACCTACGCACACTCAAGCACTTAGAGGTGGGCGATAAATTAATATTCAGATTTTTCACAGCAGCACAGTTGTGCAGTGATTAGTGGTTTGAACACAGAACTGGGTGGTCGGGGGAGTTTGCTTTGTTTGTTTTCCTTTTGTCTGCATGATTTTCCTCCAGGTGCAAGTGTTTCCTCCCACTCAGTCCAAAAGCACATCAGTTCGGTTGATTGGAGACTTGAAATTGTCCAGATGGTATTTGGAGTGTGAATAGTTGTCTGGCTATGAGTGTTATCCTGTGATAGACGGCAACCTGTCCGTGATTTACCCTCCCTCATGCCCAGCGTGGGCTGCTGTGGCTCCAGTCCCCTACAGGTCTGCAAAGGATAATCAGCTAAATATAATTAATGAGTGCATGCGTTAATGATGCTGTGAGTGCTTTTCGATATGAGATGATAAAAGATTAAAGTCGTATAAAAGTTTTTTTTCAGGACAAAACTACAAAACCACAAAACTATGTTCTCCGGTTTTCAGGTAGTGACATCCAAGTCCACTGGTACATTCACCACACACACACCCACACACACACACACACACACACGGCTCATTTTCAACAACATAATGGCAGTAATGTGGCTCAGGCTCACCTCTGGAGCTCGCTGGCTGGAGGTGGAGATGCTTTTTCAAAGAGAGGATTAGCTGCACCAGGAACTGTCCTGTGACACAAGGCCAAGAACAAGTCATGGGACCCAACAGAGAACATCACAGCAATAACATCAGTCCGGGGCCAAGTGCCGTCTTTATGGTTTGTGTTATCCCTCAGGCACCGTGTGGGTGGCTGCTGCCAGGAATGACAGTACAACGAATGTCAGAAAACCACAATGAATGATTACATGCCAGTGTGTGACAATAATGTAAATGTAATTTGAATGTTGTAAATTCCATCCACTTGGTTCTTCAGAGAGCAGGTGAAGCCCATACCAACTTTTCTTATTTTCATACTTTGATCTCAATGCTACATCCAAGATATATACATTCTCCACTGTGGATTGAAAAAACAGTTTATGAAAACTTTTCCCAAACATCATAAACTAATTAAATGCTGGTTATCAAGCTAAAACCAACCTGTTAGTTCCTGAAAAGCATGGTCATGTCATGTTGATGTAACTGATTAAAAAATCACACACTGTAATGTCATTACTGGTCATTACATCGTGTTACTGGATGTGAAAATACTGCTACATACTACTTTTTACTCCATACAGTGATCAGAGCTTCATCTACAAAGAAAAAATGTATGTCATGTAATTTTCCTCCGTTTTGAATGTTTTCTTAAAAAGCAAATGTTGCATTACATATTCTTAGACAGTCGGCAGCGAGTGTCCTCCACAGTTTGGCTCTGCACAGTGGACGTCTTCACATGGACAAAATAGTTCCTTTAGCTTGAGATATTCTTGGTACATGTACAGTATCTAAGTCCCTTAATGAAGCAAACGAAGCAAAGAGCTCACAATTAATTTTGCTCCTGGTCGTCATGTTACCATCGACAGTCCTGTGGGGAAATGCTGTTCTTCAGCATGTGACTGTTAGATATTTGAAAGAAGACGTATGCAAGTGTTCGGATTGAACCTTGAAAACACTGTGTGAACCTTGCAATATTATACAAAACAAATAACTGGGAAGACGTGTCAGAATGATGAATAAGAACTAGTAGACCTGTAAGTCACTGAACCTGGAGCAGACTCCTCCCAGCCCCCAGCTTGTTAGGGGGAATTGTGATTACAGTAATCCCACAGTCATTTGAAGCAGATTTGGGTGTGCTAAGGTCACACTGGCAGTGCAACGATAACTTTGAAAGGCAATCCAAATCTGTGTCCGACCGATTCACCGCTGTTGTCATCCCACTGAAGGAGAGATAATCTCGGTTAGGAGGGTGTCGAGGATGAACTGGTTGAACTTCACAAATTTAAGCCCACGTTGCACAGGTATAGCTTTGGAAAATTTGAGAACATGAGATACTGAGTTGTACGAGCAACGATTCGATCTGACAGTAGATAACTCCAAGAATGCAACATAGGAGTGATTAGGCTTACAACGGCATTCGTGCCGGCTTAGCTCGCTTAAATATTTCCCCCCTCACGTGCGCCCGATATGTTTTAACTGCCATCAGGTCTACATACAAGTCGCCTTACGCTCAGAAGCCTATAATCTGGCTCAGTGCATTGAGAAGAATCATCCATTTTCCAGCGCTGGGGTTTGAAATGTCAGCTTGAGTTCATGCATGGAAGATATATTATTTCTGGATGGTATTTTGGCTCCTGTGGTTGATTAAATCCACAATGGCTAAATATGGTAAATGGATTAAACAAGGTCTGAGACAAATTAGCCTTTTCCTGCACAAAAGCACAATTTAGTAATTCATGTCATGCGTTGTTAATGTGTCTCCTAATTAATGAATCTGTGACTTCCAACCTGTGCTTTCAAACCGGGCAGCAAGAGAAAGTTAAAAGGTACTTTGGGGTGGTGGTAATTTTTTCCTCCAATCCCTTCTTTCGTCAAAGCCCCCAGATGGAAATGATAGGCTTGATAGGCCCAGTGGCTGCCAAGATAATGGCTACAGACGAGTAACAGAAAACCCTTGACAGTGTAAACACACGGCTGCTATCCAAACCACTACTGCGTTTGGGCCGGAGCCGCCATTGACTGGCGTAATCTGCTGTGTAAATCTGCAGCTTGGCCCTGTCTGGCCGCTGTCTGGGTTCCGTGCACTTGGACAAAAGCGACGGACACCTTGCCCACTGACAAAGGGCCTGGTCCTAATCGGAGTGGACAAGGCTTGCTGATGGAGCCTTTTTGAGCAATTGAACTTGGTCAATGAATCTTAGAGGACCTAATGAAACATAAGGGACAGGCAGTTTGACTCCAACAACGAGGGCAGCACCAAAGTGTCCTGTTTCTGCCCATCAGCCTCAGGACTGAAGTTGTGCTTTGACCCGTAATGACCTTCATGAAAGCGCGTCTGAGAAGAAGATTCTGATTGACCTTTGTGGGCCACATAAGTGCTGTAGATGCGGTGCCTTTCATTGTCGTTGTGGAATTCAGTTTCGGGCTTTGAAGGAAAAAGTAGTCTGATCTGGCGCCATTCTGTTGTTTTGTTTTCGTCCTGGAACGTCACGAGACAGGAGAACAGGCCTTCGTGTGTCCTGGAGCAAACGGTTTGGGATGGAGGACACGCTGTTCTTCTTTGAAACTTTGAGGAAGGAGACTGGGTTCCTTTTAGAAAGCCCTCGGGAATGCGTATGGGAAAACCTGTGTGGGCCACTGGAATCTCCTCAAAGAGAAGGAGTACAGCACGAGTGCAGAGACTTCACCACGGGAGAGAGGAACCGGTCTTTGTGATGAGAAATGCCAAGGAAAGAGTATTGCATTGTTCACAGCCTGACACATTTTTTGTTCGTCTGGTCCTGTGATTCACCTACAAGGTCTCAGGTTCGCTGACCCTCCCGCTCAGCCGCCCAGCGTGCCCACATGGGTCCATGACACTACATTTTATTTTCATGAAACCAAACAACTCTGTTGTTCTCAGAATGCTTATTGTGCCAAAGTGCAAAACAAGAGAAGTGTGGAAAAATTTCAAAATGTTTGTAGAAAAATGAAATAAAGTTTGAATATTACTGTTCTCCAAATTAGTCAATAAAGCATGTTGACTTGAAACCTGCAGTATTTGATTTGCCTTTTTGCTAAATTAACAACAGACAAAAATACAGAAACAATACAATAATACTGACTGCAGAGCATAACATAAATGTAAAATAGCAATATACTAGAGATCTGTTGATAATGATTTAAATACAAATGCAAATAATAGAAAAACTTACAGTAACAAAGTTGTAAACGTAAGTAAATATGTATTGAAAAGAAATGATTCATTGAATCATTTTCCTAAATCTCTAAAAATGAATTTTCGCTTTGCCTTTCGCGCAGTTTGTCCCTCGCGAGTTCACGTCGTTCCCAGCGTTGTTTCCATGGAGACTGAAGTATCTACCTGACGCGACTTGTTTTGTTTGTTAGCAAATGTTAAATTAGCCTTGATGTGCTAAACAAAATATTATTCACACCCGAACAGCGAGTATGTGTATTTACAATAATGATACTTAAACTTAAGACTTTGTGAAAACTAATGTTTCTGATTTCATGTAAGAGTTTAGCGCCAAAGACGTTTTAAAACCATGACGGATGCTAATGAGATGTTTGACTCCATCATGCGGGAGCTGAATCAGCTAAACATCTCTGAAACTGATGGAAGTAAAGAGGAGCAGGAGAGTCTTTTATTCCAGGAAGAAGAGACGGTGAGTAAAATCTGCTGAGGCCTTAAAACAGAACTAATTAAATGTTGGTTAATTGAGCAGGTGATATTAACAGCAAGCTAATGAAGCTAGTAGCAGCTGTTGGTTATGTTAGCTTCAGTGTTCGGTTTTAGTACATGTTTTTTTGGGGGGGACATTTTTTAATCAGAACATTTAGTTAAAACATGTAAGTGAAGAAGAAGATGCTGCACTATTTCTTGGTCAGCGCTCAGATTTAAGCAAATTGGTGACAAACTTAAAACCTTTATACAAAAGTTCAGATTTCCTTGAGTTGTGTCCCTCCCATTGAAACGTGTTCAGACACTCAGGTGGATCTGATCTACTCATCAGAGGCTCGTTCAAGTAAGTCAACTTGCAGCCGTTCAGATGTTATAAATATGACTGAAGTTTCCAGCAGATCATTGCTCACTAATCAGCGTTGTGATAGTGGGAATCATGGCATCAGAACTCAGTGAAGGTGTTATTTTAAGCAGAGGAGATTTCTCAGTTTAAAATCATGGATTGACTAAAGATTTCTAAGGGGGCAGTGCACGCAAGTCTGGATCAGTTGTAACCGAAACATGATCAGACAGACCAAAAGCGACCACGCCATCAGAAGATCAATACATCATGCTCAGTTCCCCTGAGACATAGAAAAGCAACTTCATCACAGATACAGAATTTGGTAAATAAATCAACAGACGTGCTGTCAAAATAAGACTGTCTTGTAGTGTCTCAGAGGATGAGTAGCAGTTTCTAAACCTCTTCTCAGGAGGGTAAACAAGGTCAAACGCTTGTGGTGGGCTAAGACATACCAGCATTTCACAGTGGATGGCTGGAAAAAAAGTTTTATTTACTGATGAATCCAAGTTTGAGCTTTATGGCAGTAACAGAAGAGTGTATGTAAGGACACAAAGAGGACAGAGGCACTGAAACCTACATTGAAACATGGTTGTGGGAATATGCTGACGTGCTCCGCCCTCTGGTTGGCGTCTTTGTAGAGAGGGAGTCATACTGCAGCAGAATAATGACCCCAAACCTTATACAGTCTATGCCTCAAACACACATCAAAGCTTTGCAAGAACTGCTTGAAGACCAAAGAATACCAAGGAGTCCTGACTGTCATGGACTTTCCTCCACAGTCACCTGACCTCAACCTCGCTGAACATTTATGGGGCCACTTGAAGACAAAGCCAAATATTCTACGACATCACAAGAAGCTTTTTGGAACCCTGTCAAATCACGCTGGGATAAAATGGGTCATCAGGTTTTGCACAAGCTTGTGGAATCCATGCCAGCTGGAGTGCATACTGTCATTAAAGCAAAAGGGGGACAGACTATAATACTAAGATATTCTGAAATTCATCTACATTATTCATGTACACAACATTCAACTTCTCACTTTTGCAAAATTGCAAAATAGTATTTAGACTTGCGGTCACAGACTTTTGGACTCTGCTGCATTTCTATTGTATGTTTTATGTATTTCATTATGTTTCATGTTCAAGTCTTTGTGTGTTCTGTGTTTCACCTGGCTGTCAGATTTGCCCTGGGGACATGAAAGTCAAAAGCTGCCAGCCAGGGCCGGCACTTCCAATGCCTCTGTACAATTTTAATAGGCTTTATATAAACGCAGCATAAAATCCTAAATAAATAGCGTCCTGTAACCATCAACTGACCTACTGCAAGTCTAAATATTGTATTTATCACACTGACCATATAGGCTATTTCTCATATAATCAGTCATTGCTTTGCTTTGTCTGCACCAGCTCAGTAAAAACACATGTGTGGATGAAGATTAATGACTAAACATCAACCTTTACCTTTTGTGACGAGACCAAACTAACATAAACCAACTCTCTGAAAACAGGATTTCGATGACATTCCACCATCTCTGCTCAGCTACTTTGAAACCTCCAGAAGCAGAGCAGCAGTTTGTGAGAGGCTCATCCTCGAGGAACCTGAAGGTATGACAACTTGTTAAATAGCAAATACATCACGCAACGTCACGCTTCTCTGTGTTTATGTTTAAATTATATATTTACAATATAAAGACCTCCAAATGATGTCATGACTGAGATTGTTTCTCATGGTAATGGATATATCTGTGTTGCATCTCAGACTTTGCTGCATCACATCACACTGAGGACATGACGAACTTGCCAGCTGAACTTGATAAGGACATGATGAAACTGGACGAGCAGGTAAATGTCTCTCTTTACAATCTAGGCTCAAGTGTCTCACTGTATGACAATACACTGTATGACAATACAGTGAGACAGTCCCGAAGTAGTGGAAAACTACTCTAAATTTTGTTTTTGTCTGATGTAGGTCATTTGTGACCCAGAAAACGAGGAGAACAACACTTCCACTGACACCCGCCTTCTTCCTGCACCCACAGAGACAGAGGCACTTTTCACTTACAATGTGTCAGTGTGTCCCAACAATGAAGGTACAGTATGTGTTTAGAAAAATGAAGTGAAAATGCCTGAGAATTTGGGCAACATTTGTGACTAACAAACTAACTGTTTGTTTTGTTTCTTAGTAAAATCTCGTGCAGTATGTACTTATGCCTGAGTGACGAGTGGTGATTTAAATTGTGAAAAGTCAACAAACGTGGCACGACATTTTAAATATTGTAGTTAACTGCACTTGTGACGCAAGTTGATGCTAAATTACATCTCTTTTCCTCTCTGTTCCTTCTTCATTGCACTGTTGAGGCCTTGTTGAAGGTCTGATCATGCACTGAGGCTTCTTTGGTGATGGAACAGTTGCCCACAAGAGGTCACTGTTGTCCTATTTTTTGTTCTTATTAATGACTGCCATGTGGTGCAGTAATGATGAAGGTGCACTCAACTAGAGTAGAGGGTTACAAGTGCAGGCTTTGGGTTTATCATTTCCCTAAGTCCTGTCAGCGCTTAGAACTGTGGTGATGATGAAGCTTTTTGCCACCACGACATAAAAGTATATAGTGTTTGAGCTGAATGTGAGATGTAAGAAGATTATATAAATATATATATGTATGATTTGAACCTACAGCGGTACAGGTGCATGGTTTTTCTTCTTGCTTGCTGAAATACTATAAAAGCCTTACATTTCTGTACCTGTCACAGGTGAAGCTGGAACAGATGAATATATAGGGAGTGAAAAGCAGCTCTCACTGAATGGAGAAGAGAGCAAGGAAAATGGTGAATACAGTGCAGAACGAGAGAAACGACTCTGTGAGGAGATGAAGAAGGAAGAGCAAAAGAGACAAATCGAAAGAGACTTTCAGGAGGAGCTGAAGAGGATAATGGAGGCAGAAAAGGTGAGTCACTCTGAACTCTCTTTACTCAATTTCTTGTCATAAAAACTCTTCATATATAGAGTTTTTATGACATAAAATACATAAAAACAGCAGATGCAGGTTTTAGTATTTTCCTGTTTCAGGTGTGTATATTTGTGATCCCCCACTGTGTAGAGATTTGTCTAACATACAGTAAGTGTTGCTGAAAAGGGAAAATAGAACTTGATCCTTCAAATATGTCTCATAAAATAAGTTTTAATTGGGGAAACAGACAACCTAAGTAAACTACCACCTTGCTCAAGCGCTCGTCAGTGAGACACTGCCAATTGTTCTTTTCAAGAATATGAGGCTGTAGAGAGCACCCAAAAAAACACTTCATCATGACTGCAAGATAGATAGCTGATAGATAAGAAGTTGTGAGCCAATGAGTCACCTCTGCAGTGTAAAGAAAGATATCAAAGAGAAAATCCAGAATTTAGAATGTGTAAAATGTCATAATTTATACCATTATCATGTTTATTTTTTCTCTCTGTATCCAGCTCCATCAGAAGGAACTTGAGTTGATGGAGAAGAGAGCTCAGGAAAAACTTGAACAGGAGTTTCTGCTTCAGCAGGTAGGCCACTTTCCTCTACATTCCCCTTTAAGTGATCAGGCTTTGGGTTGTTTTCAGTTTATATGTGGATTTTTTTATGTACCTGTAATGAAATGTTTCTAATGAAACTGGACAACTTACTTTGTTGTAACTCTAGTGACCGTCTTTACCAATCAGGCACTGATCAGCAGCTTACAGAGACGAGTGGAGCAAGAGAGGAGGATGAGGGAAGAGGAGCAGAAGAGAATAAAGGATGAAGAGGACAAGAGGAAAATTGAGGAGGAGAGAATTAAGATTGAGGCAGAGAGGAAAAGAATGGAGGAAGAGACGAGGAAGAAGAAGGAGGAAGAGAGAAAAATAGAACAGGCGAAACTCAAAGAGGTGGAGAGGAAAAATGAGGAAGAGAAAAGGAAGAGAATGGAGAGGGAGGAAAAGAGGAAGAGAGAAGAGGACAGACACAAGATAGATTTGGAAAAGAAGAGGCTGGAGGATGGGATGAGAGTGATGAAAGAAGAGAAAAAGAGGAAAAAGAAAGAAGAGGTCGAGAGGATGACGAGGGAGCAGCAGGAGGAGGAGGGGAGAAAAAAGATAGAAGAGGCAAGGAAGGAGAAGGAGAAAGAGGAGAGAAAGATGGAGGAAGAAATCAGCCTGAAAAAGGAGGAGGAGGAAAATATGAGAATAGAGGAAGAGAGGAGAGTAACTAAAAAGATTGAGGAGAGGAAAAAGCAGGATGGGATGAGGAGAAAGAAAGAGGAGCAGGAGACTGATGATGATAAAAAGATGACCCAGGAAAGGCTGTATGAGGAGATGAAGAAGAGCGATAAAAGAGAATACAGAAATGAAGATGAAGAAATGAAACTTGAGGAGATGAAAAAGAGGGGAGAAATGGATAGGAAAAAGATGGAGGAGGAGGAGAAGGAAGAGGCAAGGAAGAAGGAGATGGAAAGAAAAAAGATGGAGGAGAAGGACGTAAGAAAACAGGAAGGGGAAAATAGAAAAATGAAAGAACGACTAAGACCCATTGAAGAGGATGAGAAGAGGAGAATAGACGATGAAAGTAAAACAAAAGAGGAAGAAGAGAGGAGGAGGCAGAAGGAGAAGATGAGGAGCCAGAAGGATGATGAGGATTACAAAAAATCAAAAGAAGAAATGAGGCTCAAGGAAGATAAGGAGGGGCATCAAGGGTATGATGTGGACAACAGAAAGATGGAAGGTGAGAGCAAAATGAAAGATAAAGAGAACAAGCATGGGGTGGAGAAAATGAAAAGGGAGGAGGAGAGGAAAAGGGTAGAGGCAGAGAAGGAGCAGAATGGGGAAGAGGTGGGAGAAAACAAGAGAGGGATTAACTCAGAAAAAGAAATGAGACTCAAAGAGAAGGAGGAGAACAAAATGAGAGTGGTGCAGGATAAGGAGGTAAGAGTGGGAACAGCAAATGAGGTGCAGGAGAAAAGAGAGAAAAAGGAACATAACAGCATGATGGGTCAAGTTGAGAAAAAGAATCCTAGTCCATTACGCAGCGAGTCTACAATCTGTCCCACCAGTACTGAAGTCACTCCACAACAACCTGACTTAACCATGAGCGTCAGTCAGACCTCCGCTGATAAACCTTTGGACTGTGAAAATCAAGCATCCAGTCCTTCCACCGTGTCTGTTCTTTTACCCGTGTGCCTCCCGGAGCACACGGAGCAGAAGAGGCTGTCGTGGATGAAGGACTGCATCCCCTGGTCCAGACTCTCCCTCCAGAACAGGAGGAAGCAGAAAGGAAGCGTCCAGAGCCAGAGAGGGCCGAGGAGGGCTGATGAGGGCAGCAGTCTGCCACCTCTCTGCCCAGACTCTCTGCTTCAGGCAGGCTGGAAATCCCTGAAGGAGGTAAATGTCGAATCAACAAATATATTAGATACTGTATTGGAAAGAAAGTAAAACTGCATTATTGCATATTTGCTGCTGATTTCATCTAGCTGTCTGAAAGAGGATGCTCCGTATTAGCATTAACCCATTTCTGGCTCATCTATATTTAATATTCGACATAATAATGACATGTCCTTGTGCCTTGTCACACGTGCCAACTTAACCTCTTGAAATCCAGCAAAACCCCTGGAGCCCTGAAGCACCTTTGCTTCTCTTTCAGGTGACCACAGTGACCCTGGAGGACTTGCCTGGCTGTAGCTTATCCACTCTCGCTCAGTGCGCTCAACTTCGGTCCCTCAGCCTCAGACGCTGTGGCCTCAAATCCCTGGAAGGCATCAGCCAGTTAGCACAACTCTGCCATATCGATGTACAGGTGGATGTTCAGTCAATATATAGTTCATGCCATGAATTAATCTAGGATTGTTACTTAGTGCAGATCTTGTTTATTGTCAGTTAAATATCATCATCTCTTTTTCTTTGAAAATGTTTCTTTAAAAATCAGCACAAGCAGATTTTTTTCTCTTCATGTGTTTCATTTCAGGAAAATGACATCTCATTCGTCGACTGTGAAAATATGACTAGTTTACGAGTTCTTCGTCTCAGCTACAACAAGCTGACGTCCATCCACGGTTTGGCTGGTGCTGAAAATTTGGACGTTCTAGACCTCTCGCACAACTCCATCACCCGCATTGGTGAGAACTGGGAGATAAATGTATAATGTGTGATTGTGTCACATTAGATGTCTCCAGTTGTTTGCAGTTTGATTGATGGGGGGAAGCAGCTTGACATGTTTTCTGGCTGTAAAGCTTGACAAGCCTGAACTCCAGCCAAGTCTTCAATTCTCCACAAGAGGGCAGCCTCTCTCTTCTTTTCAGCCCTGGGTTCATTCACTTCACTGCAATATGCACTGAAAAGAGATTTATTTACTGAAGTCACCCTGAGCTCTGGGGCTAAAGTCATAAAAAGATATTGGCCAAGCAAGAGGTTAAACACATTGAATTGCACATTCAGCTACTGTAACATTTCCTTGTGACTCACCTCTAAAAATAAATCATGAACTTCTCATTTGAGCTTTTTTAGACCCTGACCCTGTGTTGTTTTCCAATCTGAATGAGTGGCTTCTCATTTCCTAGCTGGTCTGGAGTCTGTGAGGAGGCTGCAGATGTTGTCAGTGGATCACAACCAGCTGATCAGCACCAAGGGACTGAGGGACGTATACACCCTCCTCCACCTGGACTGCTCACACAACCACCTGGCAAATGTGGAGGGTCTGGAGAACAGTGCTCTGCTTAACACACTGGACCTGAGAGCCAACAGCCTCACTGAGGTACAAAAACCAGCTACAGCTGATCAGTGGAAGCTCTGGTTCTGATGTCACTGTTCAATGTTTTGTGAGATCTGTGAAAAAAGCATTTCTTAATTTTCTAATCAAGATGCAGAAATAAAAATCTAACATAATATTTCCTTTATTGGTTTTATAATCACAAACCCAAAATTTGATTGCTGACTGGGATTAGGTGTGTGTGTAAAGCATAATGATAAAAAACATCTTGAATGGACGTCCAACCTTCAAAATAAGAGCTCAAAAGTGTTACAAATACATATGAGCTGATTTATTCAAATTAACAATTCATGAGATTAAGCTAAATTGGGGGCTCACATCATCACCTCGAACAGATCATGGTTGAACAGATTATCCTGACAATAGCACAGGCTGCTGTTTGGCAGTACACATTACACCAGATTTCCCAGTGACTTTACAACTTCCTGTTGTGGCCTCTTATGGAACATTTTCAAAGTTTATTCCATTCAAAAATAACACAAACAAAATCTAAAATTCAAAGCATTATTCAAAATCTGTCACACAACATGATTTGAGCAGCTCAACTCTGATGGCCTTTAAATGCATGCATGAAAAAAAGGAAAGTAAAAGAACTTGAACTAAAGGAGAATCAGCATGCACAATACCAGGGCCCTGTCACTGACCTAATGAAAGGCCCTAATTGTTGATGTTAGTCAAACTGTCTTCCATGAAAATGCTAAATCAGCAACATTTGGAGACAATGTTCAATTACTGAAGCTGATTTTCTCTTCTCTGTCTTTAGGAGAGTAACTCTTAATGTGGCAAAGTCATTAACGAAAAAGAATAGAAAGAAGAATACATGTAAAATAATGGTACATACAGACAGAAGTAATTAGTATAACATATAAACTTTAGTATTCCCTCGGGCACCCCTTCGCAGCAGAGCTACACTTGTGGCCGACACTGATGACTGTAAACACAGCAGGACTGAAACAGCTGACATTGATGGACGAGGTCATTTAAGCTTTGCTGGACCAGCAGCTGCAGAGAAAAGTTAGTCTAACCCCACTGTTTGACCAGTGTTAACTGACAACTTCACCCTGTTGGTCCGTCAGCCCCCCAGTCTGAACAACCAGGTCCTGCTCAGAGAGCTGCATCTGGACGACAACAGCATCTCCTCCCTGCAAGGCCTCACTGCCTGCTGGCTTCCCCTCATGCAACGTCTCTCTGTGGCCCAAAACAGGTACAATGCTCCAGTCCTACTCGATATCTGTCTTTGCATTAAGGCTGATTTGTTTTTTCTCTCTTTGTTTTTGTAAGTTGTCCTGATAAATGTAAATGAATAATAAATTGTTATATTTTCAGGTGACTCCTGCGCTCTGCAACCCCACCCCTGCAACTTAAAAACCAGCCACATAGTTTCAGAGTGTTTCTGTGTTTGACAGTGTCATGAATGTTAGCTTAAGATGTACTGTGGCTTTCAGAAGGGTTATAATTTGTCCCTGTGTTTCCTAGAATTACCCAGCTGCCTTCCATGTCTGATTTTATGTCCCTTGCAAATCTGGATCTTCGATTCAACTGCATGTCAGGTAACAGGTTGTCTTCATTAAACAGACTCTATAAATCCCATTTCCTCATTGTAAAGACATCCCGACTACTACTGTCCGTGTAATGTGGACACATTCAAAACCTGTGTTCTTTTATCTTCTTTTTTGCTGACTTAACTTTAACTATTGACTTTATATTTTGTTGATTGATTTGTAACGTGGGTTTTGAAAGGTGCTCCATTAATAAAGATTATTATTATCACAGCTGTTATGTGACACTCGCATACTTAACTTACTCATTGAGTCTGTGTGCTCACAGGCCCTCTCCCTTTTCAGTCCAGCTCAGCCACAGATTGATTTACTCAACAAAAAAGTTACAACAGCTATAAATTTACACGCACCAAGCCTTTAGGCATAAACATCTATTACATGATGCTGCTGCATTCATACTGAGTCTATGTCGGCTGTCCAAGTACAACATATGGCTGCATGGAATTACGATGCACTCACTAAGTTTACAAGACTCTGGAACACATCTCTGTTTATTTCATCCAGTAGATATAGTTCTGCATAAACAGATGAGACACTGGTGAAAGTGAGGAATAAACTGAAAAACTGGATAATTCTTTGCATTGACAATGCAAACTTGTTTTTCCACTTCTCCTTCAGAGCTCCAGAACCTGTGTGAGAGTCTGGAGGGATGTCATTTTCTGCGAGAGGTCCAGCTCACAGGGAATCCTCTTCAGCAGGAGAGTGGCTGGAGGTAAGGAGAGAGCTGGATGGAAGACGTAGAGAATTATATGTGCTCCCGTTTTCTAGGATTTAAATACACTGTTTTCTAATCTGTATACATCTCCTTGTAGGACGAATCAGTGCTGATATATTAATCTGATTTAAATGCTCTCAGTACTCTGTAGTTTTTTGGATGGATGTTCATCTCTGACTCTCTCCTGCAGTACCTGCTGCACAGTTTCAAATCAAGATAGTGTGATTAGAAATTTCCGCAGTTCTTTCTGGAAATTCTTTGGACAGAAGTTTCAGTTTCAGCTTCCTTCACTCTGAAATATCACTCTCCGTGATGGATGTTCAAAGGAACATACCAGTGAAAAGCCAGTATTTCTCTATCACAAATTTCTCTGTTGGCTCAGGAAGTCTAAACATTCCAGCAGAACACAGGCCTTTCTGTCCATTTCCCTGGATTAGCACTGTGATCCGCGTCCGCTATTAGATTACTGCGACGTGCCACCGACACCTGTGTGAGCGTACGTCACACTAAGTGCTCGTAATTCCCAAAATATTGATACAACAGAAAAATCAATTATCTGTTCAGTGTCCATTTGCTCATTCACTTATCGCCTAAATATTTTACCGATGTTCAGACAGTTGCAGTGAGTTTATATGAAAAATATGTAATCACCTATATTCTTCATGCTTCTTTTGGCCTGCAACGAACAATGATGTCAGCTGTTACAGGTTTGCAAAGTTGTTTGGCTCCTCAGAGCTACTCACACCCACTTCGTAACAGCAATATGTCCAAAATATGAAAAATTATACTTTGCTTTCCCCCCAAACATCTCTGAATGTTTCAGTTTTTGAAAACTCCTTTATGGGTTGTTGAGCTAACTACACTTTTGTATTGAGGGTGTTGCATTTGTCATTTCTTGTTTAGTGGGTCATTCTGTCAAAAACCCTAAAAACATGGGTTACTTGTGGACATTTTACCCGTCTTAAGCTTTAACTGAAACATTACCTTAATATCTCATTGAACTTTACTTAACCTCCAATGCCAACAGTGGAATTAACCCTCTGTATTTCCACACTCATGCCCTGGCCCTTTCATCCCGAGCCAGTGATAACACGAGCTAAATTAAAGCACCAAAAGGAAAGCGCGAGGAATTATGCTCCCTGTAGGCAGCCCCTGATCCAGGAGAGGTGGAAGAAGAAAACACCGGGCCTGATTAATCAGGGCCACTTTAAGAGCATGTGTTTTGGAGGAAGTCTTCACTAAATGAAATACGCTCTTGTGCTCATACGGGCTGGAGAAGGAGGAGGAAGGAATGTGAGCAACGAACAGTGTTTCCCTCAGAGAGGAGGATGAAATTTATATCAATTTAAGAAAGGTTCAGGTTGAAGTCCAAGTAGATATAGCTGTAAGGTGACAAAGAGATTCATAGCATCTTAATAGTGAAGCTCCTGCCTTCTTTTGAAAAGTTTCATTGTTTGGTTAAATTTATTGTACATGGTTTAGTCCAACAGAAAAAATGCTTTACTCTTCAGAAAGTTAATGAAAAGTGTTGAGTGTAGCGCAGAGGTTATCACAGCACAGAGTCGTCTTTCTGAAACCAGCAAACTCACTTTCCCCCGGTTCTTTAATCAGAATCATCCACTGTAAACATCCACAACTGATGGCATCTAATTATTTTGTACATACAGTAAGTCTCCTCTGCCTTCTCCCAAGTGTTTCTCAGTGGCGTCCATTCCTGAATTGAATTACGTTCCCCACCTCAATGGGCTCATGTAACGATCAAAAGGCTGTATTTGGGTTTGGAGCTTCATTTGAAGACAGACAGCCAGACAACTCGCCCGAAGGCTTGGAATCTAATCCCGATCTGTGTCGCGGAGACCAAGTGGGCCACATCAAAACCGTATCCCTCTGACAGTACACAGATCCCGTCCTTTGCGGTCATGTCTTTGTCTCAGGGTGGCAGGAGGGTCTGGAAAACTCTGCATGCTATCAGGGCGCAGTACGGAACGTTTGTACGGGTTTAAATCCTCTACAAGGGTCTGAAGAGACGGGTTCAACAATCCGTACTTGAAACAGAATAAACCACCATCAGCTGTTTGTTCTGTTTCTGCTTCATCTATTGGTCTTATGGACTGAAGGGAACAATTGATTATTACAGTAAAATGAAGCTGTGTTTTCAATAATCCAGCAAGATCTACCCTTAAAAAACTATTATAGCCACGGATTGTTAAAACATCTTGAGATACTGTAAAGAGATACATTGTGAAATAAGAGTAATATTCCAAAAAAAATATTCACAAAAACACACTGTGAGCTGGTGAAATGAAAGGTTTGCCCTCTACACATGCTTTATCCTCCTCTGGTGACGTGGTAGACAGAATTTAAGAGCATACGGTGCTCTGGGAATCAGTTTTAAAAAACACAGTTGTTCAGAATAGTTTTTAAAAATCGACTTTGTAGCCTGAAGGCTTGTATTTTTACAGATTTTATTGTTGCCGTTCCCTAGTGTCCTGTAGAGTTTCCAGCTCCACATTTTCCCACTGAGCACAGACCACATTTGGCCTCCGCTGGCGGACGCTCTGAGTCTGTTTCTCTGGCAGATAGTTGGGATTCTTCTGCTTGAACATCCTTAGCCTCAGGCAGCGGTTACCTCTCCCCCAGACTCACAGCCGTCCAGTTCTCCACTTCCATGGATGATACTACATAACATTTGGTAGAGCTTTTATCCAAAGGTTACCAGTAGTTATATCAGTGGATAACATACAGCAAATTCACTAAACACACTAACAGATTAGTCCAGAGGACATACAGAACAGCATGTACAATGACCTTCAGTATCAGAGCGGCTTCATGTCTTCAGCCCTGTCAGGACCTCTCTCTCTAATTTGTGTCCCATTGCGAAAACTTCTCTGCTGCATCCGACGTTTCAGCCTCGTCTTCGCATTCTGCTCATGCCACTCTCAGAGGCCTTCGCCGTCTTTGAATATGCTGTTGTTTAGACGAACTGTCGGACTCATCAAGTTGTTTGTTTTGACCGCGGCGGTGAAGAGCACATTCATTCAAATGCTGCGCTGTTATGTAGAACAATAGCAGCAAAAGACTGAAATGTAAGTCTGTCAACTGAAGCGATTTCAGTAGATGATAGATTTAAATATGTTTGGAAACTTATTTCTTTTTTCACTTGCATTTTCAAATGAGTGCAGTGGTGTTGTTCAGTGCTACTGCCAGTATCATAGCTGTTATTTTTAATTGTAATCATTTTTTAAATGATTATATTTACACATCACATTAGTCTAACGTGTTGGATAAATCAAAGAAATATACAAAAATAATATAAAAAAATCCAAATATAATTCTTGGATGAAAGTTGGATTTTCCATCTCTACTTTTTCTTGACATTATAGCAACTGAAAAATGAAGGCCATTAAAATGTGACCCCTTTATATTTTATCCAGTTTACTGTCCTTTTCAGACTCACTCTACAGAAAGCAGTGTCTGGCCTGAGGGCCGTCGATGACCAGGAGACAGACTCTTCTCTGTCGCCCCCAGCTGTTCAACAGCTCAGCTTGGCCCCAGGCAGCTTCCAAACATTCTGTCAGGATCAGCTTCAGCAGATTCATGATTTACAGCAGCAGCACAGCAGGGAGCTCAGGTAAGAGACAGATGACTGACTGCTTGTGTAGATGTGCTGTCAGTGCCCTGTGTGTCTGAGCGCAGGTCTTAGCAGGGATCACAGCAAGTGGTTGGATCGAGGTCTGACCCCAAATTCTACTGTTAATCCTTTCTAGAGGTGTCATGGACCCAAAAAAAAATCTGTGATGGGAATGCTTATTGTTAACTTGGATAACTCGGGAAGGAGGAAGGGGATTTGTTCATTAAACTAATAACAAAGGATAATGAATGTGCTGTAGTTCAAATGTCACAGCATGTTCTCTCTCCCTTTGATCTAACTTCCACTATACAAGAAATTAACTCCACACCAAATTACCCTAAAAATATCTCTTTCTGCCAAACAATTGCAATTTCTCCAACGTTTTCCTCAACAAAAATAAGTGGTCCGTCAATACTCTATGTTTGATTGATGGTACTTATGAACAAAAGAGAGAAGAAGAACTGATAAAACATACAGGTGAGAGGTGAAACCCTAAAGGGATTATAAAACACTTGAAAAGACAACCAGAGTGAAATGGCAAACCAGAGTGAAACTGAACAGGATAAGGCAATATAAATGAGTTGACAACAGGTCATGTGACACCTTTTATCTTTTGCTGATCAGCCTGTCAGACAGACAGACAGACAGACAAGACGCAGTCAGGAATGTTAGCTATCCTCTTGTTATGTCTGATGCATAGGGCGCAGTGAGCCTAAAGACAACGTCCATCTATTTTCACAAGTCCTTCGATGTCACTCGCCCCTGCACACATTGACACTCCTGTGCGAGATGGACCACCAGCACTTAAAGCAGTGGTCAACTTTCTGCTTATCTTCGTGACCCTTCCAAATTACACCCCACAAAAGATGAAACGTGGCTGCGGCTACCCACACGGGTCACACTGAGGACTCCTATGGCTCGGGGGGTAGCGTGGCGCTCCCTTCACTTCACCCCTCACTGTGTGCCCTCAACCCCCCCGGTCTCTGGACAATGAGCCATTCTGGGGGCTTTGCAAGGACCAACGCAGCCATTTAACCCCTGGCCTGACCTTGTGTCTGACTGGGGTTTGGAGGAGGTGAGAAGAGCGCCACACGTCAGTCCACTGGTGACTGTAAGGTGGGAAACCATGGGGTTTATCAGGGGTATGGTTTCACAACGTTTCTCCACAGGGTGTAGATCTCTGGTCCTTAAAAAACGCCTCTATTTTATTCTTACAATTGACTTTTTGTGACTGAGCAACTCAAATCTCTTTCTCGTGATACAAACCACAAAGGTTCAAGAAAAACAAAGGCTGGAACCACAACAGATACAACAATATTTCTGTGTCCTCGAGTGATGCATGATAGAGATATAAATAAAAACATCTAAGAAAAAAAATCTGGAAACGTGGAAAAAAATCTTGCCGCTTATTTTGTTTTTCTCCTGGCTATGTTTTGTATTGCATGCATCCCTTGCAACTGAACAGTGCAACAGCCTCTTAGAGACAAGCTGGAGAGAAATAATTACGACCAATAACCTTTTCAGTGTTTATGGGCATGTGAGTATTGAATTAAAACCTTTACCGTTTCTACACATATTACTTCACATGCCACCACTTATTCATTCCTCTCGTTAAGCTGGCATCTATGCTGAGGTTGAGGTAAACTACATCTGTACAAAACACATAAATTCAATATAATTTGGTGCAGGCTTTGTCTTGACCTGAGCTGGTCTTCAGTTGCTCTCCACCAGGTATTGCCGCTATGACTTCTTCATCCTGAAATATAATTGATAAGACAAGAAACCAATGGGGATTTTGGGATTGACACACAGGATTACAGACAGATACAAGATAGTAATGCTCAAAATGTGTCTTGTAGTTATTATTTCCTCGTCAGAAACATTTTATATTGCAGCTTTAACAGTTGAACAGTTCACTCCTGCTCTCTCATATCAGTGGTATACATGTTGACGGTGACCCTGGAGTGAACCAGCAGGTACGGGGGACAGGGGTCAGCGGGGTCACAATCCTTTTGGACCTCCTGACTCCTCTCTCTCTTGTCCCACTGAGAAGGAAGAGCTAGGTCTTTGTAGAGAAGAAGCTGTGCTACCTAAGGCTACTGGCTCTCCAGACTGGCTGGGCACTGAAGTGTCTCTGCCCCCTCAGGCTTGAAGACAGGGAGGGGAGCAGAGCCAAGCATTGCTAATAGATTCATTAAGTTTCCATTGAGGTGGCTTTGTAGTCAGTTTATCCCTTCAATGAAAGAGACATTATATGGTATTAGAGCACACAGAGCGACTCTCTCTCTCTCTCTCTCTCTCTCTCACACACACACACAGGCACACACACATACACCTCAGATGAACTGGTCAAGAATAAAAACTGGATGTCAGCTAAATCTGATATCATTTTAATTTACTATTAGATTTAGCCTTTTGTCTCAGAAAGGATTCCACTTTAATACAATTCACAACAGTGTTCTGTAAACTAAATTACTCTGAACCTCGTGTGAATTACAGACCGTTTAGTTGAAATTAAAACTGCTTCAGTTTTGTTTGTTTGAATGATTAAATTTCACCTTCAGCGTTTTAAATACATGTTTACTCAGAGTTTGGAAGTCATAGATACTAATATATTCTCCATGTGGTTTCTTGATTATAGCTTTTGATTTTTTTTTAAGAAATCTGTTTTAGAAACAAGACATTTTTCTTCCTCTTTATACTGTAGGTAGTTGTGATTAAATCTGAACTGTACATCTCATAGAGGTTGTAACTAGGCTGTTTCCAGATCCAATGATCCACAGCTCTGAGATGACTGATTCATATTTTTGCTCGTCCCAATGAATCTGTACAGTGAATATATATACATCTACTGTTATGTTTATGCAGCAATGACAGAATCATCTGTACAGGTCCAATGAGTAGGTCTGGTTTTATTCGTGGGGACAGGAAGGTCGGATGTAACTGTATTTTCTAAAATGTGTGTGAGTGTTTATCACTCTCTTCACTCACCTACAGCACTTGAGACATTCTGAAAAGAGTGATACCTACAGTGGTGTGTTTTTGTGTGTGTTTGGTCACAGTAATGCCTCGTCTTCCCTGGATGCTTTGAAGACCTCCTGCCAACACTTCACTGAGGCTCTGCAGCTGGCTACAGACCAGAGGTTTGCCCATGAATATGGTGACACCACTGTGGCTGACAGACACAGGGCTGCAGGCCGAACAACACCTGAGTCTTCTCAAAAAGTTCCATCAGTTATTTCAAACAGGGAGAATATCGGGTGCAGCAACTGGACTTTTGATGAGGAGTCAGCTGCAGAGAGTCGGCACGACGCATTCGATTCAACAGGTCCAACGACAGGGCCAACAGTTAGCACAGCTAACTCCGGCACTGTTCGCTCCTTGGCAACAAAGAGTCAAACAACTTCCTCCAATCCTGAAATGACACCTGTGTCCAACCATCAAGACCTGCACCTCCATAAGTAATTCACCACATGTCCTGAGTCAAGAGTGTCCAATTGTGTACATTCATTCCATCCAACATTACGCTGCTGACAACAGACCAGTGAAATTAGCTGATCTAGTGTTTGTAATGAAAACCTCAAAAATCCTCACTGCTGGCTTAAAGCTAACACCCTCTTTTTTATATCATTCTTTTTATAGCATCTCAGCATTTTATTAGTTTCTGTTGCAGAGCATTTGTCATCATTGGAGCCTCCTTTATGTGATTTACAGCAGAAGATGTTGAACATCTTATTCATTTTAACACGCAGCTTCATCATTAACACCGCACTATCTTTGGGAGGACAATCGATCTTTCATATGAAGGGTGGCTCTGGACAGGCTTAAACTCTCTGGAGTCCTGCTCTCCAGATGTCTGCTCAGAAATAAATTTACATTTTGAAAGACGGAGGTGCCATGACATCATGTAAATCCCTCACTTTGTGCGTGTGTGTGTGTGTGTGTGTGTGTGTGTGCGCGCGTGCGTGCGTGCGTGTGGAGCAGCACAGCAGCAGTTGTGATTCAGCAGCTGTGGAGGAAATACAGACAGAAATGTGGGAACATCAGCAGCCCTTCCACAGCTGAGAAGGGAGGAGGAAGAGGAGGAGATGAAGGAAAGCCAGAGTCAGGACCTTCCTATATTAACAGGAGCGTTGTTGGCAAAGATTACGCAGCAACTGTCATCCAGGTAAAACTGTTGGAATTTTGTCATTCTGACCTTTTTGTTTGACTTACTGTGCAGGAGGTTAGGTTCAATGAGTAGAGGCTATAACTAAGATGCAGCAATTTTCAAACTGTGTGTGTTGCCTTTATTACATAGAAAGCAAACCCACATATCCACTGAACATTTACCCATTTCTGCAACATCCTCAGCCAAACTAGTTTCCCTCTGATGATACTTTTAAAGACACTGTTTTCTTGTCTATGGAACTTCCTTGTGTAGTAAGTCAGAAAACAACTGTCCAGTCAAAGAGTATGTAAATTATGTGCTCACTCACTCACAGAGCATGAGAGGCCCCTGACTGCCTACTACTTTCTCTATCTGTACAGTACATGTGAACGCACCGTAGCAATGATCTGGCTCAGTGTGACTGCAAAACTCACATATATGACCTGAATTTAATCAATCAACCTATTTGAGTTTGGCTGTGATAGTTCATTCAATCCAAGGATGCATTAAAAATCTAAGGACATCTGCATAGAGCAGCAACTAGTATTGCAATATTAGATAATCAGTGAGTTATATTTTTACTTTATTGATTAATCATTGAGTCTAATTATCTCCCAGTCTCTAGATAGAAATCAGAAAAATGAAAAGAAATCAAAATAGCCATCACAATTTCCCATAGTTTAAAGTGATTTCTTCACATTGCTTGTCCTATTCAATTTTCAATGATATAAAACAGAAAAGCATCAAGCAGGAATCATCAAATGAATTTTTGCTTCATAAATTACTTAAATGACTAATCAATTATCAAATTTGTTGACAATCTATCTCAATCAACTCCTCAATAACTGTTGCAGCACCAATCTGTCTGTGCCCCCTTGTTTCAAAGCCTTCAATATTTAGCAGCCTATTTTAGACAAGAGACTGTTTGTTAACCTGTCAATGTTAATGTCAAAATGAACAACCTCACTGCTACAACCAGAATTTTCCAGTATTATGACTGAAAGCTGGAGCCACTTTCACACAGTGGATATCTGAAAAGGAACATCTTCACCCTTGAACATCCATCTACAGGCCTCATACGTGCTGTGGAGGCTTATTCGGCTCATCCTGTGCATATAGGTGTCAGCTGCTGTTCTGAAAAACATGCTACTCAACACTTCTCCTGAATCCCTTTTCAACACAAAAAGTGTTTGATGAGTCCTTCAGGGCTCTCTGAGGTAGGGGGTGGGGGGTGGTGGTCCACCAGAAGAGCGTGTGTGCGTGTTGGGGGGCTACAGAGTGATTAATCAGATTCCAAAGAAGTGCGGTAGTAAGAGTTCTAGGATTCCTGCTCGGCTCAACTTGAAGTGAAGTGTGCCCCCCCCAGCCCACTGGGAATTGGAGGATTTAGAGGCACACTGGAGCTCCATTTGTCTCGGAACAGCCCGGAGTCACACAGAGTTCAGACAGCAGAACACTCAGCAATTAAAAGAGAGGTTAACATGTTTTATCTCCCTAATGGGATAGTGCACAATATTTACGTTTGCCTCGTGATTCATGGAGGGATTTCTACCGTACCGTTTCTTCTTTGGGTACCTCCAGGCGTTTTGGAGGGGCTTCGCTCTGAGGAGGAGGCTCGCGTCTGCTCTGGCCGCTGTCACATGCCCCGACACCGGAGAGGACGACACCTTTGAGGAGGTGGACATGGATGAATTTGTCTTTGATGAGGTATGTGCACAAGTTCATGTGTTCTTCACTTTCATGGTTCAGTCACTCCCCAGCCCTCGGCCTATCACACACACACAAACCTGCACAACACAAAATACACAACACAGACATATACTTTCACAACATTCTCTCTATGCATAAAACCTGCACACACATTTTCCACTGAAGATCCTCCTTCATTATTATATATTATATGGACTACAGTCTTGTATTATATTATCCAGTATTATACGTCGCACTGTTCTTTGTTGTTCCTCACCTGTTGCTGTCCAGAAATACTGTATATATAAAAAATCTTTTTCTTTTCCAACAGGCAGCGCTGGAGAAACACTGGACATTGCTGCTTTCTGAGGACTCACCTCCCAGATATCACCCTGTGTCAGAGCAGCCTCTGTCTCTGAAGGTAAAGCAAATGTCTCAGGACATTCTGTAATATTCTCAAAACCTGGGGGGCTGGTATTTTAGTGAAAGTGGCCAGTGGATTTTGGGAATTACCAGCCTTGTGTAATGTCAGTGGAAGAGTTATTTTCTTGCTCTGTCCCTTCCTCATCATGGTTATCACCCCCTCCAGGATTCGTCTCACTCTCCCTGATTGATCTTTAAATTTATCCTCTTGAAAAACAAAATGATTTCCTGGAGGGCTGAAGGCTGCTCTGCACCAGCAGATGTCATTTTTCACGCTGGCGGACCGTCATCCTGTTTTTTTTCCTCCATTTACCTCTCGTTGGATCTTTTCTTTGGAGCGTGCTCAGCGCTGTACATCATGGTAGTCGGTTTAGGCCAGCTGATGTGGTGCAGCTGCTGTCGTGCTGCCTCAATGTGTTGACACTGAGGTGCACATCAAAGGCGGGATGAGCAATTTAGCGCTTCCACAAAGAGAAAATGGGATCTGGAGAGTAATTAAGCTGTTAGTTTGACTTACATATGAGCATTCCTGGAGTGTGAAAACTCGCTCTGGTAAAAAGTGTCAGCCAAATACCTCAAAAAGAAAACATGCACTTGAGTTAGATTTGACTGGACATTATTGTATACATTATATTTCATTTTCCCAAGGTATACCAAGGACTGTATGTTGTCTAGACAGACCTCAAACTCTTTTTCCATTCAGAGCTCCAGCATCACAACTGAACACACCTCAAACTAGGATTCAGGTTTTACTCTTAGTTTTACTTCCCGAGTAAAAAAATTGAAAAGTCTAAAAAACACCCCAGTAAATGAAAAGTTTATGAGTTACACTTTTTGAAGATAAAGAATGGCTGCTGTATGTACTTTTGTCTAGCCATTAAAAACCTACTCAAACAATGTGATAAGAGCTGCAAATTATTGTTGACACTGATCCATGTATGTATTTCAGCCCTTTCCTGAATCCTCCCCGTGCGTCCTCCCACCACTGCCTGTGTGGAGGTCAAAGGAGGCCTGGGTGGCTGGAGAGCAGGTGGACTCTGCTGGGCAAACAGTTTCCCCAGTGAACTCCAGCAGGTAGCACAGTTACTGGCTGTCATTTACTTCTTGAGATTAAAGCTGTTGGTTTATGCACTTCATGTATGTTTCACACTGTTTGACATTTGACTACTTTTATAGTGAATGATTCATGTTGGCGTGTTTATTTTGTTCACATCACGATAATGTCATGTAGGCTGCGCGCAGCTGAAACCCTGAAGTGGGAGGAATAAGATGTTTTCGGTGCCACAATAAAAGCATCAGTATGTTCAGCTGAAGCATTTGTTGGATGTGTAACAGGCTGCACCCAACAATTTTTGTAGCTTTCTGAGCAACAGGTCCACTTCATGCAGCCCGGTATGCAGAGAAAGCCTTTCAGGAGAGTGTGATTCATTGCATGTTGCCTCTCTCTTTGATGGCAGTCTTTTAACTTTTAGGTGGGGCCATAAACACTTTAGATTCTGACGTGGTTGCTTCACATCATACGATACAATAGCTCCACATCCTAACTGAGTTCCTGATATTCTCACTGAGAATCTTCTACCTGGATTATTCTGACAGTTGTGACATTGACATACTGACATTGTCACATTCATACACATCAAACACAAGGCAAATTACTGAGAATGACATTAGATTCAAAATTGTTTATTGTCATTCTTCAGGCTATTTGTGTTGTGGACAATGAAATAGGATGCACACTAAACACAATTTAAAAAAGGTTATTATACACACACGCTATGAAAATAAAACTCTTTTTTTCTCTTTCAACATTTATCAATGCCGTTAAAGGTACGGTATGTAAAGTCAAAATACATCTTCGAATCAGTCATGATACAATTATGTGGAGACTGGATATAAATTAGCAGTCTGACAAAAGTTTTGAAATGAGAATCATGATGAGCTCATATCCTCGGAAATCTGCTCAGAATATTTCCGCTGTGGTGTGTTATATACAGTACATATGATGGATAATAAAATGTAAATGTATAGTTTCTGCATCTCATGTTTTGGGGACAATAATTGATCTTCAGAAGCAAATCTCCTGCCTCAGCCTCAGTGGTCAGCGGTCTGTCTGAAAGATCAGAGAAGATCCTGGAAGAATGGTAAATCCTTATGTTATCAGTCTTCATGTTGAGGTTATTGTGTTATGTTGTGGGATTTTCTGTGAGACACTTTTGTCCTTGTTGTCTGTAGGGGCTTCGCTCACAGTCACACGGCTCTTCTGATGCTCAAGAGAGCCCAGAAGATGAAGTCAAAGAAGCAACAGCACAAGAGAAGTGGAGGTGAGTTGTATAGGTAAAAATCAATATTTGATCATTGTATTTATTGTATGTGCCTTTTTTCTGGTGTGTGTGCTTGTGTGTTTCAGGTTAAACATGGTCATTTTAATACATCATTGTTACAAAGATTAAGAAGGCAGATATGGTCGGACGCTCTCATGGTTTCCTTCCTGAATATCCCTCACAGCACAGAAGGAGCTGTGAAGACATAAATCCATTTCCTAAAAGGGAAAAAAATCCAGACTAATTTTTGCTTCTTTTCATTCTTGTCTTTGTTTCTTCAACCGAGCTCCAACAGCGGCGAACCTTTCCACCTCGTGTATGTTAACGAGCCATAACAGACAGCAGAAGCCAGGGCCTGTCGCCTCTCGTTGGGCCTTGTTTGAGAGCCTGCAAAGGAAATAACGATTGCCAAGCAACCTCTCGACAAGTCATCCCGTGATGATTTTCATTACGATTCATTGTAGTTGTTGAGCGCGGCTGCAGTGAAAGGTGACCTCACCTCTGCTCCGCTCCAAGAAACAGTAGTCCTGCCACGGTTATCATGCCACGGTCATGTAGAGGGAGGCTGCTCTTTGATCACAATTGCAAATGCATGATTCCAATAGCAGGGCTCTTGTCATGTTGCTCCCCCAACACACAGGTCTATGTCTGCACTAACTCCTAATGGCATCTGCCTCAGTGGAACCAGAACACTGTTTTCTAATATTTTCCGAATGTTGCGTTCTGGTTTTCTGCTTCTGGTTTTAGGCCTGCCTTGTCCTTCTTTGACCCTCTCTCTCTTATTCTTTTAGATCCCTCTGTCCGCCTTGCCTTGATCAGAAAATGCAGTTACCAGCTGGGCCCAGTGGAGGCATGGAACAGGCGAGCACAACGCAACAGAAATGATATCAAAGGTGGGACACGCTACACACTTGGTTACTTGTCGATACTTCCGTGAATACTTTTTTTTTTTTTCTCCTGAAAAGTCTTTCTTGGCCCGACATGAACATCTGCACAGATCGGAGGCGTGCACTGCACACAGCCAGAACGGTTTTAACTAACGTGTGACATTCTTTCTTCTTTCTTATTGTCATCGGTGGTAAAACAATCTTCAAAAGAGTACACAGGTTGACTGTGGTGTAAAGTAGTTTGATAGTCTGAGAAGAGGCAGATTTCTCCCGCCATCTTTTTCTGCTGTGGCCTCCTGCCCTGCCCTGAGGTGGAGAGATGATTTGGCATTGTGACGTCCACAGCCAGACTTAAAAGGGAGGGAAGAGCTGGAGGGAGGGCAGGAGGGAGGACGGGGGGAGCCGGCTTTTATCATGAGGGCCTGTCTCCATCTTTCCTCTGCACCCCACCCCCACCTCCACCCACCAGGGTCAAGGCCTCACATCCAGAGAGCACGACGCTCGCGGTCATCCAGAAGTCAGAGGGACGCTGTAGCAACAGTGTTTGCCACCAGGCAGCGAAGTGACCGGTCCCTTTCTGGTCCAAGTCCAGTGCTGCCCTAAGCACGAAACACCCCGTAATTATCTGTGGAGAAATACAATATGTTTGCTTGTCATTTCATGCTACATGTTTTAAAAAAATGGAACAAATTGTACCTTCGCCTTTGGGATGTTTTTTGTTCCACTTCATCTCTTTTGGGTGGATCGCTTTACTAATTTGTTTGTAGAATAGTTGTGAAGAAGTCTTGTTTCCCTTAAATCTTATTCATTGCTGTGCAGCCAAAGATCAAGCAACACTTTATTTCAATGTTTTCAAAGATTGCTAAGATTTTTTTTTTTTCAGCAGCCAGTAATTTGCCAAACTTACAAAACGCTGGAGCCTTTATCTTTAGCATTTGGTCGATGGCAGTTGATTTTTCCCAACTATGAAATTTTTGTCCAATAATTTATTTGTATGACAACAGCATGAACTGCAGGTGTATTGTGTCAACTTTCCAGCACTGATTACTGACACTGGAGTTGTGGCTGAGCACAATATAACTGTGGATAAGCTCTCAGCCAACTGGCAGCCGAGGACCAGCTCCATCCAAATGACCTATTACATTACAACAATATTTCCAGTTCTGTTTCTTCCCAGTTTTCTTATCTCTCCTCTCCACCCATGTCTTGATAATTCATCAAGCAGGACTGGTGTTCTCGTGCAATGGAGTGAAGCAGCTACATCAGCTGATAAAGTAACGGGGGTCACTGGTTGGGACATCACCCTTCTCTCTGCTTAATATCCTGCGTCCTCGGTCGGTTTTCTGATCCGACTCAGAGGGATCCTGTAAAATGCGTAACTTTAACCGGCTCGGTTGTGGAGGAGACGACTCCCGCTGTCTTTTTACAGGGTGACCGTGTGGCGGCGGCGACAGCGGCGTCAGAGGTGGCGTGTCGCTCACTGGCTCGCAGTGCTGTGATTCCGGGTCTCTGTAAATGGGCCAAAACCAGCCTCCCCTCTTGCTCCCCTGTTCCTGACCTGTGGAAGGCACCCCCTCCTCCGGATCCATCCCCAGTGCCCGGGGCCTAGCCAGCCCAGCCCAGCCCAGCCAGCGCTCCCCGACAGGGGCTAACGTTTCAGGCTTTGAGTCAAGCCCCTTCTGGAGGTGATTAGCCCCAAACCCATGACAGATTCTTTCCAAGATATCCGACGCGGCGTGTTTATTTTATCCGGGCTCTTTGTGTGGATGTGCTGGACATGAGTAACCCACTTGAAATGGGTATCGGCTTACATACCCAGAGAGGGAGATAGAGAGGGAGAGAATGGAGCAGAGCCACAAGACATTTTCTTTTAAAGGCAAAAAAATATAGAAATACGTTTTACTTTTTTAGATGGTTTGTATTGTCAAGTGTCTGTGAGCTGCAGATGTTGAAGATGTTGTATGCCTCCGAGCCTTTCTCCTTGTTTCTCCTCTTACTTTCCACCAACGCCTTCCACTCAGCCCCCCCCAACCCCCAACCCCCACCCCCAACACACACACTCTTCCAACCTCCTTCTTCCATCCAAACTGAGATCCAACCCCACCAAACATCCGTCCTCATGTCAGAGGGACACGAGGGTATATATTTTTATTTCGGCCTGGAACCCCTACCTCCCGAGCACTTAACTCGATTTCACACTTCAAGTCATCTACAAAGTCCAACTGAAATGCAATCATCTTGTTTATCATTCATCATCCAAACTAACTTAATGTCAGACTATTTACCACCATTCATATGCATTCAATTTCTCCCCTGTAATCTCAGAGCCTCTATTTATGTCAGGCAGTGGCGCTCTCTCCTCATAGTATATGTTTGAGATGCACTGGCACTCACAAAACAGACACTCAACTAAAAACACAGAGTTAGGATCCTCAAATTTCAGACACGCTCTGATCTTCTTCCACTTTGCAAATGCCATGAAAATAGGATTCTCAAAATGGTTTTTGTGGCACTGTACGAAACAAGGTAAGCGTTAGTCCTAGCTTAGTTTTCTTTATGTGGCAAGTTTCAGGTTTTTCAGAGTCAGTCTAAAGTTTCATAAGCAAGTCTGTCAAGTCTCTGAATGCATTAACATGACAACGTATGTTTTTACAGAGTTGACGAAAGGTTGTTAAAATGCTGAGGTCTGATGATTAAAACATCGTTTTAACAAACCAAAAGTTTAGCCAAACTTACTTAGAGGAGAAAGTGAAAAGCTAATGTTTAATGCATCGAATGAAGGTTTCATCTGCCGTTTTTCTTAGACGAGTAGATTTATAGAATAGAACTTAGACAGTGAAAACCTCACTTAGTGCAGTGATTGGTGAGAAAGTAGGCCGGGTTTGAATGTCTCTCTCAAACTCCCAGTTTTCATATTTCGCACAACTGCTTCCATCAGTTTTTGTTTGTACAACTCTGCAACACTGAACGCTTTAAAGGACACGTTGTCCAATCCAGTCCAGACGTTTGCACTCCCATTTGTACGAATTATTAACGTCTCACCTCTTTGTATGACTGCAGGATTTTTGCCTCCCCTTCCAGTTTGGCTTTTGTCTTTACTCGTGATTAGAGGACATGTCACACTAGTTTGTTCCAAGCGCACTGAGACCTTAAAATTTGTCTGTTGTAAACATCTCTTTGTGTTTGAACTCACCTGCTGATTTGCTGACTCAGTCTTTGTGTGTGTAGTTTTACTGTGCAATTCGAAATTATTACCAACAGTACAAGCGGTTTGCTGTTTGTGTTTCTTGCCCCGTCCTCTACAAAGAATCGTCCCTTAAGATGACTGCAACACAAAGTCATCAACCCATTCATGGCATCATTTCTTCTTCGGCTCTGCGCCGGTGCCGATCTTTTGCCTGACCTTGTGTTGTTTGGAGCCTCCTTCCCTCCAACCTCACCAAGAAACCTCTCCTCCAGCCCTGTTAGCTGCAGGCTAAAACCCTCCACCTTCCTCCTCCCCAACTCTCTGATATGAAGTCAGAGTTGTCCCCTCCTCAGCAGAGATGAGATCGCTTAATGTGCTTAAGTGCCCCTCTTAACAGGCGTGACTCCTACAGGCCCCCTCCTGATGTCCTGGAGGAGTTCTGGAGGGGGATTCAGGAGGTTGGAGGGGGTCAGGAGGGGGCTTTGCTGGAGGGTTCAGAGGGGAAAAGGGAAAGCAGAGTCTCTTCATGCTACTGGAGTGCAGCATAAACTTTAAACTCAAGGTGATCGTCTTATATCACTGTACATTGTGAACATGTGTTGCTGCACATGCATTCAGCTCCAGGGAGTTCAGATTTATTGTCAGTCTTCTTCGCAGCTTTTGATCCTAACATATGAATGACATATATGAAACAGGTAGTTCAGAGCCCTTGCTTGGTCGAGTAAATGAGAAAGCTTCTGTTCAAAAACATATTCTGGCGTTTTCTGGACGCTCTGTGCCCTCGCTCTCTTTGTGTATTTTCAGCTTTGGGAAGTGCGAGTAGCCGTTTCCGGCCGCCCCGGGGGGAAGCATCTATCACTTGACATTTTTAGTGGGGGCTTCTCAATTAACCCATGAAAACTGTAAAGCTTTTTTTTTTCTCCTTTTACAGCTCAGCAAAAGCAAGTAAATGGCTTAAATAAATGCGTCATTAGTTCCAGCATTGGGCTGTCAAAATTCATTATCAGTTTACACCCATCTACGGCAACATTACTGTCAGCGCAACATAAATGTTTACTTTGAATTACGACCTTATTATGGGATTTCAGCAGAACTCGTAAATCAGCAGTCTTTCAGATTTCTTTCTTTAACAAACTGTTGGAACACTGCTTGGATTCAATTTTACAAAGAACCACAGGCCTCAACAATTGTTGGAAAAAAAATGGATCCTCTCCTGTTGCATCTTTCAGCAACTTTAAATGTATTATAGTAATGGCCCTGACTCCTCCAAACAAATACACCACCTTAAGCCCAAACATAAACACACAGAGCTTTGACCACTGATCTCTCCCAGCGCTGGAAACCCTGGCCGACTGTAATTACAGCGAAACATGTCAAACGTTGCTACAGATCAGGCCCGTGAGCTGTTTATTTGTTAAACTTGTACTTTGGCGAGCATCTGTTAACACAGCTCCTCCGCTGCAGTATTGATTACACCTCCTGCCATTTGGAAACACGCCAGCTTCACCCCAACTTTCTCTCATTAGGCAGCACGCTCATTCTTTGCTACCATTGTCATCGAGAATGTTACTGACAAGAGGAGCTGGAGAAAAAGGAATAATCGCCCGTGACGTTTTATTTGATGTTTTCTGTCGAGAGCAGTTGGCGAGGCCGAGCCGGGCCTTCAGCAGGCGGAGAGGACGGAGCGAGTGAAGCAGCAGCGAGTGAAGCAGCAGCGGGCTCAGCGGTGGCTGCACACCCAGGCTGCTCCGTCTGTCAGCGACTCAGAGAGGTGAGGCACTTAATGTGGGTCAGAAGGTGGTGTAGGTGGCTGAGATGGCTTTAAAGGGTTGTTTCACCAAATTACAACATTTGTAAAAATTTCTTCACCCCCTGGTAATATCCAGCCTTGGCGTCATTTCTTAAAGATCCCCTCCAGAATATTTTTTCATGTTTTAAGACATGAAAATATTGAGCTTGGAATAATAATTTGCAATAGGTATAGGTTTTCCACAAAAAAGTTCAGTTACCTCTTTCTTAAAGTGTAAATGCCTTCATTCATACCTTCATTAAATCATTTATGAATATGCAAATATTTTTCATTTCAAAAGTTTAAGTACAAGACGCAAATTCAGTCTTTGTATATTGAGAGTCTAATTGTTTATTTCTCTCAAATTGTTTAGCTGGTAATTTTCAATACATTCTTATAAAATTATTTATGCAGCACAGATTCTTTTTTTAATGTTGAGGGGCAAAATACCACCAGACTGCTGAAACAGAGGCAGTGAGCATGCAGGCCTGTGTTAACCTCCACCTAACTAATAGACATTAAGATTATCATACATGGCATCTGTGTTTATTTTGTGATATGTCAGAGATAATTGCATCGAACTGAAAAGGGGAAACTGCTGAATTGATTTGAAATACTCCGAGCGCTGACGGCCCAAATGTTTGGTCTTTTTTTGTTATCGTCTCCTCAGTGTGCATTTCTTACCCGAGATCAGCTCAGACATTCTGAATGGAGGCAGAGTGCAGCTCGTGGTGAGTACGCTCCCCTCCTGTTTTCCCCTGCAGTTCATTCACTTCAGAGAATGACAGTGAATCTTGATTTGAATCTTTTCTGGGGGGCAGTTGCATGTATGTGAAGGTATGCAGTATTTACATTCACCAGTCAGAGTCCTGTCCCACGCTGTGGGTTCCCTCCCCTGGAGCCTGTCTCATCAGCTTCCATTTAAAGGAGGCAGGGGGGAGGTGAGCCTGAGGTTTAGCTCCACAGTGACACATTCAATTGGATCAACTGGCTGCAATTTCTTCATTTTACTTGCAGAAATCCCAGTGTCACTTTGGTGCAGTTTGCCTGGACCCCAGAAACGATACTGATGCTTGTGAGGTCTTTGAAGTTGGAAACTGCAGGTCTCCCCGTGCTGTTATAGAGCAGTTTGAGTTATGATCACTGGCAAGAGGAGCCGCCCTCCTCCTCCTGTTTCTTAGATATGTTCAGACTGCAGAGCCGCTGGTTGTTGAATGTTTTTCAAAATGCTGGACTGCTTGCGTGAGACGTGTCACATTGGGCCTCATTTATGTGTGTGTGTGTGTGTTCCTGTGTGTGTTCCTGTGTGTGTTTCTGTGTGTGGTGCGTGCAGGCGGATCCAGGATACACAGAACGTCTACATCACGCCAGTGGATTGTGGGCCAACAGCAGTTTAGCTGCCCAGCCTTGCAAAGAGAACAATTATCCTCGCAGAAACTCTTTGGGTCATGCAAGTGAGTCTTGTGAACTTCACAGTCGTTTTTCTACCCAAAATCACTCTGTTACTGAGTTTTTAACTGAACAGAATCTGAAAAAGCTTCATAAAATGTTTGGAAACACAACACTCAACTATCACCACAACCCTTACAGTCATTTATCAGAGTCACTGACTCTGTTTTTAACCTCCCCTCACAATAACTGGAAATCCACATAAATGCTGACAGACATTTACAGCCAGTGCTTAATTTCAAAGTTATTACTGATTCACTGGAAATTGTATATTATTGTAAACATGTTATATGCATAAATGCGCACATACAAAATTGCCCCTCAGAGACAAATAAAGTTTTTTGAATTGAATTGAATTCTTTATATGTGATTGTATGATATATAGACAGACAGATAGATACGTCCCATATATGTAGCAGTATGGTGATATAACATATGTAGTATATGTAAAACAAGTTAATTATGGCACTTTATCTAGACTGACATAAAAATATGTCTGTGTTTTTGCAATTAAAGAAAATTTGACAACTGAACAGTAACATAAAAATTAATAGTAACTATTAACACTTGCAAAAAGTTTGATGCTTAAACCCTAGAAATCATATGTTGTGATTGTATGTGTGTGTGTCTGTGTATACACCTGTACATTCAGCACGTGTGTGTATACATGTTTTTGTGTTTGCACACTTGCACCCATGGGTCTCGGGTCACACAGGCCTGAGTGCGCCGAGCCAGGGATAAATGCTGCTGCTTATTGAGCCCAGAATGAGTCCACCGGTCGGCCGCTTCGGGAGGGGAGGGGGGGCCACAAGGTCGGGCCGGGGACAGAGTGTCGTGAATTTCTCCTCTGACAGGAAACGGGCAGAAAGGAAAAAAAAAAAATCAGTCCTTTCAGTGAAGAATGACTGGCCCTTCTGTCAGGAGACATGGGGCTCAGGAGTTTGAATGACAAAGATACTACTGACAGGCTGAAAGCAGATGACCACATTAAACAAGCCCAGGAATCCCGGTGAAGGAGAGCCCTGTCCCCGTTAACGAAGCCAAATTGGATTCCGATGACGATTTCAAAATGATATCCACGAGGTGCAGCAGGAGCGTCGTCGTGCTGAGCAGGCAGACTGTTGTTCTCCTCAGGAGCCGGGACAAAGAAAGCCTCTTTGTCTGCACGGATGAAAACACCACTTATTGAAATTGTTGCAGCCAAATTGAAATATGAATGTATGCGTAAGGCAAGAGCATGTCTCAAAAAGCCAATTAGATAATTCATAAACTTGGAAAGATGGTTTACATCATCAAAACCTGTGAGGAAATGGGTCACTTGGGCAAAATCAGCGAATCAAGAAAATTGGCTAAAATCTTTTTCTGGTCGGCCCATGAGAGTCAGTAAAATGTTGGGACTTAGAAACTTGATCAAAACTTGTTTACTGGATCCTTCGCCTCTGAAGTGGCACACATACATCAAAGTAAAGGTTTAAAGTGAGAAGGTTCACTTAGTTTGCCACAGCAGTAAAGACTACATAAATACTCTATAACCTACTCTATAACCTATTGCAACGCGATACTCACCACTTGCTGGGACGGTGCCATAAAATGCGCTTCCAGGCTCACAAAATATTTTCATTACTTGTGCAGAGGAAACCACTTAAGTTGCAAATCTGCTCCCTCAATTTTGCCCGCCGCTCAACTCTAATGGGAGTAAAATGATGGAAAACAATTTGTTTGGTCACAGCGGTTGGGTCAAATGTGTGGCCGTTTGTTTGTCTCTGTACGTTTAATAGCATGACTGCGCAACATGCGTTGAAATTAGCAACACGTGCGTCGAGTTTTGCTTTCTGTTTTTGATTTAGAACAAATAATTGGACGAAAGGCCTTTAATAAACCAAAACTCAGCCGCCAAAGTCGGCCTAACATTTCTGAAAATAAACACAAAAGTCTGCGGTGGTTTATCTTTAAACTACATTACACAAACCACGAGGAGGAAAATCACAGCGTTACACTTTGGACATGACTTAAATCAGAAACTAGGATTAGCTGTGACTCGTGAGTGGATGGATATTCTATACAGTGTGCAAGCTGTGCAGACATTTGGAGCTGGGTCAGTACCTGCGAAGCGTCCCGGGCCCCCCACCTCCCCCAGAGCCCTCCCCGCTGTTCGGCTCCCTGTGTGGGGCGGCCGCGGAGACCGCAGGCCTGGGCTCTACACGTGGAACGCATCATGCCCGGTCGAAGCGCTGCCTTTGTTCTGTGTGTTTGGAAAGCTTTGTGCTGATCCCCAGGTGAAATGCAGGGGCCTCTGCTGCAGCACACGATGCTCCTGGGAGCCGCAGCACACAAACACAAACCTTACCTGCTCAGACTGAGGTCTTCAGATTTAACATGGTGCTGTCTGGAGTCTCCTGAGACAAGTACAAGTTTAAACTGTCTTATAGTAAAAAGTTCCAATACAAAATCCGACTTATTATAATTTATTATAAAATAATAAAGACTCAACCTTTTCATCATTCATTAAGATAAGACAAACCTTTATTCATCCCACAGTGGGGAAATTTGCAAAGCTTTTATATTTGTGACTTTTTTAAAAGCTAAATTCATACAAGGTTGGGTTTAATTGAACTCAATAGAAAAGCTTAAAAGTTTAGTTCCCCATCACGAAATAATGTTCTTCAGTATTCAACAGCTGATGCTTTGATAAATGGTGATATTGATCAGCAGGTCAGGAAACGATGAGAGAAATTGTTATGTTTCATTTACCACAAACGTGTTCTGGAGCACAGACTTCAATGGTGCCATTTACTGCAGGTTCATGGT
Organism: Holacanthus passer; assembly: GCA_025331565.1. Taxonomy (NCBI): domain Eukaryota; kingdom Metazoa; phylum Chordata; class Actinopteri; family Pomacanthidae; genus Holacanthus; species Holacanthus passer. Next base: position 884,034 of record JAFREQ010000130.1, read on the forward strand.
AGAAAGCTGGAATTTGGAAGATGACATTTTGACGGTAGGTCCTTCCAGAGAAAGATCCTCAGGTGTACAACAATTGATAAATGACTTATATGACAGCTGCAGCAAGTTTGTTTTGAAAAGCACAGGTGAGAAACATATTCTATAAGTTTGATTATTGATAGTCGATGTGATCAGGGATCATAAAAATGGCTGAGCAGACACAAAAAGGAGACCTGGCCTGCAAAAATCCAGTAAAATCATTACTGACAAGAGACAAACTGCGAGAACTGCATGAATGAGTGTTTGACTTCCATACATTATCTAAACAGCACAAATTGTATGAATAACCATTTAACGTGTAAGATGGATTGAATTTACGCTGCTCGATTTATTTAGGAGATACTGACACGTTTTCCTTCTGTGTCTCCAGGAGAAGACGTTCCGTCTCCGAGGCGAGTCGCGTCTGCTCCGTCAAAAAAGGAGCGCATCTCCTTCCGAGACAACCCTGTCCAGCTGAGTGGCGGCTGGGGAGGAGGCAAGAAGAGGGGCAAAGTGCACAAGTAAACTCTTCTACAGCCACGTCACCTTTTGACTTTTGACTGTCCTCGCCCAGGTGGACGTAAAGGCAGAGACGTTTGACCTTCTTCCTTCTTCTGACACAAATAATGCAGCACTTTCAGAATGTATCAGGACATTTATGTTTCCTTTAGATGCAACATCATGCTAACAAATACCTGTGTTGAGGTATTAACGTGTATTTCTGCAAAAAAATACACTAATGTCATGATTTAAACAGATTTTTCATGAAGAAGATGTTATTTATTTTTATTTAAAACGCTGTTTTATCACCTAAATTGCTGAACCCTCCCGACAGCTGTTCTCTTTAAACTGAGCTGAAAACTCGAGCTCCGTCTCCTGAAAATTAATTAAGACCAATAGGACCTGGACCAGCCCAAATATCTTCAGGCACTTCCACTGTGTTGTTTCTGCTCAAGTGTCAGTGCCTGAACGCGGTGGCTGCCAACCAGCACCGGAACACAGGGAACAAAAGCACAAAGCTTCACCAAATGATTGACTTTATGTGCAAATGATGGCAGAACATTTTAATACCTGATGTTTCTGAGGATGCTGCACTGTTGTTTCTGTGCTGATTTACTCTCTGGACAAAAACGTAGTGATTACAGTTTGCAGCCGTGGGAGGAGGTTTGATTTTCCCACTCTGCTCTTAAGAGTAAAGTTTAATAAAGCCCGAGTGTAATTTCCTCGTTCTGTGGCTATGTTTAGCTCCTGCTCGCCAACAGTGGGCTGGAAATTTCTGCTTTTACGAGCCGAGCACAAACATTGGTGTTAGAATTAGCACGGTGTTTTCTTTATTTTCTATGGTGGCTCGTCGGGCCCGTCTGTGTATTTGAATTTGGAGAGCCGAGGCGTCCGTCCGCAAACGCTGCCCTACCGGGGGCGGCGAACCTCTCGCAGGCTTGGAGGTTCCTCGCTGCTCCACCGCCTGGAAATGATAACTTAATGAATGTCAAAACAAAGCTGCTGAGTGGCTCCCTGGCAGGAAATGCACGTCTGTCTATTTACTTTCCTTCTATCTTTCACTTACGCATGTCTGGAGGGTGTGTTTTGACTGTACGCGAGCTGACGGGGATTTTTGTCTCGCTGAGCGGCGTATGCCAGAGATGTGGTGGTCCTGCCCACTCGGGGGCTGTTGTGAAACCCAAGAGCGCTGTCCTCCTTCAGGGGGGGGAGACTGAATCTTTAGGCGCTCTTGTCAAACTGTCATTACACAGCTGTGATACTGGAGGATTCAGATTTTTATTGCACAACACGAGCAGAAAAGAACGATATATTCACATCTCGTCATGAGTGTCGTTTTGTTGACACAAGTTCAGATTCGTCCAAAGTTCTTTTAGCTTCTGAAATCATATTGTTAAACCGTCGTCCACCAGTCTTCATTAGATTTGTTTACTTTTGAGTTATAGGTAAATTATATGTAACCTAAGACATGTAAAATCCGTTGCCTGCTGAAATGAGGCCTCCACCACACATTTAGATAAGGCGAAGAATGTCCGTCTCGGCCCGGACTGCCCCGCCGGCCTGACCTCAGGCCAGCAAATGCTGTCAGATGGAGTCTGGCAGAGGGAGGCTTTGTGCCTCCAAGTGCTTTTTCTGCAGATGCGTTAAAGAGCCGTAACATGTGCTTTTAAGATTTAGCAACAAATTATATGTACTATACATTTTTACTGACCATTTCTGAATGCATGCGGTGCAGTTTGAGATTTTTGTAAACGATTCCAGGCAGCCATTGGTTTCCATTCATTTCCATGTGTTTGAAAATGAATCAGCAGACTCTTGAAACTTTTCTGTCACTGTTATATCATCATTGCACTTTATGTAATAGAAAATGTAACTTTAGAAATTAATGCAGACTGACAAAAATGTGCTGATGGATTTTTTTTTATATCATATGTAAATTAACGTCTGCCTGGAAAGATTATAAAATCTTTACAATTCAATGAGCTTGCAAAATGATTCACTGTGATGTGAACAAATCGTGACGGCACCACACTGAGGCATGAAGTGATGAAGACAGTCGACATACAACAACCTACAGCACGTGTGTGTGTGCAAGCAGCGTGACGTACTGACTGAAATGTGGTTTCACTGCGGGGGGAGGGCAGCTGCTTTAAAACTCTGATAATGTGCTTTTATATTTATTATTCACGATTAATAAATAATTCAAAGATGAACGCAACAACTGGAAGCAAACTTTACAGTTTTTCAGAGCTTTGTGGCTTCATTAAGTCTCAGCACTGGAAATATTTCAGAATGTAAAATAACCTTAAAAACACTTACTGATGCAAAAAGTGACATGAGACGTTCTTTTCTCATTCATTTCTGCCTCGTGACACAACGACACAGCTCCTTCCGCCAAAGTAAAGAAACTGGAAATGGGTATAAACTGTGAGGAATGTGCACGCTCTCCTGGAAACGACCTGAACCCGGCTTATAAAGAAATTCTGAAGAAACTCACAAACTCTTCTGAACTGGACCCGACTGGTAAAAGTCAAAGCTAATTTATTTCCTGAATGAAAACTGCTGGCTTCTAATATCACTGAGATGGAAACCGGTCGGAGTCACTCTTTACTCGGGACTGATGAGGTTTAGACAAATTAAAAGATTTAGAATGAAGAGATTTAGGAACAGAATCACTTAGATTTGTCAGATGTTTTAGATCTTATCTCTGTCATTTTTACACAGACACAGAGGACATTTATGGAACACACACACACACACACATAATTTACACATCTTATGGAATAAAAGGAATTTACATTATGAAATGTGCATGTTTGTACACACACACAAATCTTTTTTGATATCTAAATTTTTATGATAAATTCTTTCAACTGTGTTTTTATGACAAAGTCTGATCATATAGTATAATTGCAGTGAGATTATGTTGAGATCTGATCGATGATTTATTTTTATTGGATCTGCAGCAGAAGTATCTCCAGGTTCGTCTAGTTGGTGTTTAAATGATGAACAGCATTTTTTTTTTTTGCTTCTGGATTCAACAATAATGATTTTAAAAAAAAGGTTTATACTTGAACTGTTTATGAGCCTGTTTTGTTATTGGTGCTTTATGTGTCGTCTTGATAAATTACATTTTGACTGATTTTATCTTTTAAATGAAATAAATAATGAAAGCCATCAAAGCTGAATCCACCAGTCATTGAGGTTTCTGGCTGTAAATTATTTTAGAATGAAAACCATTTTATAATATATATTTTCTAAAACGTGATGGTCTCACCTCGTTTTTGTTAAAGTGTCCATATGAACAAAATCTTTCTCTATTATTATTTTATTGTTATTAATGTTTACCTTCGCCTCGAATCGCAGCATCTGGATTCAGTCTGCCCGACCTCGCAGGCGGCTTGGTTCTGGTTTCAGTCATAGGTGACTTGTATAACATGTCGACTTGAACCCAGATGACTCGGGTCACGTGACTGGAGCGCCGAGGCCTGTCAGGGCTCAGGAATGCCTGACTCCTGGAAAAAACAAAAGACAAACAAACAAAACGAAAACAAACTTTTAAAGGCACGAAACGAGCTGCTTTCACTTCTCGATGTTCGGCTTGGCGAGCCAAACGCTCCGCAGACTCCAGTGACATTCATAAGCTCCACACAATTTTTACTTTTGGGAAAAATAAACTTTTGCGTTTCGTGGCTGGCAAAGGTCTGAAGACATTTCAACAGATTGAATTAGACCCAAGCGTGGCTCCGGGCACCATGATGTCATGTCGCTGCCTTCTGAAGTGGCACGTTTTGGCCTCTCAGACTCGGCTCTGGTTGTGTTGGACTACGATCACTCACATGAGGACTGGAGCGAATGATAATGAGTTCAGCTCGGTCTTATTTTGACCATGAGAGCAACATAACGTTATAACAAACTGGCAGAGCGTGTTTTCATGTGAAGGTGAGGATCTTGGTGGCCGCGGCGAGTCCGACCGACCGGCCCGAAGGTGGCCGAACGCTCCGGCTCCACAAACCCACGCTGCATCGATGCGGCAGGAATTTCCAGCCCACCAAACCACAGTGAACTTTTCACATTTTCTCCTCAGCGTGAGATGCCGTGCGAGGTCATCTTAGAGGCCCAATAAGACCCCCCCCCCCCCGCTTCTTAAGAGCACCTCTATTTATTTTCATTTTTTCTCCACCGAGGTCCAGGTAACTGCCGCTGACCCCGGAGCGAACCGGAGCCGCAGGCGGCCGAGCGTCGCAGGTGGTGCAGCTCTGGGTGGAGACGTGGAGATGGGCTCCGGTTCTTTGGTAACATAAATCCTCCAATAAGAAGCCATGGAAGCGGGGCACTTCCTGTCCTGTCTGTTGAGGCCTGTCTGCTCCTGAGGGCTGAAACCTTCCTGCAGGAGGATGTTTGCTCTTTAGCTCAAACAAGAAAAGGGTCAATGCTTCATCTGCAGCACTTTTCAAATATTAAACCTGATTGGATGTTATTTATTTTCACTGAGGATCAGAGAAACGCAGCTCTTGTGTCTTTTAGAATTTTTTTTGCAACTGATTTTTTTTATTTTATTTTAATCCCACAAAGTGACAAAATCGTATGAATAATTTTGCAAACATCTGAAATCCCTAAATTTCCCTAAATTGAATATTAATTGATTAACAGACATGCGCACAAGCGTCGAGCGTCGGCGGAATTAAACTCACGCAAAATGAGTCAGAATAAATGAACGTTTTTATCAAGTTCTTCGATGCAATTTTTTTTGTAATTTATGAGCAAAAAACAGGTCTAATTTTGAAAACTCTCAACATATGAAATTTATATATTTTTGTCAAACTTTTAGGGCTTGAATTAAATCCCTCCAATGCGCCTTCAGCCTGAAACATGCGCTCGAGTTCAAAACGAGTTAAATGTGAAGCAAATGATGGAAAATAATTTCTTTAAAAGGGAGAAATTTTGATCTTTATTTTCTTTAATGCGCACATGCAAACACATTTTCTCTAAGCAGCTTTTTTAAACAGAAACATTTTCCATCCTAGTTTTCTCTGATTAAACCTTAAAAATGTATTTGACTTTTTTTTTTTAATTTTAAAATTTGTGTCATGACTTGAAATATGTTCAACAAATTTGGCCTAATCATTAAAAATAAAAATGAGTTAGTCTAACATGAAGAATAATCATTCAAATGAAATAAAAATAGAGTTTTTTTTCCACATGAACTTTTCATTTTTCTGAACCTTTATGTCGGTGTCCCACAGGTCACAGGCTCAGGTGAGCTCAGCTGCAGGTAAACGTCTCATTCTGAGTCTGAACTTGCTGCAGATGAAACTTTCCTGTCTGGATCTTCAGGCTGCTGCTGCTCCTGGTTCAGGTGGTGGGAGGAGCTGAGGATGAGGAGGAGGAGGGGGGGGGCTCCTCCAGGATCTCTTTGGGGCTATAAAGACTTTGTGCCTTCAAGACAGAGCAAATTAACTCCATTGGCGAATTATTGCCTGCGATTAGTTCCTGCTTTTTTTTTTAATGGTGCCATCTGATTAAAAAGCGATGGAGTACATGGAGGAAAAGTTCGCGTTGAAGAGCCCGGCGATGAAGGCCACAGATTACTACATGGACCAAGTCATGGAGAGCCTGGACGGAGCGCAGTACTTCACCAAGTCCTCCCCGAAGTGCGTGCAGGCCTTCGGGCTGCAGAGCGCCGAGCACCGCTCCTCGCCCTGCGGAGAGCAGAGCGGTGCGTAACTCCGGCACTTTTCCGCAGCGACACTGCGGCTTTCCGGCAGCTTGTCTGCAGCCTGAGGGACATTTAACACTCAGCATGTGTCCACAAGTTTCATTCAAGCGTGTCACTTATTATAGATGTGGTTTCTTCTTCTTTTCTCCTTTTAAAAATAGACGGTTCTAGTGAGAGACGCTTCAAGGATGAAAGTTGACCTATAATGTTTTTCTTTAATAGCAGATTTGCATCATCCAGATGTATTTTTGTGCATGTGTAAGAAACGATTCCCTCCTCTCCCTTCCAGCCGGGTTCGGTGTGCCAAAGTCGGAGGAGGACTCTCTGCACCCGGAGCTCGGCTGCTGTCCTCTGCGCGCCTCTCCGGTGCCCAGCGCGCAGGACAAGACGGACCTGGACGACATGGGGGACAAATGCGACAGCAACGTGTCCAGCAGCAAGAAGAGGAGACACAGGACGACGTTCACCAGCGCGCAGCTGGAGGAGCTGGAGAAGGTCTTCCAGAAAACCCACTATCCAGATGTGTATGTGAGGGAACAGCTGGCGATGAGGACGGAGCTGACGGAGGCCAGAGTGCAGGTACAGCTCGTCCTGTCTGTGGAGGACAGGAGGGTGACGTGAATGTGGAGCAGCAGCTGTGCGTCAAGGTCCAAACCCATCAGTGTGGCTCTGACAAAACAGGCCACAAAAATGTGTTTAGGAATTTTAAAAAAATGTCACTTTTATTTATTTATTTATTTTTTACTAAACTAGTGCAAAAATGATTAATTTTATAATATAATATTTTGCAATAATAATAATAATATTTCAGAAGGATTTTGGTTGGACTCTTTGTCATTTTGTCACTTTATTTGAATTGATTTAATGTTGATGTTATTTCCTCCTTTTGTCCAGGTTTGGTTTCAGAACAGAAGAGCAAAGTGGAGGAAAAGAGAAAGATACGGGCAGATCCAACAGGCCAAAACTCACTTTGCAGCCACCTACGATTTATCGGTGTTACCGAGGACAGACAGCTACACACAGGCAAGATGTCCAACTTTCTATTAGAGATGTCAAATAATGGGAATTTTAATTTACTATAATGCTCACAGAGATTCTTTCCCAAAATACTCAGCTCACGCAAGACACCACAGATTCATGCTCATGTCATCGCTGCTCTATTAATCACTTGTTATGAGAGTCGTCTTCAGATAAGAGGCCGATCGGAGCCTCTGTGAGGTGTCACAGCTGGATTAATGGCCTCAGATCAGATTTCGTGTCAGCCGCACATTCGTCTCGCCGTTTGGACAAAGGTCGGGTTTGAGATGAGGTGAGAGGAGACGCGGGGTGTCAGGAGCTGAGCCGAGGCCTCTTCAGACGCAGCTCCTCGGACGAGCGAGCGTCGACGTGTTTGAATTCAAAGGGTGAAAAAGCAGAAGAGTCACAGCTCGGCGTCGATCAGGCCAACGACCAGGTCAGAAATGTGCTGGACCGAGTTCTTCACACATGTTTCTGATAGCTGCTCCTGGAGTCCAGCCATGCCCCCTTTTCCTCACAGCTCCTCCAGATGACTGTCATCAGCCGGACCGTCCTTCACGTCCCGGCTCTGCTGCGGCTCTGCTGTCCTCTCCCTACAGACACTCGACATAGATTACATAGTTGTGGGTTTCGTGTTGTCGACGATGAGGTTTTGGCCAAAATTGTAGCTGTTTGAGCCGAAGACTGAGGCCCGGCTCCGCGATGGCACATTGTTGACAGGAAGGAACAAGCTGATTCTCGAGCTACAAACATATTTCCATGCTAGAAAATCAGTTTATCTAACTGGCAAAGTGGAGTCTGTAACAAACCACTGCTGGTTTGTGGCGTTTGTTGAAAATGTCTGTGAGCTCTGCTTTGGAAAAACGAGTTGAGCCAGTTGGTTCAGTCTTTAATTTTGTGAAGATGCTGCAGCTTTATTTGTTTGTTGACGTAAAATTTATGGAACTAATTTGATGTGTTTGTATTTTTCCTGAAACATCACTCGTCGTTCACGTCGAGGGGAACAAAGCTTTAGTGGCTTCGTTTTGACCAAATACAGGAACAAATGAATTTTCATGCCGTTCACATGCTCCTTCCGTTGGCCCGTCTCCTCGGTTTGACTGAAGTCTTGGCAAACGAGGCCGAGCGAGCTGCCTCAGAGTGAATGAAGGGATTCGAATCTGTCACTTCAGTCTGTGTTTTGTATGAAAGACGACATGTTGTTCTGTGGAGGCCTTTAGAATCAGTCACGTGCTGTTTGCTCATCAGATGGGATCTGTCTCCTCTGTCTTCTCTTTGATGATCGTCTTATAAAATGGCTTCGTGACACGTTTCTGATGAATTTTGAAAATATGTTAACTCCTCTGAAATCATCAGACGTCGTGTGTCCAGTTTGGATCTGTTTGACCCCATGTTTCCTCACTTTGAGTTTCGTCGATCTGCGCTGACAGTTTCAGATTTTAGATTTCTGCCTCCAGCCGACACAGTGGAGGTGAATGAAATGTGTAATGGACAGACAGATACTTCAAACTGGGACAAATAAAACCAAAACTGACTGCACGTCCAGATGGAGCGAAGAGAGAAAAGGTTTTTATAATTTGGGGAAACATCACTTTTCACAGTTTCTTTCCTATATAAGATTTATTTTTTAACACTTAACATAATATTACTCGTTTTGTACGACTCATCGTTATATTATCTGATCTCATCTTTGACCAAACTCCATCTACACTGGAGCTTTATTTTCAACATCTGTGGTGTTTTTTTGTAGCAATTTAGTTTCTAAATTTCTATAATTTTTATTTTTATATAGGACTTAACTCTGTTAACTGTTTTCATCTGAGCAGGATGGTTCAGTGTTTGAAACAGGCCCAGACTTTTTCCCAGGACCTGAACTGAAACTGTGGCCAAAAGCAAACACCTTTTCCATTGTACTGTTTTGTATTGTTAAGATGCAAAATGGTACAAGGATCCAAAATTCCTGTGATTAGAGACTGACTTCCTGTCACTCAGCTGCTGAAGCCAGCCAAAATAATTAATCATTAGGAGTCCGACCTATTTAAAGTGCATTTTACCTTAAAAATTAAAACAGCACAAACAGTGATTATATTATAATATTTTTTAATTAATCAAATAAAGAAACATCTGATCGGCCAAATCGAACCTGACGATGAGAAAATTTTGGCCCGTGAGCTTCACTTTGGGAAACCCTGGTTTATCCTGTGTCGTTGAAATCTTTGTATCTTTGTAAATTATCCATCTGTTAAAAGTAATTTCTGCTCCTCCTGAAGGTCCTAAAGTCCTTGTCCCTGGCATCTAAAACCTTCTTTCACCCTTCAGATTCCCAACAACCTGTGGCCGAGCCCAGCTCCCGGCGGCTCCGTGGTCTCCTCCTGCATGCTGCCCCGGGGCTCGCCTCCCTGCGTCACTTCCTACTCGCACTCCCCTCGCTCGGCCGGCGGCGGCGCCGACCACGGCTACGTGGGTTTCCCCAATCAGCAGAACCAGTTCGGCCACGTCTCCCTCAACAACTTCTTCAGCGCGGACTCCCTCCTCACGCCGGCCGCCAACGGTCACCACGCCTTCGAGACCAAGCCCGAGTTCGAGAGGCGCTCGTCCAGCATCGCCGTGCTGCGCATGAAGGCCAAGGAGCACACGGCCAACATCTCGTGGGCCATGTGATCGGGGCTCCACGTCCATGTCTGGACAGTCTGGATAATGTATAGAATTCAACTGCCCAAAGAGTCTGACATTCAAAACAAGCTGTTTGTCTCCCACAGGTCAACGACTTTTCTTTCATTTGTTGTTGAGTGAAACTCTATGATATTTCACAATCTTACTGTCCTGCATCATGTGACTCTCTGACCCAAATTATATCGACTGAGTCAAGAAAACGGGTCTGAACAAATGGAAGAACTGTCAGGATTTGTTCTCCGCGTTTTCTAAAAGCTGCAGGTTAATAAGCTGAAGCTCGTAACATAAATAGCCATAATGTTTCTGTCTGAGGCCGAGCTGCAGTCGGGCGCACTGGTTCTTTCAGCAGACGATCACATGGGCAAAGACACTTGTTCAAAAGGCGGCGAATGTCTCGACCTTCATGTAGCTTCACTAAAGCGACACGCTCACATCTTTCAGGGTCACGTTCAGTGTGTTGTGCTCAGATCAGACTGTTGACTCGTGGTCTGTGGAGGCGGCGTGACTGACAAACAGCTTGTTTTTAACGGGGGTCAGGAAGTCGTCAGTGTTGACACGGGGAGGCGAAGACGAACTCCAGGCTCCGGCGGGGTTCGGTCCTGGCCTCACGTGGATCCGGAGAGAGCGGGTCCCAAACCACTACAGCATTTCCGAGCACTGTGAATAAGCTTTCTTTACATGTGCCTTTCGTCTTCCTCCCTCGATGCGGCTCGGGGCTGAAGGTGAGCGGCGTGGAGACGAAGTGACTCGACGAGCCGACGTGTCCGTGTGCTTTGCAGCAAAGCTCTATAATCTCTGTCGTCTGCCTCTGTGCTGTTTCACAGGTACACGAGCGGCAGAGGAGGCAGGTTTTAAAATGGTCTGTGTTGTAAATCTATGTGGTGAAAGCAAAATAAATGAATGTCACTTGATTCCAGCATGACTGTAATTTTTTACAGTGTTTTTAGGATGAGTCTGGTAAAATGTTATATTTTTCTTATTGTCAGCAAACGTCTGCGTTGTTGAGCTCTGTTGTCCAAAAACTATGTAACTGTATCAACTAATGTTTAACAATCTGCTGCTTTTTTACTTTTTCAGAAAGAAACTTCCCATTTATGACCAAAATTAAACTTTTTATTTATGACCTGTTTTTTCTTCAGTAGCAACCAAAGGGCTGGATCTGTGAAATGACAGGGGACTGATGCACTGTGGGTTTTGCTCTTTAAGCAGAAGCAGAATTTGCTGACAATAAGACAATTATAGAAAAGCTTTATATACTGTTTGAAGAGTTATCATAGTTTTATATTTAATAAAAATATATTTTGACCAAAAACTTTGGTTCCAAGAAAAACAAAGGTCTTTATTCACAGAACAGTTTCACCTCGGCAACTGACAGCTTTTTTATTATTCATTGAACATTCGGTTATTATTTTTTCATTATTTGAATTAATTATTTTTGATTATTAAAAAATTGCTCGTTTTGTCCAACCTACATTACAAACCTTCCAATTTTCAATTCACGATGATATAAAACAAATGAAAATATAGCAAATCCTTTAGAAGCTAAAAGCTGCACTTTTGCCCTTTAAACACTGTTATTCTGTCGTTTTCTTCCTGTCAGCAGCTCCATGACGAGACCAAAACAAACTGTGTCAGCTCGTCTCTCATTACTTTCCAGCTTCCCCACCCACTGTGGTGAAACTTTGAAAAATGGGTCACAGATATTTCTTTTTATTTTTAAAAATGGCTCCTAAAACAGCTGTTTCCTTAATGGAGGAGGAAATGATGCATTTGTTGGGGACTATTTTCAGCTGTGGATGAACACGCGCGTGCTGCTGTACTGAGTGTTTTTAATGGTTTTGGACACAGTGGAGCTCTTGGAAATGGGATTTGGATTCAACACTCGTTAGAAGGATCAGTCATCGTTCGACTCGGTCGTCACATGTTTGTTTGACGATGAGAAAAACATACAACATAACCGACCTCGTCCTTTAAACTCCATCCAGAATCAGGCCTCACCTTCGCAGTCTGGAAACAGTCATGTCAGCTCATTAAACACAGTTAATCTCTTCATTCATCAATAGTGGCCATTTCCATGAAACATGCCGTCTGTAATCTATCATACTGTCGTGTAATTGGGAGCATGTCTTCTTCGTCCTCCTCCGTTTCCTCGCTGACGTCAGCCCTTTGTTTTGCTCTGAGATCACAGCGGGCCGTGGATAGCATCTCAGGGAAACCCTCTCTATAGGAACGGTAGGCTTGATTCAATTAGGGCCCTAACTTGTGTCAGATGCTTCGGTCTGGAAACGAGCTCGTTTCCTCGGGCTCCTTCCTGAACCCGAGTCCGTTATCTGCTCGCATGGTAACACGGAGGCTTTGATCCTGAAGTGATCGTGGCGACGTTGCTGGACGTGATGATGATCCCGATCCTGCACCGAGGTGTTTCGCATGCATTCACCGCGTCGTCATTATTTTATGATATGATGAATAATTCTATGTTCATCTCTGTCTGCAGCGGGTGAAGATAAAGGAAGCTGAATTTTGGGGTTGTGCTTCAGGGGGTCTTTTCGTGCCTTGTTTGTGGATGACCCTTAAATAATGAGAGTGCTGCATCATGCAAATGCAACACAGCGAAAAGATTGTTGTTGCACTTCCATACAACTGCAATCAGTTGTTTCCCAAAAGTCCCAGAACCAAACATTAAAACCAGGTCAGAGCGTGAGCCGCCATCACGTCACTCGTGATTCTGCCGACGTTCCTGAGGAAGCTGTCGTCACCTGAACGTCTCCCGTTCACTCAAACACTCGTGCAAATGTTTGGGTGATGAAACGATCTCACCGTAGTTTGCATTATAGCTTCTACCAACACGTGATCTCTCCACGACTCTGACCAAGTAGTTTTAGTTGACTTGACTGCGTCAGAAACATTTAATAAGCTAATTGCGTTTGTTACAGTCATGAGTCGCTTTGGACGACATCGGCCGAGTGACATTTGTTGTTTAGGTACGAGGGCGTGTTTGTGAGGAGGCAGCTGGACGACTTTTACCAACACTGAATCAGAGAAGACGTGACAATGAAAAGTGAATTAATGAAACTTTTTGTGAAAGACTGAGCAGATGAAGTCAAGTTATAAAAGCTGTTTGTGTGGTATCATTCTCACTGACCATCCTTTAGTTAGAGGCTTTAGTTTGTTTCCATTTTGACCAGATTTTCTTCCGTCAGCAACTTGAAACACAGGCTCTGTGGCTCCAAACACTCCACATCCAGTGACATGATTTCTTCCTCTGCCTCTGATAAACATCCCTGTAACTAAACCTCCAATATTCTCTCCTGCATCCATCATCTTTTTTTCCTTCCTGTTATCTCCGTTTCTCTGCACCGCAGCGATCATCACAACCAGAGACCGATGCTCCTGCACCCAGGCCGGCATGCATGTGTACCGGTGTGTGTTTGTGTGTATGTGCAGAGAGAGAGAGAGAGAGAGAGAGAGAGAGAGAGAGAGAAAGCTCCTGCAGACCAGATCCATCAACAGCTCCAATGGGTTTGACCCTCTCAGGTTAACCGCAGCCATTAATATAAGAGCTTCCCTCCCCTGCCTCCCTGCTTCCCGCACTACCTCACATGGGGGAGGACAGACACACACACACACACACACACACACACACACAGGGCTGTTGACATGAAGAAATAGAGCCAGATCAAACGCTGTGGCGGCTGAGAAATGGAGCCGGCGGTCACGTATGTTCCACAGCGGAGATCTACACTTGCTGTCTGCCCACTGTTGTTATTCCAATCACTCAACATGGATGTTGTGCTTCTTCTCCTCCTCTGGAATGGATGGAGCAGCTCACCACCGGAGGACAGTTATTTCTCATGAGCCTCTCTTTGGCTCCGTGTCCTACTCTCTGACCCGTCTGCGCTTCTTAACGTCAGACTTTCTTCGTGAATTCAGGATGTGCTCGTCCTTCTGTTCACATACAGCTGATTCTATGGAGGATTCTATGTTAAACATTTATTAATTCATATTGTTAAAACAAATGAAAGTCAGAAATGAGGACCTGATCTTCTGTAAGCAGAAACAATGAAATCAGAATAAGTCAGCAGCAGGCCGACCTCGTGTGTTCAGTTATTAGTTCTGTCTTTCACATAGTGACTGAATTAAAGGACTTTTGTAGTATTGAAAACTTTTATTAATGCAATCTGAACACGAAGAGCCGTTTGTATTTAATGTAAATGAACAAAGGACGACTCTGATTTAAATATCTATGTATTTATGCGGCTCTGCCCTGTGACTGTGGCCGAGCAGAGGAGCGGACAAGTTTCTTATTCCCACCTCTGGAAGTCTGCACTGAAATATTTGCAAACCCAAATAATAAAGTCCAAAGATCCAGATAGTTTGGCCCTTACGCCCTCTAGTGGTTCGCTGTGGTGCAGGTACGTTGATGCATGTTACTGAAATCAATCAGTGTGTGAAGGCAGAATAAAATCCACAGGCCTCAGAACAAACACAGCCAAAACTTTTCACTTCTCACCTGATGCATTCTTCAAAGTACAGCAGGTTTCATCACACAAACAAAACCCACACAAATCATAATATCTCAAATCTTAATGTTCAGTCTCATCTACGTTTCATCGATTTAATGTTTATGCTTTTCTATATTAGTTCTGTTTTTTTAGCCACAAGTTGCTCGTCACATTCAGCAACTCTCATCACTACAAATCCCACCTTTAAAAAAGGCCGTGTGACACATGTTTGCAGGCGCATGTATTTTCTCAAACCATTTGTTAAAACAAAAAATCACCTTGTTTCAAATCTGCTCACAATAACAAGATTTTTCTCATATTTATAAGATATTTCATCATTATTATGAAACCTTCATTCTTTTGTGCAGTTAGTGTTATGAGAAATTTCCTCTCCTACTTTCTTATTTATTTTATTGCTCACATTTAAAATATGTATCCACAGTGTCAGTGGGTACATCTAAGTGTAAGTATAAGTGATGTATTATCAGATTATTTAACTTAATAAACAATGACACAGCATCAGTGTGTTTGGTCCAAGTTAATGTTAAGTAAACGTAGACGTTAAGACGTCTTAATATTAAAAGTTCTGCTTTCTCACAGCTATTTCTCGAGGTCATGAAAACATTATTTATCTCTTTGCTGCTGCACGCTGGAAATGTCCCTGTCGTGGGACTGATAAAGAAATATTTGATCTTATACTCACCAAACTACAAAGTGACAAGCTGACGTGTTTATTCAAATGATACAAACCGTCCTAATGTTTAAAAAAATCCCACCTTTGCCGTTGCATTGTTTGCAAGTTGAATGCACAGAAACTTCCTGAGTCTGAAAGTGAAGTCAGGTGAAGGAAATATTTAAAACCACCATCAGCTGCCAGTGGCTCAACCCTCGTCCCAGTTTTGTGTTTCCTTTTTTTCCACCATGTCCTGTTGTTCTGACATCGTTGTCAAAGTCTCTCCAAATCTACAAGTGCCTAATATCTCTGAGGAATCAGGGTGTGCAGCCAAAAAGGCCTTTCAGGAAGGTCCCTCATCGTCAGCGCAGGGAGGAAGCGGTCCACACCAGGCCCGAGGCGGCTCGCAAGAGGCCATTAGAGGCCTGCGGCAGGATGCCTCACAAATCCAATTAGGAAGAGCTGGGACTGGATGTGGACTCTCTGCTGCTACCTGTCAGTCAGAGCCAGTGTCCAGTTACCACAGTGGAATCTAAATGTGTGTGTGTCGGAGCTGGGTTCGTGTGTCTGTCTGGAGTGTGTTGATGTGCATCATGTGTTTGTGTGTGAGCAGTATATTGTTATGCATGTGTCGCGGTGGGAAAGCTGCCGGCCGGGTCCCTCGGTAAATGTAGTCCAATCCACCGTGACCGACGCAGAATCTAACTATGACCTCATCGCTGATGTCATCTCCCCGCTGTGCGTGAGGTTTGACTGACATCACTTGGACGCCGCTGCCACTCGATCATGAAGTCAGACGCCGACTGCTGCTACAGTATCATTAAGCTATTAACGATGTGACAGCATCGTTTGACTCAATTTTGCTCTAAGTGCTTACAGCAGAACTTCTCACATGTCAGTCAAACTGTGTTTTGGTTCTTTAAGGGCGTGAAGTTGAAGTTTGACTTTGTGTGGGTGGAGCTCTGATGGTACATGCTATACATGTAGTAGGCCCATGTATTAATCTCCTTTCTACAACCATGTGTTCACAAAGTGTTGAACCTCTCTCCATCCTCTCTGTGAACGACTGAGTCTTTCCAGGATGAACCTTTCAGACCCAATCATGATCCTATCACCTGTTACCAATCAACCTGTTTACCTGTGGAAGGATCCAAACAGGTGTTTTTGGATCAGTCCACAACTTTCACAGTCTTTTGTTGCTCCTGTCCAATTTGTTTGAAACTTGTTGCTGCATCAAATTCAGAAGAAGCAGATATTTACAAGAATCACTGAAGCTGATGACGTAATACACAAGTATGTGTCTCCAGTATATATAAATGCAAAGCAACTTCTTCATCATGAAAGACTTATTCGACACCAGGGGTGAAATTTTCCTACAATTTCATGCACAAAGTCATGCTCAGTTTAGTCAGGGAGCAGCAGCCAGCTTTGATTTCATATTTTGTGGCTGTGGGAGCATGATGCACCGAGGCTGAACATGGAAATGTGGAAAAATCTTTTATTAGTCATTAATAATGAGAACGGCAGACTGGTATCAAACAATGGCTCCTCTCATGTCCTTTAAAAGTGATGGTCTCCCCATTAAGTACTGACAGTTTGGTAGAGCTGAGAATCTCTAAGAGCTTTTCCCAGAAGGAAACTCCCACAAGTGGTCAAAAGAAATTCTCATCAAATCATAATTCATCATTACATGCTTTGGTGATGTCACTTTGAGGGATTGGTCCGTTGCTATTTTTCGATGCCCGTTTCTCTCATTGCAGTTGAAGTGGATCTGTAATCAAGCCGTGCTGATGGAAAGTGAAATGCACTCACTCCTTGAAAAGAGATTTCATCCCCTCTCTCTGTCCTCATCTCTCACTTCCTCTCTGCGAGCTGCAGACGGTTCTGGATATCGAGGCTCTGTGGGTTGGTCAGTGACCTGAGGCCCCATCTTGGTGTAAGATCTAAGGAAATATGTCGTATGTAGAGGCGACTTGATGCATTCAGCCTTTAACTGGAGCACTCGCACAGTGAGTCATCGATCCGTCGAGCAGCGTCGCGTCGGCTCTGACAGATGCTTCACTCATGAATATTCTGATCAGCCAACGATCAGGAACAAACCAACACTCGTGTGACGACACTAACGTGACGGTCAGTTCGATCTGGCCTGTGGACCGACAGGCTTGGTTTTCAGTAACTATTATTCAGACTGTGGTAACATCGCTGCTCATTTCTAAAGAGGAGGTCTGTCAAGTTAAGTCTTATAGATTTTATTCTGAGAACGACGCCTTCTCGATGAGTTTAGTGTCTCTGGAAGAACAGAACTCACCGTCCACATAGATCCTCTCTTGTTGTCTTTCGTGCTGTTCTGCCCTGAAGCTCAGGGAGAAAGTAAAAATCACTGTGGACGAGCGTTACCCAGAGATTCTGTCAATGGAGGAGGGGGCCTTTATTTGAGACAAACAGCCTTTAAGCATTTACTGTATTAAAAAACATCTGGTGTCTGACTTAAATTTTGATGGTTGAAGTCAAACTAAAAATAGGGAAAAGACCCATTTCTTCCATTTCAGATTTGAAGCTGTTGTACAAGAGGTGTAATTGAAAATCTGTGACTGGGGAGGATTTATGAAACTCGAGCAGTGTGATGGGTTTTCCACCTTGACTTTAAGGCGTAATGATACTGAAACTTCACAATTATGAGTTTTTTGGTTTCAACTTTAAACAAAACAAATTCACATAATTTCCACTTTTGGATGAACAATTTATCATTTCCTTCTTTGATGAATGGTGAAATATCTTCAACACCTCATCCAGTGAGTAATTCATATAATCTTGACAAACTCTTGTGTCTGTAACTGTGAAGAACAAATCCCTCATTGCAGGTTGACGCCTGCTGCCAAAACATGATTGCAACTTCATTTGCAATTTGTACAAACCGACGATATTGTTTCCTTTGACATTTATCTAAATTGAGTTTTACGTACATTTTTAGAGCATGAACTCATTTTCCTGAGAGAATTTGATTCCCTGTTTATATGTAAATGTCACTGACATAACTGAATACACATAATGTGTTTTCCTGGCTGTAACTCAGTACTGTGTAGGAGACAGTTTTGTGTTTTATCATCAAGTGCATTTTCATTGTCAGCATTTCTTCTGGACAAATGAGGCAAAGCTGTGACCTCTCAGCCAGGATTATTGGATCTTGCAGCTTGACTCGCTTTCTCAGGAGAAAGGCACTGAACTGCCTCCCAGCAGCTCATGTTCCTTTCTGTCTTTGTCGGCATTTAAAGGTTTAAAGGACTCACGCTGTTCAGAGGTGATAAAGACTCAGCCCGGCCGTGCCCGGTGTCCTCGGCCTGCAGTCGGGCTCGAGAGTCCCAGCAGGGTGGAGCTGAGCTGGGGAGGAGATTAGGACTGAGGGATCTGGGATCTGCCCGGGAACAGATGAGTCGTTACAGCTGGTGTCGGTGCCGTTTATCTGGAAACGCTCGCTGATATCTGTGAGTCTGAATACGCTAACATCAGCCGAATTCGATTTCAAAATTATAATGACCTTTATAATTTAACTGGTAAGATGTTGTGAAGAATCATATGGAAATACAAGCTTTAATAACCTTTAATAACATAATGATATTGATTGCAGTTCCCTAATGATCTGCATTTAATGTTGTTAGTGGTCTGCAGAGTTTGATTTTAAGTTCCTCATTTACAAATGTTTGTGTGAACAAGTAAATGAGTTTTTAACACTTTCAAAATCAGTGGTTAAAACTATTTTGGCTCACGTCTTTAAAAGTTCGGTTTATATCTGAACATGATAACTTTTCTAGTGAGAAACAAATAAAATGTGATTCAGTTCAGGAGCAATTCAAAGAACAAAAGCACATTATTTTGCATTGAAATGTGTCAGAAATCTTTTTTTTTTTTGTCCTGAAGCCACAGAAGGTGTCGCATCCACTTCAAGAGAAAACCATCAGAGAGCGAGTCCATAAAAGCAGACCTGCACAGAGAGAGACGGCATTCATCGAGCTGTGATCCAGCTGCCTCCACACAGATCAGCGAGGGAGACCCATATATCTGACATGACTGTGTTTGCTTTACACCTCCAGGTAGTTCTTATGCACCATGAATATACACGGGACCACATGCACATTGGCTGAGGGGGGTGGATCCTGGGATAAAAGTAAGTAAAGTTGTCAACTTGCTTTTAAAATAAGAACATGTTGAATTCAGTGTGATGTGTTCCTGCATGAGTCCACTAGGTGGCAGCACAGGACCAGGGCCATTTGCCTCACACACAGTCCAACCTGCCCAGTTTTCTATTCTGGTGATTAGTTTAGTGTTTTGATCCTTGTACCAGTTGAAATTTGTGTTGAGGGAACTCTTTACGTTTTAGAACAAGAGATGCTTTTCCCAGTTTGATGCAGAAGAAGTTGACTGACCTCAGCTTCAATCTGACACCTTTGACATGAACTGGATCGACCATCAGCGGCCGACCTGTCGATGGGAGCGAACCCCCCTCTTCTGTCACCACCTTCATGATGTGGTGACAAAGTTGAGACAAGCGAGTGTTTCTGAAGACTTTCTACAGAGGAATGTGAATCACAATGGAAACGTGCTCGACACTTTACGCCATCTGCTGGTTGAAGTGCGACACAGTCTTGAGGAAAAGTCCCATTTTTACAACTTAACTCAGTGTTTTTTTTAATTCACAGCTTCACATTCACACAACACAATCAAAAGCTAGTCTCAGCGTCCACAGACACACGGTGATCTTTACTGACCAGCGGCGAGAGAGACGCCACACAACGAAGGTGATAATTAACAATTAACACTCCATTATTGACACCAAAGGGATCCCTGCTCTTATTCTGATGTGAGGATTTATGGAGAAATCAGAAGACAGTCAGGCATCACACTCAAACTTTTACACCTCTTATTCCAAAACCATGGGCTTTAATCTGCTGCCTCCACTCGTCTCTGAAAGCTGTCCACAAGATTGAGGCTGCAGGAACTTACTCACATCCCAAAGCTGTTGGATGAGGTCGAGGTCAGGCCTCCGGCTAAGACAGATCTTCAACACCAAACTGGGAAAAGTGTTTCGCAGCATTTTAGCAAGGCCTTGATATAATGGACATTTATTTATATGTTAAAGTCCTGCACTCCAGATTTAAATGTATGGATGTATGTGATTCTGTATTTTATTGTTGGATTCTTACTGCAGAGGGATTCTTTCGATTTGCTGTATGAATTTAGGACCTTCAGTGAATTAATTACTAAAGCTTTTTCTGTGTCATATTCAGAGTGAGATTTACTTTCTTTAAAGCCAGAAAACTCGAAGTAAATCCGAGAACACGAGAGGTAGAAACATCAGTGGAGATTCTTTCGTGATGAATTGGTCCTGTAACTTTGATGTGAGATGCGTCAGTTGAATTTCAGGACGGACGCGACGTGGCCGCCGTCCTCTCTCCCCCGTCAGAGTGATATTTCTCTTAAAGCGCAGCACAAGTGGCTCTAAAGCCACTTAAAGACAATGGGGGTGGCACCAGGTGGGACGGAGCGCCGCACTCTCTCACCTTTTTCATCAGCGGAGATGGAAGATGGCAGGCGTTACGATGGAGCACTTAGCCTGCGGAAACCGAAGCATAAAAGGAAAGATGAATGCACTTCGTGCCCGACACTTGGAGACGAGGGAGAGTGGCACTGATGGCCGGGTGGTGTAAAAGGCGGAGGTGGTATTGATCAGCCATGTTGTTTTTATGCACATGCGTCAACACTGCTGAACCTGTCGCTCTGCCTTCGAGAGGCAGCTCCTACAACAGCAGATAGAAAACCATGAATCATAAGCTACAGCCTCCGTCAGCCAAAGTGAGCAGTTACAGAGGACTTTGGACTGTTCGACGGGACTCTCAAGCACCATCTTCAAAACATCAGTGAGGAAACCTTTGGAAGAAAGACGTTCATACCTCAAGTTGAGTTACAAAGACGAGAATGTTGAGGAGCCGTGAAGCTGTTTTCGAGGCTGTTTTTCCCTTCAGTCATCATCTGTATAAACTCACTGCTCCGACGACGAGCTGAGCTGATGTGGTCAACTGTGAAACATCTGAAGTCACGTTAAAGCTGCACTAATCAGTGTTTTTTCTATTAACAAAATGCTCATGTTTCTGTGTCTGCTGTAATGTGCCGATGTCGTGTTTGTTTTGGTCAAAGACACTGAAGCAGCTTTAAATAAGAGCAAAGAAGACAGATACACGTTGATACTTAAGACGAAATGATTAAACTGTCTGTGCAATATCATATGTCACATGTTCATTCAGGTAGAACTAACTCCATCGTCACCCCAAGAGGTCGTCCTCTTTAAAATTCCTTAAAATGTTGAATGAGATATGAAGTAAGAAAGGGGCCCCGGGGTCGAATGGTCCGACTGAGATGAGAATTAGGTCTCGATTAGTGTGAAACTTTGATCACTCTGAGGAGAGAAAACCACTTCTTCCTCATCCTGCCTCGTTAAACGTGTGAATTTGTCGCCTTGCGTGAAGCCATCACTCGCAGCTTCACACACACACTGGACACACTCTCAGGTTGTAGTGGATATGATTCATGTGTTTATTTTCACTATCTCATCCTGATTCATTTAAATGCTAATGTAGACATTTATTTTTAAAGGGTTTGGTTAATTAGCATGAATAAAGAAGTCTAATGATGAGACGAGTTAACGGCCTCCGTGCACGTTCATCGTTCATCGACAGTTGTTCTTTACAACAGGAGGCGTCGCTCCGTTAAAGCAGCTGCATCTTTCTGAGTCTGAGGATGAGAAACCCTGAACTCAGTTACGGAGATAAAGCTTTTAAGTTGCAGGTCTCATTCAGGAGAAAATGAAGGATTTAAAAGCAATAAATCTGCAGCAGGAAACAGTGTAAAGAAGAGCTGAGACTGAAGCCGCCGATCTTCTCCAGCACTTTGTGCTTCTCTAATGCAAACAGTCACACATCAAACATCATTAACACTTGGACATTTATGTCACTGCGGTTTCAAATACACTTGTGAAAAAGGAAAGTAAGGATCAACCCATTATCAGGACAAACACTTTTGAGCTCCATGTGTTTAAATCATATAATACAGCTTTAAGTAACTGGAGGAATCAAATCAGAAAATGACCCAAACACCAAACCTGTTGGCTGGATGTGCTGAGCTCTGGATTTGAACTAACTCTGCCTCAGGTTCGGTTTAACTCTGGAACTGAGATGATTTTGGCATTAGGTCAAACTTGTTGTCAAAATGTTGGCCCCTAAATTTGGCAGCGTGTGCAAACCAGTTCTCGTTCCCTGTGGGTCAATCTGTGAATGTAGATCCAGGCTGCTGTCGGTCAGATGATGGACGTCTGGGGGTCTGATTCAAAGCAACATCTGATGATAAACATGAAGACGAATTTTTTCTTCAATACATAGATGGAGTACGACAAAAAAAGTTTCCTAGATTTCCTTTGTGCAGGCAGCCAACAGTGAAGGGAACACAGATTACATAAGATGAAGATCTAGGAAACTGACAAACGGAGCTGTGACATATCTGACTGAACCACTTTGGCATCGTCTTATATCGCTTCTGTTCTTTTGAAGGAAATTTCACGCTTGTAGCGGCGACGTACAGCGAAATAGGTTAAGATGAATCATCTGTGTACGTTTCTCGGATGAGCGGCTCCTTCAGAATTGCGTCTTCAGCTCAGATGAACATTACCGAGCTCGGGAGAAGAATAAAAATAACTCGAAGCACAATGATGTGATCGAGGCAAATACTCGATGAATGTTCAAATGAAAAGTCAGAAGTGTCCCCCCAGTATTTTGTGTCTGATGGACAGACGGACAAGTGTCAGTCCACAGCAGTGCTGACTGATTGATTAGCTAATAGACAGAAAAATGACAACAGTTGTGATAATCGATTGATAGTTTAAATCATGTATCAACTGTGACTTTCAGTTGAACACCTCGAGTGTAGATTTTGGACTGTTCGTAGGACAAAACAAACCATGTAGGATCTCACTGAGCTCTGTTTGTCCACATTTTACAGACCAAGTTATTAACAAATAAACCAACAGATGAAGAGGCTGAAGTTCCCACCAGCGAAACAACAGAGCCGGTTGTTTCTTGTTCATCTTGTGATCGTGTTAATAAAGACTGTCCTGTTTCAGACAGGTGACAGATGATGCATTTTGTCATGTTGATATAAGGACTTGTCCTGTTGTGGGGGACGGACCGAAGCGGCACTTTGCACCTGTGTGGAGAACGAGCTTAGCCCACACTTTATTCTGTGGTGTCAGGACGTCACCTCATCGTCCCGTATGGACGCTAACACGACTGCAGCTCCTGCAACAGGAAGTGAAGTGTTTCTCCTCGGGGCTGGATCTTATGACGCACAACAAAAGTCTACATCCCTTATTATGTTTACCTGGATGCTCCGATCACGTTGCAGGAGAAAATGCTTCACACGGTGGAATCAGGTTTTGTCTGACGGGCGTCTCTTTATGTCGAGCTGCTCATGATACCGAAGCCTGTTTCCATCATGTGACACCAAACTTATTCTGCTCAATCAACGACAGCTTAATCAAAGTGAACAGACGGCAGGAACAGTGACGGTCGACTAGTTCGATGATTCATGAACACGAATGAAATTAAAGCGGCTTCTGGAAGTTTGTAGCATAACAAGTGTCATTTTTCTTTAAACTAATAAAGGCAGCAGTCGCGTCCGGCGAGGAGGAAGTTTGAGCTCTCATGGCATCGTATTCTGTTTCAAGCTCGGGCAGAAGGACGGATCCGTTTTCCCTGTTGGACCCGCGACAAATATAATATAAATTAGTTTGTACCATGTGACAGTACATTCATCATAAATGATTACCAACTTATTTTCTACCTAATGCTACAGATGAAAAACTGATATCACTTGTTGAATCTGACTTATTAGAGTTAAATATCGTGTCCACTCTTCTTCACTAAAGCCCATTTACTGTAATCCAGCACACAATTACCCCAAACAAATCAGTTCGAGCGTGAACTGCCCCAGACCATTTTTCAGACAGAACAACAAAAGCAATTTCAAATTTTCATGAGCAGAGAAGATTGAATAATGTGTTTATCAGGCACATTATTAACTTCTAAACTCCTGATTTTAAATGCTAAATTTTCCCGTCGTTTAAATTGCCCTCGTGAGCCGCCGGTGATTCGCTCAAGACGCTGCGGTGGATTATCATTTTAAAGGCTTCTGCTGCACAAAGATTATTTGTTGAATGCGGTTCAAATGTGCCGATCCGTGCCAGGCCTGCCGGGCCCCAGCTGGAGCGCCGGCCTCCAGAGGATCCTCCTCTGCGTCGACCCACGGCGGCAGAAAGCAGCCCATTAAGATTCAACGTGAGATTCACGGAGCAGACCGGTCAGCTCCTCCAACGTCAGCGCTTTATTGATCATTAGCAATGCTGTAGTATAAAGGGGGAAGAAAATGTGGATGGAGTTTGAGATTCATTCACGTCTTCTTTATTATGGTTATGGCAAAGAAAGCATCGTCCCTCAGGCTTAGTTTTCCTGCACTTCACAGTTTTTTTTAGTCTATTAAAACAATATAGTTCTTCACACACGTCAGTTATTAACAGAGCAACTATAAGTTTGTTCATGTTGGAAGGAGGAAGTAAAAATCCAGCTGTAATATAAGAATGAGAATGAATTTCCCACATGCAGCATCATTTGGTCTCTTGGACGAAATGAAAAGGTTTCGTTCCCATGATTCGTGGCAGAGAAGCCTGGCTTTTATTTACCTTTACCTTCTGTATTAAAGACCGTTGGGATTAAGGTGTCGAGGTGAATCTTAAGTTGAGACAAGCAGCAAAACATGAGAACAATATGGTTTCATGAGCAACGTCAAGCTGCCCATCGACTCTCCATGATACAACACCAGACTGAACTTTGATATCTGATCCAATGTGGGGGATGTTCCACAGTCTATAGAGCATTAAACCCAAAATGAAGCTTTAATCCAAGATGTTTTGTTGTAGTGGAGGAGCAGAGATGAGCCTGTGGGCAAGTTCAGGCAATTATGGGGTATTTATGGTATTTATGGGGTAAAGTGGTTCTGTGGCCCCGAGGCAAGATAAACTGGCTCCATCTCATTCTGGGATTTACGTTCTTATTAAAAGACAATTAAAGATAAACACATTAAGCTCGTGCGGTACTTTCTAACGTTACACAGCGGATTACATTACAAACAGAGCGGCCGAGGAAATGAGAGAAGGACTCGATCAAAAAGACAAGAGAGCAAATACTGACAAAAGACATATAGCTCGCTCACACACTCTTCAACTGTATGTTGGAGTTAACGTCAGTGAGGTTATATAGAAAATATATAGAAAGACAGAAATGTGCAGAAAGATGGAAAAGCCAATGTAATGTTACACAACTGACTGACTCGCATCATCTAATAAGTTGAACCTCTTAAACTGTGAAAACACAGGCACAATGACAACATCGTTTATGAGTGTGATGCTTTTTGGCAGCTGATCTCGGATCAGTTTTGCAACAGCGATTCCAAAAACGTTTGACTCCATCCTTGTGATCGACTGAGTCTTTCCAGGATGAACCTTTCATACCCAATCATGATCCTATCACCTGTTACCAATGAACCTGTTTTACCTGTGGAAGGATCCAAACAGGTGTTTTTGGATCAGTCCACAACTTTCACAGTCTCTTATGTCCCAACTTGTTTGAAACATGGTGCTGCATCAAATTCAGAATAAGCAGAAATTTACAGAAATCAATGAAGCTGACGATCAAACATTGTGGAGCATAATTGAGTATACATGAAAAATGATTTCTTATGATCTCAACTTTTCTTTTCTAGGAGGAAGAAAATGTCATTTATCCTTTAAAAAGCTTAAATGGCTGTTATTCCTTTCTCATTCCCATCATGAATGCATAAATGTGGTATCATTGGTGGCCCAGTAGGAAACGAGGCCCTAATCCCGGCGGTGTTAATGCCACGCTGTACCAAAACGTCCTCCCAGAGAAAAATACATCAGCAGCCCTTGAACTTGAAGCCACAGGACAGATACAGGCAGCAGTCAATAGGCTATTATGTGACTGTGAGATAAGGTTAATGCCCCGGAGAGCTCGGGAGGCAGGCCCTCACCGTACGCCTCGCAAAAGGTCAAACATATTCACCGTCTCCTCTCTGAAATTTTATTCACACACCGGGCGCCCCCACGGGTTTGATGGGACTTGGCACCGCGGCCGCAGTCGGCTTACGTAAGCTTTTGAAATAGATTTAGCTGCCGCAACTGTAAGAAGGCCCAGGGGGGAATGTGTGGGTATAAACACTCCGACAGTCTCCCACCACATTCACTGCTTCTTTTCACTTTGTAAAGGAATGAGCTTAGTCGCCACAGGAAGGGATGAATGAACCCTTCAAAAGCCACTAAATGCTCTCACGCTTCAGAGGAGAGAAAAAAACACACACAGATGAGTAGATGTGCAGCGTATGCAAGGACGGCCTGTCCTTGACGCCGGCTCAAAAACAAGAAACGTGTTCTCCGCCGCCGCAGAGGAGGCTCTTCTGGAGCAAACAGAGGCGTCTGGAAGCGCCTGTTGAAATCTTTGCCGCTCAGAGCGCAGTTAAGATGAGGTAATATTTAGCCAGAAAATGGTCAAAGGGAAATACTTTGGAGGCTTTTGTGGTCTGTGGAATCTGAGGTATGCAGGAACCGCTACTGGATGTGTTACCAGAAACCTGGAGCGAGAGGTGAGAGATTAGATGTCCTTCTTTGCGTTCGCTGTTCCCATGTGTCAACACCGGCGAGAGCAGTAATGGACCTTTAAACGCACAGACGGTGTTGCTCAAACAGCGAGAGCGAGCTGAGATACAGCAGCAGTGAAATGATTGTGTTTTTAATTTGGACAATCTCACCGCTCTTTATCTCAAAGTCAAATGTGGAACCACCCAGTAAATAAACAGGATTTAAATGAACGTGACGAAAAGAAACTCAGATTCAAGTCAGTTTTGTTAAGATATCATTGAATGGGAAAAAAACAACATACTTAAAATTCTACACTGAATCCAAAGATAATACGTAGAGAGAAGAATGGATTTATGTTCGAGTTGGATCGTGTCATGTCAAACAGACATGATGTGCATCGACGTGTCGGGAAGTAAAGAGCCAAATCTGAATAATCTGTCTCACTGTGAACTTTTATACAAATGCATCAACAAGCTCTGAATCTTTTGACTTTGAAATATTAGAATATCAGTTTGCTTCTGCTGTCTCGCAGGTCAAAGAGTCACAGCTGAAAAAGCCCATTAGAATAAATCTCCCAGTGTTTGATAACTGAAAGCATCCAACAATTACTGCGGCTGCGCTGCCTTTCTTGATCTGAGCAGCTTTGCGCTGATCCTTGAAAAGCTCCATTCTTGTCTGGGGCCGGGCCCTCAGGTAACGACTTGCTGCTCGTGGTCTCGTGTGCACGTCGAGAGGGAGAGGACCAGTAGACGGAGGTGAACAAAGATCGCTCGATGTCTCCAATTTGTAAACTTTCCCTCACATGTGACTCTGAAGTTTTTTTTTTTAAATCAGTAAGAACAGCCAACATTTTTCCAAAAAGTGTAAATATATTCCCCAATATGTTCCTGTTTTTTTCCCGGGTTCATTGTAGATGAAAAGCAGCAATAATATTCTGAAGAACTGAAGAAGCTTCTTGGATGAGAAGTGAAACAAGATCCTCCAACTACGTTCAATTGCCTTTGATTCACCTTGTACTTGAATATCACGACCTGGACGACTGAGAACCTTCAGGCATTTTAATAAGGAATATTTTGAAACATGGAAAAATGTATTTCCAAGTGAAACACAACTGTAAACATATTTTGTCGTCTGAAATTATTTGCCCGTGATCCCGTCTGTAAAACCATCTGCTGCATTTCGCCTCATTTCACAACATTCAACACCATTAAAGTTAATGTGCACAGCACTTAGAAAAACAAGTTCCAAAACAAACGCTGACTCGACTTGAGGAAGAGCACAAACAGCACCAGTGTAAATCCTGTCATCAAACATGAACTTGAGCAGAAGTACACAAGTATTATCAGCTACATGTTCTTCAAGTATCAAAAGTAAAAGCACTAATTATGTGGAAGTGGCTCTTTCATATTGTTTCACACTTCAGTTGGTTTAGTTCTGATCTCGTTCTTCAGTTCTCCAGTTTTACTTTTGCACCGCTGCTTGACTGTAGCAGTGATGATGACAACGCGCTGTAAAAGCCTGATGTGTGTTTTCTGGTGTGGACGAAGCTGTATTTTGTGGCTCATAATCACAGTGTTGGACGGAGGGACACCTGTAACCTGCCGCTGCTGGACGTCACCGTGTGACACGATTCACAGACGCACTTTGCTCAGATAAAGATCACAGGAAACGCGATTCACACTCACTGTCACGAGGCCAAGCGGAGAAGTGGATCACACAAACTCGAGCTCTCATTATTTTCAGAAGCTACACAGGATGATGAGACAGTGGAGGAAGCAAGTTACCAAAGTTTGATCAAACTTTTCGAGGGACAGTGAAGTTTATCGTCTGTAAACTGCATGAATCAAAATCTTTACATTCACAATGGATTAAATTACAATGTGAAAGGTGATTAGCTCAGTCAAAGCCGAGCTGAAAGGACGGTAAGAATCCAACGCTGCTTTGTTTCTGCAGGGCGAGCAAGTGAAACTGTTTTCACTCACATATCAGTTTTATGAGGTGGAAAGCAAATTGGTGAACAGAGGTTCAGTGTTAAAACGTGTCAGTCAAACTGTGTTCATGCAGTAACACTGGTACAGAATAGAAAAATGTTCTCGGTCACAATTTTAATCACACACCTACTGATAAAGTTTATTTAATGTAAACTGACATAAAAAACATGTCACTGTTTGGTCCATTGGTGAAATTCTGTATATGTTAATATTATGAAAATTCAAAAAGAAATTGTCCATTCAGCCCGTCTGCATGATTAAAGTCTGTGTTAACACATCTCGTCTGCTCATCGACTCTGAATGGTTTCAGGACGGATCTGACAGCCAGGACGGCCACAATCATTTTCGTTTTGTCTCGTCCATCTGCTCCGAGGACATTCACTCTTTTCCGCGTCAAACAACCCAATTATTCTACGTATCTGTGCTCCATCGTGGTTTCATCAGGGGCTCTTCACCACAGCTGGCGGTGTCTTTCATTTTTACTGAGAGCTCAGTGATGCGGCGCAATTTCTCGTTGCAGGAACCTGCTTTAATTTCACAGGGAGATGATACAGTGCATTTCCACCGTATTTCCTGTCTCCTCGTCCACAGCCACTTTGAACGTCATCTGAGCCCCGAGAGGCCGAGGGCGGCGACCTTCCCACTGAAGCTGAATACATCTGAATATGTCGAGATCTCAAACAGCAGATTTATGACGGCACCTCCAGACGGACGGGCAGCGTCTGCAGTGGCCATCTATTTTAGGAAGTTACTGGGCTTTTTGTTAATATTATGCAACGATTTTACCACAAGAAAAAACCTTTACAATCATTTTGATGCTACAAGCTGACTTGTAACACGCCGTCTCTGTTTTTGACCCGTTTACCTGCCCGACCATGTTCCATTTCATATCTGCATTTAGGTCTTATCCCCTGTGTTCCTGCCGCCCCGCTTGCACCATTGCAACATTTAGTTTTTTTGTTTGAGAGCTTCATCCCCCATCTGGCCTGTAGGGGTCAGCAAAAACACTACTTCTTCCATAGCGTTGCTTTAAAAGGAAACTTTTGTGACTTGATTCTGCAGATTTGTTTTGGTGACACAGGCAAGTCAGAAAATGAGAAACAGACTGTTGGTTTGGATCTTTTCATGGAATTTGTTGAGAAATATACATCAATACCAACCTGATACTTTAAATGCAAATGACTTAAATCAGTAGTTTCCAGTTCTTTTATTTTATTAGCTTTTGCATATTGTTGCTGTCCCTCGTCTTGCAGGAGCTGTTGTGCAGATAGATAATAGCACTTTAAAGAAAAGTCAGATTTAGTGGCTCCCTTCCCACCGGAGCCGACAGGTTCAATGTATACAAGCACGGAAAGTAAAATATGAATGTGGCCATTGTTGCACAGCTGCTTCGGCGGCGCTTTCACTCTGTGACAGATTTATGGAGCTGCTTTATAAACCTCTTGGAAGTCATTCAGGAGCAGCTTTTGAAACCTGATGGCAGAGAGAGAGAGAGAGAGAGAGAGAGAGAGAGAGAGAGGTTTATATGGTTTATATCTCATCTCAGGATCGTCTGGCTGACCTCAGTGCTTTCACAACATCTCAGCTGCATCTCAAAGGCTCGAGAACCTGTAACTGACGGCAGAGGAAATCAGAGGCTGTAAAACCTACAGAAACAATACTGATAGTGATGAAAACAGCAGGTAGATCGAGTTTGGAAAGGAACGACTTTTACACTGTGAGTATTACAGAACTGAAATCCTCCAGAACAGGACAGGGCAAAGTGTTAAATGAAGTCATGTGCCATAATTTACATTTTTGCTCTAATACATTTGGACTTCTGTTCCAAACAATCACTGATTTTCAGCCATTTCTGTGCAGTATTAAAGTCACGTTGAAACTTGCTCACATTGTGTAATAAATCGCAGCGAACATCGAGTCTGCAGTAATTTTTGTCATTGTTAAATTATAGTTGCACAACAAAGCACATTACAGTAAGTGCCGACTAATTTGAGAAGCCCACACCTGGTTACCTCATGATAATAATGTAATTTTGACCAAAATTGCACAGCTGAAGCAAGCGGCTCCTCATGATCCGATCTGGTCGATTTCACGTGGTTTGGAAATGAGTGGAAATCAATGATTGCACAGGATGATGGAAAAGTACAGTGAAATGTCTGAAACACAGCAGCAGCGTTTGCAAAGTGGTTCGCTGTGTGTACGTACATGTGACTTTTACAATTCTTTCATTTAGCAGATGCTTTTATCCAAAGCAACTCACATCTGACAAACAGCCACTGGGGAAATTTGGGGTTCAGTGTCTTGCCCGCGGACACTTGGACACGCAGCCTCAAGGGGCCAGGGATTGAACCATCAACCTTCTGACTGGTGGTCGGCCTCTTAACCCTGACGATGCCTTTAATAACTAATATTGCGACCAAGAGACGTCAACGCACTGAGAAAGAAGAAAACACCACACGCATCACATTTAGAAAAAACTACAGCAAATTAATAAAAGAAGCAAATTTAGAAACACAAATGATGAAACAAAAACACAAAGTCAACAGTCATAGACAGATACACTTCATTCACCCCTGTTGCTGCTGATGGCTCCAGATGAATGGAGAGAGTCACGAGGCCTCGTTCTCTGTGAACCATGATCAAGCGACCAAAAACACATCGTCACCTCTGAGGCCGTGCTGCTCGCGTGAACTCATTTTTTTAACATTAATTAGCGGCCAACAGAAGCAACATGTCCAGATGTGAACATCAGTTCGCACGTAGTCGGACTTCTGGACAAGCGTCCCCGTCTTTGGGCGGGACTCCACCGTCTCTGAACGGACGTGTTCGGACTTAACATTTATGACACATTGGCTCCTGTAGAGGAGACGAAACGATGACGGTAACCAAACTATGAATTAACGCCCCTTCAGTCTTGACACACACTGAAAATTACAACGTAATCACATGAAGTGTTTCCTCCCCTGCCTCCACTGCTCAGCAAACAATTACATGAATTAGCAGGGACGCTTTGCATAACGCACATCTGTGTGCTTTAATTAACCTAATATCTGTCAAAACACATTGCCTGATTGCTGTCCTGATTTACTCACAGCCTTCGTGAGCATGGACGGAAACCTGCGAGCAGAGGAGAGCGGGAACAGGAAAACCTCCTTTTGATTCCAGTTGTTAAATGCATCTGAATAATGAGGCGTTGATGAGGGACACGTCCTTCACCTTCAGCTCTGGCTCCGAGTCAGTCTCAGCTTTCATTTCTCAAAACAGCAGGAAAAAGTTGACTTTAATTCAAATATAATATAATATATATAATATATAATAAATCCACACAAAATGAAATAGTTTTAGTTGTAAACTTCTGTTGATGATAACAGCGTCTCAAGAAATTTGCCTGAACAAACATTTATCTTCACTCGCAGTCGTTCAATCAGCACATTTCCTGTATTTGCTTAATATTGTACAGAACTGCTGAGCGTTTTCTAACAATCTTCATGTGAGATCTACATCTCATCGGCCACTTTATTAGGTACACCTGTTCAACTGCTCGTTAACCAAATCAGCCAATCACATGGCAGCAACTCAATGCATTTAGGCTTGTAGACACCTGCTGAAGTTCAAACTGAGCGTCAGAATGGGGAAGACAGGTGATATAGCTGGCTATGAATGAATGTGAAGATTGGAAAAAGTTTGCCTGGTCAGAGTCTTTTTACTCCATTCAGATGGGAGGGAATTTGGCGTAAACAACATGAAAGCATGGATCCATCCTGCACGTATCATCAGAGCACCTTTGGGATGTGGTGGAGCGGGAGATTTGTGGATGTGCAGCCGACAAATCTGCAGCAGCTGTGTGATGCCGTCATGTGAATATGGACCAAGATCTGTGAGGAACGTTTCCAGCACCTTGTTGAATCTGTGCCATGAAGGATTAAAGCAAAAGGGGTCCAACCCAGTACAAGCAAGGCGTACCTAATAAAGTGGCCGGTGAGTTCATGCAGAGCTGCCTTGTTATCTGATTTACAAGGAAAGAATAAAACATTGTCTGAAAGTGAACTTGAAAGTAAAAAGTGAGCGATGAGTTGAAGTCAGCTCTGTATAAATAGACTGATCCTTCGCCTGAAGCCAGGTTGTTTCACCTGAGACAAACTGCCAAGAACAATTACCGCCGCGCTGGAAAGGTTACAGGGTGATGAAAAGACTGACGACACTTTTTATTTTAAAAATGAAATCTGATCTTAAATTCTGCATTTATGAGCTCTCGTTCCTCCTGTGACTGACTTTTAAAAGAAATCTCTCTTTTCACTCTGTTTCGCTCTTTTCTCATTATTTTCAATGCAGCAGTCATAGTTTCACTTTATAAGCTTTGTGAGTCTCGACAGGACGCCCACAAAAAACTAAATATGTCTGCACGTGCAAACTAACCAGGTTTGACAGACAAAACTCCATTTGGATAATTCCATATTTTCATTTGACTTGGAGCAAATGAGCATCTGCAGCTCTGGAGATATTTTGGGAAGAATAAACGTGTTACTGAAACATCCTTTGCCAGTTTGCTGTGAAGTGAAGAAGAAATCTGCAGAAAGTTTGTGCACTTCTGTCTTTTCCAGTCACTTTTTGTGGCAGACATTTTGACTTGGTAGGAAAAGCACACATGTGACTTACAAGTGACAATATGCTCGAGTCTGAAGAGAACACCTGAATGAAATACAGTTATTAATGTTATGAATCTCACCTGTGTTTTTCTTTCAGTGTTAAAATGTCTTCCACAAAAAAGTTGCATTGATTGGTCTCATTTCTTGCAAACAAGTCAAGAATGAACTTAAAAACCTCACTGAAATGACAAACATCCACGTCAGTGACCTACAGCACCATAAAACCCATAAAGGAAAAAATGACTCGACAAGAACCCAGAAAAAGTCCCAACAGCAGAAACACCTTTACCTTCACATCCACCCAGCTGTGAAGCTGTGTGCTGTGTTATTGAAGCGATTTAATGCTCGGACAAGTCCAAGTTGCCTCTGAAAGAAATGTGCAGTCGTGCGTCCGTTGAGCCGCCACTGGAGCTTAAACAAACACCTGCATTAATTGTTTGCTCTGCGTGCTTCGGCTTTATTGCTCACAGGTGACGGAGTCTTTTGATTGGATTCAACTCGGAGCTCGTTGTCGGTCGTCAGTTGCATTTTAGCAGAGCTTGACTTGACTTGCAAAGAGTTTTTGAGGCCTTGGTATTCCCACGTCCTGATTGTTGCTTTGAAATGTGCTGAGCTCAGAACTAAAACAGAAGAAAAATGATGGCGGTTTGTCCAGAGGGAGGGAGCCGAGTCCGTCGAGCCATTTCTCATAGTCAGACCTTTGTTGGGAAAAGAAAAGCAGGCGGTTTGGGGAACGGCTCGGGACAATGTAAAGGCCATGAAAACATATAGTGTGGCAGTTTTTGCTGAGTGCTCACGGTGCTGCTCTTTGAGTCACAGTCGTGCTCAGCAACAAATTACAGGCTCTCAGCGTACGAAACCAACACCCACTGACCGCAAAAGTGTGTACGATACATCGACACCATATCTGCAATGATGCAGACACAGGCCACCTCATATCCAGCACACTTTACACTTGTCTCCAAACAGGCTGTGTGTCAATCCGTGATTTACAGGCTCTCTGGAAACCTTTTTCTGTGATCGAACATTTCCTGGCAAAAGCTGATAAACCACAAATCAGTCAGAGGTGAGGTAAAGCTTTCAGGACCTGAGCGCTGCGAGGAGGAGCCGAGTGAAGAAATTCTCTCTTGGCTGGCATCAGTGATAAACGACTCGTTCAACTCCCCAAAGGCAAACCAGAATCCTGGAATATGTCTGGACCTGTGCACCAGTTGTGTGATCCGCTCGGGCCGATTCCCGGCTGATACACAATGTGCGCTCATGTGCTAAAAGGCGCTGTGCTTCAGAGGCGATGCCCGATTCGCACATTCACTGCAACATATTTTCTGCCTCTCAGACTTTATCATTCGCAGGGAGTGGAGTCGAACGAAGACAAAGCCAAAAGTAATTTGTCGCCGTAACACCGAGTTAATCCCACCACTTAGTATCAATTTTCTCCTACAAGGACTGCATGCGCTTTCTGAGGTTGCTAATAAGGTGGAAGTAATAAGCCCCTGGATACCGTTTTAGCGTGCCAGTCGTGCGTTATGAAGACACACTGCATCAAGCTTTCATATCCCCCGAGTAGCACAAACAGAGTCACCGCGGCCGAGAACTCGCGGAGGCAATTTGAAAACTTATATTGCACAGTTGACTAATTAGAAGGACGAGCTGTTCTCGGAGAGCGAACAAATATATACGAGAGAGATGCTCAGCCATAGTGGGACGATGATCACTGTAGTATGTTGATGTCTGATGGAAACTTGGTGATAAGTCGTGAATATAAAAACATTGATGGCTCCCCAGACTTAAAACCACTCTTTCACATGAACAGCGAAGGTACAGGAAGCTGCTTTAGGGAGATTTATGTCAAGGTGCAGCAACACTTACTAAGATGATCGTGATCATGTGCAGCCGCCGACTAATACCAGACTGATCTCGACATAAAAGAAAACACTCTTGCCAAGGGTCCATTTAGCAGCAGCAGATGGATGCGATGCATTTTTCTGAGCACTTAAAAACTTATCATCCATTTTGACTTAAAGCTTCGAGTGTCGAGAACACCATCTCAACACTTGAGCTTTCAGAGTCACTGCAGTTCAAAACTCCACTTAAAGAAGCAATTTGAAGATTATATTGCACATTTAGCTGATTAATAAGATGCACTGTTTAGCAAGTTTGGCCCAGTTTTGACTTAAGATGAAAAGATGCCTTTTGACCTGCAAAACACCAAATCAGTGCTTAATGGGAAGCGAAATGTTTCTTCAAAGGAGGATCTTTGGGACGTCTGCCCACCTCGCATGATTGGTTTTAATTTGTTGAGAGTGTCTCCTTCATTTCATGTGTGCGCTGCATGGAGGAACAAAAATATCCATCAACAACACACTCAGAAATCAAGCAAATCTAAGCCTAATTGTGCCACTTGACCAACACAGTAAACTCAAGACCACATTCGAATTAGCATGTAAATGGATGACAGCGTCGTGCTGAGCGCTGTTGTCGTGAGTCAAACCTGGCAAACTGTATCAAACACCATTAAAAAAAAGTAGGTGTTGAACTAATCCTTTGCTCAGTGCAGTCGAGGGAAGCTGGAAGTCGTGCTCTCCATCTTTCTGACTAAAAGCTCTCATACAAATCTCAGGATGCTTTGGTCGAACATCGGAGCAGGAAGCTACAAACCCATTAATTCCTGTTGTCGACGTGCTGTGGGAAGCTGGGATCTCGCCGTCGAGCGTGTAAAACGAGGCCTCTGTCTTTATGTGCGATAGAGTTTCTCACCTCTTACAGCCATTCAGTAGGATTAGAAGGAAAACCGGTAGGTGGTTACTTGTTTGGCCGCCCCCCATCGAGCCAATTCTCGCTCTCCCAAGACGTATGGCCGCTCCAAAGCCGCAGGGCTGAAATATAATCTGGAGCTCTGTGCAGCAAATCACATGGCTCTCTGGGAAACAATACACCCAGGTACTGTACGGGGGGGAGGCGGCGGAGGGGGCGAGCGCTCGGAAGATAAAGTGGACGCTATGAACTGTAATGGATACACGCAAGGTTTTGACAATTTCAGGATGGAGACCATATATCAGCTGGCCTGGAAATGGGACGAAGGATCTTATACTCGTGGATCAAGTGGAATTATCAAACAGGCTAATAGCTTTTCTGCAAATGCTCCTGAAAGCAGCTCTGTCTGACAACAAACCTTAAAACACGTTTGCAGTTTCAGTCCAGCATGATGCAGTAAATCTGCCTGCGCTTAATCAGTGTTGATTCTTCTTTGACAGTTCGTCAAAGTTTGCGAGAACCGTTCACTCAGACTCTCAGGCAAGGATGCACCAACCGGGATTAACTCTGAAACATCATTAAATCAACATGTTTATCTTGTGATCATGAACTAGTTTCAGACTGTACACTATAAACACAAACTTCATTCAAACTGCAAACCTGAAAAGAGAAACGTCCTTTTAACAGACAGAAACCTGGGAACAAATACTCCTGCAGACCTCGACAGAAAACACGGGAGTGAACAAAGCTCTGATTGGAGCCTCATCAGCGACACTGTCTGTCTGTATTTACGTTTCCAACATTAAATCTGTCCATCAGCTCACACAGAAGATTTGTCTCTAAACCCATTAAATCTGAGTCTGTTGGCCGAATAACCAGATGATGCTTGTGACAAACATCAGGTAGAAATGTGTTCAATGTGATCAATTACAGTTTTATTTATGGGCTTCTGCCAGTGGCACGAGTCTGAACTGTATTTAAACAATTTAACTTTATATTTAAAGAGAACTAATCCAGGTTTTAATTTGGATTATGCAAAGCAAACGGGATCACAATTCAATCTTGTTTGATCATTTTCGACAAAGTTTGGGTAAACTTTGCTAATCTTAGTTTAAATTCATACGTGTTGGTTAATATTTGACTTGAACTAGTTTCTAATTTCATCGTTAATGCACATTCAGAACAATCACAATATCTTGTATCTTTGGACTGTTTCTCTGTTGGACTGGATCTTTTCTTTCATCATTAAGTGTCAAAAACACTGAGCAACATTTTTTTTTTTACAAATCGCGACCCAAAGGATCTGCGACCGTCTCAGATGATGTCTTTATGGTCCATTATCTTACAGCTAGACATCACAGGGAAACAGTACGTCGGGCTTAGACGCACAAAGGGGAGATAAGTAAGAACAAAGCGAGCTGTCCCATGGTGTCAAAACAAGACCTCCCATTTCACCCCTATAGACGCCTCGGCCTTGAACCAGACACCAGATACTCTTGAGTCTCGCTGAGATTAGGAACAGAGACGTCTTTAGACACAACTATCACACGACGGGCTCTGGCACCGGGCAGGGCCTTCAGGCGTGTCGGGGATGTGTTTCTGTGGAGTTTGATTTTTGGGCTGGAACCTCTGCATTCCTGAGAAGTTCAGAAGTTTAGAAAGGCAGAAGTGACCTTACATCAGCCTGGTGCCGTAAAAATCACACACATGAGAAGAAAAACTCCAAATTCTATTCTGTCCTTTTATAAACTTTGTCTTGTGGTTTTCTTCTCCTTTGTTCTCTGAAGGTTCACAACGTGATTTATTCCTCATTATAGGACCAGTTTGGTGGAATGCAGTTTCACACTTGGGTGCGGCAATTGGGTCAACATCATTTTCACAAATCACCGTGTCAACACAATAAGACGTGCACGAGTTGACTTTTCTTTTTACGCCCAACAGAGAAAAAAAAGAAAGCTTTTGAAACAGGAGGATGTTAATTTGTGACTGACTACTGTGCTGTACTTGTTCCAACCGGTGATTTAAAATGATGTGTCAACTAAAAACACATAAAAGAAATATTCTCAGAGACAATGGAGAAAATTATGATTAAGTCTTCCAGTCATTTAGTCGTGTCGTGACAATACTGCTGTGATCATATCTACCAGAAACAAACATGCAGCTTTTTAATCTCTATCAGGATACGACTGCATTTATTTAAATACAGACGTCTGTCATCAGGTGACAATATTCAGACATTAACTGCATGTGTTTGTGTTTGAAAACTAAATATCATTGATGTGTCACGGTGGGGAATCCAAATGAAAGTGTAACAGTCACCAGGAACCAATCTGACCCAAAAATACCTTTCTAAAAACAGTTCCTTCTGTTTCTCCACTTTTCTTCTCTCTCTCTTTGTTCTCGGCTTCGCTCCTTCATTTCCTGCTGATTTGCTCCTCCTGCAAGCTTCAATTAACTTGTGCGCAGGTTTGGCTTCACTCTGATGGGCCTGCCAGGTGTGGCTGATCAGCCAATCAGGGATGGGAGGTATAAAAGAGACCCGTGACCTCTGCTCATGTTTGCATGCATTCACAAAAAGTCACAGGACTGAAGCCAGAGCGACTTTGAGCTCAGCACTGAAACAAAAAGCTCTTTGGAGTTTTGTTTCCTCAGATCTTCCTGCTGAGTGCAAACACAGTCAGTTCAACAGTCCTTGGCCAAACTTATCCCACTTCTCCACAATGTTCACCCTTTGCTCCTCACTTTCTTCAGTCACTGAGCTGCCGATGGATCAGTCATTGCAAACTCATGCTGTGGTGTCAAATGTTTGTCAAACCCTCAGAGTTATATTTTAAATCCTGGTGGAGATGCCAAACTTTCCAAAGATGCCAAACAATGTTTGATTGAACTTTGGGGAAATGTGTATAAAATGATGCACATGGCATCAGCACATGCAACATTTCCATTTGATGCTTTGGTGCAAAAACAAAAAGTAGTCTTGGGTTTTGAATATTCCAGGATATTGATAATCCTGTAAGATATTTAAGGACAAAGAAGGGAAAGCTGAATGTTTGTCACGCCTGCTCCTCTTTAAACTCAGCGCCACCTCCAGTTCATTAAACACAGTCTGAAATTCCTTGATGCAAACTCACCACTCACTGTAAACATGCTGGTATTCAATGTGATGTTGTATTGTGGAAATTGTTGTGGCCGCTCCTGCAACCTGCACGTGATGAATGGAGCTGCTGATCTCTGAGCTCTGGAGGATGTTCAGATGTAGATTCCTACTAAAGAGACGCGTGGAAGGCAAAAGGAAACATGCTGTGATCCAGACTTTGTTCCTCTTCAGTGTATTAATGATGACGTTAGTGACATTGTGTTCATTGTTTCTTTTCATATCGCAAACGTAAAATCAAACTTGAGCACAAGCATTTTCACTCAATGGACGGCACGACGACAGTAAATGGCTCATTTTGAATCAAATGATTTTTTTTTTTGTTTTATTTGGGCCAAACAATATAAAACTACACAAAACAACACGTCACTAACCTGATTTAAAGAACTAAAAGTTAAAAAGCACGAGTGCAAGATAACCGGTAGTTGCCTGGAACAAACCTACTGGAACCAGCTTTTTCATTGGCTATTTTTTTTTTGAGCACATCAATATGTATCTAAGTCCTCTCATTGCTTGTGTAGGCGAAACGCTTTGTAGCCTATTTTGACAAAAAACAACTTAATTAAATTAAATAATTCAGAGTTCTCTGGACAAACAATGGGGATCAGTCATTGGTTGTTAGTTACACGTATTCAAAGCTCGTTACGCTTCTGTCTGGCTGCTGATTGGTCGACTGAACGTGCTGCACATTCACTGAGAAATACTGGTGACTTTCTTCAAGAGAGAAGACCCAAAAAGGTTTATTAAAAAAGTTGCTAAAGGCGTCTTTAAAGTTTCTCAGTCGAGCAAGGAAGTCGCCAAGTTGGCAACGATGCAGCCTAGTTTTCTGGGCGGGTTGTTGTGGCAGGTTCCTGGAAGCATATTTGCAGTGATTTGTTCTACATATGTGCAAAAATGAAATGAAAACGAACCCATCGGTCAGGTGTTAGGACCCGACCTACGACCTGCTCGATGCACAGACCAGGAGACGCAGGCTGCAACCAACGAGCCCCAGTGCATCAGTTAAAACACACAGGAGCATTAGAGCTTCTCTTTTTTTAATTTGAATTCTAATCATTGGAATTCTTTATCAATAAAAACAAAGGCTTTGCTGATCGTGAGCCCCCAACTGTAAACCTCATATTTTAACCCACCGCAGCCACATCTGTCCCCCGACTCCAGACTCGTATGTGTGTGAAGCCTGGTTGTTTTATAGTGTCAGCTAAAAGCCTAAAATGGAAATGGAATGTAAAACGGGAGAACGGGGGCTAAATTTAAGTCCAGAATTCTGTCGCAGCAATGAAGGATGGTGTAAAAATGAGGATTTGATGCGAGGTCAGTCTGTGGGTGTGGGGGTTCGCTACCAGCGAAGAACAATGGAGGGTGTTTCCTGTTGGAATCAAAGCTGCTACCAGCTTCCTCTGATCACTGAGGGAGTGTGTGTGCAGCGTTTTGTGTGTGTGTGTGAAATAGACCGACTGCAGATGCCACTCTTTAATGTGGCCCGACGCTGCCGAGAGGTGCTCCCACAGCGGTCACAAACAGCGGCGCTACGGACCCGAGAGGCGGAGCTCCTTCCACACGAGAGCCGCCGGGGGTCGTGAACCTATCGGCTCGCTCCCTGCCTTCGTGCGTAAGTCAACAGGTGCTCCCTACGTCTGTCCTGACATCACATCCCCAAGCATCAGGCTGCGCTCCGGCCAAAGAAAGCAGAGCGGAGACAATGTGAGAGCGAGAGGTGAAAACACACGTGTGGCCCATTTGTCTCATTAGCAATTTGACTCCACAGGGAGGAAGACGGTTTGAGTCACCATGAAGCAAGTGGCTATTTTAAAATCATTTTATATGTTTCAGCTCATCGCTGCTGCAGCATGAGGTGAATGATAGATTTGATTCATTGGAAACCATCTTCATTTTGATTTAGATTTTTTTCCTACTTCTTGCACATTTTACCAAAAAGTTTAATCTACTTTATGATATTCTGTACTTTTTCCATAATGTTTCCAAATTTCTGCAGGTTTTTAATATTAAGTGACGTCACTGTAGAAAGCATTAATTAACAGCCATATGAGCAACACATGCAATCGCTGTCTCGTAATTCCAGTTTGGTGACGAAGCGAAATGTCTGTTGTGACCACATTAACAGGACAGAAAACACACAGCGTGATACATTTAAAGGAATGCACATATATGATCAACACAATGAGATCATGACAACACCTCGAGCGGCAATCTGACCTCTGCATGTCTGTGTGTTCACCTGCAGTGTTTTATATTGGAGGTAACTTTATCACGCTGTTGGAACAAGCCTTGACACAAGCAACACGATATAGTCGAGACCAAACACACAGATAAAAGCGAAACCAAAGCTCTCTGCCAGAAAAGTTCAAGATTAATGTGTTTACTTGTCAAGTTATCGGAGCGGCCGATAACGTTCCAGTTTTAATTCTTCTCTCTCTCATTGTGATAAACAGGTTTCACAGAGATTTTTCTGGCAACAGGAAAAGGGTTATGTTTTAAACCTATTGTTCACCAGCTGGCTCATATTGTTCTGCTGTCAGGGGGGTTTTTAGTATCAGTCAGTCCGATGTTTAAATTCCTCCTTTGTGTTCTGTACAAGCCGGCGGAGGAAGTGTTTACAGCTCCTGGACAGTTCGCTTTGTCTACCATAGATGGTTCCTCTCACTTTTCCGGTTCTGTTTATCCTTCGATCCTCTCTGACGTGACATTTCTAAAATTATATCGAATCAGTAAGAAGCTGCTCAAAAATGCCACCGAGGCTCATCTTCACAGACACGTTAATACAAATGAAGCTTTTGTGGAGAACGAGCTCTTGAATTCTATGTGTGATCAGATAAGAAAGCCACGGGTGCAGTAATTGCTGTTTACCGTCGGCAGCGGCCAATTTTGTGGAGCAATCAACTTTTGTGATGATGCTTCATGAAAGTAGCTCGCTTGTTTGTTTACTGTCTGCAGGGGGTGTTCATCTCCACTGCGAAATGGCTTCAGCTAAGTGATAATTAAGACGGCGGGTTTTGACTGAAGTCCAAGGGAGGGGACGGACGGACAAAGACGGTGATGTCAACGGTCCGGCGGGGGTCGATGTTTACGACGTACCGCGTCCTACCCCAGAGAGCGCTAATGGGACGGTCCGAGCTAATGGAAACACTGACGACATCCCAGTGTTTAAATCCACATTCCTGCAGAGAGTTTCCAGGAAGACAGGCGTGATTTTTGCCAGGTGTCGTGGTCACAAGGGTCATGAAAGCCTTTCAACACAGTCGTGACATTTGCTCCTTCAAATGTCCCCT
Organism: Holacanthus passer; assembly: GCA_025331565.1. NCBI lineage: Eukaryota > Metazoa > Chordata > Actinopteri > Pomacanthidae > Holacanthus > Holacanthus passer. Next base: position 926,721 of record JAFREQ010000130.1, read on the forward strand.
GAAGGACACGAAGTATTTTTAAAATGAATGGCCCTGCTAACTTTTTATTCCCCACGATGATCTGACTCATGTCTTTTGTTTGTGCTCCTGCACTTCCTTGACACCAGCTGTCATTTGAACAGCGTGACATCAGTGCCATGACGTTTTTACCAAGTCAGAACTGAGAATGAAAGGAAATCCTATTCCAAAGTAATGACTCAAAATAAAAATGCAATTATCGGATGGACTGCGCTGAAATTCTCTACAAGCAATCACGTGTATCATCAGTATCTCCAAAAGTTTGATCCAGATCATGATCCCCTCAGGATGAATTGTAATCTCTTTGGTGATCCCCTGATTTTCCATCTGGCAACATAATAAGATCATAATTTTAACTTGTTGAATACTTTAGTTTATGACCAAAACTACTTGCAAAACTGATGGTCAGTAGCTCAAAACGTCACTGAACTGCTGGCTGCAGACTCTTGGTCCATTAAATCTCCACCTTGTTCCACGACTATCAGCCTGAACTTATCTCTCATTTTATCCAGCTTTTCAAAGTTGAATTTTTTGTGCTTCTGAGGTCATTTAATTCCCTGTTGTTCTACAGTAATGTGCAGCTCAGCCCATTGTGTCAAAGGGGGGGGGGGTTCCATTTCCTCCATAACCAAATACAGTAAATGTGTAGCTTCACCCGAGAGTCAGCACATACCAGCGAAAGAGACAGAGGGTGAGAATGAGGAATGTGAGGGGGCAAAGATCATCAGCAACTTGTCATAACTGCAATCAAACACAATGGATGTTTTATGGACAAACTGTAAAATGTCATTTGTGCTGATGTGTATCTGGTACACGCCTCGCCAGCTGGTTAAAAACAGCCGTCTGCACCAGAGTAGAAAATCTGAACTAAAACTGAACACGACATCAGCAGTCGTGATTTATTAAACCACAAATAAGTTCAGAACACTTTTCAAATGTGTGACAGGAATTAGTTATCTGGCCTGATTTGTTAAAATCCTTTTGACTTTTATCATTAAAGACCATGAACTCAAACCAACACTGAAAATGATCCCCCACAGAAAACATGAATCATGTATTTGGTTTGAAACTTTTTTTATTGTCTAAGTTGCATTAGAATAACTTCTGCTTCCTGTCAATCACCTGACACCCACAGACCGAAAACCCAAACTTTTAATCTGCAGCATTTTCTTTCCCGTCGAGTTCGGCGAAGTAAAACAATTGCAGAAAGCTCATTTTCATAAATGTGTTTGCAGAGTCGAAGGTAAACATGAAGCTTGAAAAAGTGCTCGGTGTTTGCTTTATTAAACCCCAAAGAAAGATTCAAACACATTTGTAGCATTAAGCTGAAATGAAAGGTGCTGTGTGGATTGATAAAATACCATATATCCATTCAGAAATAGACATCACAGTAAATGATAACTTATAACTAATCTTTATGAAATAGTCGAGGTAAAAGTGAACTGCAATTCTTTTTTTTTTTTTGCCAACTGGTTCAGCCTCCGTTTAGTTTGGACTGGTCTTTGAGACACTTGAGTCTGTGGCCATTCAGTGAAAGTTTGCAGTGTGTGTGTGTGTGTGTGTGTGTGTGTGAGAGATGCAGCAACATGTCCGTCTTCCACAGCTCATTTCAGAACTGAAACACAGACCTACTGTATCTCTGCATCTCATTTTCTATGGAAAACCTTTCTGTGGTTGAACAGAAAAGACTCTGTATCGGCTGCTCTGCAGGTCTGTGTGTGTGTGTGTGTGTGTGTGTGTGTGTGTGTGTGTTTGTTGAAATGGCTGATTTACAATGCCCCCTCCTCCTCCTCCTCCTCCTCCTCCACACAACATATAGCCGAGCTCCATTGTGAGCGCTGACCTCTTTTTCTGCACAAACACAGCCCTTCCCTCGCTTCCTGAGCCGCCTGCTCGCAGCCCAAACACTGAGCCCACCAACTCTCACCTCTTCTTCTTCTGCCATATGTGCAGAGTTTGATGCTCGTTTTGGTTTAAGTTTTTATGCACATGCACACACAAAATTAAGAGTTGGAAAATTCCCAGTGCTTTTCTACCGTAGTGTGAGATTGTCGATCGACTTCAGAGACGGGCTATTGATTATTCCCGTTACTAGTAAATACGTTGGTAAAAGCTTTTTCTTTTTTTACCGCGCCAGCAGCAAATACCTCAACAAATATTAGATGGATGAAGTTTTATTATTGCTCCTTGAGGATGGTTTGGTTCATGTTGACTGGATCACTTCAGTCATCCCTTAACACTACGTTTCTCCTTCTTCCAGAAGATGCAACGACTATTTCTTATTTGGATTAGGAAGACTGTATTTGCAGTTCACTTTAATTCCCAAAACATTGGTATATTATGTCAACTGTTTTTTTTTTTTTTAACATATCGTATTACAGAGGCACAAAGTCCAAACTGCCACACATGGAGTCAGACAGAGAAACCTCCAGTCAGACCGAGAATCACAACTGTTCCTGAATTTGTCAGGATAGCTATCATTATGTGATGTTTCCCAGAAGGTCATGTTTCCAGATGCAGGGCCGGGAGCTGGAACATGACGGTGACTCATTCTCCTACAGTATCTTAACTATATTGTGACTAAGTGTGAGAGCCAGCAGAGATTCCTGCTGCCTGGGTGAAACAGTGACAACAGTTTGTTTGAAGTAAAACATCAAACTGAACTGCTTTCTGACATTCACTGCATTTTCCCACAGATTGTTCATCTCTCGACAAGAACAAACAATAAAATGAGCAAATATTTGAGCTCAGGTCTGCAGTCAGCTCATTTGGTATCCTTCACATTCCTCCCACAAGATTTAACTGCTGCCCTTTCTGACAGGAAACATCACAGGAAGCCACTGCCCATGAGTGCACTGGGAAGAGACCCGAGCCAGGCCAGGCCGGGCCGGGCCAGGCCGGTCCTGCTCTGCTCCGTCATGCATCCAGAACCAGAGGAATGTGTCTCTTTGTGTCAGAGTCAACACAAACTCCGTCTCCTCTGTAAATCCAATGCAGCCTGTCAAGACACAGAGACAGAAAAGCAGAGTCTGCAAAACAAAGCAGATCGTCTGGACTGTTGATTTGAAATTAAAATGAATTCCAGCACATCTCGTTTCTGAGACATTCACTTCAGAAAATATTGCATTTTTATGATAAAGAGGACTCCATTTAAAAAAACCTTTCTAACTTCAGATTGACAGCAGGGAGCCTGGAGAAACTTTGGCTGGAGTCGATGTAACAGAAAACAAGGTGGCTGAGCTTTTTTTCCATGGGGACTTTTTAAAAATCCAGAGACGGGGTCAACTGGCAAGAAACAGAGGGAGCTTTCAGTTACCATGGCAGTGAGCACTGAGAGACAGCGGCTGTGGGCTGTAAAAAGGTGCGTGTGTGTGTGTGTGTGTGTGTGTGCTTTGCTTGTGCATGCACAGGACTGCCCGTGTGTGTGTGCTGGATATACGCATGAGTGCACATCCAGTTTGAACTTCTATGTGCAGGATTGTGTTTTCGACAATAACAGGACCCCTCTCAGGAAATTAGCCCAGAATCATATTAATCTCACAAACAGACCGGGGGTCTTCAAAGTGCCAGCTCTGGAGGGGAAGTGCATCTGCGATTAGCGCCGTCATCCAGCCCCGACATGGCACAGGAAACAAGAGAGCCTCTTGCCCACCATCAAAGGCGCAGCAGATCTAACACGGAGCATGTCGGCCTTCAGTAGTCTGCCACTTCAAACCTTCTCCGAGCCGAGCTTCTTCTTCAAAGTCTCCTCTCTCCTGACAGTCTGAATGTCGCCGCGCTCAAGACGAGCAAGGCAGCATTTGTACGACCAAGTTGCTCTAAAGATGTTTCTTTCTTTTTTTTTTTTTTGGTGCATCTTATATCCTAGAATATGAAGCATCTTTGTAAACTAAAATTGTCGGAAGATGGAAGTGAAAACCATGTTAAACTCCACTGAAGGAAACCTGTTGAATTCATGGACGTTCAGTGTCTCTCCACACATGAACGTTACACACAGTTATTAAAGTATCATGGATATCATCTGACATTTTCACAAACTAGTACACCAGTTTTTTGAATCTTAACTTTTTCTACAAATCCCTTTATTTCATTGAGCCAAAGTTAACATTCTTTAAATGTTGTCTTCCATATGCAGCTGTACAAGAACTTTCAGACGTTTCAAATGGTTCAAATTTTCATTTAAATCAGGACAAAGATGGACTATAACACGTCTAAGCAAGATTTCAATGGGGCCAAAAATGCATTCATTCCAACATCAGGCTGAAAACCGTCAATGATTAGTCAGTGGTTTGTAATAAGAATGAAGCTGAATGAAGTTGATCTTAAGGCCGATTATTTCTGCTTTTTAAATGTCCGGGACACAGACCAGACTCTCTGCAGTGATCTCATTAGCGAGACTCTTCAGGTTCAAATTACCAAATGATGCTATAATATAAAAGCAACACTAATTGGATGAAAACTGGAGGAGACTCGTCACAGCTGCTTTCAGAGGAGGAATTAATTTGAGGGCAGAAGAGGCCGTTTGTCAGAACATGATGGAAAGACAACAGGTTTCATGTGTCATCAATGTGCTGTTTTTCTCTCTCCTCCTCTTACGGGAGGTGGATCATGACCCTCGGTACATTTCTCCATTCACGACTCACCAGCTGATTACAAGCCGTGGAAAACTGTGTAAACCACAAGAAAACAGAAAAACCTCATCAGGAATCCGGAGAGAAACCGCAGAGGAAGTGTTGAGGAGCGTCGAGGTCACACGGCGGCTTTGTGAAGAGGTGAAGCGACACAAACGAATTCCATGTTTACTTAAGTAGCTAATCAGAGCGCCACAGTCAGGCAATCAGAGAGAGATGGGAGGCAACGGTCGGGTCCTCGTCCTCCGCAGGTACAGCTACACTCAAACGCCGTCGAGTGCCATCATGTCCTCGCAGCCTGCTGGGTACGAGATGGACTTGAAGAAAATACCTGTGTTTCATGGGAATGTAAAAGAGATTAGACGTGTGGACCACTGCAAATCATTTCATTTCCTGCATCATTTTGGTTTATCCAGCAACATTTTCCTGTTCCTATTCTACTGCCCTTCCTTTGGTTGATGCTACCTTTTTGTGCAGAACAAATTAAAATGGTAAAATAGAATTGCAATTAGTTAAGAATACTCTGATGATTGGATAAAGCCTCATGAGAGACAGAAAAAAGAGTCAAGATTGATGGAGCTGAGGATGAGATCTCCTGAGAGTGCAAACCTCACACCTCCTGTTTGGAACAAAGGCTTTACATATTTAAACAGAATCACTAAATTCAGACTCGACAAAGCTCCTCCAGAGACGCACAAGACTTTACACTGTGTGACTGTTTGCACTCATGACAAATACACTGAAGAAATGCTATGAAGAAAGCTGACTGTATAAACCACAGCAAATCAGCAATCAACTGTTATAAATATCCAAGTATGCATCAAAGTAAAATGGTGGTTTTTAATTGTGCCTCCAAAACAAAGTAAGCTCATAATGTTGAGTCAGATTCCATGTTTGTCCTCAGTCTGAAAGTTGTCATCCATCATCTGAACTCGGTACCTAATTCTGCGTGAGAGCTCAGAAATGGCCGAGCACAAAAATGCAGGATTGTTTGAGGTGTTTTTCCGCTGCGCTCCACCCGGGCGCCCTCGGAAAAATACATGGCCTTTTTATGTTTTCATCGATCGTGGCTGATGTAAGCGAGCTAAACGTCTTACATTAATATAAGAACCAGGGCGACCTTTCAAAGTTCACCATGGCTCAGTGGTTAACCTACAGACTCGGGGTTGACGGTGGCCTGAACTGGACTTTTCTATGATAATGGTCCATGTGGATGATCGTGCTGATCTGAGCTGTAACTTTGTTAACAGGGTTCACAACATATACCAAAGGTTCTCCAGTCAATTGGCTTTAATGTAAACAGGAATGTCTTTAGCCTCAAGTGGAACTCACCAATCTGATGCATGTTGTACTTGGTCAGTTATTTTATCTTGAGTATCTGACAAGACAAATCATTGTTGCCTTGTTCTCTTCTTGCTTTGGTCTTATGTGTTTTCATATTTTATCATAAAAACCCGTCAAACTTGAGTCTGAGCATGCGAATCCTTCCTTCCTGTGTTTCTGCCTGTCTGAACACACTGAGCTCGTCTCTCCCGTCTGTCTTTGTCTGACTCCATCTGCAGCGGCGACGCGTTTCTCCTCCTCCTCGTAATGACAGGTTGTGTAACAGAGGAGCATCAGAGAGCACCTGTAGGAGAGCAAACAGCGTCAGCAGGACAGCAGCGCCGATAAAGAGCACAATTAACGTCCGGGCCAAAATCAAATGCATTTCCTCCAGCGGGCAGGGAGCATTGAAGAGCTCACATTAGAAGAGTGTGTTTGCATGGACAGCGTTCAGTTCAAATCTTCATTCATGTACAATAAGAAACAACATGACCTAGATTATATCTTAAAGTTTCCCCATCTTGAACCCAGAAGCCAACAGGTTTCTCCACCATCCAGCACACACTCCTCCACACACCCACTCTCGCTTTCCCTGTTTGCCGTCTCGTTGGCAGCACGGACACTTTATTGCTCCTTGGGCTCTTTTATCAGATGATTCATGCCTCTTGGATGGGAAGGCGCTCCAAATGCGCTTTGATTGAGGCAATTAAAACCCGAGGCCCTTGAACTACTTTGACAAGCCACGACTCGTTCCCGCTTGAATGCAAACGGCGACTGCGATTGGCTGACGGAGCCGTTTCGCTGCGTGGATGTCGTTTATCGCCGCGGACGATTCTGTCCCATTTCATCCAAACAGATTCAGCATATTCTGAGTTTAGAGTTTAAGGAGATGAAAGTTGCATGACTTGATGCAACAAGGAGTAGAAATTGATTTTTGCTTCTGGCACAATCATAAAATAATCCCACATAATCACAAAGTTTACTGCTGGGCGTGTTGTGGGAACAGGCGCTGCAGGATTCTGGCATGAGCATCAGCTGATGTATGTTTCTCCTGAAAAACAAAACATGTGAAGACAAATAGAAATCATTCGCATATTTCATTTCATTTTAAGATTCCACGACAAGGCACTGGATACAGGGTGAATTTGATCAATCTGTCGCTGGACTGATCTCAGTTGTCCCTTAACATTTTTGTGAGACAGTGATCAGTGGTTTTCCTAATGTCATTTATGCATCCTAAATGTGTTTCATCCACAGTGAAGGACAGATAAAACAATTTAATTCAGTTCAAAACATCATGAATATTTTTTCACCAATCAGAGCTTGCAAATTGCTTTTCAGACTCTCGGATGTGATTGGTTGGTCCACGCATTCACAGTATTAAAATGTTGGAGCCAAATGCTGTTGTTGGAAATTTAATCTCAGGTGTTAAATACATTTTTTTTCACCTGACTGTGTGTGAGAGGAGAGGAGAAAGTTAAAATGAAGGTTTTCTACTCCTTAAAATTTTGATAAAAATATATATCCATTAATAGAAACATGACATGGTTTCGAAGCTGTAATTAGTTAATTGCATCTTCGCACCAACTGATGTGTCTTCCTTCATCAGGTCAGACAAAATATTCATTTCAATGCCGATAAACTGATTAAAGAAATCCTCCAAGTAGTGGATGATGGTGCTAACTAAAGGCTGCTGAAATCTGTTAATTGCCAATTAGTTCTCGTCCCTCGATGCTGCTGCGCCAGATCAAACACACTGACTCACGTCACGTCTTCCTGACTCTTATCGAACTGCTTCCTACAAAGGTCTGTGCAGAAAGATACAATAAAGGTTGAGAAAATAAGACAATGTAAGATGCATTTATAAATCTCTCTGAGACGAGCAATATTTTAACATCTATTTCTGGATAAATGCTCAGCTTCAGCGTTGGAACCAGAGTTGATAACAAATGATGGTTTACTCAAGCTGACCGGTCGTCGTAACTGGGAGGGCTGAGCAAAGACAGGTTTGCAGTCGGCCTAATTGCCATTTTGGTCCATGTAATTATTGTTGTCGGCAAACACGCTTGTGAGCTGGCAAGTCTTTGAATTGCTGATCTGTGCCAGAGAGAAGAAGGAGTAAACATCAGCTAAGCCTGCAGAGACCAGGAAGTGAAGTCATGCTGCAGAGGGGAAGCACCGGTTTCTCCTGTGTTTATCCGAGGATTGAAAAAGTTTTATTTTTACCGCCTTTCTGAGAACTACATAACAACACGTGGACCAGATCTGGCAGCCGCACGGTTCACTTTGACTCGCCAGACTGTTCTTGTGAAAAAAAATCTAAGTAAAAGTGCTTTCGTCTTTTGTAAAGCAAAACTGCTCTTTAAAATGTTCATGCATCCTAATGATGCAATAGTTGTTTGCGTTTGGCTCCTGATGTGTAATAATTTGGGCTCAAACTCGACGACCAAACACTGTTACACCACACGGTGGAGGATTCGATTGTCCCGTCTCAGCAGGGCTACTGTTTCTCAGGCTTTTACCACCTGCCAAGGCTCGTAAACATACACCCTGCGCTTTGTTAGACGCCTTTCGGAGCCTTAAGAGCAGCTAATATGAGAAAAAGCACACAGAGGTCTTGACTGAAAAAAACCAGAGCCAAAACTGCTTCGTTTCATTATTTGCTGCCATTTGAGGACGGCAGGTGCCTCGACATGTCTGCCAATAAAATAATGAGGTGAACTGAGTTTGTCTCCGGTTGAAAAGGGCTCCTGTGCTCTCGAACTGTCAAGACTCTGAATGACTAATTCTCTATTAGAAATGTAGTCGTGCAGTTTAAGAGTATTGTTCTGCAAAGTGCAAACATTCAATCGGTTTTACATGCAGTGAATATTGACTTTTGAAAAGTCAATATTAAAACCATTTTAACTGAGAATGTTAATGCTTTAAAGCTCCGACTGCACCTTCATCAGGGCAGAAATAATAAAAACAGACCGACGGCATCTGCCTTTAAATATTGGTGAATAATGCACTGACATGTTTGATATTTGCACTGATACTTTTGATATTTCACACTGACGTTGCATTGGAGCTGCACATTGTACATATCCTGCATATATCTTTTTAATTGTAATCTTTATTTTTTGTACTTTTTGATATTCATAGAGGAAGGCAAAGGAAATGTGCATCAAGCCCTCCCCCCACCTGGCTTCTTGTTGAACAACACACTCAGAGTCTTTTCCTTAAATTTCCATCAACTCAAGTCTGATTAGCATTAGAATATAAATTCCACAGAACGGCCTTTTGTTCCAGCTCGGTGTGCGACGGTGAAACATGCTATAAGTGCCGTAATAAACCGCGGCTCCGTCGAGTGCGAGGCGCCGGTGCAAGGTTGTTCACATTGTAAGATCTCTGGCCTTTCATGCTTGGTGGAGTTACTTAGTGGCTCGAAGCGCTGAAGGAGGAGGAAGAGGGGGGTTAAGCAATTAGTGTGTGAAATAGATATCCTGTGCTTTCCAGCCTCACTGTGCCCCGAGTACAAAGTGTCGGTCTGTCAGCGGAGGCTCGGCGAGAGGAGAGAGCTCGCCGTTGTTGTGCTTTCCCGGGCGACCATCTTGTCTGATTACACGCTGCGGCGGCTGGAAGGGAGGCTCTCTCTGCACGCCGTGTCATTTCTGTCCGCTGACTCACGGCACACAGGAATCTACGAAAGCCACTTCTTTGTTTTTTGGCATCTTGAGCATTTTGTGGTTTTATGATTAAAACCTTGAGCAGCAGCACTAAAAGCTGCATTTGACAACTTGAAGGACATAATTAAATCATCAACGTTTGGCACCAACAAACTCGACAACAGAGTGGTGACGCTTTGTGACATTAACAGGATTAGTGTTTATTATGAAAGCTGGAATGTACAATTTCCTTTCTTAGCTTTTTTTTTTTTGAAGCATCTTTTACACAGATATTTGATCAGATCAGTGGCAGAAAGTCAATAAAATCTCATCATGAAAATAGAATTACATGATAAATAAATATGTTTTTTGCTCATTTGTTTATCAAGTTGTTTTAAAAAATTGTGCCTGTGTCATAAGAACAATCGTCGTGGTTACAGCAGTGTCTATTTACAGTGTCTTCAAATCTACATCCACAACAGTAACTATGTGTTTTAATATAAAACATTGTTAACAGACTTACAAACAAGTGCAGCTTCATAAATAGCTTGAGAACTTTGAGACGGGAGAGAAGCGTACATTCACCGTTATTAAGACGTTTAAAAAACACATAAGTCACTAAGCCTGATGCAACTGAGACAAGTTGGTGCTAATGAAACAGTCTCTGCTTCTTAAATGTACAATTAAAAGTCTGGAAACGCGGCTGTCAAAAACGGTGATTGACTGGTCTTCGCGTGTATCATCGTTACATTTGAGTCACCTGAGCATCAGACGTGATTCAGACTCACCTGCAGAAGCTTTTCAAGATATTTCCTCCGTTCATCTGGATTAAAATTTCTGAACAGAAAATTATTGTAAAGTCGTGACTCGTGTCCAAAAGTGATGTGTGACCTCCATTTAAAAAATACAAAACAGATACATGTTATGTATTAAAATAATGGAAAATAAATAAGATAATAAAACTTATGATAAAATCTAGTTTAGCAGAAGTGAGTCAGGAGGTATTTCACTTCCAGCTACTGCAAAAAATGATTGTCAATACTAATCAGTCTCTTGAGTAACTCATTAAGCATTTAACATAGTCCAACATCCTCACAGAGCTTTTTTGTTTAAAACCCAAATATATTCATACATAATATAAAAGCAGCTGCAAAACCTCACGTTTGAGAAAAATTTGATCTGAGAGATAGTTTTTGCTTAAAGATGATTTTCTTTTCTTTCTATTTTTAACTGTTGGAGTAAAAAGATTTTAACGCTTCATAAAAGATCACCAGTGAATTTATCATTCACAGAAACTGATGCTTAGCTCTGTGACTCAAATGCAATGATAACAGGCACAAACTGGGGCGAGTGCACGCAGAGCGTTAATTTGCAGGGTCAGCTGGGTTGTTCAAACATCGGTGTCCAGCGGGGGAGGGAAGTCGAGACACGGTGACAGCGAGTCCTGACTGTGTGTGGAGCTAATCCCGGTGTCTGAGTCTGTGTCTGTAATGTCTAGAGGCGACAGGCTGTGTTTGAGTTTCACTGTCTGCGAGACGCCGCACTGAGTCTCACTTTTCAGAGGGACGGGACTCGGCTGCTCCTCTTCTCCCCCGTCCCCGATTTGCAGCGAGCTCAGGTGAGCAGCCAGCTGCCAGCACTCCTGATCCTTGGAGACCAGGGCGCTGTCACAGTACTTCAGCTGCTTGTCTATTTCTGCAGCTTGGTTGTGAAGGGTCACGCCGGTGAAGAGGCTGCGCTTCAGTTCGTCCCGCAGCCTCTCGAGCTCGGCGGCGTAGAACGACTCGTCTGTCTCCGCCGGGGTCCAGGAAGCAGCGGCGGCGGCTCCTTCCTGTTCGACGCTCTCACAGTGGCTCAGGGGGAAGTTGGCCCTCCTCAGCTCAGCGTCAATGTCCCGGGACAGCTGGAGGATGAGCTCCTGGTGCCGCTGAACCTGCAGCTCCAGCTGTTCCACTCCGTCGCTCGTGTACAGGTACTCCTGCAGCTGCTCGTCGCCAGGCACGTCCAGACTCTGAGCCTGAGCCAGCGGACTCTCGAACTCCGCTCGGTTCTGCTCCTGCACGTCCAACTGCTCGATCTCCAAATCCAGCTCCCGCATGTGTTGGATCTGCTCTCGGATGGTGCGGTCCTGGTTGAGAATGAGCTGCACCATCCGGTCGACCTCGTCGGCACCCGGGCAGCTCTTGCTCTCCTTGTGAAGCTTTTCCAGCTTCCTGAACGCTTTCTTCACCATTCGCTTCTGCCTCTCCACCGGCTGATTGCTGTACTGGGCGCGACTGTTCTCCCATCGCTTCGGCTTGGCCCCCTTGGACTTCGCTCCCTTCTTGGTGGGCTGAGGCACAAAATCGCTGGTTTTGACCAGAATGAACTGGATGAAGGGTCTCTGGTCACCCCAGGCGTACCAGAGTCTCAGGATTCTGGTGAGAGGAGGCAAAGCTCTCTCGAAACCCTTCCACCGCTCCACCAGACAGAAGTCTTTGGTTTCCCCGTGCAGGAGCCGCTTGCTCTCTGGCACTGACTTGTGATCTTCCAGTAACGCCTGAATCAGATCGGCACATGTCGTGTGCTTCGTTACTCCACAGACGACTTTCTCCTCGTTGCAGACAGTAACCTGAATCTCCTTTCCCACCACGGGCTCGGCATCTTTTGCCCTGGGAGAGAGACAGAAAAACAAAGTTTATACAGTGATTGTGGTTTTGGAATAAAAACCTATGGAAGTCTTAACTCAAGTAGCTTTAAGGTTGTTTAAAATCCTTTCATGGCACCAGACTCCATGGTTTTAATGTCATCACCATCCACTAAGTAGAAATAATCTGCATCATTTCACACACATCTTACCCAAATTCAGACTCGCATATTTGGTTTCTTTGGAAACATTTGGATCTGAATGAGAATTTCCAAAAAAGCGTCAGTTAATTTTAACAATATTTAGTTCTTAGTTTGTTTGAAGGACAAACCAATGGAAACACTGTGATCCACAACCTGCAGAAATCATCAACTTTGGTGACTTTTCACTGGTGCCATCATCAGTTCAAAATTCCCATCAGCCTGTGCTGTGTGCAATGGCGTGTCTGTAGATCTTTAGATAAAGACGGTAGAGTTGAGAAGAACCAAACTAATACAGAGGAGGGATGATGTGCAACAAAGGTCAGACTTTACCAAGAGATTTTTAGATTGTCTGGTCGGTGTCTTTAAAAAACAACGTTAACAATGACGTCACCATATCTGGGAAACGATTCGTTTATTTTTAACAGCCGTGTTTACTAAGAGTTCATCCTCAAATGCGTCACAAGCTTCTTCACATCAGCTGCATTTTGAAGTGCAACAAACACATTTTCTCCCACTCACGCTGTTCAAGTCCTTCCACTATTCTAAGGAGTGTATTTTCTTAAATAGATCCTACTTTGATGGTTTTCCATTAGGTCAGTGAGCAGAAAACTACATTCACTCATTTCGTGCTCCCTGGCTTGATTCTATTAGACTGTTACTCATCGTCTTACTCATCACAGATGATCACTTAATGGTTTGGTTCTGAGCTATTTAACCCCAAGGCCCTCATTACCTTTTCGTCAGGGCCGTAAAACTTGCTCAAAAATTGACCTCTGATGGGTCGATGATATCCATTTTTTACATGCTTAATGGACCACCGGTAATATCCAGGACCTAATATCCAGTCATTAAACGTTAGGCACCGGCAACGCAGACATCCACAACATGAGCATGTAATCAAATAAGTAGATAACATTTCCAGACTTTTCAATTTGATTCCAGGATAAAGGATGATGTATCATGTCATGATTTATATGAAAGATAAAATGTCGGAATATTCTCAAATTGATTTGATTGATTAGATTAACCCTGATGTTCTGTAGCTGACTGCCAAGTTCTTGTCGCAGTAAATTACAAATATTTAAAGTTAAAGCCGACACTGAAAGCACAAAATAAATTACACATAATCACAGACAATCTCAAAGAAACTAAAGATTGTCCATATGATATCTCAAAAAGTCGACTCCCTCCTCTAACACGTCACTGCAGACTGACTTTAGGGTTGAAGGAATGTTGGTCTGTAGTTTTGCAACACTTCATTAATCTGTTAACAGCAGTGAATCACAATGATGCACATGTGATCCTGGTTAATGTCAAGTTTCATCGACAGTCCAAAAAAACTGAATTCAGATTGCAAACTCTAATGACCTCACTCAGGGAGTTTAGCTCAGCAACAGACTCAGATTATCAGACAGAAGTGGACAGAAACAACAGAGTGAAGAATTTTTCCGCATCTTTTCAGTTTGTGTTTCAGTTCAAATGACAGAGCTGCATTCAGTTACAGCCTTATCTACAGCGTATTTACACAAAATACACTGATTAAAATCAAATAGGTGTTCGTCCTGGCTATCAAATGATAAAGTGTTCATGGCCTTGGTACGTGACGGTCTCAGATCTGAACCTTGCATCATGTAGCTGCTGTGTCTTTATCTGTGGAGATAACCTGGGCTGTAGCTCACAGGAACCACGGATCCTCCACAGCTGACACGTCTCACTCCCTGCTGTTGGCACGCAGCCGGGTCGTATCTCCATTAAGAATTATTCAAACAGTAGAACTTAAAAGCTGCTTTATCTTTGCTGATTTTATGGTGAGATACCGCCGTGTTTTGGTTCCCACACAGCATGAAAACACACACACGGAGCATTGTGTAAACTGGCGGTGAATAAGGGCTCAGGAATGCGATACACATGCAACAATGCAGGAGGCTGGTTAATGGTTAGGGAGACCCTCGGAGATGAGCGGGGCAAAGCAAATACCTGAGCTATGCACAGGTCAAACAAATCCAGCGCTCCTCAAATCAAAGACAGCGACCACAGCGAATTTGACCTCAGAGTTTCCACCTCCTCAGGAAAACCCTGCAAACAGTGCTGTTGCACAGCAGAGTGGGTGGACGCAGTGAAGACCACACCTGTACAGTATCATGCAATCCAACAGCTCTGCAACACAATGTGTTTGCACAGCTCATAAAAGTCAATATCTGCTGAGACAGTGTCTGAAGCTAAAAAAAACAATTCGGCTATGGTGATTTTTGAACTCGTGTTGTTCCCAACATGCAGATCTGGACCCACTCCGACAGGTCACATGATAAAAGTGACGAGTTGAGATGATGATGAACAGGAGAGGAGAGGAAAGAAAGAGAAGCAAAACTATAGTTTATGTATTTTAAATGCAGAAAAAACTTCCATCCAGGATAGTTTTACCTTTTCACGTTTGTCACATGAAACAATCGGAAGAGATTTTCAGGTGAAGTGAGGAAGAACTGTTCACAGCTCATGGACCTGTGTTACCTGCAGTGGTGTAGTAGCAAAATAATGAAGTACTAAAGCACAGTTTTCGGATACATGAGTATTTACTTTATACTTCGACTCCACTGAGAGGGACATAAAGTACTGTTTAGCCGACTACACTTAACAGCTGTAGTTATTAGTTATAGTTCAGTACAGCAGATTAAGATTTCATTTTATAAATCAAAGTGCAATGTTACAGATCAAACTGCCCAATTACATTTAAAGCCTTTAAATTTAGCATCACCTTGACCCAACATTTAAATTCTGTATTCACACACAATAAAAGGTTCTGAAGGTGACGAGGGGTCAGGAGTTCACTGCTGAGAATGACTTGTGTCATCCAAAAGATTTGGGAACCATGTTGTGGATGGAAGCATGAAGACAAGAGAAGGAAAAGAGAAACTGTCCTGAAAATGGTTTAATACCACATGAAGGAGAGATTTCCACCGAACGGCGTCACATGTTCAGGCCAGAGTTAACATGTGTCTCTGGTCAGATTTGAACACACAGGTGAATAAACAGACGCTGGGGTGTTTGAGAGCGGGCGACCCGAGTCCTCAGCTGTGCAGGAAGAGGGCACGGCGAGGCAGGGAAACACCTGTATTTGTCCTGGGCCGCAATCGCCAACGCTCAGACGACATCCTGCCACCACAGTTCACTGGACAGAGGGAGGAAGAGGAAAAATGGATTCCAACCCGGCCGCTGTGGTTTTCAACCAGATAAATCTGTGGTAACATTAACCATATTTCAACTGTCTGGAATTAAACCTTTAACGATAACGATGAAGCCGTGTGAAAAATGAAAACGTATCTCAGAGGCTTCATGTTCATATTCAAACACACACTACGAACTTTCGTAGTGACTTTTCCTACAGTCTAGTTGCAGGATGAGGAAGCAGGAACAATAACAGCTGCATCTCCTTAATGCAACACATGTGCTGCTGAGACAAATGAAAGGTTAAATGTAGATCTCTGGGAAAACATTAGATTGAAAGAAAAATTCATTAAAGCCACAAAAACTGCATCGCTGTAACCTTAGAAACAGCAAACTGAGGACAAACGTTTTGATGAGGCCGGTGGTTGAAGTACTCAGAGTACTCGAACCCTCTCCAGTCGACTCTTTGCCAGGACAAACACAAACACTGCGCGCACCATCGGTCTGATTGCATCGCAGCTAATACGTTCATGAGGGCTGTCACTTCGGTGCCATTTGATATTCATAGCTTGGGATTAAACCGCGGTTCCAGACGCAACAAATGAGGGCGCCCTCATAGGTCACAGCTTTGGGCCACAAATCCGACAGTGATATCGTGATAAACCCTCTGATCGGAAACTGATAGAATTCATAGAAATATGAAACTTCACGCCAAGAAACCAGCTTGAACCTCAGAGCTGAGATCCACAGTGAGACATCAGACACGTGGGAGGAAACCACATTTAAATGATATGAATTTTCTGCGTGGGTTGATTACGTTGCAGCCGCGGTGGCGTGGCTCTCTTCCATTGTAATACTCGTAATGACAACCTTGTAGACATTAACAACTCCCTGTGTGTCATAAATTTGCAAGTTGCCGCAGAGGACCGAGCGCCGGTGGTACGAACAAGTCATAACAAATGACAGAATTATAGCTCTCCGGTGTCTCAGCGTGTTTTCTCAGATCAATAGTGATAAGCTGATGTAGTTACCACTTCCAACACACACAAAGCTCTGATAGCACATCAGTGAATATATCCTGTAGCCTCTGCTGTCAACAGGTTCTGATTTTCCCTGCTATGGAATGAACACTTACATCAGTCTGGTGGTAATGAAATTATAGGCTTGATCTTACGACTGAAAAACAAACAGCGAGGAAATCAATGGATTATAAATTAAAGTAAAATCTGATAAAAATGTAAATCATTTCTGATGGGAACTCTGTGAACTCTTATTTACCTCTTGTGGTCGTTTTAAGATATCCATCTCTGAGATTTCTGCCTCAATATAAAGAAATTAATTGGGAATTAGTTTGTGGCGCTCACAGCGATGAAACGTGAATGAAAATAATGAGTTTAAGTACAGACATTGTGCTGCAGCTCGGCGAAGCTTTGAGCTCAATACATACAAGACAATATACTGATGTTTAGCAGGTTTGATTTTACAGTGTTCACAATCTTAGTTTGGACATAAACCCACATGTTGGACAAATCGAACTTGTGAGACCTTATGAAAAATTGAATTCATCACCAAATTGTTACGACGCTTCCTGAGAGGAACGTTAATGTTTCTGCCGTAGCTGTTGAGTCATTTTGTTTAAAACCACAAATCTCAACCTCATGGTGGCGCTACGAGAGGAAAAGTCAAGGGATCTCCAAAGTTTTTTTTATGGCATCCATCCAATAGCTGTTGAGATATTTTAGTCAGGGCCAAAGTGGTGGATCACGTGACCGTCGTTTTCACAGACACTGCTTGTGTGGCCAAAAATGTCCAGATGAGTCACTAAAGCTGAGTGACACAATGTTTTCTTTTGATATTTGGGTGAAATGACCCTTTAAAATCAGTTGAAGGAAATCAGAGTGTCGTCACAGACATGTGACCTTTGCATCGTTTCCCCATTGAGTAAATGTTAATAACACCGGGCCGTAAAACTCAGCGCAGGAAAATGCTAATGCAACGTTTTCATCTAATTAAAGCAGCTCTGAGTTTCATCTGCTCTGTCCATCAAAGGCCGTCACATCGTTCAGCTAATGTTAAAACAGACATGTCCACAAGTTCTTTCTCTGAAGAAGAACCACTCTGTATATGTTCCAATACGTCTGTGCCTGGTTTGTCCGACAGAGCTGAGGCTGGAGATACAGGAGACACTTCCTCTGCCGTTATCGGAGAGAGGATGAGGCATCGCTGGGGAAATAACATTACTCTTCTATCTGGATATGTTGATCTCCAGGATGACTCCCTCTCTGATAGGCATCTGTGAGCAGAGACACAACACACCCCTTCCCCTCTCTCCCCTTCCTGTGAGAACCCCCTCCTCCTCCAGCAGCTCTGTGAATCACCAAATAAGCTTTTGCTCAGTGAAAATATATGACTTATTCTCTCTCAGCACAATTGAATGATTTCATTGTTCATTGCTGTGGCCCTGCTAATTTGTGGCAACTGAGCAGCAGCTAATTGCTCCTGTGCACAAAGCTGTCGTGCTGCAATTGTGGCTGAGAGCGAGATTAAGTGGAAGTGGTCACTGCATTGCTCCGGTTGCATTTGTCACTGGCTGGAAACCATTGAATTTCTAACCCTTGGAGGCCACATGTGCAGCAGTTTGACACGCAGGCCTCCGAGATGACGCACTGGGATCCTTTGTTTTAATGCTCCGCGTCGACAGCTGTAATTATCAGGTTTTTATCCTGAGTGTTCGCACGACTCCACGTCGCAGTCGCTCTTCTGCAAAAAACCTCCAGCTCCATGTGTCAGCGCGAGTAAAAGCGAGTCTCTGAAATCAAGCGTTTGACATATCTACAGATCTAAACACTTGAGGTAATTATAGGTGCCGCGGTGGTAATTACTACACAACATGAAAAATACGATCCGCTGGAGACAGCCTCAGTCAGACCGTTTGAAGTTATCAAAGACAATTCATCTCTGCTCCGTGTGTGTGATGTGAAAATACATCCATTTTGCTGCTGGTGCCACTGTCAAAGAGTTTTCATAGTAATTTACTATAGAAGCCTTTTATTATTTCTGAACTTAATCCAAACCCATTCCACTTGGTTTGGTGGTAAATGAGAGTCTTAATGAGAAAAGCTAATGAAAACACCCACAATTAAAACCTTCTTGATCCCGGTCTTGGCAACATGAATCCTGTCAGCGCCCTGCGAGGGATTGGATCATGACCTGGATACTCCAAAGGGGAACTCTGTTTACCAACCCTGCACAGCAAAAGTCTGCAGTCGACCATCCAAACACGGTTTCTGAAGTTTTGTGGCCGAGCAAATCTGAGCCGAGGCCTGATCTCAGCCGCGACAGGGGGCACATCAAAAGGCCGAGCCGGCCGCTCAGGGAAACTGCTGAAGCAAATTATACGAGTGTTGATGACAGGAACTCTCTCGACCTGAAGCGAGGACGACTCCCGGATGAAACGCATATCAAAAATCTTTGAAGTAATTACAGAGCAGGAGGAGAAGGTGAAATGTCGACGCACAGTTCAGAGAACGACGAAGGTGTGTTACTCCACGCTCTGGAAAGTTTGAGTTAAACCCACAGCAGAGAAAACACTTCTTACAGCAGCTTCATCGAGCGAGAGTGAAATGATGTGGCAATAATGAAACTACATAGATTTTAAAAAAGCATTAAAAGTTGCACCGCCTCCTCTCTCATGCACACACACACACACACACACACACACACACATGCAACACTAGTCTTAATACAGACAGATGTGTTTCATTCAGTATTATTCTAACATATCACCACTATAATGGCAACACACACGGCTCTAATGCTGGTTAATGTTAAAACAGGAATAAGAGTGTGTTAGATGGTTGTTAATAAAAGATCTTAATCTCATTTCCCTGAGAGGTTCATATTGTGTCCCTGTGGTTCTCACTGGAGTTCAGTGTAATGGCTATAAGAAGCCTATTTTTATGTCACCTCTCGCATTATATTTACATTGATTGCACTTGCAGTATCCTCCTAACGTGATCGATAAGAACAGAGGTGCATTAATAATTGATCCAGCTTTGCCTCCAGTGCAGCTCCTCACGGATCCACTGCGCCGTGCGTAAAACCTCCGACCTCTCCAAGACTCGCGCACAAACACTCATCAGGTTTCCAAGAAACTCAGCCCTCATCGAGTTACCTGTTCTTCAGTCGAGCTTTCAGGAAGTTCTTTCCAAACGGAGCCATGGCTGCGGAGCTCAGGACGCGGAGCAGAGACCCGACAGGCGTCACAGTCCCGGCATGGCACGACTCACTGAGGGAGCAGGCTTCCAGGGAGGAAACAAAGTTCAGGCTGTCCCGACTGCAACTCCTGTCCGCCCCCATCCCACACACAGAGGGAGGAGGGAGGTGTTTCCCAGAGCCTCAGCGAGGTGGAGAAAGTCTGCCCCCTTCCACCCGCAGGGCCACAGGCAGGGAAACAAGCTGAGAGGAAACACAGTGAAGGTCAGATTGAACTTATTGTGCAGAAATCACATCAATATCATGCACATTTTGGACATGAGGAAGATCCTTTTATGTGGAAGAGAAAATGTGTAAAAAAAAAAGGGCAAATATGATAAAAATATATTACAAGATAGAAAAAGTAATGTTAAGTCAAGTCAGCTTAAAGTCATAAAATATTCTCAAATGAACGTCCCACTTCATTCAGAGTGTGCAGGATTATTATGCACATAAGAAATATGCTTTTATGTGAGTAAAAAAAAAGCACAAATATAATAAAACTGGATGCATAAACTTTACAGAATATTGCTCATCACACACAGTAAAACCTGCAGTTCTGCACAGTGGTTTGATTCATCAGGCTGCTCCACTCACTTTTCATTGCACACATATTTTGTGTAAAGTAATGCACCAACCTGATTCGAGTCTGCAGAACAGGACGTTGCATGAGAAGAGTGAAGCTCTCAGGGTTTTGGTGACTGTCATCAGAATCCAGCAGAGATGAAGCTCAGACATGAGAGGAACGCAGCCTGCTTTAACTCCACTCTGCTTTTCAAGCCTCAAGTACAACATGTTTTTTGAAGCTGCTCCAACTGAGATATTTACTCCCATGTTAAAAGGAGATCGTCCTCTGTGGGGACCAATTAGTGTGAGTTTGGACAAGCGAGGCTGATTTACAGTGGACTCACTTTGTGGGGATAAATCAAAGTGGATTTTTTTTTGTGACCACATTGTACATACAGTGTTTTTCATGAGAAATAGCCGGTCCCCCTTTTTATATTATTACATTTCAAGGCATCCGAGGTGAAAGTGCCAGATTACTTTTGTTTTGTGAACAACAATTAGAGATGTTTGTAATTAGAACTTAATTAGATGTTGAGATACAGTGGCCAATAAGTTAATTATATTTGGGCCTACGAAGCCAAAAAGCCGTAATTCTATAAACACTGAAATGAGGAAATGACTAAATCACGTCCTGGCGAAGTTTACTGCCGGCAGAGATGCTGCTCATATTTAATTTCACGACATTTACGTGATTCATTTTTGTTCATATCAAGTCAAAGTAGCACCTGCAGGAAGTCTCTGATGTGGATTTATTCTTTGTTGATGTTGCATAATATTCATCCTTTGTTTGCTTCAGGCTTAAATGTAAATTCACATCAGATATTTTCAGAGTGAAAGAATCAAAAGTCAAATAAAAAAAGATAACGTGATGAGGAGATGATCTGAAACTGATCCTTGTGGGACTCCAAAGTCTAAAGTATGTCTTTATATATTTCATTAGAGTAACAAAATGGCTTGACTTCAACTCTGAATCATTTGCTCATGTGATGGTTAAAGTTAAAATTGAACTGACAACCATTTTTACTTTCATTCATCTGGATCTGTTCTCTACTTTTCTTCTGAGAGAGAAATCCTCTTCTGTGGTGCACTGAGCAGATCTGTTTATTTAAATCATGTGGATTCGGCACAGACTGGTTTTGAATTTGAATAATAATAATACTAATAATTAACTGTGCCTTTAAAGGGAACAATGAAGATACTTTTCAAGAATGAACTTTGAGCTTCATCTCAAGCCAACATGGAAGAGGTGTCCTTAAAAGAAATGCAAACATCTACATTTTTTTTAAAAACTGGACAAACTCCACCTGTTGATGAAGCTCATACACCATGATCAAAAGCTACTAAATGGACCCTGTGATCGACGCAGACCCAGATATTAATAACTGGCTTCTTATCAGTGTGATTCACATCTTCATTTAGTTTCAAGAGAATCACCTGTTGATTTGAAAAGAGACATCATTTGCAGGAAAAGATGGAGGTGGTGGAGCTCAGCTTCTCCAAACAGTGACACAAAGGCTGGATGTTTGTCGTGCATCCTCCCACGTCACCTCTGCAGGAGACGAGTGCGAAAACAAACCTCACACATTTGTGCATTCGTGAGTTGAAATAACCAACTCTCCCCAAAACCTTGACGCAAAAGCCCCTCTCGCCTCGTGATGCCAAAGTGACGTCTGATGAAACGACGACAGTGACAAGAGGGAAGAGAGAATATGGAGAGAGAGATGGGTGGATGGATGGATGGATGGATGAAGGGGGCTGTGTTAGTGGGAGGGAGGGTGGGGGTGGAGATGAGCAGAGGAGGGAGGAGGGGGGAGGGGGGGGGGGTGAGAGACTGATCCTCTGACATCACATTGGCTCTTATAAACTGAGGGAATGGAGCCCAGTGCACTTCACAAGCAACCAGAAAACTGCAAGGAAGCGTGTTTTCTGAAAGAGAAGAAGAAGACGAAGAGGAAGTATCACGACAAAGTCGAGCCTCTTCAGCTGTTTCTGACCCTTCACCTTATGGACTAGATTCCTCCTCAGGTTCTTCTTCAGTGTGGGATCCTTCTTTTTTTGCTTGTCACATCAAGATGCAGGCGCAGTTGGCGTGTATGCTTCTCCTGAGTTTCACATGTGGTGGACTTTGCACAGGTAAGCACTCTCTTTCAAGAGCTTTTGAATCAATGCATCGCGTCGTGATTTTTGATTTATCAATGACTTGAAAACAAGACAGGAGAGAAAGGCTGACACTCAAGTGTGGAACAAGTCTCACCTCTCACTTAACTCACTGTGAGCAACAGGTGCATCATGTTTCCTGTTGCAGGTATCGAAACACTGCAGATTCTGAATCATGGGAATCTTTGTTTTTAAAATGAGAACGTGAACTTCAAAGCTTCCTCATAACATCATGATTGTCTGATATGGTGTTATTCCATTTTTCTGGTCCCACGACGTATTAAAATGTTGTAGGAGGCTTTAACTTTGAAGTTCATTTTTTCAAGCAAAAACATTTCTTCAAGACTTTTATTCTTATTTTCTTCACAAACTATAACTTATTGTTTAGGATTCAGCCTCTTTTAGTCTCTTATAAACATCTTTTCCTCAATGATGTACTGATATTTTTGAACCCATGTGTACAAAAAAAGGAGCCTCTAAATAAACCACAGCACAGTAACACATATTTATTATTATTTAAATTGACTTTCATTTATTTATTCAGGATTAACAAAACCACTTTTGGTTAACAAGGCTTTATTGTTTCACTCTCAGGACACACACATCAAAATTGTGTCACCTGTTGAACACTTACAACTAAGAACGTGAAAGGGGGTCGATCCATTAGACAAATTGATCTAAGTGACATTTCTAATGCAACCATCACTGAGGATTCTTGATTGGATCTGGTTAAAGGTTATGTTCTTGTCTCCTCCTCCGACTCACAGACGTCGCCCAGGATCAGCGAGCGCTAGAAGAGGAGCTACTCAGCAGCCTCTTCGCTTCTAAGGTACGAGGTCCCTCTTTGCAGCCGTAACATCACAGAGCGCTGCGACCCCACACTGATACTGAGCCTTCACATCCGTCCGACCGACCCGACACACAGGCCGTCCAGCTGTTCTTTCATGACATCTGGATCCGTG
Source organism: Holacanthus passer (assembly GCA_025331565.1). Classification (NCBI taxonomy): domain Eukaryota; kingdom Metazoa; phylum Chordata; class Actinopteri; family Pomacanthidae; genus Holacanthus; species Holacanthus passer. The sequence continues at coordinate 950,271 of JAFREQ010000130.1, forward strand.
CTTCACTCTCACCTTTTCACTAACTTACATTTCGACCGGTCTTGTTATGATTTGATAGAAATTATTCTTTTTTATGAAATGCAAATGTGCAATCGTGGGGACGTCCTTTAGAGAGGGAAAGAAAATAGGAGCTGAGTTAAGTTATCCAGTTCAAACTTCCTGGGTTTGAACACATTAATCTGGTGGTGGGAGCTCAAGGCAAAGCTGAGGGATGAAGTCGGTGAGAGTGAAACTAGAGACGCGAGGAGACGGATGGTCGGGCCTAATAGGATTCAGATGGACATGACAGCATCGTAACGACGCGTCTTCCTCCTCTCTCTGTCGCTCTGATAAATAACTGTGGACCGCGCTCTCGTACGGAGACGTGACAGTGACAAATCGGCCGTGTGATTCATGGCTGCTGATGCTCGGAGGCTGCTCAGGGGTGATGATTGCAATAATAACTTGACGGATGACTGAGCGCTCAAGAGCCTGGAAAGTGTTGCATTGTCAAAGACACTTGTGGCTTTCTTTATTTTAACAATACAGATGATTTTTTTTAACATACATTGATCGACCTGCTTGTCGACTCTGATTAGATGCAGGAGGCAGATTTCCTCTCTGGCTCTTATTTCTCGACTGAACACGGCTGCATTGAACCACAGTCAGGCTTCATCTGTTAGTCTGATTTGTCATTTACTCGTCCTCTAATTAGCTGCTCGAAATGTTGGAATGTAGATCAAGTTTTCCACTAATTTTAAGTTGCTCGTTGCGAAGACACTGAGGGAATTCTCTAAAATGTCACATAAACAACATTAAAGAAACACTGAGTCTTAGTTTTGATCGGGGTGTATTAACTGTCACTGACATAAATTAAATCGTCACAGAGACGAGGCTGGTTTATTAAAAACAAGGAGTCCTTTGAGGTTAGAATGAAGATTTTCATCCAACCCCTGGAAGTGATTGATTCACCTGCATTAGTGGAGAAGATCCTGTTGAAGCTGCATAAGAAACAATCCTTCATGTGACCTTCAGGCGCAATTAAAACCACACCTGGCCTCAGTCACGGAGTTAAAACTAAATGAAAAAAATAAATGTCAGTAGCTGCTCATGTTTGCTCCCTGGTGTGTCGTTCTTTTGACGTCTCTGCAGCTTTTATGACACCTCCCCGTCCTGACAAACAGAAGGAACCTGTATTCTGTCTTTCCAGCATCAGAGGAGGACCGTGCTCCTCTGCTGCTCGTAAACGATGTGAGCAAAGCGAGTCCGTGAAGGCTCGTGGCCATTTACAGTAACTTAAAAGCGACAATATCCCCTCGCCCGCTGAAGCTCTCCATCATCCTCAGTGACACCCAGCGGTCTTTGCAGCAATGTGTGTGAGAACGGCGGCCCACACACGGGGGGCCCCGGGGCCCTCCGCCGCCTCCGAGCACTCAAACTAGATTATAACACGAAAGGCTGCAGCCAGATGAGGTTAGATGTGACTGAAATACCACTCTGGTGCCTGAATGTTTAAGTAAATAGTGCACATATATCTTAACTGGTGTGTTAATATGTGGCATCAGTGCTCACAATGTGAAGCCTCGAATGCAGCATCGTCAGTGGCTCTTAAAGGGAAGTTCACGAGACTTATTAGAAATGATGTCCTTTCACAGCTTAATTGAAATATAAAAGACAAAACTTGAACACGTGAAACATGAGACTCATCACCCCACGAATAATCGATTCAGAACTGGGAAACAAGATCTGAATAGATATAAAATGTTGAAGGCTTTTTGCAGCTCGTTCACGCACACATGGTCTGACCATCAAACTGCAGCAATCTGTCCTCATGACAGATGGAATAAATTAAAATGAATATAATGCAGTGCAATAAAACCACTAACTACAAAATCACTGTTCAGTTGTTTCTCCAGTATCTTAATTTCTATCAGTTGCAACCAAACATGAAAATAAGAAACTACACCATTTATAGCATTCAGTGCCGTCTGACCCACGGGCCCTGCTGTAAGTGTTCTCATTATTGTGTCCACCCTGTGTTTGTCTGGATCTAATGATCGAAGCAGCAAATTCATTTAATTTTGCTCAAAAAGGCTTAACATTGAATAGAAAAATGCAATAAATTGACCATATAATTTAAATTGTAAAATTGAATTTCCATCCTCTGTCGTCTCTCTTCCTCTCGACTCAGCTCAATTTTCACTTCACCTCAGTTCACGGCATTAATTGAAACTTCAATTAAGTCCTCTCTTCACGACGAGGCTGTAATTTATTGCCACGTTTTGAATTTGTAAAACCAATCACTTCCTGAATTCAATTTGAAAACTAATCCATCTCAAACCCCCACCCACACGTTTCCTCCCTGTGCAGATGAAACAGAATAAGCAGAGTGCCCCCTACTGGCGCATGTCGCTGGCCAACCTGTGCAGGATGGTGGGCAGCCTGCGGCAGGAGGCGTGGAGCGGCGAGGAGGAGGAGGAGGAGGACGGCGAGCCGAGGGAGGGGAGCCTGCAGCTGCTGGAGGAGCTGTACAGCCTGCAACACATCTGCCGAGCGCTGCAGAGCCGGCAGGAGAGAGTGAGACACACACACACACACACACACACACACACACACACACAGCCAAAACAATGGTGGAAGAAGAAGTCATTCTTTACCTGTGAGATGTGTTTTGTTGTGTGTTCACGCAGTTGTTGTAGTAATACTTCAAGTAATACTTTCATCATACAAAAAACTTCAATACCACAATGCAAATAACATCAACTTTATTTTCTTATCTTTCACAGTTTCTGCTTTAATGTGTGACACGTACTGTACATTCACATTCATCTGTTTTAAGTGTTTAGGCAAAAGTAAAAATTCTGCCAGTTTTATAAACAGAAATATCACGAGTGAAAATACTGATCGGTGGTTTAAATTCTAAAAATCTATATTTATCCAACTGCATGAACTGAATATCTGCAAAGCAACATGACTATGAGAGAACAACTGTATAAAGGAGGGAAAAAGATTTGAAATAATTTTAGAAGAAATTCATTTCTGTTTCGAATCAGCTAATGAAGGATAAAGTAGCTAAAGAGCAGCGGCACCATTCATTTGTACTTTCACTAAAGATAAACCACGAGGGCCTGGATCGATATAAAATCCTAACAACGTGCACACACTCACATCGACACAGGTGCACACATCCAGGCTCACATCTCACAGACACGTGGACACGAGCGCTCGTCCATCCTCTCTCTCAGTAAACACACCTCATCAAACGCCCCTCCGTCATTTTCCTTCAGCTCTCAGCTCCTTTCACAACAGCCTTTTTTTTAAATCTTAACACAGTGTCTGCAGATTAGCACCTGTTTGGCTTTGAGACACAGTTTAATCACAGCTACGGCGCCATCAAGCCGCCACTCGGCATCCAAACACGTGTTCGCCGTTTCCTCCTCGCTCACCCCCTGTCTCCCTCTCTCTCTCTCCAGCTACTCCACGACTCTCTAGAATATCTAGAGGAGAACAGCGACAATCCGCTGAAGCGAAAATCCCCCTACATCCTGAAGAGGCAAGCGGCGCACACCACCAAGTCCCGGAGGCCGTACATCCTGAAGCGAAGCTCGATTTACTGACAGCCATCCCAGAGGCCGGGCGGCGGCTCAGGAGACCAGACCGTGTACTTTCTGTGAACATGTGATCGTGTTTCTTTTCTCTTTTCTCGTAGCTGTTTTTTCTTTCTTTCCCCGTTGTTGTTTTTATCCAGTCAGACCCTTCGATTGTACGTCCGGCACTGAGGCCTGCCTGTATTCTGCTCCTCTCGAGTGGAGGTCCTGAAAATAAAATCCTGAGCATCAAGCAAATTGTGTATCTCTGAGAAACTATATTTATTATACTCTATTTCTTCACTGCACATTAAGTCTATTTTGTTTCAGGAAATGATTAAAGGATTCATGATACAAAAGCCGTGTGATGTGACTGTTTCTTCTTTCATGATACCAACAGCCCACTTCATGTTCTCACAGGCCTGTCATGTTATGTGTAATAATCCACTGCTGGAAATAGTCCCCAACAAATGCACTATTTACTCCTTTTTGAGTCAAGTTTGCTAAAAACGTCAGTGACCTGGAGTTTTAGGAAACAGCTGAGGTGTTTTTAAAAATGAAACTTTATCTATGTGACACGTAGGTAAACATTTAGGAGAAATTACTGAGAGATGGACGAACACATTGTTGGTTTTCTTGACAACAGAAATAAGAAATAACACCTGTCTTGTTCTTTAAAAAATACATGAACGAAAAATGATCAAATTTTAATGCGTTGCCTCCAAGTCAGAATCAGCTAACCTAAAAAATGAATACATCCCTTTAAAATTAGATGTAGTAGGAGGCAACGATAGAGATGTTTGTATAATGTTGCTGAGTGTTTTTTACATTTCTCATGAGTCACATTGGTTCCTGTGACGTTCGTCACCCTCTTCTATATTTCTTCATGAAAGAGTTTAAAAAACTGTTCAAGTCCAGAAGATTTTCCTGCCAAATCTGATAATTGAAGCAAAAAATCTCAGTAGATGCTTGAGTCTGACATTGATGATCAATACCTCAGTCAGGTATAGAAATTGATTCTTGATGTTAAAATTCAACACATTGCACCTTTAAACATCAACTCTCATGCACTTTGACTTCAGCAGATAAAACAGACTTTGACCGCAGCCAACGAGAGTCTTGGCCTTAATAAATGTCAGTTTCATCTCCAAATCAAAGCGCTTTGGTGTCCGTCTTCTTTGAAACTGGGCTTTGACCCTGACGCTTTGAACAAGCTCGGTTTCTCCAGAGAAGGTTTGCTGCAGGAAAAAGGCGAGCGCTCACTCCCAGACACCTGCCCAGTTTACGCTGTCGGCCACTGAGCAGGTGAGTCGGTATGTTGGATTTTAGTTTTCAAGGAAAGGAAAAGCTTTTCCCTCACTTGACTGTTTAATTACAAGAATCCGACCTTCCACATCTATGTGTGTTAATGTTTCCCTGAAGCTCACTCCACAGGATTATCTACAAATGACTTCCAACCATCTATAAAGCTTCTCGCCACGATGTGTAAGATGATAAATCAGCAGACACAAAAACTGGATGTCACTCATGCTGAGATCATCTATTCAAAGCCAGATATAAAACTGGTCACTCAGTTACTGATATCCTGCTAAATCAGTCCAGTCACAGCAGCTTACAACCATTAAGCCTCAACACTGACGGGTTCAAATATCTTTTATGAAATCTTGAAAATAATATAATCACCTTTTAAACTATGACCCCTAAAAATAAAATCGGGGTCTCCTCAGAAGAGCGACAGTAAAATGACATTTAGGGCTTTGATTTTTAAGGATCAAAGTCCGTTGTACTATCCACAACTTACAACTGCACATTTCTCTCAAAGGGTCAGTACACCTCAATCTCATAAGACATTTTCACAGTGGTACCAATAGTTTGGGTCTTTCTGGGCCCCTGAGGTTTTATATCTTCAGAATCAATCTTCCAGTTACTGTGAATAATCCACAGATTTCAGAAAAAGGCTTTACAATGAGACCTTCAAATGTAATTTTTCAGTTCTTTTTCAGTTCACCTCCATTGTGTTGGGGTGACAGCAGACATAACTTAAAACATCAGCAGGTAAAACTTCATCTAACTGCACTGACAGATACGATGGATTCGAGGCGAATCGACCCTTTAATGTGAAAAGTTTAGGGTCCTTTCTTGCTCCCAAATAAATCTATTTTCTTGTGAAAATAAAGAATAAATGACCTCAGAGATGGAGAGAGGAGAGTGTGCAGTTCAGGCACATAATAAGCAACATTCAGGTCGACACACATGAACTCATTTAATCCAATCTTTACACGTTGACCCAAAATTCAAATGATCTGTATCTGTCACCATTTGAGCTTTTTATCCACTTCAGCCGGATATTTATCCACTCAAACTGCAAAAGTTGAGCCGCACAGCTGCTGTTTAAACTTTCCATCGAGCATTACGGCTGTAGGTGCCTTTGAGTCCGACACTCGTAGCTGTAAATGCTCCAGTAAGCTTCAGTTGGCTCCAGTTGAACTTGAACGTGTCAAATTGTTCGTGTGGAGCAGGAAAAGGGCAAACTTTGCATAAGTAAAGGTAAAAAAAAAAAAATTACCATAGAAAGCCTCCATTATTATTCCTCTCATGTCAGTGACCACCAACAGTGTATGTGCCCGTCACGGGCAGCGGATGGCAGTGTTGTTTAACTAGTCCCACGGCCTGATTTACACTGAGTGACTCAGAGATACAGGTGCTCATATACAGGCAGAAGAAGAGTTTATTGAAAGAAGCAGATGAATCAAAAGAAGTCAATGGGAGAGAAAATCTAATCAGAATAAACAGCAGAAATTAAGAACTCTGTTTATCTTTGGTCCATATTCAATGTAATATTCCTATTTTAGGTTTCTGTACATGATGATCACATGATTATAAATGTAGTCAATGACCACCACGAAGCAAACACCTGGTAAAAACTAATGAATTTGGAAAAAGCTAAAGTACATCAGCATTTTGATAGTGTGGAGAGTGGAAAGATCAGTGCGATCTGTAGCTGCTGTTTCTATTTGACCTTTTAACTCATTTTTCTCAGGTGCATGCAACTACAGAAAAAAATCATTTTGTAAATAAAAAAATATGTTGTCAATAATGTAAAGCTGTCAAAAAAAGTCAAAAAACAATGCATGGTTTCTGCATGTTTCCTGTAAACCAGGTCGATCATGAGAGAAACTTTGAGGGTGCTTCCTCAGGTTTCACACTTTCATATAATATCATGCAGCAAAAAGGTAATTTCAGAAAACCAGTTATTTCCCAGTAGAATTACGACATCTAAAGACGTGATAGCAAAGATTATTAGCTCGAAGATTTGCCGTTTTAGAGCTCACAGTTAACCACCCGGAGGCACCACAAGTCATTTAGTTACACATGAAAAACCTAAAAAGTCTTTGAATAATTGAGGTGAACAGTCGACAAACGTCACCTTAACACAATGAAACTTGGCAAAAGCAGACAAAGAGTGCGCTGTTTCATTCTCTATCCAGGGAGCTACTTTTCTTTCATACTTTAATTTTACCTTTTCTCACCTACAAATAAAAGCCGACACTGTGTCTCCAGGATGAAAGGACTGAATCACAGTTGGGACGGCAGATACCCACAGCAGCACATGTGGGAGGTGTCTTGAATAAATATGAAGGCGTGTGTTTAAAAGAGAAATTATGATAAAATATTTATACAGCCCTTTTTAAACACACATATATACATGTACATGACACATGGACAAAAATAAAAGCACATGACCAACATAAACAACAAAAGGAGTGTTTATAAAAAGACTAACATATAAAAATGAGTTTTCAGCAGACGTAGGAACAGATAAAAAGCTTTGATGAGATGATTGGAAAGGTCGACAGCTCTGCTATATATTGCAGGGACCAAGTCATGCAAGGCTGTGTGCATAATTTTGCAATATTTCTCAACTTCAGCAGTCGGGATGTTGCCAGCGAGGGGGCCAATAGAGTGACTGACCTCTTTCGTAAAACAATCTGGGAAAATCACAATGGGAATTTTGAGACATCCAATTTATAGCAGAAGTTAGACAGTTGTGAAGGGTGGTGAGGTTACTGAGGTTATTAGGTTTAACTAAGGAGTAAAGCTGTGTCATTGGACATAGCAATGCTAAGAGACACTACTGGAGGAGTTAAGCAGATGGCTCATGTGCAGAATATAAAATGAAAACAGAATAGGTCCAAGGGTCGACCCATGAGGGACACCTAATTGAGTACATGTTGGTGAGGAAAAGTGTTTCAGTGCAGTACCAGAGATACCAACCCTGCTCAATAGTCAAAGTTAAGATACTTATTGCAGAGCACGGGGGAATGATGGGCTGCAGCTCAGGGGGTAGCTGGAGCTGGTAGCTGGAGCTGGGGGCCGAGGCTGGAACTGGGCAGGGAGGCAGCGAGGGGCTGAGGGAGGAGGTCCAGAATGAGATCCAAGGGGACTGAGAGAGCAGGGATCCAGAGCAGCCCAGCAAGGTGGAGGCAGAACAGCAGGCGGAGGAGGAGGCTGCGAGAACTGGGGAGAATCTCAGGGAACATACCACAAGAACTAGATGCAAGAAATAATAAAAACTGGTAATGATGACTCGAAGCATGGTGAACGCTAACTGGTAGCAGAGTCTACGATCTGAGTGGAAATGGCAGCGCTGAGTATTTGAAGAGGCTTGATTATGGTGATGAGATGCAGCTGGTTGCTCTGCTCTGACTCTGGTGCAGCTGCAGGCAAAAACCTCCTCACAGCGAGAGAGTCGTTCAGGGTGTGGCATCAGGTTAGGGAGGCACTGAAGGTGAGGGCATTGCAGGGGCAGATGTAACATTATCTGCCTCTAAGGTCTCACTGATACCCTGTTTTAAAGCCAGAAAAACCTGCCATGTAGTGAAATACTACTTTAATATAAGTGCAACAACAGAGAATTCAACCTTAATCCTTCTCTAAGGGTTAGGGTATCCCTCTGAGAACCCTAACTTCTCTTCTCCCTAACCATTAGTCTAACCCTTCCTTTTGTTAGGCAGCCACATGGAGGCTACAAACCAGCAGATGGTAGTACAGTACAACACTAATCCAGACTTTGGCTGACAAGAATAAACAGAGGCTAGAAAATAACAGTACATCCTCCAGGAATAACCTTTTGGTTTTCCTCCACCAAAATAAATCTTCTTTCCGTATTCTGCCTCAATAATATCCAGTCTGAATACAGAAAATTGGTCCTGACCTTAATTCTAATAGACAGTGCAGTATTTCTCTTCCAGTATTTCTCACAACTGGTTCATTTTAATCACATTCTATAACCTAGAATAATCAGAGAGCCTGTGAAAAATTGACGGTGTGAGGCCTCAGGCCATTAAGATTAGTTCCAATGTCAAGGAGAAGTACAGTAACTATCATTGAGCTGCTTGAATGGAGCTCCACACTCTTAAATGTGATGGTAGCAGGCAGAAAAGTGGTTACAATGATGGTCCTGGTTCCCATGTATGACTAAGTCAAGTTGATATTAGTCTTCAACAGTCACAATACTGAACCTGATTGGACAACAGCTCCTCTAATTCTAAACTGCATCCACCAGGTGAGAGGGCGTCAGGTGAAATGCTGCAGACCCAACTGACAGATAAACATCAACTCTTGCCTGGTTCCAGACATTTTCAGATTTTCTTCAGCGAGTCAGCAGTTTTTACCTGGATAGAAAAAACCAAGCCATTCAGCTTTGTAGGGGGGGGATTAAGAACGGGGACGTCAACTTGCAAAAGACAGCAAAGAGTGGTTGATAAATTGCCCCTGAAATTGTGACAAGCATGAACGAGAGTGACGCAGCTGAGCAGGCTGTTGTGAGTCGATTTACAGAAGTAACAACTCTCTGAATGGCACACGGCATTGATCGATGTCGAAAACTATCAATTAGCTGATTCTAGTCCTTTACTAAAGTGTCCATCTTAAAAATCACCTCAATGGGACAGATGTATTAGTCACAACTGACAAAGAAATGGCAATTGATCAACAGGCTAGAACAACAGTAGTAAACAAGCAAGTCTAAAGTTATCGTTTGCTGCTGATTTGAAAATGAATAAATGAATTTTGCTTGAAGGAAAACAAACCTATACTTTCAATTATTAGCTGAGAAACCTAAAAATGCCTGAATATCTAAAATGTAAGTAAACGTAAAAACAAATAAGGTTTGCTTTAGATCTATGGAGTTTCCAATAAATTTTCATTTGGAAACTTGAAGACAACATATGTATGTTGTTACGTACTTGTTGAGCACTTGATCACCTTCTCTTTGCAGAGTTTCAGGTAAACATATGTGAGGACACATCTCTGACTTCACAACAGGCTTCACATTGAACTGCAATTTATCATTATCTCAACATCAGAGCGGATCTGTCAGTTTTTGCAAATTTGCCGGCGCCTCAGCAGATGTCTATCAATATAATGACTCTTGTGACCCTGAAAAAAGTTCAGGCTTAGTACGCCTCCCACATCCACATCACAAATTACACCCTGCGTGAATTAATTCAACTCCATTAAAAACCTTCATCGACATCTGCCGCTGCAGCGATGCTCGGCCCGGCTTGTCTTGGCCTTTCTCCAGCCGGACGCCTCTTCAATTTAACTCCAATTTGGAGTTGGTGGATGTTGGCTGACAGTTCGAAACTTCTCAGTGGGATGCTGATGAGCGTCTTCACTCCTGCTAAAGGAAAGTCATTCTCTCATCTGGACAGCGCTGCAAATTGCGTAAAAAGCCGGTCCGATCAAGATAATGGCTTGTGAAGGAATGAGATTAGCTCCCTTTTTGTGAGAAATCTGATTGTGAGGATGGGACAGTGGCATAACAAGTGTGACCTTGTTGCAGGGGCCAGCTGAGAAAGTAATTAGGCCTCACATATGGGCAGCGTTACCGAAGCCTTCAGCAATGGCAGCGAAGGGACAAACCATGTCGGGGCTGTTTATTGTCACAGGCGAGGCTGTCAATATCAGGTGTGAACGGTAGCTCCTGGTTACTAGACGTTTGACAGCAGATAGAGACAAAGTGCAATGAGAAAGAGAGACTCAAGTTCACTCAAAGTGTTTTAATCCCAAAATAAGTGAAGCTTGTTGACAGCGTCAGCATCCAGCATCCGAACTGAACGACTATGTTGTCAGATAAAATGAGATCTGTTGCTGCCTGTCCAGCTGCTTCAGGAGGGAAGAGTTACTGTTTTTGTGTGGATACAACCTTTGTCCAAGGGCACAAATGACATTTTGCCAAAATATTTGTGTCTTTCTGCTTGACAAAAAAAAAAAAAAAGTGAGAATATCTCCTATACGCATCATCATGCATGAGATAAGATCGCTTTTTGAGAGTAAACAGGATGTGTAGGCATCTCAGCAGCTGACCAAAGTGCCCAGTCCCAACACTGCTCATGATGTATTAACATAGGTTCAGTCTGGTTCTTACAATCCTGCTCCCAACAAACTTAAATATTTGTGTGTAATCACAGAAGATCTTTGCTTCTATGTCTGTTCTTCGTAAGTGGGTTGGGGTTCGATGTCACATGTTTCTATGGGGAAGTTCCTTTGGCAGGTTGGTGATCCAGCTGTTAGGATAAGACACTACCTGGTCCAAGCAGCTACAGTCTTCCATAAATCTTCATGATTATTTGTCTTGAGTTAATTAAACACAGTGTCTCCTTTGTTTCTTTGGTAATTGTCAATATTGAAACGGTGATTATGTCCTCTGTGGTGTCCTGATACAGGAAAACAAAGGACTTGGTTGAGGAAACTCATTTTGCTTTGTGAAAATCATTGACTCCACCTCGTCTCTTATTTTACTGCCTCATCACACTTTATCACGTGTTATTGCTCATTTAACAAGCAAATTGTCATTGTCTGTACTTTAACTGCCAGTCTCCAAGTTACCCTGACTGGACGATGGAACAGCTTCATTGTTGACTGGAAATGACCGCAGAGCTACCTGACATACCAGCCACTGCAGAAAGGGGGAAAATCAATCGTCCACCCACAGAAAACAGCCAACAAGAAGGCAATACCAGACTGAATCAATGACTGAAACTGCCATTCAATCTAAATATCAGGCCAGAAATTCGATTACAAAGTAGCAGCGCTTGCAATGATACAATCATTTTGGCATCTGAGATGTTAAGCAAATGAAGCAATGATCAGATATCGTTCCCCCAGAGTAGATATAGTGCATTTGAAGCCATGTATCTGCGATCTGCTGGTCTGGATATTACAGGATGTGCTTGCTTTGTTATCTTTGTGAAGCTCTTTCAGATTTGTTATTTTGCCCATCCCACGGTGGAGGTGTACAGAAAGAGAACAGGCCTCTCAGACCATCACGTCTGCAATGCTCTGTCACTACGAGCCTCATCATATTGATCGTAAACATGGAAGCCGTCTCTGTGGTTAACATGTCACCGACTGCGGAGCGTCTTCTTTGTCTAGAGCGAAACAAACAGTCTTGAGATGCTCGTGGACGGATCAAGCATCACGTGAGAAAGAAACCTGGACTGGAGGTTGGTCAGATCTCATCTATATCTGTTTGAAACTGCTGACAAAACACATGTTTACATGAACACACATGCATACACATGATTCATTGGCTCTGCCTGTACGAACACACCACGCGTCTACACCTCTGTTGTGTGGAGAGCCATGTAAAGTGAGGCTGATTTCCACAGACAGATCCCCCACTCTGTGGCATGCCCTGACATTATAAACAGGCTTCATGAAGACGACGAGCATCAGTAATTGTTGCGAGGGGCGGAGGGACGAGCAGTCGGTGCGGCGGGCCTTCAACGGGCTGATTGTGTCTCTTTGCCTGCCTGTGATAATTAAAATGACTCAACCTCCCCTCGTCGCAGTCGCAGCGGTGGCATCGCAAAGCGAGCAGCAGAGCTGTTATTGCTCGTCCTTCAGCTGAAAGGATCGTCTTGGCCGGAGAGCTGAGGGCTTTTGTTCTGAAAGCTGAGAAATCTGGTGTCCAGCCTGGGCGATTTTCAGCAATGCGCCCTGGGAAATGACTTATCTGAGCAGCGCATGCAAGAAACCCTGACATTAATCTTTAATTAAGGCCTTTACAATTTCGGACGACATGCCCGGGAGTATGAGAGTTACTGTTGGGGATAGATAGGAACTGTGGGCAGCGGGGAGGGCCAGGCTACATATTATATCTTGTGGTGAGCTCATTTTGTCTCATCAAAGTCAAGCATCCGTTGATCTGCCAAGACGCTGCGTAGCTTTTCTTTTCAGCCGTTTGGATCATGAGACACACTGTAAGGTAAGCCTGGCATTGAGACAGGCCTGGTTTTTTTTTCTTTCCCTCTTTGCAAAAATAGATAACGATCCCTAGAGGTAACGGTAGTGAAACATGTGCAGTGTGGCTGCTTTGTTTTCTGCACCATGATCCAGGTTGCTATATATTCCACAGCTCCTGATGAGAGCACGTCTTCTCATAACTGTTTTTGTGAACATATCAAGGTGACTGCTTTTAGCTCACACATTTTTTCCCATCTCTCTCTCTCTCTCTTTTTTTTTTTTTTTTTTGGTAATTGGTTGTGGATCTCTTGTTGAAAGAGCCAAGTGATAAACCTGCTGGTGGAACCAGCGTGCCACTGAAGCTTTTCTTGTTTTGTGACAGCTGCTGCCTTTGTGATGTTTCCACAAAACCCCCCCAAGACAACCTGTTTCATTCTGGCTGAAGATTCACATGAAAAAAGACAAGTCTCCTATGAAACAAAATGGGACTTAGGTAATTGTTTTGATTACTCCTTTGCCTGTTCCCAGTAGGATGAAGGTGTTACAAAGCTGAAAGTGGAGGTTTAGGGAAGAAGGGACTGAGGAAAAGTGGCAGCACATCTCCCTGCGGCAAGATTTGTTCTCTGGCAACAATGAGAGACAGATGGGAGGATGAGGACGGCGGTAGCAGGAGGGGGGTCACACCTTTGTGAGGCAAAGCAATTGGGAGCGATTAAACCCTCATTTGCCGTAGGGACTATCCACTCTGAAGAAGGAGCTGGCTCCAACAGCGCCTGCAGCACTGTTCCTTTTATCTCTCCTCCTCATGAAGACCCTGTAAATGCCATGGGAGTAGTTAAAGTGAAGCACACAGTGTTCTGCTGGGCTGGTTCACTGTTAATGTTCAACATCATGACAGCAAATGAAAAGAATTTCTTAGGTTGTCTGCACCACTGCAATGGATCATCTACGCAATACGAGTGCGGCTTAACCCGTGTAATTAAACTCGTGACCTACACAGTTATACCTCGTCCCTTTTTAGCACAGCTCCAGCCTCCATCCCGTTCTCCATGTGCACATTCTACTTCACGCAGCTTTGATTTGCCACCACCTGGAAACAAACGGCGACTGAGTGCTCGCTTTCATCTTCACCCTCAGCCGAAATTTGGCAGATAAGAATACATGCTTTTTCCGTTCCAATCATGGAACTGGTTAAATACCACGCAGGCTGGCTCAGAACTCTTGGTATTCACCGTAACTGGCTGCTCATCAACCCGAGAGCACCTGAACGCCGAGGGGGCCCCTCCATCACTTTTAGACACACAATCACAAGTTCCTCGCCAGGTTATTACGACTCATTCATCACCTGCGCCCGCATCGTGTTTCCGTGCCTTCAGCTTCGCTTCAACTTCAATACTTTTAAATCCCTGTACGTAACCATTTGTCTGTTCGCTGTGCTTCTTTTCAGCTTTTCCAACATGTCTTTTATCTCCCCACCTCCACTTCCCCTGCTTCGCCCCACCTCAGCCTGTGCACCTGGCTCATATGGGTCTGTGCTGCAAAATGCTCCATGAAACACACAGCACAAAATGTACTAATCAAAAGCTATTGACAACGCTTTGATTTTTTTTTTTTTGGCTGCTTCTTCTCTCAGGCGAAATGTGTTTTCAAGCACACACCAGTGCAGCAGCATCAAACGGGCCGTGGTCATTGTTCTTTTGATTTCGCTGCACACGTTTCTCGCTGCTTCTTAATAGATAGTGAATGCGAGGTGGAATTAAAATCCCAGCACAGAGGCGGATTCCCAGAGGCACGAGAGCAGGACAGATCAAAAGGCAAACGAGGAAATCCACACAAACCATATCAGCCTGGTATCATGTGGGGGTTCGCCCTCCTGTGCAGGTACGTGCTGGCAGCACCATGGCAACCACAGCAATTGATTGGCCGATGCCTCCCGCTGTGCACAGTGCAGGTCTTGTTATGTGGGATATTGGTTTTTTACTTGCTGCCCTGGCCCCTTCACAGTGCGCATTAGCTGTGGTTTCTCAGGTGCCCGGCCGTCGTGTACGCTTACCTGCCGTTTGGTTCTGGATGACTTTGAAGGACAGGGGATGGAGAGAGGCGGAGACGACTGTGACAAAATGCTCAATGTCTCTGAAATGGTGTTGGGGCTGTGAAAGCCTGAAAGTGTTAAATTGAGTATGAGACCTGACTCCATTATCAAAAGTAACTTTATCAAACCTGTCACAAAAACCTTCGATAACTGTGATTCTGTTTACTATTTTTCTACAAAACCTTTGTTCACATAGTCAGATATTTTGCTCTGTATTTTGTTTTTATTTAGCATTAGCATTAGCATTAGAACAACAGTGTGAATGCTCAATCTGTGCAATTACCAGATTATAAGCTCCTCTATGGGTTGAGAGCGTTCACGAAATCTGGCTCCATGAAATCCTTTCAGAAACAATGACAGGTCTTATGGCTAAAATTGTTTATTTTAGTTTCATGAAATGTTGGAATGTTTTCCCATCAACAATGAGCTAAAGCCATGGATTTATCACTACACAGGCCTGAATATAGTCCCAAACATCTGCGGACCCCACGTGGACATAGCTGTCCCGTTTATACTACTTTCTGTCCATGCGTTCAACCCATGCAGAGACATATTCAGCAGCTTGCTGTAACGCAGTCGCTGTCAGGGTCAAGACAAATTGTAGGTACGTGGATGTCTGCACGTTACACCCACGACAAGATTAATGCCACGGGGACCTCAGCACACTGGAGGAGGAGGAAAGCGTAATGTTTGACAGTTTTCTGGGATAATCGCTGCACGTCTCTGCTGACACACCTTTTTATTTGTATATAGAGTCTCATTCTGAAGCTTTCACAGCTTTTGACTTTTGACCAGGAACGTGCAGAAGTCGTCAGCCAGGAGTTCGAGGATGACCAGAGAATGATCAAGGAGGCCACTTGATATCCAATCAAACTTCTCACACTTCGACTTGTAGACGTGGTCGAAAGCTCCAGAGACCTATGAGCTTTGATGCCTTATATCATTACTTTTTAATATTGTATATAAATGGATAAAGATGAATGTCAGGCACAGCACTGTTTAATGTTGCTGTGCCTCCTTTGCTGTTCAACCAGAGATGTAAAGAATTTTTTTTTTTTGATGTTTGTGAAGCAAAATGTGATGTTAAAAAGAACATTTTTTTTTCTAATTGAAATTATATGGATATTGATCCTGTGTAGACGTTGGAGACACTGCTCTCATTTTACATAGTAAGTTGCCTTGAATTCAGCACACGAGTAAAAGTGCATTCACTTATTGATGGGAGGCTAAACAGACACTTATCATACATGAGCTTCACGTGTCCCTTTGCACAGGCAATAAAAAATATATGGTAACTTATATTGAATCGACTGCTTCATCAGCTGCACTTCTCCTGAATGATTTTTGCCTGTTGTCCTTGTCGGCCATGTTCTGTGGTGCCTGACACTCTGCTCTATATGAGAAAACATATGACCCCTTTTGACAAATACACAAAGAGCATTAAGCTTTTAACAGTACAGTATCCTCCCCCAGCACCACCCCCACACCTTCATTAAATATGCTGTTAAAAAAAACAGAAAGCATATGAATACTGAAATGAATAATGTATAGTTTTTGCTTTTGGCTACAGCGAGGCTCGCTGAGGAACTGCAAATGTCAGTTATGGGGTTTTTTTTGTCTTTACATTTAAAATGTACGTCCAAACTGTACGTTCTGCTTTTATTAATAAAAAATTTTAACAGTGCAACAAAACATGATCAGGCAAAGACAACAGAGACAACACTTTGGATTCAGGGTCGTGTAAATGGGTTTTTGTTTTCCTCGAGGCGTTCGAACCGACATTCGAGCTCTGACACTGCAGATGTATATTCAATATCTTGTGCTCTCTTGCACGCAGCTCTGTCTCAGCAGTCAATGCACCACGAAGTTGGCATTCATTCATTTAATCTAATTTCATTTTAAATACAATATATACAATACAACATTTGCAATGATACGTGTAAAAAAATATATATGTCATCTTACAATACAGTACCATTTAGAGAACGATGGAAAGTAAAACAGACACAGAAACAACATCTTAACACACTCGCTCCACTTAACAATATACAGTACAGCACATGTGAACTCCGAACCTGTTGTAAGGTAGTATCGGTAGGCTTCTACGTACAAACCCAGTACAATTTCATTAGCAGAAGCTGAACAATAATTCATAGATCCTGACGTACAAAAGGAGTTGTTTTATCCACTGAAAATGCTTTTGTTCATGCACTTTGTACATGCTCCACTGGAAGACAGCTCACATCTCAAAGAACTCAGGATCCACACATCATATTCACATTCATCACTTGCTTGGAGCTTTGGGGGATCGGACCCTCACGGCCGATATAATTAAACCAACTCAGACAGTTACCTGCCCGCAAGTGATTCACAAACCTCTGCCCTTTTTCTCACAGAGATCCGTCAATGTAGTTTAATTCTCCACAAATGGACAGTGACGATGGCCATTTACGAGCTGAGAGTAGGAAAAAACTGCTCTTCCTTCAGCAGTTAGTGAAATGTACAGTATAACTGAGCCTGTGCACGCTGCTCTCTCCAGGCCCTAGTATGGATTGAGGTTTGCAAAACATGCTGCCAATAGCAAAGAATGCTGTGCGCAGCAGTTTGCTGACATCCAGTTGAGGAATTTATGCAGCTTTTGTTGTTATCCCCAAGATGTAAATCTGTCCATAAATCTGCAGCGTGCGGCTACTTTTGGCCGGCATCTTATTTCAAATAAAGATCAGACAGCAATTTCTCCTCCGGAAATATCAGCCTCACAACAAGGTTGCTCTACTTGGGCACGAGGCGTATCAAAGCCATCCATTACACTTGTAAAACAGCTAACTGCCCCGCGGTGACATCATGTGTTTATAGCTCATAAGCAGGTAATACTAGGCTGAATTGGCACCACGGTGTGCGTCGTGAAGAATACCACACGCGCAGCACAATGTAGATTGTGTTTCCGAGCATCGTCCATTCAAACGAGATCCCCTCCGAGGAGTTGATCCATGCGGGTCACGGAATCATTCACCGAAATGAATGGCGACATTTCAGGGGAAATGCTGAGGAAAAACAATACGCCATATTGTGAGGTGGTGGGCATTCTAATTTCATTTCACACAGCACATGGGGGATTTTCTGAGGAAGGGTTTCGAGGTGGCGGTACGAGCCAATCTGCGAAAGGTCTCGATCTGTGACACCGAACAAGACCTTGAGGGAAAACACGGAACAGGTGGCCATTGGAACAAAGCTTTAGAAAACGGTCGCAGCATGCTTAATGACGATCTGCTTCCACCTCATGTTCCTAAAGAACGTCAGTGTTATGTAAACATTTACCTCTTTATTGCATTGTTGAGTGATTTCTTGACGCCATTTCAACGTAGAAATGAATCTGTCACTGAACGCCGCTCGCTGACAGATCATAATTACATGAATGCGGAAAAATGACGGGGTTACTTTCAAAGCGTGAACCGCTTTGAGCATCACGGCGATGATTAGTTAACACGTGCAGTTAATTCTTGCAAATGTTAGCTGCTAGATAACATAAAGCAAGGTGGGGAATTCTAAAAGGATCTTCAAAGGAAAGCCAAGCGAGTTTCCCCAAAGCGGCGGCAGACTGTATGAACCGAGAGCAAAGATCACAGAGAGGCAACCATGTAGGAGCAGAAACATTGGAGTTGTGAGAGCGCAACATTGGGGGAAGAACGAATTGAGATCCTATAGCTTCAGGGGAGATGTTGTTTTGCTGGTGTAGAGAGTGAGGCAAACACAGACCAATTTACTGGGGGAAAATTGTGCTGTGGTGGGAAAAAAAAGAGACCTAAGAGCAGACCTGGCCCATTCTTCACTGTGCAATCTAATCTCGGCTCTTGGAGAAGATGGGTGAAAACAAACATTGTTCTCCTGTCAGCTGCCCTGACGGAACATACAGTGCCAGTAAAAAGAGCTCGGCCCACTCACACAGCCGCCTCAAGATGATTAAACCGGGGAAGGAATATTTAAAACTGAAGGAGTTAAGTGTGACACGATGAATATTCAAGGCAACAATGACCTCTGAGACTTGCCTGGTGGGTTTTCGAGGAGGAAAATGAGGAAGGGCCAAATTTCTCAGAGGCTCCCAGGGCTACACTTGTGCATTCATGAAAAATCGCTGAAGAAACAGCAGCTTTAATTTGACGGTCATTTCAAGAAGAACCTGTTTTTAAAAAAGGTTTTGGCACTGATCATAATCCTTTCCCCCCCCCATTTATAAATGATAAGTAGTTCAATATTTGGAAAAGCAACAAAGATCAACTGGAATAAAATGAGCAAAAGTGACATAAATCAGTAGTTCGCTGCTCCCTACGTTAGATTTGTCTTCATTCTGCACTTTTCTGAAGAGCCTTCAAACATGTGGTCGTGGTCGGGCTGGGCGATATGGTTAAATGTTTCTATGAAATCATTTTGATATTGACATATTGATATTGATGCGTCACAATATGGCAGACTCACATCTGAAGTGACAGAATTGATGTTAAATGCGATGAAATCACTTTGGACCAGACACCTTAAATGTGTAAAACATTCAATAACTTACGAAACCATGAAAAGGCCAAAACCAAAAATGTCTTAGTCCGTCTCTTGGTATTTCTCTGCCATGTCTGTGGCTCTCAGCTCCAAGCCCACTCGTTCCTGCTGGAAAGGGAAATCTTTAAAAACAGACCACAAATATGTATTTAGATTTTGAAGAAAAGCTTCCTGAAGCTTCTGGCCACTGTAGCTTTTAGCAAACGTTACTCAACACGAGGAAATGGTGCATTTTTGGGGACTATTTAAGTTCATTGTACTGAAGTTACAGTCACCCAGTTTAATAGTGTTTGGACATCAATGGAGCTGGAGAGGAATAAGATATATCAGACTTTGGCTACATGGAAATACTTGTTAGTTAGGATCAATTCATTGATGGTTTTGGTCTTTGGTCTGATCTTCTCGTAGGAATTATTGATAATAAGACAAACATAGATGATTACAAGCCTCATCCTGATGGTTGTAAAACAAAAACATAAAATGATTCTATCATGTAAAGTTGGTGAAACATAAAGCTGAACTATCGCCCAGCCCTGTGTTAAGGACAGTTATCAAAAGCAGAAATAAACACAGGCTTATGGACCAATTAAGAAAGCACGAACACTCTGAGGTCAGTTGAACAGTCCTGAAGAATGACTGGGAAGATGCTCCACTAAGGTTACAACTCGCAGGTATAAAAAACTATAGACTGATTTGGCAATCAAAATGAGTATCAATAAATACATACAAAATGAATAAATAAACCTGGAAATACATACATTATTAAATAATAATAATAAAAACCTTTGCCTCTATGACGTACTAAGAGTCTTTATGTATAGTCCTCATTGGCTCGGGGGTTGTGTAGTCCATAAACTTATACTTCTAATAATGAGCCACTCTTTCTGACTGGCTGTCACCATGATGCGCACACACTCAATGTCAAAGGCAATTTTGTGGTCGACGTCTTGAACCTCAATGTTGCCATTTTTAAACTCCCCCAGTGTGATATAAGTGGAACACTGTTTCCCTTTTTTAGTCCCGACCAGTTTCTCTCCTACTTCCAGAGCTCCGTGGTGAAGGATGTCGTTCTGACGGTCATCAGAACCAGTCGCAATCTTAATTTTACTAATTTTGGTAGATTTATTAAAGACTATGACGAAGAAGTCTCCTGTGGAAGGAGGCTTCCCCCAGAAGTATTCGTCCACGGTGCTGTAAGCCTTGGTGGCGTCGTAGCTTTCGAACACATTGATGTTGGTGTAAAGGCTGGCAGGAGGGTTGTCAGGAATGTCTATGGAGTCTTCCTCGAAGTCGTCGTCCTTCAGCTTGTTCTCCGCTCCTTTGTAAGAAGAGTAGTAGCCCATGTGCTGGAACAGCGAGGGCTTGAAGCGGATCACGTCCTTCTGGGCCAGCAGACCCCTGAAGTGGATGAGGAGCCAGTCGCAGGGCATTTCCTGGTAGAACATGAGCAGGAAGTGAGCCAGACGCGGCAGGTCTTTGGAGTGGTACAGCTTCCCGATGTAGCCCAGCTTGGAGAACTCCAGCATCACCCAGTAGGAACCTTCTCTGGAGGTGATCACCTTCTTCAGCGCCGTCAGGAAGTTCCTGGAGCAGCGCACGTCGTCCTCTAGCATCATGTAGAAGTGAGAGAGGTTCGTGCAGAAGTTGAGGAGGAAAGCGTAGTCCACGTTCTGCTTGGAGCGGAACCGGACCCGGTCCTCCGGGTCGTTGTAGTTCCTTTTCAACCCGTCCAAAGATGGATAGTACTCCTCCGGGGCCTGGATCACCAGCAGGCGTCCGGCTATGATGTGGTGAGCGAACTTCCTGGTGATCTCCTGCACCAGGTTCTCACACCAGACCAGGTCAAAGTCCGCCAGGTGGACTACAACCACAATCTCTTTGAGTTCCTCATAGCTGGACTGATCAAAGATGGACTTGATCGTCTCCAGAAGGTAGTTTCCTCTTTTTCTCTTGACTGATGACAGTCCAATGGTGAGATACTCTGTGAACAGAAACAAGCATTTCATATTATCACAATGTAAACAGACATGGTTTCAAGTGGCCAATATTAAGTATATTCTATAAAATACAATAAAACAATGATGGTGGGTTCAAGAAGATCAATAATTTGAAACTCAAGATTGTTCCTCCAGAAAATAAATTTCAACTTAAATCCACATACACAACCTCCTATTATTGAGTGACCCATACTTAGGTCACATGCTGAAGTGAAGTTCACCCACTAATGAAGACTGTGAGACGCAGCTGAAAGCTCTGGAAAGTGAGTGGACCTTGAGCTAAGATAAACCAGAATATCACAAAATGTCTTGATAAAACACTTTTCCATCCAGAATATTTATGATGACACATTTATTATACTTTTATCACCGGTTATGAATTTCAGTTAAACATTTTGTGGCTCAGACGTCAGATCAGATCTTTGTGTTCATTGTAGGTAAAAAAGTGAAAAACGTTTGGTGACTGAATCTTGGTGAGAAGAGCAGTGTTTAATTCTGAGGCCTCTGTGGAGCTGTTGCATTTTATTACTGCGCTTTCAGTCAGAGATGTTAAGTTTTAGTTTTTATTCTCAGCTCATGTTCACAACCATGATTTACTGTAACTCCCCCCAAGCTCTGGAAAAAAAAAAAAAGTCAACGTAAATTCCTCAAACACTAAACTCACTCTTGCGGTTCAGCGGGGTCCCGGCGAGATAACGATACGTGACGTTGATGGTTCCAGAGAAATTGCTGAGGTCTCTGAAGGTGTGAACGTATCGCTCCGAGCTCGGAGGGTGGACGGACGTTTCCCTAAGCTGCCTTTTATCCCCTTCCTGGAAAAAACACAACATTTACTTAACAGAGAAAAAAAACACACCCACAAGCTGTCATGAAAAGGGACAATCTGCGTTTCAACGTGGCTGAGCTAACCCTCCACGTTGCAGACAAAAGAAGTCTTTAAACCTCTCCAGGCAGTTTGCACAGCCGAACAAATGGACTTGAGAAGAACGCCAGAGAGCTGAAACTACATCTTAATAATTTAAATAACAAACACAGATAATGTAGCGTGATCACCAACTTTTGATGGCATCATGAATAAGGAATAAATCATCTGGATGGTTTCAACTTGGGTCCATGTTTTGAAAATTTAAACATGTTTCCTTTAAAAACAAGCAATTATAAAGGGGCTAACATGAGTGGAGAGAATAAATACACGAACACACAAGCAGATTTGCTCAAATTTGTTTTTCTCACATTATGAAGGAAAACAAATAGTTAGTGCTCAATCTTAATTTCTAATTTGGGAAACGATGGCGAAAACACAATTCAAAAGTACGAACCAGCACGTAGCCGTCTTCAATGTAGAGGTTGAGGAAGAGGAGGAAGGTGATGAGGAAGCCGAGGAAGGGAATCGTGGAGCGTTTCCTCAGACACCTCATCTTGTCCAGGGATTTCCACACCAGCCTCATGCTGCTCTCACCGGGATCTGCGAGAAGAACACGAGAAGCGTCACATTAGAGCGTCTTCCTTTGAACGCCGTCGGCTCGGGACGCTGCACCCGAATCATCTTTTCCTTTTTATCAAGCATGAGCAGATCGTGGCTGAATTCATTTTAGGACCGTGCAGCCATGTATGACGTGATTATCTTCCACTGGCATCATAATTATTCTTGAACAGACTTCTAATGATGTGAGATAGAGGCTGTTTTTTTATTGATTAGCAAATCACATGGAGAAAAGGCGCCGCTGCACATAAAGGATATTGACATGCCCAACAATGGATTCCTGATTGAAATCAAGTGTGTTTCTTCACCACTAACAACGTACACACACCAACTGGGAGCTGAATTTGTGCAATGCATCCACATCCTCCACCCTCCACCCTCCAACAGTTCCAGCTGTTCAGCGATGGGTGGCGGCGCCGCGGTTGAGGGTCAGCATTTGAATACGTTCTTATGCTACGACGGTCAAAAAGAGATGCTTCTGTTTGCTCTTATCAGCGAGTCGGCTCCTATTTGTTGTGAAAATGTGACTTTTTCTATTTATAGATTAGAGGCCACCGTCACTCAAGGGAAAAGTCGATTTAAATTTCAATTCAGTTCACGTTATTTCAGATTTGTGGACCAGAGAAGGAAATGATAAAAGAGATAAAACATGGGAAGAAAAGGAGGCACAAGAGGAGTTTAAATGGATGATTAGTTTATGAAATGCATATTAAATGGCTGATACTTTCTACTTGATTATTTATTCGTCAATAATTTATTTTATAAAACAAAAAAACTTCCAAAAAATTCCCAAATCCTAAGGCAACCTTCAAATGTCTGACAGTCCAACAGTCCAAAAACCAAAGGTCAAAAGCAACAAATCCTCACATTTTAGAAGCTGGAACCACATTTTTTTTGCTTGATAAAGAACTTAAACGATTGATTATCACAACTTATGTCAACAAACTGTTTTACTGATTCATTAAAACCGAAGATCGTAGCTGCACTTTCCGTCTGGTTCCCAACAGAAGCTGAGAAAAACTACTGAGCAAACTGTTCTCGAAGGCGGCTTGACAGTAGCTGTTGATGGGTGGGACTCAGGGGTTTGAACTGGTGACCAACAAGTTTCTAGATAAGATGAGATTTCCCTTTATTCGTCCCTCAGTGGGGAAATTCACTGTCTAAAAACCAGCAACACAACAAGACTTCAGCTGTATTTAGGCAGGATGGAGACATGGCAGACGTGACGACCAGACGAGATCTCGCAAGATGTTTCTGTCTGAGCTTTCCTGTAAACAACTGATCAATTAAAAGCTGCTGTAAATAACGAAGGAACAGGAGCATCGTGCCGGTTGTGAAGGATGGACACAATAACATAAGATAAAGCTTTATTCGTCCCTCAGTGGGGAAATTTGCATCGCACAGCAGCAAAGACTAGAGAACAGTTAAATACTGAAAAAGTGAAAAATAAAAACAAGCTAAAAATGTATTTACAAATTTAACGAATACACACAAGATTATTTACAGAAATATACATGAGATATACATGAGAATAAGAGTATGAGAAATATGACCAGTAATTAGATCTTGCAAAGAAGAATCAAATATGAAATATTGCCCTTGACTTTAACAAAATGAAATATTGCACAGCAAATGGAATCTGGAATAAATATAAATATACAGGCATGAAAAAGAGTATTGCACAGGTACACAATTGCACAATACAGCATCTGCACAATGTAATCTATTTCAAGGTCTTTAAATATTACCTTTGAGAAGTTTATTACATTTTTGAGTCCAACATGTGCTGATACCATGTTGCATGAATGTATTTTTGCATCTTCCACATTACATACAATCTTATATGCAGCCTCATAAAGACACAGAGTCGAAACAAAAAGTTGATATTTGCAATCACTTTATGACGTTTAGTGATAACAATAATGTGTCATTCATGCTGGCTGTCACAAACTAAGGGCAGTAAAGTTTTTACCCCTTTAACTTGGTAATAAATGACCTGTGGGCTGTTTGTCTGTCCCCAAAATCTGTGACACAAAGAAAGTCTATTCGACGCTGAGAGCTGAACTTACACAAATCAGCAAGAACAGAGTTATGTACCAGACTCAGTCACAACAAGACTGACATCTCCTCACAGCACATACACAACTGAGACTGACTGAGGGAGCAGCAGCAGCAGAAGTAACAGCTACAGATGTAACACCGGCGCTGGTCTTTTCTTTGCCAGCAATTAAGCATCAGCATGCGCTTTTGTTCCGCCGCTGCAAAACCCCCAGAGATGCCTAATAGAATACAAACTACCTCTAAGCTCAGTTCAATGACCATACATACATCGATCACTCGCGCCAGGAGTCGGC
This sequence comes from Holacanthus passer, assembly GCA_025331565.1. Lineage (NCBI taxonomy): Eukaryota > Metazoa > Chordata > Actinopteri > Pomacanthidae > Holacanthus > Holacanthus passer. Next base: position 975,563 of record JAFREQ010000130.1, read on the forward strand.
CTCACCTGGGAATCCGCCCAGTCAATACCTCTTTGTGCAGACTTGAAAACTGAATGTAACACATCCATCCACGGCTGCCTGCTCTGTGCAATTTTCAACTCAGCGTGCTTTAATGTGGCAGCCAATTATCAGTAATTACAATATTTAGAACTGTTTTTTTCTGCTTACACAGTATCAGCATAACGAGCACATGTGAAAATCTGCCCATTAACTAGTTAATGGTTGCAATTTTTGCAATTTTATATATTGACTCTATATGTAAACTCTAAATTCAAAGAAATGGTATTTAAAGCCACTAAAGGTGCAACTACTTTATCAAAAGATGGCAGCACGGATACAACAGTTTGATTAAATCAAGAAAGTATGAAGGAGATACACACAAAAACAAATTATCTGGAGCTCAATACTACAAACACACAGCTGACTTACATTCAATTGAATTGCCTGGCCTTCAGAGTTCGACAAGCACAAGCACGTATTGTCAGTCTTATAACATTTTTCATATGTCGTATTTTCTGTCTGACTTCACATTTGGCCTCACAAAAACTAATTTTTTTATTTACCAGTTTGACAGACTGAGGAAGCGAACCACGACCTGCTAAGTCTAAAGTCCCCAAATAAAACATGAGAATCTGACGCAACGCCGGCAGCTGGAGTTTGTCTCGTATCTGCAGTCGACTGTTTCACACACAATATCTGTAACAATGCAGACAAACTTTCACGAACTCTTTGTGTGCGATTGTGTCGCCAACGATTCAAGGCTGAATGTCAGGAATACCGTCAACACGCACGACATGCAAGTTCGGTCGCTCTCACTGTGCAGCGCTGTTTTGAAAGCAGAATATGTTGCATTGTACTTTATCGTCAAACATGTTGAAGGTGCTGAACCCCAGATTGCTGTGAGTGTGTGTGAAGTTGTGACTCCTGATGAGCGGGTGGCACGTTGCATGCTAACCTCGGCCACCGCTGTGTGAATGTGTGTGCGAACGCTGGCTCGGCTTGTAAAGCACTTTGAACGGTCGGTCGAAAAGTGCCATATAAATGCAGTCCATTTACCATTTTATGTGTGGCGTGTCTCCAGCAAATTGCTGCAGAAAGCTGAGTGCAGCACGATGATGATGAGAAGAATCATTAGGGCCACTTTGCAGGAATCTCGGCAGATGACTACGAGCACACAAGTCCTCCCGACACCGCGGCTCAGGTGACTCTGCCTCATCTTCAGAGAGAACTCAGCAGCAGCTCACTCCTCTTCCATAAACAGAAGCTATGCTCTGACCTACAATGACACTAAATAAATAAGCTCTGCGTGATCCAGCGGGAGAGCTGCAATTAAACAACTTTTCTGCTTCGTGTTGGAGGGGAGTTGATCTCTCAGATTGGAGTTTTGGGTGTCTGTCCTGATGATACAGAGCTGAGACAAAGCGAGGCGCCGCTCCCATTTCAATAATTCAGTGTGGGCTCAGAGCAGGAAGAGGATGAGATGCTCACGCTGCCAAAGGCGCAGCTGGGAAACACGCTCGCTTCTCCTACCCCAGATTTAACTGTGACTGAGCTGCACGGCAGAACACCTAAAACACCACCATCGCTGTCTTGCCGTGTATTTCTGGACTATGCTATGGAATAGGTATACGTGGATGTACGGATGATGCTGCGAGCTGCGATTAACAAGAGGGAGGCGTGTTGTTGTGTTCACTCTTGTGGCATGAATCCAGAGTGGAGCTGCAGCAGTGAAATGGACTAAGTGTGTTTTAATGGGTGTGTCATCCTGGCAGTCACACACTCAGATGTCTCCAGCACCATTTCAGGACACCGCACACTTCCAGCAGGCTCAGGCTGTTAAATATCCATTATGCACTGTGTGTGTGAACTGGACCAAATAAACCACAACACCGCCTCTCTGCTCGCTCCTACCCGCCGCGCTGTGCACTTAACACGTATCAACTGTCTTTCCCCGACTCCTTTTGAAAACCGTGGTCTGAGTAAGAGGTTAAAACTTGTCAGATTGACATAAAGGGAGATTGGTGGCAACGAAACTGTGACAAAAGCCGAGCGTCGTCGCCGTAAGGACCTCGCAAATTCAATTAGATTTTCAATCTTGTGGCTAAATGTTCAATTTGATCGCAGTTTTTCAAGCCTGGCAATTTTATAACTCAATATACTCTATTAGTTTTTTTTCTAAGCATCTTTGCTGTAACAAACAGTGACACCCTGCAAGCAGCCTCGTGATGGTTCCTACAGTCGCTCCTGGAGGAGACGACGGAGAATCCGCCCAGACGATCCTCTCAGGAAACCATCACCTGCTTGCATCGCACCATGACTAGTGCCTCGGGGTTTGGAAATGGCTCTCTGCTGGAAATCTTCTGCCCATCAATCCCTGACGTCACAGCAGGCTGAGGGTTATTGTGTTGCTGTGCAGAAAGATGAGCTCACGAGGGAGCGAAAACTAGAGACAAAGGAATTACGCAAAGAGCTGATGAAAATCTTACCAACGTTTCCATCAATTGTAACAACTAAGACTTGGAAATTATTTTTTTGGAGGTTGAATCGAGTGTCTATAAATTATCATTTAGCCCCAAGTGAATTTACACTGTCAGTTTTGAGTGATGACCAAACCGAAATATATTTTAATCTACCAGCAAGAATTCAGCAAAATCCCACATTTGAAAAATAAACTTTGAATAAACTAATTGTCTAATCATTCTAACAATGAGAGAGTAGTTGTTATATATGTTTTGTTAGCAATATTACATTTTTCCTGCGTTCTGAGCAAACCTTGGCGAGCTATCTCTGGCTTCATCGTCAATGTCCTCCATGCTTGTCTGGCAGCTCATACGAGATGACTGATCCAGGAATTGTCTTCCTCTCCCCTGCTGCACCCCCCACTCGCTCTAATGGTGAAATCTGACGGAGGCAGACTTCAAATGGAAAACAAGGAAGTCCCCAGTGAGGAGAAGGCAATTATGGTCTGGCCTGATGTGCAACCTAATGCCAAGAATTCTATATCGCACCGAAAAAAAAGGAAACAAAAACAAAACAAAAGGCCTTCCATTCCCTCTCCATTCGTAATGGCTTGATTGCTGCCGAGTGGAAGCGCTCCTCCTGCATGCCAACGATGCCACGTTTTTGTTTTCGAGTGCTGTGAGAAGGGAGCAGAGTAAATGGAAGAAAAAGGTATAGGATTGAGCAGAGCGGCGCCGACATGCCACAAACATGAGTCGAGCTCCACAGTAATTTCACATCCTATCTTCCCAAGGTTGTTCCTTTAAAGTCATTTCCACAAAAGTGAAAGCACAATGTCAGGATGCCTCGGAGAACACGTGGCTCGGCGGAGGAGCAACACCTGCAAAGCCCGAGTCTGGAAAAATTCTGAATAGATTACTTTTTTCAAAAAATGTTTGTGTACAGTATCAGCATAATGAATTCGTTCTTTTGAATGCCGGCAGCGAACTGAGTAAGGCAGAATAATGAAGATGAGATTTGAAAATAAAATGTTCTCCTCTGGGAGTCTCAGGTACACACAGCGCCGAGTCCCTCCATGTGTTATTCAGAAATCAAAATAACCTCTTAGCAGACACTTTTCTTGCCGGCTTGAATCAACTCTCGACTTTCGATTTAGGCCACTCCGTTTTTAAAATGTGAAGCTTTGTTTTCGTAATGGGCAAATCTAGATGGGGAAACTCATTGTGAATAAGAAAAAGGGGAAAAGATTAATAAAATGGGTGGCGGAAAGCAATTCTCCCACATTTCATCTTGTTATCTGTTTTACATTATTTCCCCTGGGTATCCTGCACCTTGCAGATATACAGCTCTGCACAAATAATCAATTAAGCCTGCAGATTTGAGGGGATTCAGCAGTTGCTTTGTGTCAGGCCTTCAGCCACTTTCAATGGATTTTCTTTCTCGATAAAAAGCCGAGAGTAACAAAGGCTTTTTGTTGATAACGAAATTGTGGCGCAGGGCGGAATAATAAATCCCTTTATTATGAAATAGCTGTTTTGTTAATAATTCAAATTGGTCAAACAGTTTACCAATTACTACATTCTTACAGGCTGCCAGACAAAGGAATCTGTCATCTACGAAGACTGAGCGACCTTTGTCAGACGTCCACGCCCCTTATAGAAACAAGGAAATGATCTTAATTATCAGGATGCAACAGGGAATTGTCAATGAGGCCGTTATCGACGCTCGGTGAGCTAAATTAAAGCCTGGGAGCTTGTTACTGGAAAATCCACCATGTAACTCCTGTTAACCACATGTGTCACAGCAGCCAATCATGTTTGAGGTTGACGACCTGTAATCTCCATCGTGTTATTTGAGGCAACACAAGCTCTCCTTCTTTTTTTCTTTATATCTGTAAGTTCTCTGATAAAAAAGGTCCCACATGTGGTCTGCTTTACTAATCCCGACTGCATCAAACTTCAGGCGGTTGCGCCGGGGACCCAAACAGATGTACCACCTCGCGACAGCAGCAGCACCACCTTCCCCCATCGCCTCCCTGCGCCGGGCCTGTCACCGCTGTCAGCAGCCTGAGCTCACTCACTCTAATGGGAGGAGGAGGTGTTGTGGAGGTGGCGGTGGAAGGGAGAGTGTGTGTGTGTGTGTGTGTGTGTGTGTGTGCTGAATGTGATGTGTTCCCCATGGACAAACTGTCCGTGTGGCAGTGCGCCACCTCCCCCCACAGCCGCCGCCACCAACCGCTACCACTGCCGCGGCCCTCGAGGGAGGAACGAGCAGTCCGGTGACAACGGCGCTTGCAGCTGTTCTCCCATAAGGACCCAGTGTGCAAGACAAGCCTCGGAGCATAAAAAAGCCCAAATGGTCTCATCCAGTCGGCCTGTCAGCCTCTCTGATACAAGAATATTTCCCAGCTCCGCCAACCAGCCTTTCCTGTTCCAGACGGTCCGGTGTCCTTGCCTTTGTGAGCTCATACGGCGAGAGGACAGGTCCTTGTTCTCGTTCCAGGACGTGTTGGAGACATCAACAAAGCTTTTTAATTCATCAGTGTTAATGCTTGTTTTTTTGCAGAGCAGCATTGGCACAGGTGGTGCAAGCTACTGGAGTACATTCTCATGAAATACTCGGCGTGTGCCACCCGTTGATGCCACCTTCAGAGCAATCAAGCATCAAAATATTGAGAACAAACGGCTGTGGCCCTTCGTCCGCCGTCCAGATCATCCAGCCCAGCCCGTAATTGAAATTTGATTGTGAAGAGCTTCCTTGGATCGGTCCATATTTCCCCCCATTTGATTTCTACTTACTTGGCTGGAGAGGAAAAGGTCTCATATCATTTATAGCTCTGAATGGACTCGTGCCATCTCTGGACGGCCAATCCTTAACGGCATCAGTGATATGGATGGAAGAGAGGCTGCATTTATCATGAAGCGCAAACTGAGAGCAATCAAAGAGCTTAATGTCCTGATGATGTGGCGACATGTACAGCATTCGCCTCATCACGGGGAGCTGCTGAGAGGCTCTGCGGCGAAGTCTCAACGTGACAGAAATTGAGGATGTGTTTGCCACTGAAGCTTTGTTAGCTGACACACTCGCACACACACACGCTCGTTGTTTGGATGTTTAAGGTCGGAGAGAAATATTTTTAAAAAAGCCTTTCACCGTTCCAGCCGCGGTGAGTGTAATGAGGACGGGAGGCGTGAGAAATGAGTCATATGTGGCCGAGCCTCTCCAAGGCCCTTCTGAGCAGTTAGCACTTTGACCCAGATTAGCACTCTGCCAGGGGTGCACTTGGGAGGGATGGCCATGGAGGACTCACTGCTTATTTCCAGCAGAAAACACACTTGACATGCGAACAGCCCCTGTACACATGCAGACACACACATATGGTCTTCATTTCTTCCCCATCCCTTGTGTGAGGTTGTTAAGATGCGGCCGGCGATATAAATTATTACCTACGTCTGAGACACAAGATGATTAGTATTTGAATATTGTGAAGTACTCTCCAGGGCAAAGATATTCAATTAGTTCTTTGTTATATCACATCGGGCTAATAGACTGCGCGTCTCACCGACTTCAAACTCCCCGACTGCCCCCCGCGCCTTACGTCATGTGTCATAAACATATGCTGCCGCTCCCCCGAGGCTCTTTTCTACATTAAAAGCGTGGACCCACGTGAATTAGCAGACAACAGCCTGTCATCATGTCCACTCCATAAAAAAAAACTGGACAGTGGCTACGGGCACGAGAGAGGATGAAAAAAAAAAGGGGGGGGGCGTTGAAGAAATGGCCGGAAAGAAATCCCCTCTCCCTCTCCTCCTCTCTCTCTCTCTCTGTCTCCATTTGTGAGACAGGAAAAAAGGAAGAGGAGACTTGGCTCTGCCTTAAAAGCACTTAAAAAGCCAAGGTCACCTCCTGGTCAAATCTGTGAAATGAGAAAATGGCTGAAGGGCCAAGAGGCCGGTGGCAGATAACATGAGAATGCACTATCTCCTCCCTACACATTTAGCGCAGGGGAGGACGGGGGCACTGGCAGGCTTTTCTGAAAGCCTCCGTGTTGAAATGAGGACCGGACGACACAATAAGATGGCCCAGTTTCGCCCAGTATGACAGCGCATACATTGAAGTGCTCTTAGGGAATGAGCTTTCTTGGTCAAGCAGAGAGTAAAGGGCCAAAGAGCTGAATGCGAGCTCACACAACCGGGGTTTGCATTTAATCACAGCGGCTGAAAGTACTCAGGTAAATTTAAAGGTGCAGCCTCCGTTTTAGTCGGGAATCATTACAGAACAACGCACCCCGAAAGTGAATTGTGATAATCCAATGATATACGTAAAACTGGTATCTAAAAAATATTCTGATTTCTGAAGTAGTAAGTTTTGAACTGATGGCACCAGGTGGAGACTTTTGGAGATGAAGTATATTTAGATTCTTGATGGGCGCCTGTGTTTTAATAACGCAACTCAGCCGTGATAAGTAGAAAAAAAGAAATCAAAATTCGAACACATATCACCAAGTACAAATCATATAATATCAGCCCTCTCAGTAATTTAGAGTCAGATTCGCTTCAATCTTTTTAAAACCTTTTTAAAATTCCTGTACAAGGTGGAGAATAGTTGACACTGCTGTTGAAATATGAAAGATGAAATATTGGAATCACATTCAACAAACAGCTGGAAACCTGACGTAAATGGGATGACGGGGACTGAAGATCTTCTAGTTCCTAAAATTGATGAATGCCACTTTAAATTACAACAAGATTCCTAGTATTAGTCTTGTGTCCCAGCGGATTCCTCACTGTCTTTCCCCCGAAGGCATTAATAAAGTAATTCTTCTCCTTCTATGGAACAACTTTAGATGAGGATTGTAGATGGTGATCATCACATCAACAGCACAGACACTTGAAATCAGAAACAAAATCAGTCAGGATACTAACATCATGCTTGAATGAAAAAAGTAGGTCAGAATTGAAAATCTTTAAAAGCTGTTGGATGATATTAGTAACATCATTCTAGTCAAGAGGCCTAATTGTTAACTTGAATCACAAAGCAAAAGAAACCAGGCAGCATTACTGAGTTGAAACCTTCCAGTGGATCTCAGTCGCGTTTACAATTTAAATCAAGAAATCTGCAATCGTTAAACTTTTTAACTTCAAACGCAACCTTCATAATCCTAGAGATCACGAGTTCTTTCCTCCCGACCGCATGAGACAGCAAGCAGAAATTGAGATGTACAGCACGATACCTCGGCGGAGGAGCCCGTGTTTCCCGCCAGCCTCGAAAAGCGGAGTTCGTCAGGAGGCAGATCTCTGCTGAGACATTGACTACCTATCCTAGCGCTAGACTGATGGGAGAGTATCCTATATCCCTGCATCCTGGGAAGTCTCCCAAGTCTCCAGCATGAATATTTGATGAGAGATGTGTGGGATGGCCAATCACTAAAAGACATTTATCTCCAATACCCCTGACTGGGCAGCCTCTCGCTGAGCCTCTCCTTTGGTAATCAAAAACAAACGCTTCATGGATGAAAAGGCCCTTTCAAGAGAGTCATTGATACCACTGTAATGTATGTATGGAAGATTAGCTCTGCTGCATGCTGGGAAAGCATCAGGATTCAAAATCTCATGCAAACATAAGACACATATTTTTATTTTCCACTGCCGCCACCAAGAAAATGATTAAGTGCAGCCTTTTTTTGTGCCTGTGTTTGTTGTGCTTGCCCTCCCACGAGTCTCCAAGAGCACATGGTCGACATTAATTAGCTATTCAGGGACTTAAGTCTGTACTTATTCAACCTTAACGACCCTGTTTGTGCCACAGCGACATTACAGAGAGTTCAGCAAATTCCTGCGGTCATTGCTCAGACCTTGAGTTTTGCATCATCCGCCTATTATTTTATAACCTTGCCTATGCAAAACACCGTGGCATTTGTGATGACAGGAATGAGCTCCCAGGTCCTCGTAAAAATCCCCGCTCCAATTCTGCACCCTTTTAATTATGCTGCAATTGAGCCATTTCTTCACCGTAGTTCAGCCATTACAGTTCCTTCTCTTCTGTCTCCAACTAACGTTGGTGGACAAGTAAGAAAACTGTGTCGGATTTCTGCTCCAAAACACAGACTTCTGAAGGCACCTGTTCAATTTGTGAGTTGCTGTTATCAGTCCACAACTTCATCAACCCCCTGCAGATGTATTGTCATTTTGTGCTATGGGGCAAGAAAGGTCTGTTTAATTGCACCTTTGACCTCCGTCTCTTCTTGTGAAGCTGCCAACAGGAAAGGACGGCGGTTGCACTGGGCGACAACCAGGAATCCTCTGTGATGCAAAACGATGTCGATCATTCGATTAGATTCATGGCTACAGAATAAGCAGTCAGTCAGTGTCTGTACAGCTCTTTTCCGTCACTTGCATTTGAAACCGCGGTGGCAGTTTATTGCTATAATCAGATCGAACTAAACGAGGCACCAAACCAACTGTAACACAATTACACTTTAATTAATGAGTGCTTTACTGTTCGGTGACATTTATGTTCAGAGCTAAAGACTAACAACGTCTCCACAAAGATGACATTGGCTAATTTCCCAGGTCTGATTCCTTCTTTGTGTCCTGCAGAAAATCAATTAGACTCTAACTTACAGTCAAGAAACTACTACTAGAACATTTTCTACTATTGCACGTGTATAATTACTTATGCTTAGTATCCCAACATGTTAGTCTCTTTACACGTCTAGTATATAATTAGTCTCTTTTGAAAAAAGCTTCTCCTACTCTTTTTTTTCTCCTGACGACAGATCTGTCATTAACCTTGCTGAAGTTAATGAACAGTCTATCTGTGTTACAGCTCGGTGAAATCTGTGTCTCCTGTTTTTTGGATGTGCAGCCAAAGGGACTGTTTCTTTGAATAGCGGTTGTCTGCAATTACTCTTTAGGTGGATCTGCTGCTGTCAGTTTGAGATGCTGACAAAGGATGCCCTTTGCCTTTGAAGTACTTCATCTTGCCTCAGGTAAAAGAGTCCATAACTCGGCAAAAAGGAAAACTTTTTGTTTGGTTCCCAGCCCCGGGCAGGCTTTCAACCAAGTGGGCTCCTCTGATGTTGAATTATACACATTACACATTCAAAATAGTTTGTCAGAAAAGAAGAGAAAAAGAGAGAATCATCCCGACTCATTTCATGAAAGTGCAACTCAACCACTCTATTAAGAGAGTATGCTGCACATTTCCTCCTACCTTTTGAAAGAGCAAATCAGGATTCAGTAAAAGCTTGTCTGTGTGCATTATTAATGCCACTAGAGTGAAAGAGGTAGCCAGGAGTATGCCTCGCATCCAAATCTTCACCTGGCAGCACGGGCAACACAAACACATATATCCTGCTCATCTTTTTCCAGCCCCAACGTGTTTCCATAAATACCACTTCAAAGCATGTTCGATCTAATACTAATTCATTCTGAAGGCTTAAACACATTAACCGCAATATCTTTACTGAAGGTGAGAGTCGTGTTTTTTCGGCGGGTCTCCAAATGTATTCCACAGACGCATCCGTTCTCTTTCACCTCCAGAGCAGAGGCCATTGTGTTTATTATGCAGCGTAAGTCTGCACACCAGCCCGACTCCACCTTTGGCTCATTTCCGAACAATTTTCGAGCTTCCTGTAAAATGAATATGCATCGCCTTTGCTGTGAATCCATTTGCAAGACAGAATGATAATGAAGAGAAAGTGCTTTCAAAAAACCCAATTAATCTGGTGTAAAACGGCTGCTCAATGCTTCTAATGAGATGCCATTTTAATAAGCGGGTATGTTGTACAACAAAGCCATTTGGTAAACATTATTGTTTATTTGTTTGATGACATGCAGGCAATGGAACAGATTGGATTTTGCGAAAAAATAAAAACACTTATCAATGTTTAATGTAAAGAAAATGTGCCTTTTAACTTGTGATGAGCTTCCTGCTGTACACAGAGAGGATTCATGTGTATTTTCTTTCCAGGAGTTTATACAAAGCTCCTTTAACATTAAACAGCTTCTTATTGAAAATAACCTTGAGCAGTGAACAATCTCCAGCGTCTGCAGTGAATATCACAATAACTGGAGAAAATCTAGTTTGTCTCCATAGGAGGAAGCTGCTCTAAAATTGACACAAATTTAGATGGAAAATATTTATGGGAAGCTCATAAACAGACGCTTAGTGCAGCCACAACCTAATTTCTTTTTTTTTATTGCACCGTGAAACGTAGCTTTCAGAGGCTCGGACGCACTGAGAGGAAGCAGAATGTGGTCGGACTACGAGCCGGGTTACGTCAAAGCTCGGTGAAAACTGTGGAGAGATGGATCAAATTTGAGGGCTAATCGGTAGCTTGTAAACAACGCTGCTTTCAGAAGAAAACAAATCTACTTGTTATTGACTCAAAGGCCGCCGACTGCATCTCCGCCTGGTTGAACGTGTTTACTTATTCATCAAGGTGGAGAGGGCCGGCTACTTTCTCAAACTCCGGGTCCCAGCAGTTATCCTTTTCCTGCTGTCGGACAAGAGGGGCAGACCCGATTAAAGATGCATGGCGACCAGCGAGTTGAGCTTAAAAATCTCCAAGCCTCGCGTTGCCCACGTCAAATATTCATGACCCCTGCTGTGCGTGCAGTCTTTGGCGCAAGGAGTTAATGTAGCTTTTTCCACTCATGTGCAGTCGGTACATGCATCTGTGCAGGTGCTGCATCCTTATCTACAACACGGGAGGAAAAGGGTGGCTGGTTTAAGAGGCCATGGAGGGCGTCTTCACATTATCTTAGCATAACAATAAAGGAAAGTGAGGCAAAGATCTCATTCGGTGTTACTGGGTGCTTAGGTTCCCCGTGTTGTGCTGTCCCACCTGTGCTCTCGGCAGATTGCTTGGTATTCAGGGCGACACTGGCAGAATGAGAGGGAATAAGAGAGAACTGGGCAAACTGTGCATTGAAATGAAGAGACGGAGTTTTACTGAGTATTCATGAGCAACACAACATCACAAATCAGAGGGATGTCTCTGGGTTGGTCTAAAGGTTTGTGGTCAGATTGAATCTGAGACCGGCTGGTAACAGCCCTGTTTCTGCTTTATACTGTCTTTAAAAGTCCCAGGCAGCTAAGAGCGAGACATTGTGTTTACACTGGGAATAACTTAAGTGTCCACCTGTCAACATGTGTCAAACTAGAAGAGCCCACAAAGTAGAGGGCAGATCTCCAGCAGGCCTACAATCGAGATGGCAGCAAACAGGGATGTATTTATTTCATATCATGCCTTTAGTGCATCATGTGTCTGTGCAGCTCTGCAGCTCAGTCTGACTCACAATGTTACACGTTATATTGTTGCTCTATCCATCTATAATAAAAGATCGGATATGGAATTAACATGCAAAACTGTGTTCCTATAATTGGAAGTATGAAATATGTAATAAATGAGAAACTAAAAACAAACAAAATATTTTCCAAGATGTCGCACAGGCCATAAGAAAAGTTTCAGTTTTTGTTGCAGCTCAACCTTTAATAAAAATTTCAATATTTTTCTGACGCACAGATATACATTTTTTGTGCTGAGGGCATCTATTCCATTAATTTCCATTCTGTCATAAAAACAGTGATTTATTCTTGGTCCTTCGCCATCATTGTGATATATTTATATTTGGTTTTAAGAGAGTCAAAGTGTTCCAGTCCAGCTAATAAGCCATCAAAGAGAGTCTAAAAATATCCAGTAAGCCTCTTCTCTCTGCTCCATTCATGACTCAAAAGGAAATATGACAAATGGCAGTCAACTCTCACTGTAACAGCTTTAAGTGGCTTCTACACTGACACTCTGCATCAAGCCACAGTCGAATCACTGTACTCACTTCCTTGATCTCCTGACTCTGCGACCACTTCGCTCTCCGCGGCCTTCGCAAGAAAAATGTGCTGCTGTCTTCAGTGTCCTAGCGTCACTGGACTCCACTGTCCATAAAATATATAATTTAATAAATACGCCACAAAAAAAAAATATGCGTGCAGTGATGCTAAATGTGTTAGACGTGTCATTGAGCATCCTTTCACGTTTCCTGCCCCTGCAGCGGTGCCGCCGCGGTGCTCATTTTCTCACCTTGTTTTATTCTCGGCTCAGATTGAGGATGCATGGGCGATTATTGCCTCGTGTTCAGGAAGAGTGACAACGGGCGCCGAGCCGTGGCCCGCTCCGTCTCTCGTTTGTGTCTCGCTGGCTGTGAAATACACCCCAAATGAACGGTGCGAGAGGCGGCGCACTCCGGACCGTGATGGATGTTGTCGTTGTTCATAGAAGGCTCCAGTACATTTTAGATGAGATTTATAACGGCGCAGCCAAAAGATGCAAACAACTTAAGTTTGCACACAGCATCAAGAGCTTAAGGATATAATGATCATAAGAGTGTACTAAACATTGTCCTTTGCAGTTTCAACTGACCTGCCGGAGCTGAAATGAGGCTTTACCTTAGTTTTCAAAAAGCCATTTTCATTATTATGCCCCACTTATCAAACTGGGACAGAGTATCTCTCTCTCACTGTACGGTCACCACTCCTGTGAAATCATAAAGCAGAAAATCACCATCCATCTGACATTTTTCACAGGGGAAATAGTGGCGATAACTCCTGACTGAGTTGGCATTTGGAAGTTGGACGTCTGCGCCTCAGGGACAGGACAGGAGTTGGGGGCTGAGAGTCGAGAGGGAGCAGAGAACAAGTTTTTTTCCCCGTCTCTCTCTCGTGGAGAGGATCCGCTTTATCAGTCACAGCTGCTGTGAGGCTGGGCCTGGTGGGCACAGACGCTCGGTGAAACCCCTACATTTCACTCTACACACCGCACGGCGGGACGTCTCTCAAAATAGAAGACAATAATATGCATGGTGGGCTCTTCAAGGAGGAAATGTAACACGCCATATGGGAGCCGGAGCATGCAAAATATTGAAACATTGCTTTAGACACAGTTGTCTGATGCTGCTGATAGCTTTCACTCCTGACAGCCACAAAGCAAGGATTTCTTTGAATGCATAAATTCAGTGGAAGCACATACAGCTTTGCGATGGGCGGGACAAGATGACAGGAAATGATGCGTCTTCCAGGTCCTTCCATTATTTAATAGAGCTCAAATCCTTCCCAACAATACACATGTAAACCTTTAAAATAAATACACTCAACATTTTTCTTTCAGTCCAGTTCTTGTATGAGTAGCTCATTCAATCAGTTTGATGATACATAGGCTCAGTTAAAAAAGACAATAACATAAAGAGGCAGCGGCAGGACGACAGCAGCCAATCAGTGAGCACTTCTACCCGCAGGCCTGACTGTTTGATGAGAAACTTAACTAGGCATGCTTTGATTGCTTTACCTGTAATCAGTGGTAATTAAATGGAAGTACAGTACGTCACCGTTATCTGTTTACCATAATCCAATGCATTGTAGTGACCGAGAACGGGATTCATTAGCCAATAAACTGTGCTGTGAACAAGGGTTATAAATGTCATGATTCATGTCATTAGCAGAAACTGGAGCAGTAAAATGTTACTGCACTTCATCATTGATCCTGGAACTAACATGTTCTTTGTCCCACAAGGGGCGGCAAGATAAATCTGACGGGTCGCAAGATGTACAGCAGGATAGAAAGGTAGAAAAAAAAACTACACTCAATCACAGTTCTTAAATAATGTGAGCTTTTGCTTTTCTGGACTGAAGCAGTGCAACAGATATGATGGGTCACAAGTCATACTGGTTGTGAACAGCTGACTTAAACCACAGGACGTTTCCTTGTTTGTAAGTTACACAGGTATTAACAGGCAGGATGCCATTTCCTTCAGTCCAACCTTCGTGTTTTTAATAGTCACAATTCAACAAATGTCGTTCAACACTGACGTAACTGAATTATTCATGCTCCCCTTGACATCTGATGTAATTCATTCTCTCTCACCCCCATACATTAAATTAGTTTAACATCTGAGCTTTGGGTCGGCTAAAGAAATGGACATTGATCCACTTAACCCCGTCCACAGACCCCTCTCCATCACACGGCCCCCTTCCCCCTTCTCCTTCCAGTAAATGATCATGAACCGAGCCTGGTCTTTGATGTGACTGAGGCTCGTCTCCACGAGACAAATTAGCCAACATTCATCAGAACCTCGGCGCACGGGCACAAAAACCAGACGAGTGTTTTCCTTGGTGATATGTAGAAATTATAGTCTTGTCAACAGAAAGGCAGACTGTTCAATTAGACGCTGAGCTCCCTCCCGAAGGCGAGCAGCACAGCAATGATCCAATCAGGACGAGAGCTGGCTGGTTAATGTGGCTTGTCACGTCTGAGCTCCCTTATCTCTGGGTAATGCCGCTCGACGCCAAAGGGGCATCACAGCCAACTCACTCCAATTGATTTAGAGCACCAAGAGCCCGCCCCCTTTAGGAAAGGAAATACCAACCTGGTGGAAGTGCTCGATGGCAGAGAGGTGGCTTTTATCCAGCCCACATGCTTTAAACTGCCGGCGTCGCTCTGAGACACTAACTGCTGACATTTAACAAAGACAACAATGTGACCTCCGGGGTTCCATTCAGAGCACAAAGGTCAAAAGCTGGACTTGGGCTCCCACAAGCTGGGAGAGAACAGCACCAACTGCAAATGGTATTTGTTAAATGTTGATACTAGTTGCGCAATTAAAGCCTTTGTTCTCCCACGACCGCTGCGGCGTCGACACAGAGGCGGCGGCGGCGGAGCCAGAGATAAAGAGCTGATCTTTAGATGAAAGGTGAAAATGTAAAAAGCTCACATATCACGAAGCATTTGCTCAGGTGCCTCGTCACCCACCTGTTCTGAAGTTCAAACTACAATTATTATGCTTTTACACAAACCCGGCGACATTTACATTCTGTCTTCTTATAACATGTTGACGAAGAAGGCCGCTGAAAAACACAGCCGGAGGAAGCTTGAACTGCACTCGTCAGACATGAATAAACCATGCGGCGCTATCGTGATGAAGGAGTCCTGCTCATAGATACGCAGGGTCTGATGCTCTGTCTGTGGAGCCAGTGTCCCAGCATTGACTGCCGGTTGTAATTCTCTCAAGAGATTGGAGCTGACAATCTCGGGCTTGCCAGACACAAAATCCTGTTTATCTGTCAAGACGAGCGGCTGTAGCCCACCATTCTCTCCCAGCTCTGCCTGTAAGCTCTCTGGGCGGACAAAGTCTTAGACAACATGAAGACAGAAAGACAGGCCTGATAGCGAAACCGGCTGCGCCATCAACACTCCTGACACCGAGAAGTTCGGTCAGTTGTGGTTTACGCGAGACTGCAGAGGCTCAAACTCAGAAGATCTGACTTTCATGTTCTTTTGAAAGAAGCGCTCGAGGTTAACTCAGACTGTCTTTGTCTATAATAAATTGAGGTACTCCAAACTTATCAAACTGCATTCTGAGAAAGTTTTGGGTGTCGTCTCACTATCTCAGACCTCCTATCTTTCCAACTAAGGCCATTTCTTTTTCAGCTGGTTGGCAATTGATTTCACATTACCTTATCTGACCGCTGGAAAGGGTGCACGCGGTGTTTAGAGAATCAAAGTGTGTTGACAAAAGAGTCTGGAGAAAGTCTGGAGATCAGTGTCTCCAGTGGAGTGGCTTACACACAGCTTGTTCATGTAAGAAGGACTTGAGACAGAGGGATTACAGAGCATAAAACATGGCCGAAGAGGACAAATGTGTAACTCAGAGAGCGAGAGAGAGATGGCAGCTGTGGCGGGCTTGTGAGCCAAGGTGCCAGCAGAGAGTGAGAGGGGAGTGTTGATGGGCTCGCTGGGTGGAAAGGAGTGATGTGAGGCTAAGGTCGGGCAGATGGTGGCCGATAATGAGGGTGTAGAGGTGCGGGGAGGAGGGGAGTCGTGCTGTTCTCGGGCTAGCAAAGGCTCGGCGTCGACTTCAGGACTGGAGAGGCTGCGAGGGAAAAAAGGTGTGGGAGGTAGCGGGAAGAAAGCAAGAATAGACCCTGTGATGAGGGTGAGCCCAGCAGCTCTGTGCAACCTTTAACAAGCACACCCATCATCCCACGACGTCTGCACTCGGATGCACCGACCAGTCGCCCAGTGTGAGAAATATGCCGGCATTCGCTCTCTTGAAATTCCCCAGTTCCTTTGGGTACATTCACTCCTGGAATCTTTTTCCACTGTCCTGACCTTGCCTTCATTAGTGGGTTGACATTAATGTATAATTAATAAGAAACAAATGAGTCTATGCTAATAAAGGGGCTCGGAGTGCAACAAGGAGAGTGCAGATTTTGTGGTCTGGCTCGGGGGACAACATCTTTTCCTGCCCACATTCATGATCAGATAATTTGGGGGGGAAATACAGCTGAATTGTGCTTTCCGGAAAAGCAGGGCTCGGAACGGCAGATAGCGATAACAACGAGAGGAGCATTAAGAGGAAATGGTTGGAGGTGGCTGCAAGGTTTTCCCTATAAAAATAATGAAAATATAGTCTTCAGATGTTTGTTAAGCCACTATCGTCTAATCACTGCACATCTAAAGCCCCCTTAGCAAGCCGGCCTAAAAATGTGAGCGCAAGAAAAAAGGAAGTCAAAATCAAATAAAGTAATGAAAGGATGTGTCCTAATCCGGCTTAGATGTCATAATTTGTGTTGGCAGAAAAATGTGTGCCTTAGCAGCCTCACATTAACGTTCTGATAGGATTTTCCTATTGGTGTTGACAGCGCTCTGTGCTAATTCTTCCAAAAAAAAAAAAAAAAAATTTTAAAAAAGCATCATAACTTCTTCTTCTTCTTTTTTTTTTTTTTTTTTTAAAACAAACATTCTGATTAGGCTTCATATTTGTGAAAAGAGAAATTTGTGCTTTATTAAGTCCCCTCCTCCCACCCCTCTTTCCGCCTCATTTGGTCGTGATGACAGTTGACAAGCCCCGCTGATTTTTTCATTAACAGCTCATACCGTCACCAAAGCGCTGGTGGTACGCAGGAAATGAGCGCTCATATCAATATTCCGGATGACATCTCACACACAATGCATCTCAAGTAGACGCTGACTCTGCCACGTGCTCCCCAGGGGTGAGCTATTGATCAGCCTGCATTATCATTATCGATCGACAAGCCAAATCGAGGGGGGGGCGGGGGATCAAAATCAACCACTACTTAATTTTGTCTCTTTATCTCGAGAATCCCATACTTGCAAGAGATGGCGTGAGCCACCGCCGCACCATTCAACATTTTCATCATCTGAGGCGTTTCATCATGTCATTGTATCACATCAGAAAATTATAAGACTCATCAACGCCTTTCTCGATTTGGTTTTCCTTCAGGTAAGTGTTAGCGACGGTTAACAGGATTGTTGATCTTCATTTATGACACCGCATCTGATAAACAGTGACGCTCCTGGGCCTTCGAGTCAATACCAGTATCAGTTTAAAACCTTTCATTAAGGTAGGTATAACACTTCAGTCGCTACCTTATTTTCTCCTTTATCTCGGAGGCTGGAAGGAGGAAATAAAGCACAAGCGAAAGCCTCGGCTCCATACGGGATAAAATCTATTCTCTATTATTGCACTGCCGTTGCTTGAGGGCCGTCAAGCTAAAGGTAATGGCACTGCCTGTGATAAATTTATGGCTGAGCTGCTCCATGTTCCATGAGGGATATAACGGGCTGGGAATTGTCCAGATTGTTGAAGTCACAACTAAAATGACAAATGACCCTCCAGTGACAAATCAACAACGTCATTTACAATGTCATTCAAATGACTAAGCGCGCTCTAATGGCAGTCAATGCATTATATATTTACACAATGCTGCGTGAATAGACGGGCTGTACAATGAGCTGTCAAATTTCCAGAATGATTGTGAGGGGGAGAATACAGGGCGGCGGGGAGTTGATTTGGGCGACTCGATGCAAGCTGCCTTGAAAAAGCTCTCATGACATCAACAGGATGGGACTCGGCGGTGGGCGGGGGAACAGCTGGTTCACAGGCCGGCCAGGTGAGAGAGGTCCTGAGGCCTCGCTACGGGATCCACGCGGACCATCTGAGGACCTTGATCTGCGTCCTGATCGACGGACCGGACACCCTGACTTTTCTTGACTCGGTCCGTCTTCGTCCATTTGTTCTCTCCTTCTGGCCAACGCAGACTGATTCGTGAGACCGCTCCGTGCCAATTAATCAATCAATACGGCTGAAGCAAGTTGGCAGTGTTTCAGCGGAGCTAAACTAATAGGGCACTAAAACGGCTCCACATTTCCATCTTTTATAGAGCATAAGACCGTCTATTAAAACAGGACATGGCTCCTCTAGGACCTAACTTTTGTCATCACGTACTAAATAATAATTGGTTTACCAAAGGTTAATTGCTCAATAGATACTAGGCCATTGGAATTTAATTGTGCTGTTAAATGCCTCGGTTGTAGCCCATGCTTTCGCAATAGCTCATTTGACTTGGAATGAATGGAAAAACTGTTTGGATCCCCGGTGACTCCTAAAAGTTTCTAACTGTTGCAAAGAGTCAGCTCAGGCTGGACACAGTGTGTATCGGCGGTCGGTTCTCTAAATAATAATTCGAGCTTCCGAAGCGGAAAACTCTCAAAGCACCAACTATCTTTCATTTATTAATTAAGCACTTTCCACGGTTTTGTTTTTCTGCCCCTCCAGCTTTTCGCCTCGTCTTAGCATCGGTAGATATACGCAAGTCAGCAGGATCGTCTGCACGTGGGAGCCGTCTCTCCCTCAGCAGATAATAGGAACATTAAAATGCCAATCTGGGATTTTGTGAGTACATCAGTTATGCATATTAATTCTTATATCCCTCAACAGTATGGGTTGTAGGGTAGATGGAAAATATGCTCTCTGCAATCAATTTTTTTCAATCCAAAGTTTAATAGACATTTCTATTAGAGCTATATTTCTCCAATGTTTGTGAGCAAGATAAAAACAAATCATCTAAACCAAAGTTTAGTAACGGATAAAGACCTCACTGTCCTTGATTCGTGCATCAACAGGTCACTAATTCGCCTGAGAGTGAAAAATACTCTCCTTCCCTCCATTATCCTTCTGTTTGTTGTTGTCAGATTAAGTGTTAGGTGTTTAACATTGAACTCACCAAAAGATAAAAAAGGCAGCACAGACACAGTTACATATTTAGGAGTATTTGCCATTTGAAAAATATGTTTTCAACTGCTGGAGGAGTGCCAGGGGAATTTCAAGGCACATCCTGTCAAGAACACAACCTAATGGAGGCTTTATAAATTATGAGGACAACATCCATTTCTGCTATCAGCTCATTTCAAAGTGAAGGCTGGCGAGGCAGAGCTGTATCAAATGAACCTGGAGCAGACGTCTCATTGCTGTTTATCAAACGTCCCCTGGCAGGTCTGCTGGAATAGCAGACTATCAAGTCAACTAAAACATAATTACTTTGTTTATGTACTTCCTCTGCCCGGCCTCCAAGGGCAGATGTGACCCAATTATGACAACTGAGTGACAAATGACTCCTCGTCATTTGGCTAATAGCTTCCGTGAGATACCAACCTAAATAAAGTTACTCGTCTAATTTTAACTAACGATGAGTAGAAATTTTCATTGATCACTTTGTGGCCAATGGGGGCAGAAGAGCTCTAATAAGTTTAATACGTTTTGAATGAATTATCTAAAGGTGGACATTGGAGCCTTTTCCTGCCCATTTCATGAATATGAATTTAATATTCACAACACTTTTAGCTATGTTTTGGTCTCCACTCCTCAGAAACAATCTGTGAGTTGCTAATCAGTTGCTAATATTTCCATCTTCTGTTTGGTGCTGGGAACGTTGCAAACAGCTTGTTCATCAGGGTTTTTTGTGAAAACGACTCCCTGGCGCTGCTAAATGCCGGATTGTTGGGAGCATTGAGGGAACCAAAACAATGAGCTAAAGGAGGCTCTAAAGCTCTTTACTGTGGCAGAGCTGGGTGAGAGTTTCTTACTGAGAATAATTCAATGTGAATTTAACGACTATCGAACGCTTTAAATAACCGCTCCTAAAAAAAAGACATGGGTCTAATTTGTTCCCTCACAAAACAGAAAAGTTAACTTGCTGCAATAATTCTTTCTCTTCATTTACCATCTTGAGTTTCCACAGTCATTTCTTCCAAACTGAGGCTGTGAGATGATCAGACCGGAGTCGTACCTGACACTTCCTCTGAGCACAGTTTGCCACCAGCGCCGATGCTAATTTCTTTATGTTGCTGATGTATTTTGCTCTAAGTGACATGTGTCATGATTTTCCTTTGTTTCCTGTACTGTATTGCTTGTGGGGATTTGATGATAAAAGCAATTTCCTCCGTGGTATCAGCACAGTCTGTCATACAGGAGAGTTTTCATTTTGCTATACACCTCTTTGTATTACTCTAAAGGTTTTCCCCTGAAGAAACCGAGCCCGCAGTGAAGCCAAGACTTCCGTCGACATACCCTCTAACATGTTGTAGAGGCAAACAGCCCCCCTGAGGCCGTGCACACGATTGGGGCCGGTGAAATTAGATTAACCGTCAGCTTCCCGCTGTGTTTGTTGTGAGAGATCCTGCTGCCAAACATTTGACAAGAATGTCACGCGGAAACCCTCCGCCGCTCGGGTGAAGCTGCCAGCCCTGGCATCTGACCCCGCGGCGCGTCCGAGCAGCTACAAGTGCTTTCCATCTCCTCCGACTGCTCAACCTGTCAATCTGCCTATTCAAAGGTTTCCCCTTTCCCCAGGAAAAGCTCATTTTCGCTTCCCCTTGGCCCAGTCAGTAAGTGTCACTTCAGTTTAGATTTCACTGTCTCCCTGCAGCCTCGCACTAAAGCTCCCGTGGAGGAGTTTCTGTCGGCTGTTGTGGACCTGCTGTCCAATTAAAACTGTAGGGGACAAGGGATTAAAAAACAACTTTCCGCTGAGTAGCTGGGCCTACGCCTCTGTCCTACATCAACGCGCAGCAGTGAAACCGACTTCACGTCGAGACTTTTTAAATGTGTACTCAAACCAAACAAGCTGGAAAACACACAAAACAACACGAAGACAGAGCAGAAAACAAATACACTCAGAGCCATATTTAGCCCTGATCAGTCATGTGGACAGATTTTCATAGTGTGTTGATAGGATTGATTTTTTCCCTCCGTTTTAAATGCTCAACACCCAGATGTCCTCTGGTGAGCTGCCTGTTTACAAGAAAGCCGTCAGGCCTATGGTCTGCCAACATCGCGGAGGGGTTGAATCTTAATACAGCCTGATGCTTGTCTAGCTTCCAATCTGCCGCAGATTGCCGGCCTGTCTGTGAGAGTAATGAGAGACTGGTTCTGCCACAGAGATTTCCTCAAAGACCGCCGGATTAGGAATTCACAGGAGCCGCTGCCTCTGCAAGACGGCAACCCCCTTTTCTCTGCAAATCAATTCTAATTTTGCTCTCCAAGTCGATATCCCCCTCATTGCTCTCTTTCATTGAGGCTTACTTGCTGTTTCCCATCATCCAGTCTTTTAGCTATGTTACTTTGCTTAACTTGCCGACGACCTCGGTAGTTGTTAAGAGGCGGGATGTCATGTGACTGCGTTCGGGAAGAGTGTCCTTTGTACCAATCTATTCACCAAACATCCTGATAAATGGGAATCTCTTCAGCCTCAGTGACACGTATTAAATTAAGATGTACATCCCTCATCTTACAGATAATTAAAAAGTTTTTGTTGTTGAAGAACATCCCTCAGGGCTTTTGTATACCTCCCCCTCTTCTCCGATGGATGTCTCACGGCATTCTGTCGGTGCATTGCATTTTTTCTCGGCCTTCGCCTCAGTTGTCAGGTTACCGATGTCAGTGAGTGAGAGCACGTTATTGTAGCAGAGAAATTGCTTGAGGCAACATATTAAAACAGGGTCACAGGCTAGCTTTCCCCGGGGCTCCTGTCAAATTTTGGTATTGATGTAACAAGTATGTTTCGGTTGAGGGCGAAATGCACACGGAGAACTTTCTCACCAGAATTAGAAATGACTGTTTGGATCCAATGGATTGTGACCGCATCAATAAATTAACTGTAGACACCTTATTTGATCCAACCCCAAAATTTTGATCAGTATTTTTGGCAGAAATTAGCTTGAGTCATGAAGACAAGACGAAAGTTCAAAATGGCATCAAATCATTGTAACTCAAGCTTCTTCATTTGTTTTGCATTAATATAAAAACACAACACATAAATATTGAAATATAGGATGATAGATTTAAATAACTAGTTGCATGTAAATACACACTAACCTCAAAAACCTCATGACTTTCAACAACTCTTAATACTGCACCTTGTCCTCTGGCTACCACTTACTTCCCCAAATACGGGAATCAGTAATTGCTGTACCATATTTGTGGGATGAAAGGATGTGAGACACTTTTGGAAGTGACATTGGTGCAAAAAGAGCCAAAGCCAAAGTAGCCCTGAAAAGTGCGGATGTGCCTGCTATCAAATGGCGGAATGTAGCTATCAACCCCATAATCACAAAATTGTCCTCAACAAAGGCAGCCAATGCTTTTCTGTCATTTCCTGTAGGTTATGAGTAGCCGAGTAGAAAATTGCCTGGCACGGCCTCATAGTTACGTACCTGCTTCTGCATCACCCCTGCCCGATTATTTTGTTTGCCGAAGCCCATTTCTGGGCCTCTGAGTTGCCAGGTTTCATCACATTTTCAGGATGGTAGCTTTTATCACAATACCACTAATCACTGCTACTTCCCTGTGCTACAGTAATGCAGCACTAAAGAGACATGACATGACAGGTGGGAAATCTCAAAATGGATGTGAATTATGATTTGGAACCAAATAGATGCCGAAGGGACCAAAAATGAAGGTAGTGTTGCAAAACATCCTGTAAATGGAAAAACAAGCAGGATATTCTGATTAAGTTAGATTTCCCTTATTAATAAGGGTTTGGAGAAGAGGGTTTGTGGCTTGCAGAGCAGCTTCAAAACACAAGAATGATCATAAAGCAGGACACGTAATAACATCTCAAATAATGCCGGCGAGATAATATCCAACAGGGCTTTGACACATTTGCAAACTGACCCAGGCAACGACGAGACTGTCTGCACCCAGCAGGTGAGTAAACCAGCAACCTCTGTCAAAGGACGAGATTTCCTCGACAAGAAGAGCAGAACAATGTGCTCTGTCCCAAATGCTTTGTCTCAGGAATACCTAATGCACTGGTTTGCTGGAGAGAGGCCAGATAATAAAGCTCAGTCAGGATCAGTGAAGCCGGTCTCCACTGACTCTCCCCTCATTGTTGGATGCCTCGCTCCCTGGGAGTCGCTGTACGTTATCAGTGATCATCAAAGGCACTGTCAGGAAAGTGTGGAACTGGGGCTTCCACAGGCTGTCCGAGACGCTAGACACATCCAAATGAGACAGGCTTATTAATTCTTCAAAAGCCACACGGCTTCCTTTTCCCCAAGACTCATTTTGGTACATTTAAGGATGATAAAAGCTCAGCCAGGGAGCTCTCCCGCCTCCTTCCTGTCTCTCTTTTTCTTTCTCACACATACATCATACATAATGCAGGCACATGCATTCGGTTGATCTCGAGAAGATATTATTTCTTGCTTTAAAATAGCTGTCATGTCTCGAAGTCTTTTGTAGGAATGGAAATAAGGACATTTCAGGGACAAAAATTCCGAGTTAAAAGCACACACAGTAAAACCTGTGGTTTGCAGCGAGTGCTTTCTGCACGTAGACACTTTTTCATGCCCGAGCTTTCTGCCTTTTCCTGCTGTCAGTGGCCAAATAGTGGAGTCAGACAGCTCTCAGTAATAAATGTGTTTATGATATAACCGTATGCCACCAGGACCAGTGATGGAAAAGTCCGTGTGTGCTCAGCAAAACCGTTCCCAGAAAGTTTTAAAGAAAAAAACTTCACTGTTGTTCCTCTGACACGGCGGCTTTTCAGCTACGAAATTGACACGTGAAGGAGGCGAAGTCGTTAATTCTGCAAAATGAAGCAGCCAATTTCTCCCCAAATACTGTAAGAAGCGTTTCACTAAGAGAAAATGGAATCTCCGACAATGAGAGCTGTTTTAATGGGAGGGAACAGAGGAGGACAAAGCCTTGAAATTCATTACAACTTTTTTGCATTTTCTCTCTATCGCCGCACATTGGATTATATGTGGAACATCAAAAGCTTTAATTATCTTAATTACTCCTACATTTGCAAGCAGGGAAGCTCCTTGAAACCAAAGGAAAATGCAAGTGTTTCTGTGGCAAAACTAGTCGTTAAAATGCACATAATTTGAATGTTATATGAGAGCCTTAATTGGTGAATTCATGGTTATCAAGGGGCCTCCTTCATTACAATTCAAGAGGCTCCTTCGTGGTGGCCATATTTTCACATAATGAATGTGATTCCTTTCCTCCCTCTGTGCAATAACTAATTGCACAGACCTGCCGATCGCCCCCTCCCCACCTACACGCCCCAAATTAATAGGGCAAGTTTGCTGTTTACGACTGACGACGCGAATATGAGAAAACTCATTTGTGTTCACTTGTGACATTGATAAAGTGTTCGATACTTAACCCACGAGAGATTCACTGAAATTCACACTAATAACTCCACACTAATCTGATTATAGCAATACTTCAGCTATACTAATTGGAATTTCAATTAATTTTTTCCCTTTCCATAACCAACTTGCCCAAAACACTGCATGAAAGATTTAAGAGGAAACAGAACCGGGCAGGACCAACGGAAGGAAAAGAGTCTCCTCTCGCAACATGAGAAAATATAAAAGCAGAGTTTAAAAATAATGTTCTTTCACATACAGGCTCAGGTAGTTGGAACAGACCTGGCTTTGTCTCACGCCGTCGTCTTTTGGAGGAAGACAAAAGGAAATGAGCGTCTCATGTTTTTCCTTTTTCGTGATTCACACAATCTGCTTGTACTTGAATTCTCTAACAGAGCGAACGGACATGAAAGTGCGCACGACTCCTCTCTCGCTGATCATAAGACTGAAGCAACAAAAACAAGCACGTGATAACATTTATTTTGAAAATGTCCAGTGCCTGAAGTAATTTAAAGAAAAAAAACTTGTCAGTGATGTCACGATGTACTGACACACCCACGAGTGCACTTTTACATCACGGTTCATCAAGGTTAGATATTAAAGCTGGAGGTTGTTCATTGTTTCTGTCAGTTCATATCGGATATTTTCAGAGGAAAACCCACTTACTTTGAGGATTTGCTCAGCGCAGAGAGTCACTGCCATTTGTGCTGTTTGTACACATTAAGACTCTGTCATCAGCGGTTGAGTCAGACTGAGACAGAATTTGGTCAGACCAAGGCGTCTGGATGAATCCGGACATTACTCTGATTACAATAATTGCAGCGTAACTTGACCAGAATGTTCTTGTGTCTGTTTACATGAGCAGCGACAAAAGAGATGCTGCAGCTAAAATCACCTCTTCATGTTCTTGGTGTGCGCACGCTAAGTGGCTAATTAATGCAAACACAAAGAAAGTGGTCTACAATTTCATTACACTATAAATACAGTTGGATATTTGCATGCATTTAAATTCAAATGAATGTAGCCACTGCTAAAAGGTCTATGAAGAAGGGAAGAGCCCGAGTGAGTGCCGCGGCCTCTTGTCTCAGGAGTGCGTCGGATAATGTGCCGGGGCTCACCCCGAGGTGCGGGGATCTCGCTACAGGGCCGGCTGACGCTCGCGCAGGTCGGCTCTTTCGGGCACAAAGCCCAGTTGACTTGTTCAGCGGAGCTAAGCCAGCAGCGACTGCCAGGGGGTTAGAGGTTAGCGTAAGCTGCTCTGGGCCACCGCGGCCCACTGACTCCGAACAGCGGGGTCGGCGGCGGGGGCTGCAGGACCCCTCTGCTAGGTGAAGCTCGAACAAAAACACATCCACGGCGCAGGCACGACAAGGAGGAGAGAAAAAATCTTTTGGTGAGGATGAAGTTTGCCTCCAGCTTGGGAAACAGGGGGGCATTTTATCAAGTCACACGGCTTAAACATAGATTTTCAAGCACAATGTGGCTGAGTACTTAATGTGGACACTGCTATATTTCTGTTTTTCAAAAAGGCATTATTATTATTATTATTATTATTATTATTATTATGTCGGACTGTAAGAGC
The DNA here is from genome assembly GCA_025331565.1 of Holacanthus passer. Lineage (NCBI taxonomy): Eukaryota > Metazoa > Chordata > Actinopteri > Pomacanthidae > Holacanthus > Holacanthus passer. The sequence goes on from JAFREQ010000130.1 coordinate 1,002,121, forward strand.
TGTCCATTAAAATATTTGCTATGCTCAGGCACATAATCAACTGACATCCTACGAGTGCTGCAGCAGAGACGCTGCCAATATGCAAGTCATTTTCACATCTGTGCAGCGAGTGGAAAAACACATTATAAAATCTAGACCAAACCCATGTTTGCCGACATATTAATGAAGCCCCAGTGGCCGAGAGAGAGACAGCGCAGCTCTACTGATACATCTCTTTAGCCCCGAGCATGCTAACAGCAGTGTCAATTTCTCGACTGAGTCCCTCAAGGCTGCCGGCGCTGAAGATACTTGAGTTTGAGGGGGGGGTTAGAGGGTGGAGGGCTCCTCCCTCAACGCCGCCTTTCTGCACGAAAAGATAATTGTCTCCCCCTTACCCAGAGAGATGGGTGTATTTCCATGACCTATACTAGGTGCTCTTCCCCTCTCTCGCACAGCCCGAGATGTCACAGTGGTTTGCCATAATTACTTTTGCTGATAGAGGTGAGAGAGGACATTTGCATCAGATGAGGCGCCCGGGTCTCCCCGCTCGCCATATGCAGCTTTTAATGTCACCGTAATCTCTAAAGGTTAGCACTGGCAGCGCCACCGTATATCTACCACAACCAGCTGAATCAGTGGTTTGGAAATAGGTTTGACATTGAGTTCGAGGGAAAAGCGAGAACACACACGGCCACAAAAACATGCACACACACACAAACACAAAGAAAACACCTTGGAAGAGAGATGTTGTGCATCTTCACTCTATCAGATTTTTTTTTTTTTTTTACACACTAAGACGTGAGACAAGATTGGCAAGGCCAGGTCGTCATTTCTTAACACAGCATCCCTCTCTTTAGAAACTCCGGGCTGCAGACATAAACATACAGTGTGAATGCTCCTTACACCTTTTTTACACAGAGTTTTTTTTTAAATCCTTTCAGTATTTGCTGCCTACTGCTCTAATTTGCCTAAAGATGTTTCCCACCTTGCAAATCTGTATTTTTAACAGGACACATTTACAACTGACTGAAAATTGATTGTCAACAAAATGATTCTGAGAAATTTGACAAACTGACACAAAAAATCAGCTTAAACAATTGAAAGACGGCTCGTCTGTTTCTGTCTGCAGGGAAACAGACTTGGTTGAGGCAGATCATCCACTTTGATAAAAGCAGCGGAGGCACCTTTATACGTTTTGACTGAAACATTATGAATTAGTTGTACTTTTTATTTTATTTTAAATCTACCATAATATCTTTTCTTGCAATCCAATGTCCACTCCTAGTGACTTCATCATGATTGAACAATTTTAATCTTCATGTTGAGGCGCTTGGCGGCAGCTGGGAAACATCGTGGTCTAAAGCAGAAAAAGTCCACAGTGACTTGACACACATCATTATTAACATTTAACCTGAAGCACAATCCTTCCCTGATCTTTACCAAAGTGCTTTTGCTCCCGAAACCACAAACTCTGGTCAGTGTGACATAAAATCCATCCATCCATCTTCCACCATCCAAGTCTGGCTCCCAGCGATCTGATGATGCCACTGACACATGGTGTTTGTTTCAGCCCGTCCACGACTCGGCCACAAGTCCAATAACAAACCACCACTTCCCCTCAAATCTGGCAGGACGTTTTTCCCAATCAACCCCCTCCTGGTTTCTCTGTAATGATCCACAGCTCAGTGAGATGAGATGAGATGAGCTGGCTGACGACTGACCGACCGAAAATAGTATAGAGCAGCTCATGCATGAGGAGTATAGCTCACAGGGAGGCGCAAAATAATGCACTGATCATGCCAAGATCACGCAGAGGAAAACCCCGGCTGTCTTGTTTTACGGGGATGAAGCATCTTGATGCTCAAATGGATGTTTTATAACAGACAGAGATGTGTCTCCAACATGTTGTTTGCATGAGGTTAATCAAAAAAAGACAGGCGCCATCATGGACGGAGATTTGAGTGACGGCCTCGAACAAATCACCGAACATTTAATATTCAGCTTGAAATACTTCACGTAGACATAAAACATAATTGTGTGTCTTTGGCTGATTTCAAAATGACAAATTCACCGTTGCACAAGTGCACAGTGGACCGACATATTCGGCCGTCATGCTATCAAAAGCGGAAGGAAAGAAACCACTTACAAGCCTCCGAAGGCTGCAATTTAGATCCGTCCTTGGACCCACTTAACAGTTGTACACCGATGCTGCAGAGGTGTACAGTCAAGCAAACCTGCATCTCTCTGTCTTTGTGCCATCGCTTTCATTCCTCCCAATCTCCCACTCCGAGAGAACGCTTCTGCCTTCCATGGTCTCTAAATCCCACACCTCCCAGAGCATACGCGTCTGTTCATCACACTTTCTCCATTCTCTCCTTGTTTTTTTGTTTCTGGGATTCTGGTGACATTTTCAAAGTGCCAGATCCTTGCCTTGAGACATTGTGCATGTGCCCACACCTCTCCGCCCCCAAAAACACACACACACACACACACACACACACACACACACTCCTCGCCTGGAGCCGGGCCCCTCTGTGCTCGTCTACCTCGGAGAAGCTGGAGCTTGGCATAGAGAGGAGGCTCTGGTGGATTCTGTGCTCCGCCTGCCAATGCTGCTCTTTTGATCTGCAGCCAGCTGATGACAGATCTACATTAAGCTCATAGTCTGCTCTCTTTCGCTCTGCTTCTCCTCTCCTCCTCCCTGACACCGGGGCAGAACGTTACTGTAAGTCCACGAGCATTGGTGGGAATCGACGTCCCGCGGGGTCGGCGCCGCGAGTCTCCTCTCACACCAAAATGAGAGAAATATAGAATGCTGAGTGGGTTTCCAGCTCGCAGAGAAATACCACGTGGGTGTGAGCCAAAGATAGTGCCATATCAACGATCCAGGGGAAGGCTTTACACGTCTCCGATGCGTCTGTCCAAGTTCTGAAGGAAAAATCCACCACTTAAAATGTCCAGTTTTTATATTATTCAGTGATGCAGAAGTGGCTTTATTTTACGTTATAGCCATAGTGATGTAAGAACGTAAAAATGTGGTGGTGTCTGCAGTGTTTCAGACGCTCAATAAGGGATGGGGGTGCAAAAGCTACACTGTCTAGGATGGATTTCTGTCTGTCAGCAGACAGTATGAGCTTTACCAGAAATGTTCCAGACACAAGAAAACATTATTACAATGTATAAGAGTGGATTTTCTAAAAAAGAAGTCTGAAGATTTGGAGGCAATTTTCATGTGCTATGATTAGGTCCATAGACAACGGCTGCCAAACCACAGAGCATATTGTACTCTGAGCTAGGCATCCCCCCGGTACAGTTCAAAATTAATTAGAAAATGAAAAGCTTTACCAACATGAAGGGCTCCCGACGACTCGTCTTGCTCTGTGACTGAATTTTTTTAAAAAAAAATTAAGCACCTCGCAGATTCAAAACGCGTCAAAACGCTAAGAGGTAACATAATTTCAGATGATGGAAAACCACTGTGCTTAACGACCGTCATTCAGAGATATTCTCTTCTCATCCTGCTTTCTAGCTCCAACACCAGGCACCGCACAGAAACCAACACCGACTCCCCGACCGGCAGGCGTCATCAGCCGACTAGTTTATCAAGTTGCTTGCAAGCAAAAGGATGCGCACGAGCTGTACTCGACCACTTCTATGTTTGTATTATGATGCATTTATTCACCTGATAAGTGCTCGTGAAAAATAGTGCACTACAGCAGAGTGAGAGCAATTACACAGGATGCACGGCCAACAGCTGCTGATGAACAAGGAGTGGCAGCGGTGATGGAGCCTCGGCATCAGAAAACACACGGCCAGCTGTTATTTCTAAAGGGGATCATCTGCTTATTACTGTGGTATCCAGCGGGAATAACTCGCCGTCACATTATTTAGCGTGGAGCGAGGTGCGACTTTGTGCCGATGGGTGAAAACGCTGTTCACCGTAGCTCATTTCGTTTCCAGATGCTGTGATGGAGTGTATAATTTTAAAGATGAGGGATAAGCAGCGGATCACATTTGGCCGGAGCTGGCCGTATTGTTTGTGTTTGTCATTACAGAGCCGTCCTCTGATTTAGTGGGGCGACGCTTCTGTGTGGGCTGTAAATTGGCAATCAGCCTGTCACATTACCATTCAAATGGTCAGTGTGAGGCTCCTGTGAGGGGGTCACGGCCCGTCTCAGCGGAGGAGACAACGCTATTATGTTACACTCTTCAAGATCATTTACTGTATTGTTGCCGGGCGTGGAGAATATAATAGCACACACAGACACACACACCTCGTGATCTCAGCTGCTTCCGTACGTTTAATCCATTTCAATGCAGCGCAGATGTCGACGGAGCCGAGGAGGACGCACGAGGGGAAAATGAGACAGAAGCAATGTAAGAGCAGACACAAGAGTCAGAGTGCACGTGGGCCCGAGAGGGAGAGCAAACGACGGCAGCTCCACGCTCGCTGCGAACACGTAACTCATACCTGACACACACAGCTCTGCAGTCACTGTCTGCAGGGCTCTCAGGAGCCGGCGTATATCATCATCGCATCTATCGTGAAATATCGTATAAATGTCAGCTCGAATGAATGCAAACCTTTCGTTCAAGCCTTTCAACGCTTATTTAGGCAAATGTCAAAGCAAAGTGACTAATTTGACTCCATCAGCTGCATCTGGCTTTGTATCAGACACACGGCGGATTAACGCGTGTGATCCTCGGCTGATCTTCAGTCGATTTTCTTGCCTACAGGAATCATTTGCGCTCGTACTCGCAGTTTCGGGGATGTGTTGGCTGTTTTTCGCCGCCTGATTTTGTGACAAGCATGTGTTGGTTTCCTGCTCTTGTACAGTAGCCCGCGCCGTATGCAATGTTCTTTCAAGCCGGCTCCTCCGGGCTCCCCTGATTTGAAATCTGAGCACACAGCCTCGCTCTGAGCCATGCTGTCCTGCAGAAGAAACAGCTGTTTGCATGAATCTTTAATGCACGCCCACATTGGCATGCCATTGAAGCAGACGAGAATGTGGAGGATCACCTCGATCCCTGATTTAAGCTGTTTCAAGTCCCGGCTGTTTCAGAATGTCAAACGTCTCATTCACTGGAGTGCGCCACTTAAAAATGTTATAGGTTAGAAAAACAGCTACAGCAGTTTAGCCAAGTTGCAGTGAAGAGTTCCTGCACAAGTACAGACTTTATGGGGACATAAATATAGTAAAGAAACTACTTTTCAAAATGTAAAAACACAGGACATTGCACAACCTTGGTCTGTTACAGGGACGGATGATACGGTTGAAATTAATATCACATTATTTGTAGAACTATTATTCCAATATTGATGAAGTCTGAAGTACTCGCAACGCTACCATCTGCTTTGATCAAACGAAAACACAATTACAATATAGGAAGGAATCAAACAGACTCCAACCATCAAAGCTTAATGTTACAGCCAACAGGAAGAGAGAGCACAACTAAGTCAAGATAGAAATGGACACAAAATCACAGATGAAATCATCAAACTGGTTTCCGATGTTTTGTTGTGCTTTGCATCAAACTGAACTCTTTAAATGTGCAAAGAAAAAAAATGCAATAACTGATTTTCGACAATTTACATCAGTAATTTGAACAATCTTGTAAAACATGATATTGTCACAATAAGATTCCACTAAAAGACGACAAGATAATATTGAATCACTGCCAGAAATAGTTTAGTTGTCTTCACAGTGTTTGTTAAAAGTGGCGTTATCTATCACTTCTGGCTTTTACTAACAAACAAACATTGAAATGTGATATTGGTGAGTTTATAATTACGATAGCAGGAGGCCATCGACAGCTGCAGAGCTCCCTCTAATACTGAGGTGATGAATTGACTTCATCTGTGCGCTAACCGATAATCAGAGAGTCTGGCTGAGCAAGTGAAAGGCTACAGCATATTGAAAAAGAGTCAGACACACACAACCCGCACACACGCACACACGCACACACACACACACACCACGGTTGCTCTGTCAGTGTGTTTTGTAGTCTTAATTTAGAAGGAAATTTAGAGGCCCCTCTGGGTTTTGTGTCTCACCTAAAGAGTAAGTATTTTCTTTTCTTCTCACCTTGTTCCAGCACTTTTATATTTGTCTGCAAAAAAGCACTTTGGTGAAATAAGGTAAAAAGTAAACACAATAAGCTGGATATTCCGCCCGGCACAGAAGAGCAATGCAGCTGTCAATATGGCTGCGGGTTTACAATTGTTGTGCTTGGCGAACGCTGTCTGTATCACACAAGTGTGAAAAGCAATAACACCACCAAAGTGCAACTGTTGGCGGTCAATATTTTCTCTCCCTGATAAACCCTCTGGGCAGGAGCGCTCCTTCGTCTGGCCAACACAAACACAGCTTTGCAGTTTCAATCTGTCACAGTGTGTGAATATTGAGCCAGAAAGAAAAAAAAAAATTAAAAATATAAACCCTTGTCTTGCCACTCTGCATTCTCAGTTTCACAGAGGAATCATCCAAATGTGAAGTTTAAACGCTGCCTGAGATGAAGTCACACTCCTCATCAGTGTCAGCGGGGTTAAAAACAGCTCCCCGCTAAAAGCAAATTAGTCTTCATGGCTACTGCGCCGCGACTTTGATTCAGTTTACCTTTTCTAATGCCACTTCTCTGCAGGAGACCGTTTTATGGAAAAGCAATCTGAAGCAGCTACTGTGAAGCAGACACCAAAGCATAATCCAGCACAAAACACAAAGAGAGAGAAAGATTACCTTGTAAAAGTCAGATGTGTTTGTGGGAGAAAGTCTGCAGGTTGACCTGGACGGGATACTCGTCTGCCTCGGCTGTATCTGGGAAACAAAGACACCCAACATGTCAAGGTTATTTCACAGCTGTGAGGCTTTTCAGCGATGATCACACATCATCTAACCGTATGCACACACCAATGCATCCGAGCGCCACTGATCCGCATATTGATGCAAACACAAGAGTGCGTGGGAAACATGAGATTCACAAAGTTTGCACACGTACTGTGCTAAGTTATAGCTCCAACACACACACACACACACACACACACACAGACACAGATCTGCACATTCAGACAAACACACAGTCAACAAGCCTCCGATTCCCAAAGCAGCCGTAGACTCACAGCAGACTCTGCTACCCACTGGCTTACTTTTGAAGATGAATCTCCAGAGCCCCCTAAGGAAAACAGCACTTTGCCAGGGATGTCCAGGAACGTTAACTGTCGCCGTCTCTCTCCACGCTCAGACACTGACGGCTGTGATGGGAAGGCGCGGCGCTCCCGCACTGAGGCAGGGTAATTGGCTAGAGATGATGGGCCATAAACATACATCACAGGGGCGGCGAAGCGCCAAGCAGACAGCTAACTAAGGCTCTCTTTCCACCGCGTGGCTCTTGTTTGTCGTACGCATGTGACCACGGACACACACACACACACACACACACACACACACACTGCTCATTGTCTTCCCATCTCCGGATATTCACGCTCTCTGAACACGCGGGCTGGCCCACCGTTATTACAATAGAGAGAGAGAGAAACCCCGGCACTCCCTTCATTCAATCCATCACCATAAAGCCGCGATGGCACACGCTGTACGTTCTGCACGGACCTTTTCACCATTTCCTTGGCATCATGACCGTAACCCAGAGGAAGCTCTCTCCTGCCATTATCATCCACTGATAGGCGCTGCCCATTTAAAATGCATCATCACCATAACAGATAGGATGCCCTCTCTCTCACCATTACTACCAGCACACAGTGGTGGATAATAGGCTATCCGTTCCTGCAGTGCTATCGCCACGGTGCAGACTTTCCTTCCATTACCATAACACTTCTGTCATAATAAGCAGGGAGAGCCTTCCAGTCATGACCACAGCTCTCAGAGAGGAGGTCAGTCGTGTCAGACTGTTTGCTCACACGCTGGTAATTGGGAGAAATAAGGCTGGGCGAGGAAATAGCGCTGGAGCTACCCTCTCTTTTCAGCGGTCGGCTGTTGAAGGCAGCGTTCTGCTGTGATCCAGCACCGCTGCTGAGATATTGGACATGTTTAAAAAGGCAAGGAAATAATAAGAGACGCGGGACGGACAGAGTGCAAGTTAATTTGGTTTGCACAATTGCAGCAGTTTGCACCATCTCATGATGCTCCATCACAATGGATATTTCCTCAGATACGGCTATTCTGCATCCTCTAATACCGTGACATGGGATGAGGATTTCATCAATAAAATCCACTTCATTCATCTAATCCTCTTTCTTTTTCTGGGTTTGCCAGATTTAGTTTGACAGGTCTTGCATGACCGCTTTTTTTTTTTCTTTTTTTTTTTTCCCAGAGACAAGCGCCAACCTAAAGACCCCTTCACTCTCTCAACAGACTGGAACTTCAAGGGGAAGAGTAAAACCGATGGCAGGGAGAGGGAGGGACAAGGGGGGGGTCCGGGCGACGCGCTCATTATTCAGGAAGACACTCGAGGCCACAGGAAATAGCACACTTCATTTTTCTTGTCAAACTCCGGCTGGCTTAATGGCGTGTTCACAGCAAGCGGTGAGACAAAGGGATGGCGTGGCCGGGCCGAGACGTGGAGGGAGTGCCGATGGAGACGGAGGCCGTCATCACAGCAGCAGCTACCCCTTCTCAAACGTGGACCACCTGAGCTGCCGGAGCAGCTGAATGTGTAACAGCGGCAAATAAATATGTCCCACCTTTCACAGAGCAAGTATAGTAGGGCTGGCTTTCAAAGAGGAAAATGAAATATGGTCTCAATTATACTCTAACTGTAGAGAGGCGCAGATGTTTCTATTGTTCCTCCCATTCCACATCCTCCTAAACCTTCCCTCATTATTGCCTTCATTACCGGTGCCATCGATAAGGCAGGCGGCCGCCAGCAAACCTGGATGTATCCACAACTCATCATCCAAACACCGATTAATCATCCTCCCGGCAATTACACACCTTCCACCACACCTTTCATTGATTTCAAACACAGCGAGGCTTTTTTCTATTTCGCTCATGCACCAGAGGCCGAGGCTACGGCGAACAGCAGGCCATGCAAAGCAATCTCCTCCTGCTCTATATATCCGCTGGACTGGAACTGTGTTTTGATCAGAGAGATGATGGGGCAGGTGTTTTGGTACAGCTTCATGTCAGCGAGAAGCCTCATTCCATTGCGTTCCAGTCTCCAGGCATGGCAGCGGGCTGTGGTGTCAGACAGCCTCTTTTGTTCGACTCCTAATTGGGGTAATTTATTGTCCTAACAGGCGGAGCAGCTGTGGCTTTACAGCGTAGCACCAATTAAATCCAGATGCTGGAATGAAAAGATGGGGCCGAACGTGACTTGGGGACCAATCACTAATATTACCTCAGATCTCGGCGAGATGAATGTGACAAGCTGCGATGAGAGATTCTTCTCAACACATCGCTCTCCCACTGATATTGAAAATATGCAATTTTGATGAGGATTCATTAAAACAGTCACAACCAGATCTTAGGCAGACGTTATGCATAATTTCTAATAATGGATGCAATTATCTGCCAGATTAAACATTGAAACAAAAATCTGCGGGGACACCTGACAGCCTGATGCCAGAACTGTGACTGCAATGCACAACAAAGCCGCTGGACTCTTGTTCTACTTTCAGTGTTGTTCAGGAGTTTTTCTCCCCCCATCACAAAATGGCTCTGACGGAGGATCAGGTGAATATGAGCGGAAGATCTGGGGAATATGGGGAGCAACTGAAAGAAATCAGGTCACTGTGAAGATTTCTCAAGGGCAGGGCTCACCTCGCCATACTGTGCTTGGCCCGCCTGCCTCTTCAGTCCGGGCTCTTTAGACGAAGAGCCCCGGGGACAGACACAAATGTGAGTAACACGAGGACGGAGGCAGCGCGAGGTCACCACCTCGGAGCCGCGGCTCGCAGAGACAGATCCACAGCGACTCCTTTGGCTTAAAACCCAAAGAGAGAAGAGGGGGAATAATGAGTCAATCCTGGCGAGGTTGTGCTTTTCATTTGTCTTCCCTGCGAAGTTTTAATGAAGTGTTTGTCCGCTCTGCCGCTGTTTACTCTGAATGGAAGGTGTTTGTTGATGTAATGCGCGCAGCTCCCGACAAGTTAAACATCTTAATGACTTTTGTATTGTGGTAATTTTTCCCCCATACCACGACACGCTGCTCTGAATCATCTATTTCATTTGAATTCCGTAAGTGCTGTTAATGTGTAGGAACTGAAGGAGAAGCAGGAAGCAGGAAAGAGAACAGCTCACACGGCTGCTGCTGCAGACATGAGTGGAAAAGCATATTGAAATATTAAAAATCTGCACAAACCTGAAAACTGACTGAGGGGAAATAAGGACAAAACTGCATCTTCTATTCTATATGTTATTATAGTTACGTGCCATAAAAAATCTTTTATACTAAAAGAGTTGCACCAAAGCAAATTGGAAACAGTTATTATTATTATTTCACATTATTATTCACATTAATCAAAATATTACACAACATATAAATGTTTAGCCTTCCACCATCATCTGATTCATTAACATATAGAGGAAGGAAGTTACACCTTTTAACGAACACACTAGTCTTTAATTGTGTTTGCAAAAACCTTTGAGTGAAATGTTGAAACAAAGAACTAAGTTTTACTGATACATCATTCAGCATCAAAAAGACTGTCGTGCTCACAATACGGCAGCCAAAGGAGCAGATCAACAAAAACCTACAAGAATGGCATTAAATTAAAAAGTCAATTTTCCCTGTTCACACTCCAAATGCCTCCTCTCTGCTCTCAAATGCAGAATTTAAACTTTTCTCTAATGGACCCGACTGTGATCAGTGATCAGCGTAATCATTCAGACAAGCTAAATTCCCCTCGAGGGCAAAGTGTCAAATATGCAGAAAAATCAGCAGTGACAATTAGTCCAACACTGAAGAGAGTTCGACGCTGCATACGAGAGAATATACTCAAGATCGTCAGATGATACGTTACCTTCTGCGAGTCCTGTGACACAGAGTCTTCATATAACACATGAAGGAGGTAAAGAGCGGTCGTGTGACACAGCAGCAGTCGGACTGACGGGCGAAGCTCTTCACTTTGCTTGAACGATGCCTCCTCTCCAGATGAAGGATGGAAGGAGCTGATGGATTTGTACATCTCTGTAGCGCCTTCCTCTCTTACAATTCACCCTCGGCACGGAGCTCTTCCGAATCCCATTACGTCCCTCGTTGTGCGACCGACTTCGAACCTCGAAGACAATATAAAATACCTGTTTGCTGTGGCCTCGCCAGCGGTGGCTCCGGCCCTCTCGCTCTCTCAGAAGAAGAAGTCGAAGTCTGTTGAGCAAAGAGCCGTGAGCGGCCCGACCGGATGGCAGGAGACCTCGGTGCTTTATGAGGATAAAGTGCTCTGACCCAATTAGCTGTCTTTGTTAAATAAAACTCCACTGGCCCTCATTTAAACCGCCACGTCCCCCCCCTCCTCCCCCTGCTTGTGTTTTTACAGTACAAAGTGATTACAGATTTAATTAGCTGAAGACCTTGCTTCGGGGAGACTCCTAAATCCATATTGATATTTCTGCAGAGTTCGGAGATAGAGGCCTCGGCCCTGTGATGATGACTTACAAGGGAGGCTGCGCAAAAAAAAATATAATGAAAAGATGATTTGCAACTTTTAGCCGCTCCTGTTTATTTTGTCCCCCGAGGCTAATCATTCTGTTGCAGGATGATGCTGAGAATTATGCAGAGAGCGAGAAGCTGATCGATGCTGTCTCGCTGCCAGAGTCTTGGATGTAAACAGGCCTGCTGTCAAGATAGCAGCTTTTCTTGTTTTGACATGTGAGGATGCTCGACTGCTAAGCTGCTGAAATTTATTAACCGTCTGCTCACCTTAAGTCCATGTTTGCTAAAATCTGGACGACTTGGTGAGAATCGAAGCGTCCCCACCTTCCTTTTCTCTACACAACAATGCTGATGAGGATCTTAGTTAGGCAACACTTAAAAATAAAAAGATCATGATTGTGGTTAATAAAGGCTCCAATCATCATCAATAGTGACGTAATTGATAAGCATTGGCTGATGCATGTGAAGTAAACATCACGACAAACCATGAGAATAACCATGAATTCCTCTTCTCATAGGAAATGATTTTTGTTGTGATGCGTGTTGGATTTCTGGGCCTGTTTTGGTTCATGATTGTGTCCTTTTCTTGTTTCCAGGGATACTAATCCAAATTTAGACAAGAGAAAGTTATGTAAAAAATATTTCCAGTGCAGCTACAATGGAGTTTGAAACAGAAATTGTTCCTAAAACTGTCATGTTTCGGTGTCAAGGAAGGGTCAAAGAATTCGTTCTCGAGCCACCGTCATCCGCCGAAGGAGAAATCGACAGCAGGAGAGGCAGCGCTTACTATTCAGAAGTCAAACTCTGTTTTTTGATACTATTGCTATTAGCACAACATTTTCTCAAACATGAAATCCAGCTGGGTGCATTAAGCCCAGCTGAGTTCTCGGAGGGACGCCGAGCCACATACTGGGAAACGTCACGTAAAGCAGCCGAGGTTGACTTTTCCATTAATTTCAAATTTAGAATGAGAGCGTTCCCATTATAACAGGACGAGAGGGATCTTAAAGAGAGGACTGCAAAGTGCCAGTTTTAGCATGAAAGCCTTCAACTGAACGGTAATGAAAGCTCAAATTAAGGCTTTTCAGCCAACATGTTCCAGTGGATATATAATTTTTCTTTTTTTCAACATCCCGCTCTCTTCGGTACGAGGACGTCGAGTCGGTGTGCTGCCGCTTCCTTTTCATCATCACTGTACTGAGCATACAGTACGGCAGACCGGGGGAGCTGCGAGGTAACGGAGCAGGAGGAGAGGAAATGAAAATGAGGGTGGAGAGCGTGGAGGTGTCAGAGCGGCTCGTCAAACTCCCGGCACGTACTATGAATATTTCACCACTGACACACAGCAGCTTCTCGGCTGCACCCCTGGAGACAGACAGAGACAGGAAAACAGAGACAAATAGATTCTGTAGATAGATAGATAGATAGATAGAGATAGATGGATAGATGGATGGATAGAACCCCCACCCCCTCCTCCACCCCACATGGAAACCTGTCTCAGGCTTCATGTCGGAGCCCTATATTTCTGGAGGCGGGCCGGGCTGACAGGAGGAGCTCTCCACAGCTGACGGCGCTGCCTTCCAGCTACAACAGGGGCTCACCCACATCACACCGACAGGCAACGCCCAGGACGGACTCACGACAGGACGCCCTCAAACACACCACCCACCCACTAATGCAAATGACATGAACGTGGGTTAGAGAATTAAGAGCAAACAAGACTCCACAGCTGTGGCGGCTCTGAGAGGACACACCACTGAGGCTGATGGAGATGTAGTTAGTTTTCCAGCTGCTTTGTCATTAAAGAGAATTGGAGGAATTGAAATTTTGAGGTGATGATGGCACGAGATGCTTATTACTACAATTCATCCTGAGGTGAGCATGAATGTCTCGTCTACGTTTCATTGCAATCCATCAAATAGTTGTTGAGGAATTTTATTCTAAATGACAAATTCAGTCTTGAGAAAACGTCAGGGGATCAACACGAGTCAGGATTAATTTTCAGGGAACCACAAATGTATAAATTTCGTCACATCGATGTTGAGATATTTCCCTGGATAAGCGACAATGTCGACCTGCAGGTGGCACTAGATAAGAAGTGAGATTGACACAGTCATGTCACGGCATCATGGATATCTGTGGTAATGTTTCATTGAAAACAAAAAAATATCAACCTCATGTTGGTGCTGGAGGAAAATCAGGGGATCATCAAAGTCAGGATTAACTGACCTTGAATGTCTGAACCAAAAGTGGCAATCCATTCAATAGTTGTTGAGATATATCAACCTGGACCAAAGCAAAGTAGACAAAGTCATCCGTCACAGACCCACAATTACTGAGATAATCTCCCTGCAGTCGTCGGACGGCTCCACCTCTCCGGACAGACGCAATCACAAAGCAAAGACTGTACCTGTTCACATTGTCATTCAAGCAACAGACATAATTTCATGTTCATTTTTCTTCAAACAGAATCTTGTCGTTATAAAAACAATTTTGAAGCAAAGAGGCAAGAAAATGCTTCTCTCTCTTTTGTGAATCCTCAAGAATCGCCACAGCACAGTGTTAATTTCTAACCTCAGACCGAACTCCTGGAATTCAACTTCATGAATTTCACGTTGACATGTATGATGGACTTGCTTTTAGTTTTCAGAGGCTCTGAATGTTCCCTTTGTCTCCGACACGACTGCACCTGCTTCAAAAACACAGTCGACTGTCCGAAGCTCGTGTCTCGATAAACAGAGGGTCGCATTTTGGCAGCTTCGCGTTAAGCGCTGTTATGATTTAAAGATCGCCGTGTTGCACTGATCAATACGTCGGCATCAGATGAGCCGAGGTTTACGGGGGCAGGGAGGACGGCCGCCACGGCTGTAAATCTGACCGGGAGCACTTACTTCCACTGCGTATCCTGTGGGCCATTATTGGTGGGTGTGCTCACACATCAAAGTGGCAGGGGTCTTCCAGGCTAAAAAGGAATAAGAAACAAAGGGCCATTAAATCACAGCGAGAGACGCCGCTCTGAGCAACACACACGTGAACACGCTTAAACACTGCAATGCGAGGAGAGTTTAGGCTCCAAAGATAGAGCGGGGAGGGGAGGGAGAGAGAGGCAGTGCGACATTGATTTTCCCCCTCTGAAGTGCCAGTTCATCATTCTGCGAGACACACTCTATCGATCCCACGCCTTTAGTTTGTTTGTAATTTTGGGGGCTCAAAACCGTTCACAAAGATAGATCCTCTTATATGCCACTTGCCTCCCAGATGAAGAATGGAGGGATCAAAGGATGTGCGGAGATGACCTCATTTTGCTAGGTGCTCCTCACTCAGTTGGTTTTTGTGGCGGACGGATGTGGAAAGAATCCAATCGTCTGAGTGTTTATTTATAATAATACAAAGCCATAAGTTACCTTCTCTGCTTTAATCACACTCTAAGACTCCAGTCATTGTTTTATGAATGTCAAGTGCATCTGTATTAGTAGGTTTTAAAGGCAACACAAGCGGAGATCCGTAAAACCCTGATTTTATCACGTTGGATAATAATCTCATCAACATTAGATCTTCTTTTCATTTCTTCTTCTCTTCTCTGATATAAAGACTCAGACTGGTTGGGTTACATCACATTACTGGACATAGGAGTTCATCCTTCGAGCAGTTACCTCCGGCTGCCAGCTGCCATCACGGAAGCAAGTTTGCAAGTGCAAGTTTTAACTCAATGCCCCTCAGAAAGCTCTTTATTGAATCACGTTTTGTTGCTTCCCAGAGCTCTTTCATGCCGATAATCTCAACAAACATGCAATCATAAGTGGAGCTTTTGTAAAGGATGCAACTATGAAATCCAGACCATCGCTTATGAAAACATTTCACTCAAAACTGAAAGTCCTCGTTATGTAGAAAACTTGCGCACGAACATTTACAGTAAGTACAGAAGGTCAAAAAACATACAGTGGTTTCTTGCCATTGTCTCGAGAGAAAACAAATACTTCATCAAACCATAAAGAATAAAAAACTACAAAAATAAGATAGTAAACATAAGAGTTTTGCTCTGTTAAATGGAGCCTTGAGTTTTATTTAGTTGTACTTTAGTTGTGTATTTTTTTCAGGGTGGATTTCACATGTTTCATTGGGATAAATCCTTCTCTCCAGGAGCGAGCAGAGAGGGTTTTTCCTGCCAACATTATGTTGGTAGGAGCCTATTCATCACAGCCCGTTTCCCTCTGTGACCTCCATAGCTTCCAGGAAAATTCTCAACCTGAGAGACAACCACCCACATATGGCCTTACCTTAACATCTCATCTGCATTTTATCATACCCCCACTCCCCCTCGTATTCAGAGCAACGGAGAGCTATCACCTCAGAATACCTACAGAGATCCCGGGAGAATAAATGAAGGTCATCATAGTAGAGCACACAATACAGCGACTGCAGGAAAACATCCTTTAACCGGGCTTGTTCAGCACCGTTCGACGAACGGCATGAAACAAACAAACAGAAACACCCACTCACACTCACGAAAAGGACAAAATGTCTGAAGCAAAATATCATTCTCACATCTTAATGTTCTTTTTTACTCGTGTTCAAAGTCATGTTTTTGAGGATTTTTGAGATCAAAATAAAATAATTCAAACATAAAAATGAAATAAGATATGAGCATATTTTTTTTGGCTTGAATGCAACTTGTTTCCTTTATAAAACCAAAAACCTTAGCATACATTATACATTACCCCAAAAAATCATTTATTTCAATTTTCTGGCGCAATCAGTCAATTCAATACCCAAAGAATCTTATCAGCTGAAATGAGTGACTTTGTTCAGTTGGTGAGGATTTTTTTGAAGCAGCCACAAAGAAAAAACAGGTTTCTTTTTAGAAAGAAATCATCAGAATCACAATCAGTAGTTTTAAGCTGGTCACGGTGATTGACTACCACTAAATATTTAAACCCTCTAACCAAACACTACAGCAACTCAATTCATCCTGATCTGCACACATTCGAGATGGGTGACTAATCAATCACGGTGCGCAGTGATTGGTTGCAACATAAGCCTGAAGATTCTTGGGATTTAGTGGCACATGTTCGAGAGCTACTGTTTAAACGGGAGAAAATAAATCCATCTGCTGCTTTCTACTGCGCAAGATTTCCACTCAGTGTTCGGGGTTTGTTGTCTGGATGCAGCATGTAGGTTCAGAGTCAACACACAAACTATGTCAGAACTCTCTCTCATCACCTCAGCGTCTCTGTCTGCAGACGTCCTTGCAAATTGGCTCATCAAAAAATTAAAACGATATAGCCATAAAAAGAGGATCTGTCAGACACAGGATAAGTGCCAGTTGTACAGAACCCTGAGACGCCGTGTGGATACTGAGGCGAACGGTTCTGACAGTTTTGCTGTAATGAACCTCCATCCTCGCACTGAAAAGAACAGCAGCGAAATGACTGACAGCCCAGACGCTCTGGGTGGAGGTCATCCATGTGAACCCAGTGCCGTGTCTTCCAGATGCTCTTGCCATATTTGCAGCCTACAGGCAGTCTATCTGGGGTACTTCTTCATTTCTTTACTCCCCAGGTTTTTAAAATGTCATTTATGTCTAATGGCTCTGCTCATTAGCTGCATCTGAAAAACACACTCTGGTCATTACCAGCTACATTTGCAGTCAGGCTTCACGCCGAATTCTCTTGTTTGAGTCATCCGTCACAGCCCCGTTCCTTGGCAGTTGGCGCCACAAATGACGCAAAACGCAAATCTTCTAATTATCTGCAACTATCTTTATCTGCTTACATTTGCTAGTGAATGTGTTTTGACAAGGCTGCTTTATCAGTGTAGCGAGAAACCCGATCTGAAACAACATCCATCATGTCGAGGCTGCCAAGGCCACATGGGGGACTACACAGGCAGCGGCGCGCTAAGAATCGCACTGTACCTTGGTGCGATCCTCTTGTGTACAGGCAAAGTGGGAGAAGGGAGAGCTGTGCATGACTGGGACTGCGACGGAGACAATAGCACTCAATTCTCTTTCATTATTTACTTGTAGCGCTGTCAGATATGGACGAAGTTACACGAAGAATTTGGTATGCTGAGAAAGAATGTCTACAGAAAAGCCCCTCGGTGTCAAGAGGATCAAAAGTTCATTCAAGAACCAAGAGATCCACTTTTGTCGATGTCAGGTCAACGTGGAACAGAAGCACAGCTGTTTCTGCCGGCAAAATAAATAACTGCTTTGGAATCACAGTGCCACACTTTCACATTCTGCATATTTCTTCAGAGGAGCGTTGTGTGGGTGTGCAACAGCCTGTCTGAGTAAGAAATGGGGCGGGGGGGTGGCTATCCTTTGTCAACTGCTCAGTGCCATTTAATGGCCTGTAAACCCCTTTGCTGGAGAAAGAACAGGCAATTAGCATACTGAGTGGATTACAAGATTGCTCTGACTCCTGGATTAATGTGTGCACTTAATCTTCTCTTTGCTAAGCGATTCTTGGATATACAGCTTTTCAACGGGTACAAATTTCCCACCTTCCGAACACAACATGAGAAGGGATTTCTTCCATGATGGCATCAAACTGAAGCACAGTTACTTTCTGTGTTGTCAGGCTGAATTGTGAATCAACACAGGCCTTTTGAGAGATTTTGATCGTTTTTGTTCTCAAATGTGCTGGACCAAAACACGACAAGCATGACCATAGTAAATACCAATCGTTGGCACGCGAGAGGGAGATGCTCTAAGCCTCCACAGGACATGTTTGAACCCTAATGGGCCACTCCTGCGCTAAAGTTTTGCCCAAATGTCACATCGGAGGGAAAGCTAAGCGGTGATTCAGACTGAAAACAGCCCTGCATTAAAATAACACGGGCGGCTGTGTTGGTCCCAGTTAGACAATGAAATATGATCCAGGACTCCAAGTCTGGTTGGAGTAACAGATTAATCCACTTAAGGGCTTATCAGGCACCAAAACGCTGCACAGTGGTTTGTATCATGGTGGCAACTGTTTTATCTTTCATGGAGGTAATCAGCAGAAATACTAAAGCGATCTGCCGGGAATGTGCGCCTACATGTATTCGATTGGACGATGTCGCATTGCAGCAAAAGTCAAGCCTGGTTCAAACCTTTTGCTGGACGACACCCTGGTATTTTTATGGAGCCCAACGTTGGCTGGGTCGCTGGATTGGCTCCATTCAAATGAACGAGAGGACTGCTAAGTCTTTGTGAACACAGCGCAAGTGGCCCAAGTGCCCCCCAAGTGCCTCTCTGGTCCGGCTGAGTGCCCCTCCAAGTGCTCTTTGTTTTGGCCCAATTGCCCCTGTGAGTGTCCCGAGTTCCCCTGTCGTGCCCCTCTCGGTGTTTTATAGGGGCGGTGGGCCACCTCGCCTGAAATAAAAACCACTTCAACCAGCATCATAAAATGTTTTGTCTTTTAACAAATTAAATATTAATCATCAGGGGAAATGAGCAGAATTTCCACTTCTAACAGCAAATGTCATATATCTAATGATTGTGGTTATTGTTTAGGCCCTAATCTACAAACTGAATTTATCACGAGACAACACGTTTCACAATCTTGGTGGCGAACCTCCTGGGGCACACTCCGCATTTGGTTGCCCCTCTGGTTCAATTAGGTGCTCTTCTGGTCTGACCTTCAGGAAAAATAAAAGCCAAACCCTGTAAGCAGGACAGGTGTCCATTTTTCATTTTTGCCCCTCGGCACCGATGGATACTTTGGCTCGCCATCAACTTACTTAGAATCCTCTATTTTGTGTCCTTGAACATAAAAGTCAAACATTTGCCAAGTCCCTGACACACAGCTATGCCACACACCGCACCATCTCCTTGATTGCTATCCTCTGACTCTCTGTACTCTATATGATAAACTTAGGGCTGCACTCCATATCTGCACCAACTCGGGCTTCATCGGCTATCTCTGCCATCGTTCCTGAATCACTATACCTATTCCCTGGCTTTGATATGATCTTTAATCCACGGCTCCCCACCTCACCCCTGAATCTTTCACCCTGGAGTGTCAGCCCAGAAATTAAAAGAGCTGATAACTTTGCACAACTATTGCTCAGTGCCAAGGTACGACGCCTTGAAACCTCGGCTCCATATGGCCCACATTCAGGAACACATACCAACACAAAGGCAGGCAGATAAAACCCAGATATTTATTCATTCACATCAGATACTCACTGGAAAAACGTCCAAATACTGATACTTACTGCTAATATATCGCAGGTGGTATCCATATGCCAACAAACTATCATGTTGTAAACAACTTTAAAAAAAAAAAAAAGAAGAAGCTTAGAACAGCTTGTTTGCTTTGCAGAATATGTGTGAAATTGGGCTGCGGAGCAATAACAGAATGCATCGCTCCCTTCCTCTAAATATCAGCACAGATTACCATCTTCGCAGCAATCCTCTGCCTCGCTCCTCGCAGATAAAAGGCTTTGAGGACGCGCTCCTTCAAAAACTAAAGTGCTGATTCACTGCATTGTGTCAAAAGGGAACAGATGGTTGAGGCATACCTTTGCTGTCCATTGAGATGAGTGCTCACTGTTCCAAGCGCTAGAACGGCACGCCTCAGCTACGGTGGGCTTTTGCTGTTTACATCAAGCGGCACTCTCGAGTCATTTTTGGTGGCTAAAAGCTGCAGAAACAGAGTAAGTATAGGAGAAAGAAAGCCTGGATCCCTGGACACATTAAGAATGCGTTTTCTCCTAAGAAATCAATAATGTCTCATTGCCTTGAAGATCGCCAGGAATGCCATCGCTTTCAATTTATTCATTCATTCTTCTCAATGAACACTCCGCGGTGATCCAGTGTTTTCCATCCCACCAGCCCTCCTTCTCCCTCCTGCTCTTCCTCCTGGGAGGTTCTTTTAACTTGTTAAGATCTCTTCTCTGCTCCTTTAACAATGGCATTTGTCTGTGTATAGAGAGAGAGAGGCCTCTCGTCCGAGACCCCGGAGTTTGTCTGCGCTTTATTGCATCGCAAGCAAGGAGCTCAGTTTACTTTTTCTTCATCAGGCCACGATTTGATATGCTGCGCTGCACGATTATTTCCTCCACGCACATCCTGGGTTTTGCTTTATGAAGGCACCCGGTTGAGAGGAGGAATCATTTCGAGCCACCCGCCGCCCTCCGACTTCCCCAGAAGCTGCTTGTGTTTACCTCCAAGGTGCCCTGTGACTCAGCAGGGTTCAAAGCAGCACCTATCGCACGGCCGACTTAATATCTCTATTCACTCCCCTTAATTATCAACATTAGCCACAGACCGTGGGAGCATAGAGGCTCTCAGACAGCTGCCACCGGTCTCTGGTCTCTCTTCAAAGAGTGAACGGAGGACATGAAACATACTCAGACATCACAGACAGCAACAAACCCCCAGCTGTGGGGTAAGCAGTCGAAAAAAATTACAGATTGCAGAAGTAACCTCGGGGAATAAATGGTTGTTGCCAGATGTAGTTTTCAAGAATTGGCTGTGATAATATTTCCATCTTGGCGCGTCTGTCAAATACAGCTGACTGGTTTTTCAGTCTGAGTCATCTCATGAAATTAGTGAGAACCATCTGATCAGTCCTGGAAAGTAAAGATTCTTTAATAATCTTACAGTTTTCTGATGGCCAACACATCTGCTTGTGACTCTCCAGAACTTGACAGGAATCTTAATTAGATTTTAGATCTTTATTTTCCACTGAAGGTGTATCAGAGCGTGCGTGCGTGATGGCCAGCGAGCCTCAAGAAGCATGCGTGCACACTCGAATCACTTCTGCTGATCGTAACAATAAAACTCAACGTGAAGCCCTCGCTCAGCAACTTTAATGCTGGCGGCGCGAACAAAGGGGTCAGAGCTTACAGTAATTTTTGTTCTCTCCACATCAATATATGATGCTTCACTGGGGGCAATGAGAAGCTGTCCAGAGTTATAAAAGGGATCTGTTTGTACGAGCGAACACGCTCTCCGTGCACGTCAGACACCTTTCGACCCTCCAACAATGTAGGGCGTGAAACAGCCAGGCCTTCCCGGCTCAATTCTGTATTCCCTCACAAAACCACTGAAGTCAGCTCTGGTTTATTACAGCTAATGTACCATCTGCTTCCCAGGGCGACTCCTCATTAAATATGGAGGAGATAAATAACATATCTCATGTCTGCAGCAGTGAACCTGAATGTGACCGGTGCTGCTGCTGGTGCTGGTGCTGGTGGTGGCGATGGGGGGGTTGAGACAGACCTGACAGCTCCTTCTTTATACGAGACAGCCTGTGCAACATGGTGAAAAATGCAAGTGGTAGTTCTTTAAAAGATCACTGCTCCTACAGTCTTGACAGGTACTTTGCATCTAAAGACATCGGAGGGAGCTTGTCACATTTATGCCCCAAACTAAGATTCAATCAATCAGGAGAGAAGCTTCTCTTACAACCGCTGGATCAATATTTGCTTCCAAATTCAATCCAGCTTTGCTTTAATATATTTTACATTACGGAGGTCTGCAATGATGAGATCTTGCAAAATCAAGCCAAGAATCACAACTTATCAAGAGATCTGCATTAATGGATTCTTGTTTTCCAACAATAGAGCAATGAGGAGGTGGAGGCTTGGTCAGCAGGCTTCATTAAAACACTGTTTCATCATAAAATGCTCCATATAGTCGCTAAGAACGGCTGAAGATCACGAGTCCTGAGGTGACACACTCTCCACCTTTATAAAGTCACCAGTAATGCAAAGTAATCTCTTTTGTTTATCTATTTCCCCAGACAATTAAATTCTCCATTACTGTCACCGTGTATTACAAGGACGTATGCGCGTGGGTGTGTAGATGTGCAAGTGCGAAAGCAAAATAAATAGCTACTCCCTCGATGCTACTTAATTCCCTTGATGCTACTTAATTTTAGCAAGCCACTCAAGATGGGACGTTTTATATAAGCACCTATTTACCACCCGGCACCACATACAGTACACTGTTTATTGTAAGATAAGCGGTGAGACTGCTTTTTGTCGTCATTTAATTTTTCAAATATGGCGAGAAAAAACAGCTGCAGTTAATCACACTTCTCGACACCGGCTCGTCTCGAAATGAACGGATAAATAATTCAACGAGAGCTGCCGGAGAAAACACATTAGTTTTAAATATACACCGGACTGCAGTTTTCTGGTTCTTCTGAAAGACGATAAACATTTTTTAATTTCAGTCCCTCAGCGCCGACGCTGTGGAACTGAGCAATGACTCTTTCATCTCGTTCTGAGGGCGAGCAGGTGCTGCTGAGTTTCCAGCCGACACTTTGTTTGCTCAACCATTCATTCTTTTATAACTGGATATATTCAGAATAGGTTTACACTTAATCATACAAAATCCATTCAATTCTCAATTTTATTATCTTTTTTTGTGTGTGGGTATAACTCAACCGCCGTACACAAGCGACGCAGCATGTTTTCTCACCAGAGAACAAAGGTTACAACATAACCACTCAGCTTTTTACAAATGAAAACGGTGAGAATCAGGTTTAATCTCCAAACTGAATTAGAGTCTTTAGATAAATGACACAAGCTTGAAAGATTTTGGGTTTGTACTGATTTCTCAAACCATCTTGAAAGTACTGAAATGCAGATTACATTGCATTGATCCTAATGAAAGTACAAGTACAAGTTTAAAGGGCCCAAAACAATTGGATCCAGAGAGTTAGTCTTTGTGTCTTTTCTCATTGTTAAACAAAATGTTGAAAAGGGAACAAGATTACATCCATTATTTTGTTGTCACTCGCCCAGCAACAGTGTCCTTACTACAACTTTCATGCCAAGTATATTTCTTCCCATGCTGAAACTACAACCGACCAAGTTTCATTTGCAGACACGTGCATGTGTTAAAGTAAAAGGCCTCTTCTAGCCATGCTCCACAAACGCAATATTTCCACATGAAACCACTAATCATTTCATCTCCTCACAAATCTCTGCGCTGTAGTTTGCATCCAAAGACGCTGCACTCGTTTCCTAAGATTTGTGAAATCTTATAAATCACTGTTGAAGTGCTTTTAAGCAAAGCCCCTCTCTGCCCCGCGGCCTGGAAAAGAAATGATTCCTCGGCCTTCTCGGTTAAATTCGGGCTAAACAGGGAGTAAAATTGCCTCCTAAAATGCATGAGGGAAAACGCCAAGGCTCAGCACAAAATGGATGCGAGTCCTTATTGTACTCAACTGAAAGACTTGTCAGGGTATGACACTGTGCTGACGTTCGAACTGAGCCCAGTACAGTATGTACTGCAGCACTGTATTAAATCTAATTAAGCAGTGATGAGGCTCCAGCCCTGCACATTTCTACCACAGCTTTAGCTTCATTAAAAAAAGCCAAGGAGCAAAACTAGATCAGGCACAATAAAGCTATTAAAGCCTTGAACTCTCGTGTTAATGCACACTTCCCTTCGGCCTTCATGGTCAAGCTTTCATGTTTTCACGCAGAAATCACATGTCACCACTTAGCCGAGACATTAGTCCATTCAGCTGAGCAGCTGTCCAAATGTTTCTTCTCTGCACTTCTCTCACAGGCGTTTACTCTCTGCGATGCCAAAGAGAATCCTGCGAGTTGAAAAGAGCTCCCCGGAGCTTTTTTTTCTCTTCCCTCCACCACTGGACACGTTGGAGAGCTCTTTGCAGATGGACACATGCTGCGCAGCCTCCTCGTGAAAACACCACAGGCTACATTTTGGGAGGCGCGCTGTAGAGACGGGAGGCTTTACTGAAAGCTCAAACAGCAGAGGCTGCTGAAGTCAGCTTCTGGCACGATGAGACAAAGCTGACAACTCGTTATACATGAGGCTTTCGCTGCCTCTGCCCTGCCACTATCTCTACATATCTTCCTTTGTCTTTGCACTCCCATTTCTCAGAGTTACAGTGCGCTGTATTTTCTAACCATTGTAATTCCCCGGAGTAAAGTAATGAAATGCATGAAGATTTTTTTTTTTATAAATAAATGTACGTTTTTGAGGGCTGGTCCCTGAAGAAAAAGACCCATTTTTTTGATGATGTGTCACCTCAGTCTTCTGTTGATTTACAATCTAAGAAGTCGCGTGTTCCCCTCCTGCAGCTTTGTTTTGACTTTGAAACGCACCGTGCAGCCGTGACGACCCTTTGGCCCACCGGCGGCTCCGGAGCCCAGTGACCCTAATTACAGTGTTGGCTTTGCTGCCAGACCATCTCATTGGAAACCAGCCACAGCTTTGGCGACCCTGGCTTACGAGCTGTTCCCAATGGAAAGCAATTTAATGCTTGGCTGCTCAAAGAGCAAAATATATGCAGCACAAGAAATCCCTTAGATAAATTAGAGCGGGCAGGCGGACTCTGTAAGAGCCTTATCTGGAGCCTGATGAGCCACCTGTCACCTTCGAGGTGACATGAAACCTCAACGTGGCAAGAAGCAGTCAAATTCAGTCGGCAAGCAGCAGGTAGAGTTTCCCGTGGTGGGACGCCGCTGGGAGAACAGTGCAACCGACTGCCGACAAAGAGAAGGAGTACAGAGCTGGACAGACAGGACTCAAGACTGAAGGTTAGGTAGGACATTCAGGGACTTCATTAGGGCCCAGGTTTTATTGTGTTTTCGAGGTGGATGCTACCAGAAATACTTGCAATTAATCAAATTACGACAACGTATCGGCCCTTGGAGCCCTTAAGGGTCTGGGGCCCGGAGGCAGTAGCTCGCTGTGCCCAGTTGCTAAGCCGGCCTTGTTTCCACTGTTACTGAAGGAGTTAGCAAATATCTCGCTCCCTCTGTTTCTTCCTCATTAACTCACTCTCACTCTTTGTTTCAGCCCTGTTCAGACTGTGCACTGTCTAAATGAACACCGTGCACATGTCGCTGCAGCGTTTGACCAGTCAATGATGCTCAGCACTGCTACACCCAATTATTTCTGGCCCCTTCCTGAAGTCTTAACTGGGGAGGAGGTGCTTTGGGGGTTTGTTTGGACCCTCTTTATTTTGTGATAACTTATTAGGCTTATTATCTCTGCCAGGCGTAAACCTGACAGGATCACGTGTTTGCTTTTGTGTGTGTGTGTGTGTGTGTGTGTATCGGCCTGCAGCTAATCTCACAAACATGACTGGATCCCTCAGTCTGAAAACACCTGTTCAGTTGATGCATTTTGTTGTAGCTCAAAATCATCCATAGAAAAGTTTGGTTTCATCTTGAACTACAGATCAATTTCATATCTGATCATTTATGATCCACTTGAATTCTCTGGGGGCTTTTCTTTGCTTGGCAGAGGAGAGGGAGGTGAGGAAGGGTTTTATTTTCTGTGGTGTGTTACAACAAAATGTTCTAAATAAATAACAATGTTTAAATTGGAAAGACTCAAATTGCAGCCGGACGGTGATATTGCTGACGTCTGATATTCACCTTCCTCTGTTCAGAAACACCTGGCAGAGATCTGCACTCTGCTCGCTATATTGGTGCTTTGTGTTATTTGTGTGGGCGTGTCTAATGAAGTTCAGGTGGTGCGACTTGATTTGTTAATTCAGCTGAGTTGTGTCCACACGTGATTGGTCCATGGATGACAGCTCGGGCTAATGTAGAACCCAGATGATCACGATGATGATGACGACCAGCTGGACTTCACTTCTTCACCCAGAGCCCAAACAGACATGACACTGGTGCCTCAGTCTGTGAACTAGTTGAGACAAACAGCGTTTTGCTTGAAGTGAAATTAACAAGCTGAGGCTGCTTGAGGCTACAACCTCCTGTGTAAAGAGTTCTTTATGAAAGAAATGTGCCCTAATTTTTTTTGCAGGACTATTGACTGGGAAAAACATTTTTGTTTAACTCACATCTGGTCTGTCCGTTTTGTTTCTTTGAGTAGATAATTTTAGGACATTTTGATTCCTCAGCTTTTGTTATTTTTGCACTGTTCAGAAAATGTGACTTTGAGATTTAAGACTGTTGGAAACTGAAAGAGTGTAGAGTCTAAACTGCACGATCAGTTCAAGGCAGGAACGACAGCAGAGTAACCAAACTCATGCATGTAAAGTTCCTGAGTTCCTGGAAGAGTCCCTGCAGCATGAAAAGACGTTCTGTCTATATCGCTTCGAGCAGCCTTTTAAGTCACGCAGCCTGTGTGTTGGAAAAGTTAATGCATGTTCTCCCTCAGTAATTAGCGTGGAAGCGCTAACAGAAAAATGTCCTTTTGAAGTGGTCTATGCAAGAGAGGCTGAGGAGCAAATCAGCCCGGGTTGAGAGGTGCTCGGCCTGAGCTGAGACCACGATGACCTTTAGATTGAAACAATGTCCTGGGGAGTCAAACCCATTAACCACAGCCACTGTACTGGAGTGAGCCCTGCGCTGAGAATCCATCTCCTTAGATTAGCTGACAGCAAACAGGCCACCGACTGGAGCCTGCCTCAGCGGAGTGACGCCCGTGATGCCTCGAAGCAGCCTCGGCAATGTAATCCCATTTGCCCTCCGAAGACTCGAGTTCGCCTCCTTGGACCCTTTTTAAACTAAAAAAAGAACATGCACACCTTCCCGCCCAGCAGAGTGGTGCAGAGATGCAAGGGAGGAAATTGGAAAAGACAAGATTGAACCAACAATTACACAGTAAAAGGTTTTTTTTTCCTCCTTTCCTGCTCTGAACCAAAGTCTGACACATTCTTTTCATATCTGATTTGCAGGCTCGAACCATTTTTTTTTAGTCATGACTGAAATCAGTGCTGTTACAACGACGTCTCTCAGACGTAACACTCATTTTCCTCAAATGATTATAAAATGAATTATGTGATTTTTCCTTTTTTGTTGTTATATCTGTGACTTGGCTGCTTCCACAGGACGTTACAGTAAATCGTCGTTCTCTCTTCTAAAATGTGTAGATTGACTAGGTGAAGGTTCGGGAAGAGTATCGTCACAGATAAAGTAAACCAATGTTGAACGTTGGGCTGAGACACGACATCAATCCCTGCTTTCTACTACTGAGCCTGATCACAGATTGTTTCTTTAACAAACACCCAATCATTTTTCTTTTGAGCACAGTTCATTAACATTATAGAAAGAAAGAAAAAAGTGTCAGGTGTCCAGGTAAACCAATCGTTACAACAGACACCTGCGAGCTGATCATCATTATGAATTTCGGTCTGATAGATAATAAATATGTTCACTCACAACCACCATGTTCGTAACACTGCAGGACTCAAAGCCACCAGACGAGAGCCAGTGTTGCCAACTTGTGTTTGCTGAGGATCCAAAATGGCGTCTGTTCTTTTAGGTCCTGCGGTGCCAAAAATTGGAATAAGTTACGTTTGCACATTTTCTTTGTAAGCATTTTTTAAGAAGGACAAATTATTCTGTCTTGGGGAAAAATTGTGTTGTTGTTGAATTGTGTTGGTTTTGTTTGAATGATGATATGATGCATATTTGCTATCTTTACGTCAAGGACCTGAAAGTTAACTTAAGAGAAAGCCAGAGCAATTTAAATGTTGATTCCAGCACGTTGTTGTAAATCCATTTTAACAGCTGGATGCATTTGGAAGTAAAATAATTTCCAAAGAAACCACATGGATGGGCTCAGTGAAACGCAGTAAAAGGCCTCCTCACTGCCCCAAAGCAACCTCACAGACAGCAGCTCCACTATTTTACTTTGATGGCAGCGCTGTGTCTGTAAACGATACCAAGCAATACCTCGCGCCTCTGTTTGTTGTCGAGCCGTCGTGGCCCAGGTTTGTCTCTAAGTGCTGAGTATATTTACCCTCTATCCGGTGCTATGCTTTGTTGCACTCTGTGAAACAAGGCAGAATTCAATTACATGCTGGCCGAGGCCCTGACAAGAGCTCACTCTTGTTTCAATCACCCCACAGGTGGATTTGGGGATGAGGAGGAGTGACGCTCCAGTCGCCGCACTGTGGACCACCGGCGGGCGGCGAGGCGTGAGGCGGTGGTCAGCGGCACTGACGGGCCCCGAAGTCCTGCTCTTCAAATACCAGCATCAGCCAGACAAAAGCAAGAGACTTTTATTTTGAAAGTCCGGACCATAAAAGATGCAGATGAGGGTAAAGAAGTGGTTGTTGGCAGCTGATTAGAATAGAGTAGAACAAAGTTTATTGTCTAGACGAGGCAGGAAAATTGTCTTTGGTCTCATCCAGGAAAATAAAATCATGTCCACTAAAAGAACAGAGAGTTGGCACAATCTGCATGTTTCGCTTCCTGTATCCACTAAATATGATGTTTTAAACGGTTCGCTGCACAAAATGGAGGCAAACAACATCTGTTTCAGGGCCTCACTTCCAAGGTTTAATGTCTTCTTTATTATATTGCCTTTATTTTTTTTTTTTTTTTGTTCAAATCTCTGTAGTCTGTGTGTGTGTGTGTGTGTGTGTGTGTGTGTGAGCGCTTCGGGGAACTGTGAGTCACGAGACGTGGACGCCGCAGCCATCGCGGCCCTCTCCAAGGACCGTGCCCGTGCCCAGCGACGAACAGACTCCAATAAAACAAACACCATCAATCATCGTGATTGTCACACTTTTCACCGAGTTCATAATTTCCCTGCGAAAATGGCTGCAGAGACAATTTAAGGCAGTAATCAACCATGTTATGAGTCCACATTGATAATTAATGGCGGATGGTGGCATCATGGGAGCGGCGTAAACCTCGTTCGTGAAGCCTCGTGTATTTCGCCTTATTCCTCTCAATAACGTGATCTGCGTGTCGGTATTCCTCAGGGCTGGACTGTCTGCAGTGATTGAACGCCGCCTTGTCCTGGAGGAGGCCAGATCATTTAACTGCTATTCTCTTCAGCTCCCAACGGGAACTCTTTGTGTGTGTGTGTGTGTGTGTGTGTGTGCGTGTGCGTGTGTGTCCTGCCTGCCTCATTGTGTATACAGCCCGTAAATGATATTTATGGGTGAAGCCTACAGAGGGATGTTGTGATGATAACACAAACATACCACAAGCTGCAGAGTGACAGTGAGAAATATGGCAGGGAATTAAGTGAAGATTGCAGAGTTAAGAGGGTCATGTCTGCACGGGAGCCGATGAGCTGATGAGAACGTGTACAGAAAAAAAAAGGGAAGCTACTGAAGTGACTGTAAACAAGATCGGCCCAAACCTACTTATACTTAATAATTACTACTTGGACTGTAGCCTGCAATTTGAGACGATAAAGTAATTAAATACTTGGTCTGAGTGTCGCACAACAAAGGCAACTTTATCAGGCTGTGTTTCTGTCTCAAATCACTAATTATAGTCCAAGTTAATGTGTTTCTGTATCAGTCATGTTATAAAACCCTGATTCTGAAAAAGTTGGGACACCGAGCAAAACAAGTGAAACAGAATGTGATCATTTTTGTAAATATCTGCTTATTACATGGACTCAATTTGTTTGCATTTTTGTTTTACGCAGTGTCCGGACTTTTTTGGAATCAGGCTCGTGTGTGTTTTTGTTTGAGAGGTTGAGACAGGGGTCGATCCTGCTGCAGTGATGAATGATTTCTGAATGTAGATGTTGGGCAGTAACAGAGGAATCTGACACCGTGTGACCTGAGCCGATGCTCGGCCTCGGTCAGGTGAGGCCGAGCAGGTGAAATGATCTATAAGTGGTCGGGGAGCAGGCTGCGGCTCGCTGTGAGGCTCTGAGCTCCAGCTTTTCATTTCTTCTTGTTTTGTTTTTGCTTTTCAATATTGAGCTGTTTTTGTCGAACATCCCGGGGTTTGTGTTTCTCTGTTTCATCAACATTTCTGTGAACATGCAGAAGCGTCTTTGTGCCTGGACTCCGGCCCAGCGCCGCCTTTTTCAACAGAAGGTTTGTGGTGCCAACCAACATCTGCTGCCCTTTAGTTTGGAGTTACACAGATAATCCAGATATATGGCACGACTTCAAATGAAGACTGATGGATTAAACATACAAAACATTCATGCATCATTGATAAACACAAAGTAAAGTCTGAACAAAACGACAAAAGCAAAATCAGTGAGCAAGTACAGACAATGACTGCTGATCAGTTTATCGATTATTTGATCAACAGAAAATAAATGAATGAATGAAAATGAATTTATTTACTTATTCAGAAGGAAACGACTTACAGCTAATCAAACGTGAGGAATTACTACTTTCCCCAGTTTTATGTTTTGAACAGTTTGGAAATGTGACCTTGGGAAACTTGGGATATTTTCTAGGCAAAATAACGAAATAAAGAATAATGAATCAACAATGAAAATAATTGCTAGACGGAGAGAATGATTTCAGATTTGACAAATGTTCGACCTGATGTGTTGACAGAGGCTTGATTTCCTGTAGAGCGCCACATACATGAAACACACATCACAACACAGGGTTGTGTTTTACATTAATGACTTTCACACAGTTACAATATTGTGCCTTTAGGACGGCGGTGACTTATGTAGCCTTTGCTGTGAGTTATGCAGCCAAATACACACATTTCTCCCTCATTGAAAAACTGGAAAGTGAATTTCATCCAGCCTGAGCACAACTGAATTTCTACTGATTTTTTTTCTGACTCACATATGTTTTTTCCTCTGGGCGAGTTTCGACCATCGTCTGTGAGCAACTCTCTCCGAGCCCGAAAACAAAACAAGCGTTGTGTGATGTCATCAAAAGGAAAAAAACCCACAGCTCCAACCAAAAGTTTGGAAACCGAACATTTGTTTGAGCTTTTAACCCCAAATGAGGTGTTTTTTCTTTTTTCTCTTGCAACAGGGTTTAAAGTAAAAATATCTGGGCGCTATCAGGAGGCAATCAGAAAGCGCTGGAGCACGATCCAGGAGCGGCGGCTCACAGGCTAAGTATCAATTTGTGCCATGTTACCATAGAAAACTCATCCAAAATGTGGCACGTTGAACCGAGGTCGAATTGAAATCACCGGCGGTGCACTGAGTAACGCTGCCAACGCTCCGTGCATCACCGCTGCCATTTCAGTTTTTCAGAGTGATTGCCACATTCAGACTCACCTCTTTTTAAAATCTTTCTCATTCACACAGAGCTCTCTCAGCCACCGGCATGGATTTCCACCAGAAACCAACCGGCGAAGGTCATTGGAAAAACATTTCCAATAATTCAGTGGAAAATGCATTCGCCCTCAAACAACAACTGTTTCCTGCATATTATGGCCTCTCTTCCTCTTCCCTCCAATCTGCTCCTCGTCTCTTCTTTCCATTCATCTGTCGGTGCCTGGCTCTGGCCGCTGTCTATCAGGTACGGGCACAGGCTAATCGTGCATCCCACAGGCTCGGTAGGACTCCAGCAATCTGAGGGCAGCACATTACCCCAGACGTACTTTAGTGTGGCACAGCAGCCCGAATGCCACGTCCGAGAGAGAGAGAGAGAGAGAGAGAGAGAGAGAGAGGGAGAGAGAGAGCGAGCACTGGCTCTGGGCCCAACGTCTGCTTTCAGCAGGTTTTTGGCTCTGTGAAATCATTCTGCACCACTAATGATGTCCTTTCACGAGCCACCATCCATCCAAGATCTTTTGGACGGCCACAGGGAGCGTGCACGCGTTAGAGGTCACGACTAACCTGGTTGCTAAAGACTTACAGGTAGAGCTTTCAGTTCAGACATGACTTTGCACTAAAAACACAAACGTGAAGAAGCAGGGCTGCATTAAAGTTTCATGAACTAGGTCATGAAATATGAAAGGCCTGATAAAGTGGATGTTAATAGGTTGCCTATGGCTGGACCAAGCCTGTAAGTGAGGTGAACCTCCATCCTGCAGAAACAGCTTATTAAAAACATGAGTGTGTGTGTGTGTGTGTGTAAAATGCTGATGATGAACGGATCTGGATTTTTTACAATTTGCACCGAATGCAACAGATGTGTTAGTAAAAATGGAGAGTCATTATCCACTTAGCTATTAAAGTGGTTTTCTTTTTAATTAAAGACTTTTATATTCAGTAAAGTAAAATGCTCCAAATTCACATTAAGCCACAGATACAAAAACACACAAGTCCATATTCACACTAACATTTTATCAATAACATTTACTAAAGACTTCAGTTGTGGTATTTTCTGAAGTGGGTAGACTCGGTTGACACTATGTGGGAACTGACTCTTACTTTGAACTCTCAAAGTGGTTTTTCACTCTGGATCTTCTATTTGTGTCAGGGACATTTTTCCTCATGTAAAGCAGACTAGAAAGAACGCAGGGACATCTGGGTGAGGATGAGGCTGAGCTGACATCCAACTGATTCCTACTGGTGAAGCCATTTGTTTAGTAGAAGATGAGTTGATTGACAGACACTCAATCAACAACAGACGTCTTCATCTATTTGTCGTTTATCGAACAGAAATGTCAATCATTTACTGGTTCGAGTGTTTTCATGTCATTGTTTGTGGAATATCTTTGGATTGTGGACTGGGCAAAGCAAACGATTTGAAAACGTCATGTTACATCAAAAAAATTTTATCTAAAAATGAATCAATTAACCATTAATTAAAACAACTCTTGAACTGAAGATCCTACTCTTTCTCTAACTCTTGTCTGGTCACTTTGATACGAGAACTTGAAGAAAACCGGATTCGCGCACTAACGTGAACTGTCATGAAAAATACTTCAATCAATACTTCCATCTATTCTCTGCATCTCTCACATCGAGGGGACGAGGGGGGGGGCGTCGCCCATCCTCGCACAAACCGCAGCAGGTCACACTCGTCAGGTTGGCAGCCGATCACACGACTAACACAGACGGACAAGACGACACGTTCGTACCGATTTAGTGTCTCCAGCTCTGCAGTCAGAGGAAACACATATGGACAAGAGGAGATGAGGCACAGCTCCACACAGGACGAGCGGCCGACCAGCTGGTTTCAAACCGGGAGGTTCAAAGTTGAAGCCGAGCTGCCACAGATTGATTTATTTTTTAAGGGGGAAATGGAATATTTGTAATCCTGTTAGGAGCATATGTCCCATTATTTTAAGAAATCGATCCTGTTACTGCAACATTTTTACAACACTTAAACCGATCCAATCAATACTCCCACCGGGAGCTCGAACAGGACTTTAAACGTTATGGCATTAGTGTCGGTCTGACTTCAAAATAAAGGCACTGTTGGCCGTAATATTCGAAGCCGCTCTGAGAACGCCAGCGATGAATAACATGTTTCTGCAGCTCTGTTTGAGAGTGACAAGAGAAAGGCGGAACTTGAAAAGAGGCTGGGAGTGCTAATGAGCCTTATTTTAAGAACACAACACAGCCATGAATATTTAACAGCTTGTCTCCTTGATGAAGCACCAAAATAAAAAGTCTGATGAATTCACCATTCTGAGTGAAAAATGGTCTGCTGCCGCTGCCAAGATGCTCCTGTTCAACGTTAGTGTACAACAGTAATGTTTGCCATAAAACAAAGGCTCTACATTTTTTTTAATATTGCAAGAGGACATTTTGAGTTGATATGTAGCTCAGGTCTGCAGTTTATACTCACATCAATCTGCCTTTCACTCCTCTCATGATTCCTCACCGTCGTTGTCTCCAACTGTCAATTGAGATTTCGGCTGCTCTCATCAGCTGCTCACATCCGTCCAGCAGCTCAGCGACGCACCTCCATCGCCAGCCTCATCATCATCATCCGGTTGCGTTTCTTTTCAGATATGATTCTCTCTCTGCTTCTAGTACGTTCATGCTGCTGTCATGCACGGCTCTCCAGCTTCCCATCACCTCCCAGCAGATTTATCACCTTCATCACCTTCCTCAGCTTCATCACCTTCATCAGCTTCATCACCTTCATCACCTTCCTCAGCTTCATCACCTTCCTCACCTTCATCACCTTCCTCAGCTTCATCACCTTCATCACCTTCCTCAGCTTCATCACCTTCATTACCTTCCTCAGCTTCATCACCTTCATCAGCTTCATCACCTTCCTCAGCTTCATCACCTTCATCACCTTCATCACCTTCCTCAGCTTCCTCAGCCACCACCAGTGTCTGGACAGAGCCTTGATAACAAAAACCTCTCTGTCGATCAAGATCAATTATCACACATCATCTTTACTTCAGTCACTCATTTCTCCTGATTGAAACACACACACGCCTCCTGACTGTCCAGGCAACTCACACATCAGTAAAACAGTTTTCATTGTGACACAAAACCTGTAAAAAGCCTTTAAACCTGTTGTGTGCTTTTAAAAATCAACTCGATCACCATCTTCATTTCTCCCTTGTCGCAAACGACACAGATAAACTTTCTCCACACGTCTGAAGAGGACAAGTTTCAAGGTAGTCTGGACCAGATCCTGCAAGGTGCTGCAAGTCCCACGGACTCACTTTGTTGCTAGGCAACAGCAAGGGCACCAGTCCCCTTTTTTTCAGGAAAACAACCTCACTGTCCAAAATAAATAAAGATAGAAGGAGCACACCGTGAACCTCTTGAGCGGGGTTAAGTCGCTGGGAATGACACTCGGCAAACATGGAGTGGTGCGGCTGCAAGAGGCCAAAGACTTGTTGATGTTGGGTAATTAGATTCCTCGCTCTCAGGATGCAAAGAAACGTACAGCAGAGATACGACGTGCAGAGCAGAGTTAACTTAACCTGATGTGGAAATGTGGAATTATGCGTTGTTTGAAAAACGACTTTCTGTTTTTGTATTTTCAGACTCCGTCAACACTCAAAAGATGGGAAATGTATGTAAATGCAGCATGCGGCTTTGTCCTTCATTTTCACACAGAAAATGTGAGCAAACACCCTCAGAACAGATCAAAAGGCTACGAGGCTACTAACAACAGTAACTAGGACTCCTTATCAAAGGAGGCTGGCTTTATCTCATTAAAGCAGACGAGAAACGGGGGAAAAAAGCTCTCGTTCCAAAGGGAAATGAAACAGTTTTGCCCGTATTTGCTTTGTTATTTAGCTCGAACAGCTCAAATTAATTACTCTCATCTTCCTCACTCTATTCATTATTCTAGCTGTAAACACATTAGTCAAATGAAATGTCTGCGAGCACACCTGGCTTTCTTATCTTCCGCTGTAGACGACAGGGTGGTTCAGCTTTCCAGCGTGCTGCAAGCAGAGTATTAAAGAAACCCAGTGCCAATTTATGGGATATGGTACCTGCCGCCTCTTCTACCGATAGCTGCCTCCCAGGAAGCCTTAATGTATGAGATTTGTCAGTGTCAATTTCCCAGCTAATCTCTCTGGTCCACCTCGCCGCCGCTGCCTCGGCCGCCCATTCATTCTGCTGCTCTGTCTCTACCTGCTCACGCCGGCCGGCGCAGGATGCAAAGGCGACGGGAAGCCGAGAGACAGGAAACACATCTGTGCTGCGGCGTGACCCGACGCGAGCCGCCGGCCCAGCTGATGCACATCCAAGGAAAACCGTGCAGGCTTCATCCAGACTTCTGTCTGTCACCGGTCGACGCAGTCACAGAGGGTTCGCTCACAACTCGCCCGGAGACAAAAGAACTAAACGATCATGACGACTGAATTCATGATTGACTCCCACTGATCCACGACAGCACATCCACAATGCTATGATTCAAAATACTGAAGCACGTGAATGTGAAGCCTTACTTCTACATTCATCACGCATGAAAATATCCAGACTTTTTCCTGCTGGAGCCACTTCCTGTTCACATCTGAGTGGAGCTCAGGAAAATGCTTCTGCTACTAGAAAGTGAAAAAGAGAAACGTGGAGAAAATACATATAAGCTGCTGATGCGTTTCCTCATAAAATAATAAACACTGAAATTAGTGTTTGCACAGTTTCACCTGAATTTATAATAACCCTGCGTTCACTGGTGGGAAGCTGGTGAGGGATCAGGCCACTGCAGCAGGCATTTATTTGAAAAGTGTTCTTTAGTTTTTTTTAATACATTTAAATATTTTCTTTAAAATCACCATTGGCAAAAGAAAATGAGACCATTATCAATTTAACTACATCCTGTTTTTCTGCAGGATAAACAGCTTCAGTTTCAGTGTTTGGCTGCATCTTTCTTTGATACTGCAAATGTACATTTTGGCAGCGTCGAGCTGGAAGAGAACGGAAGTCGCTCATTGAAGGTTCCAAAGGTTTCTGTGTTTTTCATAAAATTGTATTTTTAAAATGAAAATGTTTTGCTGTATGTGAGTGTGATTTCAGAATCACTGTGCACCTCGTTGCTGAGGACCAAATCACTGTCACTTGATAATGATAATAACATGTGACTTAATGTGGCGATGGATGATAAATGAACAGAAGGACACAGGTGAGACTGATATAAGGTCATGCACAGCTCACCACAAACACCGTGAGAGGAAACTAACCAGGGTGACACACTCAGAGACTCAAACACAAAGGAGGGATAAACTGCTAATCCATAAGGAAAGAAAAGCTTTTTGTCCCAAATGTACGACTCTGGCTCCTGAACAGCTAACGTGTCAAAAAGCAGCATTACTCAAGGAAAAAGCAAAGTATATGTTTCAGCACCAGGCTGGGATTTGGCAGGCAGAGAGGTGCAATTTGCCTTAAGTTCTGCAGTGGGCAAAATGCAAATTTAGGCTACATTAAGAAAGTCGGTGTTCTCTGCTCATTACTGTTGGACGCTGGCAAAGCGCGGAGCCTCCCGGCCAATAACATTACTTAACATCGCTTCATTAAAATAATTCTGCAAAAAGCTAAATGAAGACCTTGACTTACTTTGACTTCAGAGGATGACATTCAAAGTTTGGCACTGAGAAATGAAAAGTTGGAACGTGCAGCTGCAGGTGTGTGATTCTAGTGGTTCTCAGACTTTTCTAGTTTGCAGATTTAGTGTCGATCGCACACTTTGTTTGCTTTGTTTCCGGCTGCGTTCGGTTCTTTTCACAGGAGGATTTCAGCTTTTGCTGCTTCAGCTTGTTTGAAAGCTCTTTGGTGGATTTCGACGTGTTGCTCCCACAAACTGTTTTTTCAGCCACCACTTAAAGTTTTTCTGTAAATATTCAGTCTGTTAATGGTTTGTTTGCAGTAATAACAGTAATATTAGATGTAATGACTCTACAGCCGTTTTCATTTCCTTTTATGAGATATGGTCACATATGTTGAACATTTAATCTCTTTCAGCTTTGATGTTTGCTTTGGCTCTTTGTGCTTTGAGTGTAAATAATATTTTATCACCCAGTAATTGTCTTTTTTGTTAAAGTGTGGAGCCTAAATGTTCATGAACACAATCTATAGGTCTGAGAACAAGCAAAAAGAATCAGAGGAACAGTAGGAAATTTTGCTTTCTTGTTGAGAGTTAGATGATTTCCAACTTTCTTGAATCTTCACCAGGAAACAGTCCACTACATAACCTCCCTATAAAAACACTTATTGTTGGTTTTGTAAGGATTAAACAAATGAGACATAACAAGTGCGCAGACATGAGGGTGGCATCAATCTTCTCATCTAACTCATGAAAGCACAAAAATATGAAACCAATCCTTGTGTTAAACAAAGCAGCTCCAGTTTGGCTGCCAACATCAAAAATCTTTGTAACCAGACCAGAGACACGACGGTGCTGAGAAAGTGTGTGTGTGTGTGTTCTTTCATTCTCACCTTGACATTAATAATGTGTCTGGCTGCGATCCATTAAGATCTGTGGGAACTTCATACGTCCAGGAAGCTGCAAAACACAAAGAGGACGAGTCACACGACATGACAACATCTGAAAAATGAAAGATTTCAATGATGACTGGGTGATAAGAAAAACCTCGACTTGGGCTTTAACCTGGTTTAAATGCAAACTCAGGCCATAATCATGTGATCATGACGTGATGTAATGATCATACTGTGCGACTGTTTCACAAAATTCAATTAATAACCAACAAAATAAACCAGGGTTTCCTGAATGAGTTTGGTCTGATGCTGCAAACAGTGACAGTTTATTGCATTGAACATTTGAATAATTTTGTGTCATATTTTGATGAAAATGAGACTGGAAAAATGTCTGTCTGTTACGTTCTCATTTAAATATGAAATGACATTAATCCATTAATCAAACAGCAGGTTAACAAATGCAGAGGTTAAAGACTGGAGTAGATTCACATTCCTCTCCATTCTCTGCTTCATTCTTTCTTCGCCTCGTCTTTGAATGTCAGGATTCGTGCTTTACAGTAAAACCCGACTCCACGTCTGAGCTTAATTGTGGAAGGCTGCACTGAAACGAGGCTTTGATGGCCACTTGTCTTACCTTCGTACTCCTGTATGGGTTATTAAAGCCCAGCGCTGTGAATAATATCTGACCTGTCATTCTGATTCCTTCAGCTGAGGATAAACGGCGACTTAAATTCATCAGCTGCTCATCAGGAATGTACAGTACAGCGAAATGCAGGACTGTAATGTCTCCAAATACCTCAAACCCCTCGCAGCCCTGCTTTATGCCGTAATTTGGAGATCTGGCTCTCTGTGGCACATTGATTTATCTCCCACTAAGCATAAGGCCATCAATTCGCTGCATATGACATTACGGCTCGTTCAAGGCTGTCTGGGGAGAAATTATCACGCTCGATGATGTCGATGAGTTAAACCCATAGAACAGATGCACGGCTGATGTTGAATTCAAAGCACAATGAAACATTTCACTTCGGAGCGCGGCCGACTCTCCGGAGACAAACTGCGAAAAGGTACAGAGAAGCGTTCGTCAGGATTCTGGAAATCCTCCATAATTTAGAGGAATCAATTGGAGAGTGAGTTTAATGACATATTGTCCAAGCTGTGCTGATGATCATCATGTGTGGTTCATAATAACAGTATCAGTGGTCCTGTGGAAACGCCCTCATGATTTTATGTTTGACATGTTGAAGGATTAAATTTGAATCTTTCATTTCAGAAAAACTTTGAATAAACTCAAACGTGCAATTTTTCTGTCTTCCACAACTAAAGCCAGGAGTTCTGGACGGCTTCGAGCCAAATGTGCTGCCAAGCGTACGTATGTTACAAATAATCCATTTGCGAGTGCATATGTTGTGCCATTGTGTTTTTCCTCATTTACTCCTCATTGTTGAGATGGCCATAAAAACACTGCAGCTCTGTGCCGCACATGATCATATAATAATGCAACTAAACTGCTGTGGGAATCACTTTAATGGGCAAAAGAACAGTTTTCCAGTAAAGTTCTGAGTCACATCCAAACTACTGTAACAATAAGACTGGACTGCAGTCATAAAGCACACACAGGCCTAATAGCTGACCCCGGAGACTCGATTATGCCGTTTGTGTAACCCATTACGGCAACGCTGGCAGTAAAAGCCATCACGGTGACAAAACTTCAGCATAATGACTCCGGATGATTGTGAACAACATGTAAACTGAATGTGTGAAAAGCCACAAACAGCAGACAAAACACTCTGGATTCATTTCAAGCCATTTTCACACAGTGTATAAATTAACATTTAGCTCAGAAAAGGTCATTTTTGTCCTTTTCAAGCTGTGGTGTTTTCACTTCCCATAATAAAAAGCAAATATCTGCAGAGGTGTTCGGGACACGTTCGGCTAAATCTCCTTCATGTTTTTCTCGTGGATGTTTCTCACAATACCAACGCGTGACAATTGCATACATGGCGAACACACTGTAAACCTGCCAGGTATTAGCATAATAAAGTGAGAAACATTAGCGCAGCATGCTTCGCACTCACACTTAATTCCTGCTCTCCCTAAAATGCTAGAAAATATTATCAGTGTTGCCGTAAACACGGGTACAAATCCCAGCTGTTGTGGCAGCCACGCTGAGAGACTTCTGATGTTTCGCAGTCGTTTCCATTCCACCGCCGGCATTTGCATTTGTTTGATTTCCAGCAGCAGTGCGCGATGCCTCTTTGTGCAACAATACAGACTCAAATAAATTAAGATCCATCCTTTCTAGCAGAGATTATTTATCTCCCTGCTCGAGCCGTCTGAACTTCGAGCTTCAAGTTATTCATTGTTATTCCCACGGCCGTCGCCCACTGCCTTGACAG
Organism: Holacanthus passer; assembly: GCA_025331565.1. Lineage (NCBI taxonomy): Eukaryota > Metazoa > Chordata > Actinopteri > Pomacanthidae > Holacanthus > Holacanthus passer. Next base: position 1,042,546 of record JAFREQ010000130.1, read on the forward strand.
CAGAGACGGTGAAGACAGTCTGCTCTACGCCTGCATGTTTGTAAAATATCAGCCTTATACAACAGCTAATAAAGAATTTGTTTAGCCCACTGCAGAATGAATCATTGTAATGTAATGCATGCCTATAGCTATAACCCCACCACTAATCCTTCTGCAGAAAATCAATTTTTCACATCGGCTCCGGCTGCCCTTAGGAAGACAAATCACAAAACTAGTCAAACCAGCGATCAGAATCAAACAGACTGGAATGAGACGGAGGAGAGTGGCGATGCCAGAATGAGAACACGCCGTTTCATTCTCATCAGCCTCTTAAAAAGACAAACATGATATAATTAGGATGATTGAGATGAGCAGAGACTAAAGGCCAGCAGTGTTAACATAGCTGCAGATAATAAAAGGATTAGGGATGATTCACTTAGAAGCTAATGGCATTTTAAAATAGAAAACAAGAATTCATTAGCAGATGTGATTGACAGCTGAATCGCTCTCGAGTTCAAAAGCTCAGAAAACAAACTAGTGATGGATAAAGACAACAGGTGTGTTTCCTGGAGGAAAGGCCGGAAAAGTCACTTAAAGTGTCACCAAAAAAAAAAAGGTGCACCTTCAGGAAAAGAGAGAGCAGATCTGCAGCGAGCAGATGAGCATTGACCTAATCTGACCCACTTCTCCCTGATTTATGGTTTATGGTCCCTCAGCAGACACAGCTTTGTTCTGGGGGGTCATAAATCTCCCGCACCTCGGAGCCGATCAGCTGACCCTCCAATCCTGGCAGCCGCCCCCTTCGCACAGTCCCCGTCCACCGGCCGCGGCCGAGAAATCACCCGAGCCACGAGCGCAGGCAGTTAATCACCGCGAGCAGACAATGGTATGAAATAGAGCCAAGGCGGCCGGGGCAGGCGATTCATCGCAATCGCTAAAGCGCTCAAACGGGACGGCCGAGGTTTACCTGTTTGGTGACCTCTGCTCCGAGCACGAGGGGCGATTTTCTGAAAAGCAAAATGAAGTTCTCACTGTTTGAAATACAGCAGAAGGAGTAAAGACGCCTCGCTGGAAGGAAAACTTGACACATTGACATAGTTTTGTATTTACGCCTCCAGCCGCGTTAAAAGGGCTCAGTGACGAATTATGAGACACAACAATTGGAGTGAACAGGAAGCTGAGAAGTTGGATCATGAGGCAGGAGAAACATTGCAGACTGCGGCGGCTCGGCAGGTGAACGGCCGCAGCCTGGAGAAGCACCGTTTGTCTGAAATGAGTTATTTCTCCTGCATCGGACACGGTGACACGTCGAGAACACAAGGAAGAGGAAGATTGAAGTGATGGCAAAGAGGACGAGGAGGGTGGGGAGGGGGGTTTGATTTGAAAGAGAAGCAGCGTGAGAGACGCAGCCAGAGAGGAGTCAGATATTCCTCCACTCAGACCTCAGAAATGAACAGAGCAGCGAGCGCAGAGTCGACCGCAAATCAAACTGCTCGAGGAGGAAAACGTCGCCTCTCGCAGCAGCGTCATGAAAAAAAAATCAGCACACTCACCTGGCGAGAAGCATGTGAACGCATCTCTGCGCTCAGTCCCTTTTAGCGTGCGTGTGTCGGGGAGGGAGCTGATGCTGTTCGCACGCCACCAGTCTAAATGATCTCCATGACTCATGCGGGAGCAGATAATTGGCTCTCTGAAAAGTGGGATAAACACTCATTGAAAAGGCAGCGAGTCGCCGGCGATGGGGTTTTTTTTTTTGTCTTCCCACTCCTGCGCATGGATGTTCTCTCTCTCTCTCTCTCTCTCTCTCTCTCTCTCTCTCTCTCTCTCTCTCCCCCTCCTCTTCACTCTCTCTCATTCGTTCGACCCGTTCTCGAGAGCCCCCTCCCTCCTCGCCATCCCACCACGCCTCCCCCCTCTTTTCCCCCAAAGCACAACTCTCCTCGCCAAGGTGCCACTAACAGTTTCTGCAAATCCCGCTCTCTCATTGGTCCTTTCCACCCGGCTCCTCCACTTTCCAGTTTTCCTGTCTTAAAGGAACAATGTGTTCGCGCCCCAGCCCCTCGACCCTGTCCCCCTCCCCCCTCCCACGGCTCGCAAAGTGTATCATGATGAGAAGTGTTGGGCAAAACTAATTACAGTTTAGGGTCGGAGCAGCGGGACAGACTTCAATAATTCATGAGCTCAATTTAAGGGGTGACAGCAGATGTGTACCTGAAGAAACGAAGCTCGCAGAAGCAGCGGAATTAGATTTTCTCTCGGAGACGCCCTGCTGACGTTGTGTGTGAGTGTGTGTCTGGGAACAGAGGTGGCCACAATAACAGCTTATTAAGTCATCTTTGCCATTTATCGATCTGTCTACAGAGGAAACGCCACAACATCACCAGGTTTCCAGCACAGCTCGAGATATTTGGCAGTCACATTTAGTTAGACCACCACCGGCCACTTTATTAGGTACACCTGTTCAACTGCTCGTTAACACAAATATCTAATCAGCCAATCACACGGCAGCCACAGCCGACCTGAGAATTGTTGCCGACCATGTCACAAAGCTCAAATCATCTCAAACTGGTTCCTTGAACATGACAATGAGTTCACTGCGCTCCAACAGCCTCCACAGTCACCAGGTATCAATCAGAGCACCTTTGGGATGTGGTGGAACGAGACAATCGCGTCATGGATGTGTGTGACAAATCTGCAGCAACTGTGTGATGCCGTCATGTGAAATATGGACCAAGATCTGTGAGGAAGGTTTCCAGCACCTTGTTGAATCTGTGCCACGAAGAATTCGGGCCAAAGGGAAGCGACCCAGTACTAGCAAGGTGTACCTAATAAAGTGGCCGGTGAGTTCATCATGTGCAGCGAAGCCACGACAGTTTCAGAAACACGGGTCAGAGTTTCATACATCAGGAACCAATCCCATCAGCTTGCAGGTGTCCAGTTCTCGGTCGACAGACAGCAGCGAGCTGATTCACCTCCGCAGGCGACAGTCGCATTAACTCCTGACGCACGGAGCTGCAGCCGACGACGGCGTCATTTTCTCCACATCAAACCCACGAACTGTCGGTGCTTTGAATGAGCCTCCTCACAGCCGAGCAGCAATATTTCAAATAAATGAGACAAAGCAAAAGGAATAAAAACGAATTCAAACCGCTGCGAGTGTGAAGGTTCAAATCTTCTCATGAAGCAAGACACATTAAGATTTCAGCTACAGTTTTGGAAAAGAATTTGGTTGAGAATTACGTGTACGCGATGTTTACATTGACCTGTATATTATTAGTTTCATCAGAACAACATTGTGCCAAAGTCCAGTAAATGCAGCCGACTGTGATTTTGAATCTGCTTCTAATAAAACTATAAAACAAGTAAAATCTTACATGAGCGTCAGTAACTAGCGTCTCATCCAAATGCAAGGTTGAACTTATAAGCACTAAAGTACACTCAGGTTAAAACTGATCCTTATTCAAGTATTTAACTTTATAATTAACCGATATTATCCTGAAAATATGAAAACATCAGTGACTCTATGTGATATTTTTCTCTCTGTTGCTGTAGATAGTTGTGTTGTGATGTTTAACAGCAACAGTTAAAATAGCCAATGTTTAAACTTTTTCACAAGTGATCACAAACGTGGGCAAACTTCAGAAAATAGGTCCCGACCTGAAGTATTTTCAGAAGTTTTGTGTGACTGAGCTCCGGACATCCGGCGAATCCGCTCCTCGGGCTCTAATCTCCAGACCTGCATGTTCTGTCTCAGCACCTGTGTTGCCTGAAATTCCTGTGATAAATTAGTGACGACAACGAGCAGCTTCAGTCGCAGGTGCATCAACGGCGCTATTTGAATTTCCTTCCCAAGGCGCCTTGTGCAAATGCTGACTTTCGGAGTTTGCACTTTTGTCAATCTGAGTTTCGGGCGAGCGGAATTTAACGGCTGGCTGGAAACTGTTAACCGCGGGAAGTGCAGGGGAGCAAACATCAGCAGAGACGGCCTCATATTCAGCCGTTTATTGGTAATCCTGGTGAGTCCATCAGGGGGAACAATGGGAAGCAATTATTCATGAAGGTTTCATTGTTTGCTGCAGTCTGTTAGAGTTTGATGTACTGCTTTGAACGGCTGTTCCACATTCACCACCTGCACATACCGGTGGGGTTCGTGTACAAATCAGCTGATCAGATTATTAAAGGAACGAGCCAACCCAGAACAAAGACGCCTTTCTAAACAATTAAAACGATTATTTTTTGGGTTTTTTTCAAAGTCTGATCTGGTGAAGCTGCATTTTGAACGACTGTAAAATCATGACTCCTTTTCCAAACAGAAGCTTCAGAAATGACGAGAAATAAAAAAAAATAAATAAATAAATAAAAACAAGACGGAGCACGGCAGGCAGCCTCAGTCGCCTTCAGGTCCACATCTGTAACGTCAACCTCGGCGCACCTCCTCTCGCTGATCAAAGCCGCTTCGTGCCTACATCAACAGCTGGTGTGAATGTAAGAAAAAGGGATGGCAATATGGCACGGTTACGCAACCTATTTCAACCAGCCCTCCGTTCTCCAAACAAACACAGCTTGCCTTTGGTCTTTATTTCACTGTCATTGATGCATATTTCATGAGGGAATTCACTGTCTTCCTTTGATTCTTTGGCACTTTGGTGCTGCTGTCGAGCAATCCATTAACTCCCATTATCATCTCTACGGTCCTAATTACAGACAACAAGGAGACGGGTACAGCTCTAATGCGCTGCACAGCTCAGGCCTCCTCTCATATGGAATTTGAGCAGGTACACGTGATGAAAAACGCAATTAAACTAGTCTGAGCACATGATTTATTGTTCAGTCTGTAAAATGTCAGAAGATGGTGAAAAATGTCCCAGAGCAAAATGAACCATCTTTAAACTGGTTGTTTCAGGTCCTCACGTTCCAGGTTTTGCATTTTTGTTTGACAAATGACATAAATGATTAACTTGCTTATCAAATTGCTGATTTATGTTTTTGTCGGCGGACTAGTTAATTAACTGACTGATCATGTGATCACCATGTGACACATAGAGGTTCAGTAGCACAGAGCATTAACTATTTCACCAAACAACAAACGATCAAAGATCCAGATGGAAACAACCCACATTAAACGGTTTCTTCATCAATGTCATTATAAAATTGTTTCGACTATGAACCACAACAGGCCTCACGTTGGCCTTATATATAAAAATGATGTCACATAGTGCCGTATACAGATTTTAAATTGGGACAACATAGGTTTTGGATCAGGAAATGGAATCAGCAGATAAACCGAGCCGGGACATCAGCATCGATATCAAGAGAGAAGCATCTCTAATATTTCAGTAACGAGCCACGAAAATGGATTTAGTTTTATCTTCCACGAGTTTGAGGTGTTCTCCTCTGAATCCACACCGATACGACGGAGATGAAAAGGATTCGTGCTCCTCAAAGCTATGAAAAACAGCATTTTAAAAAGTCATTGTCAACCACTTTCACAGAGACTATTTCTGCAGTGGAGAGCATCTCAAAATGAAAGCTGTCACTGTCTCCGTTGTACTGGAGTGGAGGCAGAGACGAATATCTCAAACCCTCAGCACATAAAAGCCAGAACTGTCTCTATGAGACGACACCACTTTGACTTTGTAGAAAAATCTGTTGTTTTTTGTTCTTGGGGGAAACTGACGTCGTGCTGCACCCAGTGAACGACACCAGACTCCACAGCAACGAGTGATCGATTAATGAACGCATTCAACACAAAAACCGAAGAGCTTAAAACAGAAGAGCGTCGTCGTGGGTCTGACCTCAGCAATAAACTGTGAGTACGAGCCTTCTCAGCAACTAATGGGCAGAGAGTCACATCATGCCAAATGAGCAGCGGCGGGAAGAGACGCTGAGGGAAAATGGCCACAGAGATGGAAGACGAAAGCAGGCGAAGCGCACTCCAGCGAGCGTGAGATCGTTCCACTTCAGAACACAAGCAGACTTAATGTTGCTATACGGGCAACTTCCTGCCTGTTATGGACACATGAGTGTTCTTGTTTGAACCCTTTTAAAGCTGCAACACTTCTCTCTCTCTTTCTGTCTCTGGCGACTGTGGCGTCCAACAGAGGTGGAAAACAACAGTTCGAGCACGTTAAACATTTAAAATAGATTTACTCGAGCCCTGTGCTGGAGTACACTTTCCATGTACTTGTACTTCCATTTTATGTCAATGCATACATCAACTACACCACAATTCAGATGGATGTATGGCCGTTAATCTTTCATTGGCTTTACATTAAAATGATGCTCACAAATTAACGTATCAGTAATAAAACTGTCTAAAAGAATAATTTGGATAAGTTGGTAAATTTGGCTGATAGCACTTTTTACCTTTACACTTATGATCAAGTATCTGACATTATTACATTTAACCACATTACAACCAGCAGCATGGTATTTACTTCACTCGTCTTCACAATGTAGATACGACTGTGTTTAGAGCAACGTTGGTGAAGCTTAATTCCCCGATTACCAGCGATCAATACAGCCAAAGTAATCTTGAGGCCAAGTTGAAACTGGTCAACATTAGTCAAACAGTCGGACACAAGAAAAACTGTGTTCCAACTTTTCACCAGCAGATAAATGAACTAAAAGGAAAGAGTTACAGAAAATGGTGATAAAACACAGTTGCAGTGTTTGATCTGTTGAACTATTTTGGCCACATGAAAACGATTTTTGTCTTCAGTTCGACACTGTTATGAGTTTCCCATCTACATCTTGTTGAGTTCGTCCACGGTTTTGTGAGTCACATTATTTCCAGAATGTGCTTCACCTTTGCTGCTGAGCTTCATCAAGTCGTGCTGGAACTGCAAGTGTTGGTGGAGGCGACACACAAATTTCATCACACCAGGCTACTATTCATTTTCTTTGATACCCATTTTCTGCCATGTGAGTTTTTCTCTTTATAAAGCTTTTGATTCTTCCTAAAAATGTACATATTCATGCTCTTGAATAATGTTCTTGAGGTCTATTAATTCATAGAAAAGTCACCTTTTCATTATTAGCTGCACTGGTGCTGCAGGTTCACACTCCAAACACGGACTGAATACCTGACGGACACGAAGGTGAAATAAACAGTCAAGGTAAAACCACTCTATTACATTTAAGTGCGATGAGGTGAATGAACTACTCAGAGTCGAATGAATCAGCGGATGGATGAATGGCCGACAATCTGCTCCCTGACAGCTGGAAACTAAACCTCCGCAACACATCAGCTTCACACATGTGTGAAGAATCTCTTTGAGCTTTTGGTGCAAAGAATCTTTGCCTGAAAAGTGTTGTTGTGAATGTGGTTTTGAAACCATCTCAAAGGAAGCCAAAAATGAGGAGTGGAATCAAACACTGGGGGTAAAAGGGAATTGTTAAAGTGCAGATGAATCAGACGAGGAAGTGCGGCGGATTGAAACAGCTAAAGCTTCATCTGTTGTCAGACTGGTTTCATTGGTCAAAATGGCTCTAAGTTTCAAACATAAACCACAGTATACAAATGTAAACTGGCATCACACCACACTCTTTCACATCACCTGAAGGTCATGTAAAACTCACAAATGCAAATCCTTTTTTAAACTTTATGCACTGACTTAAACCTTTCATGAACCTGCTTCAGGATTTTCTCTGTCTCTGTGTAAAGTTCTTCCCATGAGCAAGGTTCAACCCTGCATTTAAACAGGCATCTGAGACTATTCAACAAGACCTATAGGCTGTTCTTTAAAAAAAAAGTGACTGTAAAGCTTTTTTCTTTTCATTCCAAGCATTAAAATGTGGACAAAAACTTTCCTCTGGACTCTGCGATATCTGCTGACTCCAAATCGGTATAATCAGTATTTGACACTCAGGTCAAACTTAACTGTCTCTAACCTGAATTAATACACATGCAAAGTGCAAATGTGTGCAAGTACCAGCACTGATGGCAAATACTAGAACCCTTTTTAATTAAATAAAAAATCTCAAGTCTCAAATGTCTTCACACACGCAGCCGTACGAGATCTTTGCCCAACTATAATAAATAATTACCTTCAACAAGATCATGAATCCGATCAGGTTCAAAAGCATCTTTCAGTGCTCGATTTAAAGTCATCGCTACAGACCAGCGTTGGAATTATTTTTATACTTCAGGGCTTCTGGGTGTTCATGTGTTCTTTTGTTCGGCTCTGGGTAATTGCCAGTGCGTTCAGTTCAGCAGCCTCTCTCAAGCCACAATTTCTCTGCAAGTGGTGAGTTTTTTTTATTTCTCTTTGTAATAGTCGGTCGAGGCGGCTGCAGCTTAATAAAGTCTCTTTCTCTTTGTCTCTCTCTCTCCATCTGAAGCTGCTCTGCTTCTGACAGGTTTTTTTTTTATGACAGATTTATTGCCTCCAGAACTCACATCTGACCATGAAATAAGCTCATCTTTGATATTCATTGCAACGCTTTATATCGTATGTTCTGCTTTTCTTTTGTATGCAGTTTGTATGTTTTTAATCACAGATGCTTGTATTTTAAGTACATGGCTGAAGGTTTCACACGAGGGTCAGTTACAGCGAGAGGATCATCAGCACGGAGCAATTTCTGTTTCATGATTGTGCACTTCAGTCATTGACTATTAGATAGACAATAATGAAGCTACTGTTGAAGTTAATGCTGATTTGCTTTAATAACGTTGTAGTGCCTTAATGCACAGATGGGAATTCTTATTATTTCCTAACTCAATTTTACATCCACCTTATCATTATTAACTAAAGCTACATAAGGTTTGGAAAGCTTGTTGGTTTAATGCATAAAAAAAACAACAAGAAAAATCCAGCTACAGTCTGTAAGTACAAAGTTGGACTCAATGTTCTCAACTGAAAACAGAACAAAGTCAATAGATTTAATGTTTGACCTCATCATTGACTTTTGTAAATATCTGCTTCTTCTGAATTTGATGCAGCAACACGTTTCCAACCAGTTGGGACAGGAGCAACAACAGACTGTGAAAGTTGTGGACTGATCCAAAAACACCTGTTTGGATCCTTCCACAGGTAAACAGGTTCATTGGTAACAGGTGATAGGATCATGATTGGGTCTGAAAGGTTCATCCTGGAAAGACTCAGTCGTTGGTGGTTGGACAAGGAGATTAATACATGGGCACTTTGTAAAACCATCAGTAAAAACAGTTTGTTTGCAAATAATTTCATAAGATACTTCCCGGCCTTGAATGAATATATGTGCAGGGTTGACAGAGCTGTTGGCTGCTATTAGAAGTTGACTACAGTTATATTTTAATGACAGTATTGCACCTAAAGCTGTAAATGGCTTAGTTGAGTGAAAATGGAAGTAAAATCTGCAAATTGAAAATAAATGATTTTCCTACACACTTAATGAAAGAACGATGAATCACTTCTAAAAAAGTTCACGTTAGTAAAAGCAACTTCACAAACTTCCACGACAGATGCCGACATTCAAGGTGAACTTGATTAAAAAGCGCTGGGCGGCTGATGACAACTGGTTCTGTCGCCCTGAAGTAGAAGCAAAACATTATGTGGAGCATATGGGACTGAATATTACACCCAGAGTTTGAGAGCCCTCCTCTCTCCTCTCTTAATAAACATGATATTCAAGCTCAGCATCACGATGCTCACTGAACCAGCTAAGCACTTGACGGCAGCATCGACGCATCTCCGAGTCTGGATTCATGCCTGGAGCGTTTCAGCTCCTTCCTGTTAAACTTGGCGTCGGCGCTGAGCATCCTGTAAGCACGGGCCGTTCTTTCACTTATTGGAGCAGGAAGTCAGTCAGTAACTCAGTCAGTAACTCAGTCAGTCAGTCAGTCATTAAGATTCCTCCTCACAGCAGCTGAACACAGACCGGAGGTCAGATCCACTATCAGGGAGGCGGCCTTCGCTCTCACGCCTCACGTCCTCCATGTCACGGCGAAGCTCAGCGGCCGCCCGATAGATTCCAGCTGCCCGGACATTCACGACCTGCACCACCTCAGATAATCAACATGGTTAGACACCGGGGGAAGAGTACGGTCAAGAGGCAGAGCCACAATTATTTGTGGCATTTGTCTAACCTTTCACGGAAAAATGAAGTGAGCGGCAGGACGGACTTCCTGAGTCGATGCTGTTGCAATCGTCTCTTAGCAGCTGAAAGTTCAGTTCATCTTAAACTGCGAGAACTGAAGTGAATCTGTCGACAGGTTTCAGCATTTTCAAGCAATAATTATATCACACAACCACGTGAATCTGATTCTAGGAAACTCTTAGGTTAAACCGGAGTCGGAGCGAAGTCCTAAAACCCCGCTGACAAAGTTCAGAAGATAAATTAGATTTCAGAATGAATTACAAGCTTGACTGTCTTCCCAGGACGGACACTTTCTTCTGTCTGTTCAATGTCTGTATTAACGGCGGCGAGGCGGCAGGAAAAAGCCTGCATGTAATTCCATTCAAAAACTTGGAAGGATTAGAGCTTTTTAGGTTTACGTTCTGCCTCAGCACACAGGGTCAATGGAAGCGTCTCCTTCCCTTTGAGAAAAATGACTTTATTTAAATTACTTGTACAATAAAAAAAAAAGAAAAAAAAGTGTGACTCATTTTATTTGAGAGTCTTGTCATTTTTTTTCCAGCCGGGAAAGATTAAGTGCACGGGCCCTTTTTCAGCAGCAGCGTGGTGCCTACTTCAAACCCAGCCTTCACAGCCGGGCTCTGTCCGGTATCACCACACGGCACGGCTTCATGTCCGACCACTGCAAATCCTCACATTGTGATTTCAAGTGTCACCGTCCACTGGACTCATGTCTCAGTCTCTTTCCTCTGCTTCACTGTCTTTCTGCTTTTTGCAGGACTGGCTCACTTCTCTGAGCAGCTCGATCCATGTGTGGATGTTTGTAAATGCTTCTAATGTGTTAAAGGTAGTTATTGGTGGTTTTAATGCACAAATATCCAAACATTGTTTATGTCTTTCTTCGACAGGTAGGAAGCCAGTGAGGGATCACGTCTTCATCACAGAGGCCTCAGCCCCTGTAAAAGCCATATTATTGCCAGATTGATGGAAAACACATAACTAACAGCAATGTTTCTAAAAATCTCTCATCTGTCTCATCAATGTCAAAAGTGACTCTTTGGTTTTGCAAACAAATCAAGATATTGATTCCAATCAAACCCAACGAACATCTGACCACTGTGGTCTACTTTAGTGCACGTCTTTATTCTTCCTCCAACAATATGTCCAAATGTCCAATTTTTCTCTGAATGGAACCATGTGACCACAGAGCGCTTGCTTTGTGACGGATTGTAATATTACACATTGTCAATGAAGAATTTTCCTCCTCGCACTGAAGTTCAGGGGCAGGTCAGAAGCATGAACGTGTTTCTTAACAACAGCGTGCCACCGTGGAGCAGCCTGTCCAACTCAAGGCCTCTCTGCTACCACACAAAAATCCATTTTTAAACCACCCTCAGCACAACAGCGAGTTCGCCTCGGTCCACACACACTTCGACTGACTTGTGCACCTCTTTTCAATCTGTCAGTGAAAACGAATTCACTCCAATTAACAGCGCTTTCACAGAGCTCTGGTAACAAGCCGAGGCTCGTAGTGGGAGACTCGCCCCTCGGTGACCCCTAATGAGCCGGCAGCCTCCCGCCAGAGGAAGCCCGAGCCGCCGCACTTGTAATGAGCTGCTGTTTTTGCTACAGGCCTTTCAGATGAGCCATGGAGCTGTCACTCACACCGCGGTGCATGAGCCGCTCTGGCAGATGATGCAATTCTTTGGCGACTTTAAGGACAATGCACGCCTTCGGTCAGCGCTCCATGTGGAAGGAAAAGAACTTCCTTGTCGTCCCGGCGAAATTCCTGGATACTTTCTCTTCTCTCTGCTTTTCAGTGTGTCGCACAAACAAAGCACCTCGAGCACCGACAGAGCAGGCAGGTGAGAACAGGTGAGCATCCCTGCTGATGCAGCTTGTATAGGTCCGTTCTGAATCGCCCAGAGAAAACAACATGACAGAAAAGAGGGCAGCTCGTTGTTCAGGTCCTATCAGGTATTCTTTTCATTTGCTGGATATCACAGTTTGGAGAGCAGCTGTTTGCAGTTTCAGCATGAAGTGGAAACAGATATAAAAGATGGCAAAGTGCTTCTGTTGTTGTGCAGTTGCTCATCAGATGTGTTGCTCCTGTCTAACAGCTGCACTCGGGATATTCAGAGAACTGGAGTCGGCCCTCGAGGCAGGTTGGGTTCTTATTTTTGGTAGGATGATACATGCTGTCTTGGTTTTCTATGGAGCAACAGCTAATGAAAATTTGTATTATTAGTTAACCTACTGAGTCTTTGTTCAATTAAACATTTACTCATTTAGTCCATTAAAAAGCGAGACAGAGCAGGAGTTGAAGGTCTGACAGCCCAAGGTGACATTTTCCAGCTCGTCCAAAACACAAAGCTATTAAATTTCTGACGATACGAAACAGAGAAAAGCATCAAATCCTCACATCTGCGCAGCGAATCTGTAAAACTTGTGTGCACTGATTTTAAAATAGATCAAACAATTCATTAACTACCACCACGTAAACACACGTCGGGCTGTGACGCACTGATAAGGCACAAAGTTTACGAGCCTGCTTGGTTTGACATTGTGACCTCAGGTGCATTTGTTTGGCTGCGTCAGGTGCAGGTTTCCTTCAGATAAGCGCGGCCTCCTGCTGCTTCACTCCATCTATAATGTGCTTTAAAGACTTAAGATCTTCCCTCTGACTGCAGCTGCACGGAAATTGGATGCACGCTCCCCGAGTGTGACTTATTGCATCTGTGATGTTATCAGACCTGCATGCAGAGAGGGAAGGCACGGGTGTCACACTGTGCAAAGCCTGATGGGAACAGAACCAACATGCAGGTAAAGGTTATTATCAGTCAAACCACGTGGTCTTACCTGGGAGTCCTTGTGCAAACATCCCAGGAGCATCACCTGCTCACTCACCTCCACACCAGCAGACACAGCGGGGGGTCCAGATGCAGGTATCAGGGGGGGACATGTGAGGGAGGGGACAGCTGTCTCTCTGTGTCTGTCCTCCTGCTCTCCTGCTCAGACGCGCTCGGACGGACGAGGCACCGCTGGAGACGATGCAGCTGCACCTCCGCCGCCTCTTGCACCGTTTATCCTCACAGAAAACACGCGGACTCTCTTTGTATCACGTCGCATTAGCGGACGTCGACGCCTCGTCCCTCCAGGCTCCGCGGCCGTGGACGCTGCGCTCCGCTCCGTCTCCGCTCTGCTCCGCCCGGCTGCAGGCGCGCGGGAGGGGGCGGTGCGTCCGGCTGCGTGCGCTCCGGCGGTGCATGCGTGCGAGGCTGATCCTGGATCCACCTGTCATCACCGGACACAGCGCATCCTGCTGAAAACACGCGCGCAAAGGCTGCAAACCCTCCAGGTGCGATGGTAAGATTTTAGGAGGATCCCGTTCCTGCACGTTTATCCGACAAGCCCCCCCACCACCTCCCCCCCCCGCTGGGAGGAGAGTAAGAGGAATTAGTGCAGAGGGTGTTTCAGGATGTGTTTGGAGGAAGCCACTGATAAATAAAGTCAGAGCATCTGCACAAACTTTTATGACACAATAAAATCAATGCAGACCAAATCGAGGTCTGCAGGACTTCACAGAGGTTGCATCCCAGGGAGCCTCCTCTCTGTTCTGTCTCTGTTCTGTCCAGGTGGAGACAACAGGGAGGCTGAAACTGGACCAACCTCCATTTCTGACTGGGACCTGTCAGAAAAGACCCCAGACCCTGGATTAGGAAGCCTCGTCCTATATCTTTACCTTTATCTGTCAGAGACGACCAGTTAGAATAAAAGACAAAATGAAACATGAAGGTGATGCAACACCTGGAGGAGAAGACACTTCTGTTAAAGCCACTTTATGTTCCACTACATTCCAACACTGTTCACTTCATTTCTTCCATCAAACTGCTGCAGACACATTAATGCATTTTTCTAATAATCATCCATTCATGCATTTAATGCACAAACATTTCATGAACGAACATTTTGATGCTCACGCGTTGAGATTTTTGCTAAAACCTGCATGAATTCTTGCAAAGACTGGTTCAACACTGTCAAATCTGTGGGACGCAAAAACAAAACAATGGGATTAAAAAAAGAGGCTAAAGCTGCTGTTTAATGTGACAGAACCACAGTCATTTGATCCATTATTCATCTAAAAGTATTGATTAGTGCAGCTTTAAATAAACCTTTGTGTTTTCATTATATTGTAGTATTTTTACTTTTTTTTGCTCAAAGGTTCTGATTCATCCTTCCACCACAAACACCCCTGATCATCTCATATCTTCTCAAATTCAACTTCTACAGATCTAGAAGCTCCAACACCTACGTGGAAAAATGCTTAATGTCAAATGTCGAATTAAGACGACGCCAATGGCGCTTTGATACCGCGAGCACGAGAAGCAGGACGTTAATCAGTGCAGAAAGATGCAGCGTGGGAAACGCCGGCGTCTGTGTCTAATCACAAGTATCCGTGGTGGGCCCATTAAGTCGAGCTTATTAAAAAATTTCAGCGAAAATGACGTCGCAGCAATCGAGCGCAGTCACACAGAGAGATGATACCGGCTCATGCTCCAGTTGAGGTCATATTTGGGCTAAGCTGTTTATATGCATATTCATATCCTAATCACCAATACCCCAGCATACATAATTAAGCTGAATACTTGGGATATTATTATGGTAAGAGAACTCAGTGTGACCACACAAAAAAATCACATTAAATCGGATACCCTGGGTAATAGGAGCCTCTTCCAGCACATGATCCTGATGGGAGCTTACAACAGATGGGAAATGGTGTTTTCAGCCTCCTGAATAATACTGGGATGTAAATGTGCATTAGAGCACAGAGCGCCGCGCGTCACTGTTGAAGTGAACATTTATTTTAGGTATTGACCAAACACAAAGCGAGACGACTGTTGTTGTTCACCATTGTCCATTAAATGTAGTTTTATAAATGGTGTGTGAGCTGCCAGCGGCGGAGACGACGGGGAAGTTTGTCGACAGTAAGGCCTGAATATTTGGGCTCAGGGAGAGAGTTCATATGTTCATAATCCTGCCTGTTCCCAGGAGACGTCTGCTGGAGGACGGGCCACATTTACTCGTATATGGAACTGAGATGCACTTTTATATTCACCTGATGACTGAGGCCACTTACTGTGTGGAGAGAGATTCACAGCGTCACAGCAGGAAATATCTCAGAGAAGGAAGCTAAAGCATCAATGAAATATAGAGCTGCAACGATTAGTCGATCAGAATAAAACTGGTCACCAACTATTTTCATAATTGAGTAATTCTTATCAAACATTTGCCGGTTGCAGCTTTACTTTGTCATTCATGATCGTAAACGAAGGTTTTGGACTGAAGAAGCAATTTGAAGACGTCACTTTTGGGGAAACTGTGATGAGCATTTTTATCAATAATGGAAATAACTGTTTAGTTGCAGCTCTAATAAAATATGAAGCATGAAATAGAAAGTGAGCTAACCTTCACATTATGTGCAATAATAAGTGGACTGTTAGCTTGGAAAGCATTATCACTGCAGTCTGATGCACTGGTGCAAATCTGACACTAATCCTAAACCATTTCCTGTTCAAAGCTATAATGTTGTATTTGCGTCTTTACTACAACGAGCACCATGATCTGCTCTCATGTCTTTGACTGATGTTTAATTCAAGCATCTTTTTTATAAGAATATTACCTGTAAATAAAGATATAATCCTGGAGACATGTGAAACCACCTGCTCGTTGAGGTTCTGTAATAAACTGTAAAAAACTGTAACATGACTCAGACGAGTGTTTCAACATTTTTGTCCACTCAGATCTTCCCTCATCTGGACTGTGATGGCAGGATTATGAGAATGATGTTCAGTAAGAAAATGGTCTGAAACTATGAAAGTGATGAAGACATTACATCCTTGCATTGGGTCGGGACAATCAATAATAATGATAATAATAATACTAGAAAGGAAAATGGCAAAAATAAAGGAAATGAAGAAGCACCAGGAAACCTCAATTCAACTTTATTTATCCCAGAGGGACAATTCATGATCCTGACTTGTATTTTTCCAATAATGGTTGCAAATGTGACGTGCATGTAGGAAGAAGCCGGCGTCCATGTTCAGGAGAGTATCAACAGTCCAGAGCCCAAACAGATTCTCCTTCCCCTGAGGTGTGTGAAACCCGCTCTCTCTCTGCTCAGCCTCGTGCCAGGATTGTCTCAGGTCGGCCGAGAGCTCGGGGGCCGGAGAGGGCTCAGGATAAGTCAGAGTGACAATTAGTGGAATGACACATCTCGACACGTCAGACCCCCAAACGGCCGCTGATGAATCATCGGAGGAGGTCCAGAAATAGCCGCCCGGGCCCCGGCAGCGGAGCGGCCCCCGGCAGCGGAGCGGCCCGACGCCTGTGTCGACCGTTTCTTCATCCTGACCTGGAACAGCTTCACTGCATGTTGGTGTTTATGATCCTGTGCAGCTCTGAATAACAGTGGAAACTGTCACTGTGCCGTTGGTGGATTATTTGTGGAGGGTCGAGACAAGGTGGCACCTCCACCCCCCACAACCAAAACAAGAAACTGAATTTTAGTCAGCAGGTAGAGCTGGAGCGAGATTTAATACTTTTATCATCTCATCTCTTTTCCTGGAATATTAATATACAATAATTTGATGCTGGACCCCCAGATTAATGTACATTACCCCCAATTCAATTTGTCCCAAAAGCGATTTTAAGGTGACATTGAATTTGTATTTCATGACAATTATAAAGTGCCAGACAAGCAGTTTGGATCAAAGCCTGCAGGAAAATGGTTTCACTTATATCACATGAACATTTCCTGAAACAGAGGGTTTAAATGAACTTTATTATCTTTATATTATCACCGTTGGTTTTCTTCCACCTCCACCTCTGCCAGGTGTGAACAAGATGCTGATTGGACAAAGCTTTGCAAGCTACGTCTTTGCGAGGTGGCGTTTCAACCCCCCGCTGAGTTTGCAGGTTCCTAAGATTGATGTTTTGAATTTGTTCAATATAAGATAAGACAGATGCCTTTATTCATCCCACAGTGGGGAAATATACAAATATCACATATGTTTGCAACAGAACAAAATGAAATAGCTCAGAAATATGTGACCATTTTGTTGTAAAGTCCTAAAAGAAGCTCTCTATTTGCTTCAATAATATTTACATTAAAACCTAAACATGGGTCATCAATGTTAAGAGATCCTGCTCTCGAACAAGTCAAAATATTTCTGATGCACAATATTGTGTTTACATTATGTGTATTTTTATTTTTTGGCACATTTACATGATGCTGTTGTTGCTTCGTTCCACATTGATTATATAAGAAGCTGCTGTAAAAGGAGCAGCAACAGGTTTGTGTGAATGCATAAAACACGAGGCAGATCCCCGGGTGACCGTCGCACAGCCACCGCGCTCACGCTGCAGGAAGTAAACAACAGAGCATGTTTGCGTGTATTTTAAGATTCCTCCTGTATTTTTTTTTTTCTTTTCGTCCTCTTTATTCAAATGAGGGCGCCGAAGCGAAGCCGCCTTTAAGATCCAGAGGCGACACGTGAGGTTTGGCATCAAAGGGATGAATTATAGAGGTTAAAGGTCACTTAAACTATAAAAACAAGAAACATTAGTTTTGTCTTTTTAACTCTTGAATATCACAAATCGACAAAATGTATATTTACATTAAACCTTCCATTATGGTTTCACTATTCCTTACATTGTATGTTTTCATATAATTTATGGAAAAGATATATTTTCTATTTCTAAATGACCAGATGACGCAGAGCTTGTATAGAACATGTCTCCTGTATCGTATCCATTTCATTCCCATCAACACTAACAGCTATGAATAAATCCATTATTACTGATTTATTATCAATACGTCTGTGAGTTTATATTTTACTTTTACTAATATATCAATGTTTTTTCTTGTTTATTTATTTCTCATTTATTCTTGATTTGTGTTTTTTTTAGGCTCATTTTACCTTTAATGCTGCAACAACCTGGTTTCCTGAGAATGTTTTTATTATAGATGGACGATTAAATATATAGATATATTACATGCATGCAAACATATAGACCTGACCTGCACACACACACACACACACACACACACTCAGCAGACGACTTGCTATGCAGGAAGCAGTCGACACAAACTGGCCTCATTCAGCAACATTTGATCAGCTTCACGCCTCCTCAGAGACACGTGCACGATATCGATCACAGCTTTTTCAGACGGATCTCAGTCGGCCGCTCCACGTTTATAGAGATGAACATTTGAAGACTCACGCTCGAACAGTCCATTGACGCATTGTTTGCCAGAAGACGTGTTGTGTCGCGGACGTGAGCAGCCGAGCACCTGGTCGAAACACAACACGCCATCTTGCTGGAAGATGTAGCTCGCAAAGATTCGCCCAATCAGCATCTTGTTCGCACCTGGTGAAGGTGGAAGTGACAGAAAACCAATTGTGAATTAATCACGTTTCCCGGCGGAGCGGCTACAACAGCGTTTTTAAACCTGAGCTACAGCAGCACGATGTTGGTCATATGTTACTGAGACAAAGAAGAATCAGGACTGTGTGTGATGAATGTGTTGAATATGTTGTTGTTGTTCTTGGCTTAAAAATGTGAATTTACAAGGCACTGCTTGAGTTTAGATGAATGCTTTATTTAAACACCTTGCATCTCAGCCGTGCTTCAGCTTTATAGTTATTTTTAAACAGCTTTAAAATTGCAGACAATTGATAATAATTTATACCCACAACATGAAAAGATCCTGCATAAAACTGTGTAATTATATGTCTCTCCTCAGATCAATGATCAATACTGATACATCCAACTATAACTACACACTGAGTCTAATCTTGGAGTTCACAGACAGTTTCAACATGATGAACATACAGAGCTTTATCACATGAAAACACTGGAAACAGGGTGGAAGAAGCTCGCAGCTCCACAACAGCCACAACTTCATTTGTCGAAGAGCTAATCACAAATATTGCTGCTGCGCGAGCGTTAATGTCGTTTTAAACAACAATTCAATCTCATTTAATTGAGCTCGTTTAGACTCCGTGTTACTCAGCTGGCAGAACATTTTCTGCCCAAGCTGCCGAAGAATTTGTACCTTTATTCAAGTTTCGTCTAATTGGCACAAACGGAGATCAAACGATGAGGAAATTACAAGAATTGAAAAACTAACACCGTGAATTATGTGTAAGAAACGAAGCAACTCTCCTGATACTTTGACAGGATATGAGGCAACATGTGCACATGTAGAATCCCAGCAGGAGCCTTCATGCTGTGCATATTCATAAATGAAGCCTGTGTCAGTTTTATCTTCGTCCTTTTTCCGATACGTTTAAACCAGCTCTCGTGCAGTAGCTTGAATTTATGACTTTGGTCTTTGTGCAAAATCTGCGAGGTTTTCTGGTCATTTTTCAGCTCAGGGAGTAAATGTGGCTACTCCCTCTTGTAGTACAGCACTAAATTGATTTTCTGGACTCGGTCATTATTGGACTACAGAAGAGGAAATGGGCCCTACCGGTAATTAAAAAGTGATTTTTTTTTTTACAGGAATCTTCTGCCTCATTAAAATCTCACAGGGCAGGTAAGATGGGGTATTATCTGCTGAGAAGACGGCCAGGTAGTTCAGACCGTCCCGCTGAAACGCTGAACAGAAATTCAAGCCTTCACAATAGAGGGAGTCCATTTTCTCACAGTATCATTTATGCGATGAATGATATCAGGTAATTGGTGCGAACATCTTGGTTCACATTGTGTTTTCCGTAGGAAGCGAGAGCGGCACAGCTCCTCCGTCGAATTTTTTTCCCCCAAGCTTTCTGTAGGCAGGATGTAAAGAAATCTCGTGAAGAGGTTAAGCCATTGTTAATTCCACAATGCTTAATCGTTCTCCTAAAATAACAAGGAAACAGCCGTCCTGGAACAGTCGCCAGTGGAAAGATTAAGTGGATTAGCAGCAGATGATGCGGTCGAGCGCTGATTGCTGTGGGTCTGAATCATGTCAGTGTGGAAACTCTGTTTAGATCCACGTTTGTTAAAAATGCAAATCTCCCCTTATGTCGGATGTAAACAAAGTCGTTCGCAGCACGACGAGGGCATTTTCACATCTGTAAAACGCGACATTTTGTGATTATTTTTGGACAGATTTGATGCACATAGCAGATAGTTTGCACGGGCACCGCGCCTGAGGGAGGCTTCGGCTTTCGACTTTTCTCTTCCAGCTCAGTTCCCAACCTTGATGGAGGAGAGGGAGTGGAAATAATAGATTCAGTGGGGATACGGCTGGATTTGAGTTGAAGCACGCTGTGAATCTTTGGCTGGGAAAGCCACTGTGGGCTTGTTATGGTGGCTCCTTATGAATAAGTGTGGAGGTTCTGCGGCCTTAATAACCTCACTACCTCAGCATCCTCTCCTTCGCGTCTGTCAGTCTGGTCATCTCCATATAGAGGGACACAAAGCCAGCGTAGCCCACGGGTGTCCATGAATAGGGATGTTTATAACAGCGTGGGACGATTTGTCACTCCTTAGCGCAACCTGTGTCCTGCAGGAAGCCAAATAATGATTTTAACTGCCTGTCTGAAAGATTGATCTCCCTAATCCTCCCCACCTTTCTTCCCACTGAAAGGTGCAGACTAATTTACAACGGGGGCTGACGATGGGCATGCTACGCCTGTGAATGAATGATCTGGCCTCTAGCAAAAAGAGGTAATTTCCTCTTAATGTAGTGCCGTAAACATTTATCATCACGCTGAGCTGACAGCGCATCGACACAGCGAGGACCCTGCAAGTGCTCGCTTTAATCTCTGGAGATTTTTCCCTCTGATTAGGGATACGGCCTACAATCACCACCCACCACGCTTGGTTAATTTTACCACCACCTGCAGCTGTAACTGTTGGTTTGGGAAGAGTTATAAATAAATATAAATCCTTGGGCTTGGACAGCTTCGGATAAGCATCACTAGGGTATAGAGGAACTATTAAAATTTGCCATTTGATACGACGAAATAAAAGACAAGCAGAAAGCAAAGACCTGAATGAAGCTTGAAGCCAGGCCATCACATTACATAATGTAATTATGTTGACAGCCCAGCTTGCGTCGACACTTTGGGATGTGTAATATAACAGTGATTTGGGAAGGCCAGGGCCGTTCATTAAGCTCTGGGATAAATAATGTAGATTCACATTAACGTGCTCACGCTGAGAGAGAGGCGTTTGCACATGAATATGTAATGCGCTGAAACAAAGAAATGCTTTAAACAGTTGTGTACAGGCCGAACGAGTGGGACGGAGACAAAGCAGAGACAAGAGGAAATAAGTCGAGGTTGGTCGTTTGTGTTTTTCAGCAGCTGAGGACGTTTATTTGTTGACCTGCAAAAGAACTGATGAGGCAATGACATAAGCTCCCATAGACAGATAGATAGATCACTGCTATATCCGTAGTTATATACAAGTGTTTCCTGAGCTAATTCATTCTTGGCCACTTCATAACAAGGCAACAGACAGAAACGCAGACAGGACATATTACATCCACCTGACAGGTAACAACCTCAGCACTGATGTGAGGCTGCTGGTCACAGGGTTGATCTGAGCTCAGAGATAAAACCGTATAGTAAATGAAATGCCCCAAAAATGATCTAAAATAGGCTTTAAAAAACCCTCAAATATAGAATTGCCATCCATCCATTTTCTTATGTTTGGATGTTATGGATGTAATTATGACTTGTATGAGCAGGTACAGATATAAATATATCTAATACTTCCCATAGATGCAATAAATAAAGGGGGGAATGCTTCTATTGCTTTACAAGGATGCAGAGCTTAAAATGTAAAAGCTCTAACGAACAAGTTAAAGACAAATATAGAGCCACAAACTGTCTTATATAAAAATGTCACTCATTCTTATAATAACACATCAGTCCAATAAACTGCATCAGCACCAGAGCCAACGCCGACCTCATTAACAGCTCCAGTATTGGCCGGATAATGACTCATCATAATTAAAAGCTGTTTATTAGTCAGTTAAAATGCAGTGTCATTTTATGAACCCAATATCATTAAAAACTAATGGTGAATGAACATCTTCACTTTTAGTTCAGAGGGTCTGTGTCGTTACAGCTTCATGTTTCCTTCCACGCAGAAGAATGTTCCCATCAACACTGAGCTTCACCGATTTAAACTGAAAAAGGAAAAAGGGCTGGTTTTGGCCAAAACCCTGAGATTAGATGTAAGAATCAGCATCGTGAGAGAAAAAGTGGGATCATATCTCTCCTCGAAATAAATGGATAGAAAATGTCATTTTAATGTGAGCTTGTATTGTGGAAACCCTGCGGGATTTTCTCCTCTCACTTTAAGGCCAAACGTTCATCAAACGGCAGCGAGACAGAGCCGACACGACGTCTGCTTCCCTTGTGGTTGTTGACAAGTCCAAAGCATATTAAATCCAGTGTCACCAGGAGATCGATACCTACTGAAAGTGGTGACGCGGCGTAGGCGTGCATTTGCATTTCACAGCGGCGGACCGTCTGCGGCGGTGTTAAAGTTCACGGCGAGAGATCGGGACGGATCAATCTTTGTTCTGTCAGTCACAATAAGACTCAAATGAGCAATTTTAAGCCGAGTGCATCGGCCGGCCTGCCGGGAGGGAGAGGTATCATTATCATCGAAGCCTTCATTATCTTTTAGGAGGGATATCTGATGCAGCTGCAATTAACTTGTCTTCTTGTGAAATCAAAACTTTTTTCCTTTTTTCTTTTTTCTTTTTGCTGGAACAAACGATTTGGCTTCTGTTCAACAGTTTCTGTAAATCCAGTCTCAGTCCAGAACGTCATTATGGATTTTAATGGACTGCCAGAACCATCGTAGGACTAACTTCGGGATCGAGAAGAAGCAAAAGGAAAAAAACACTTTTTAATGTGATACGGTTTCACACATCAAATTTAGCCTTCAGGCTACAGCAGCAACTGACACATTAGATTTTTAATCCTTTTTTCTACTTAGTAATTGGGTCCTAATTAATAAATATATTTACCATAAAAAAATAAACTGAACAAATGCACCCTGCTCCATCTTCCTTAACTTGACATTGAATTCCCTGAAGAGCCGTTTCGTCAATCAGCTCCTTCCTATAAATGATGAGGAATGAAGTTAATGTCTGTGTTGACTAATCAGATGTCGGAGCAGGTTAATGTTTTTGAACTTTCTATTATTGAGGATTTCTTTTTTTCCGCCAACTGGTTGTTGCTGATTGAGTCACAAATATTTAAATACTTAAGCCAAGGTTCCGATGCTTTACACTTACATTTCAGCAACAAAGCATGTGATGAATGAAAAATCTGATGTGAGAATGAATTCACCACCTGCGACCGGATCTGAAAACAAAATCCTCATCATTTCATATTATTCACTCCTCTGACATTTGGAATCTGAGATTGTTGTGTCGCTGCCTGTCTCGCTCTGCTTTAGGCTGATATTTGGTTTCCTCATTGCAGTGTATCCTAATGTGATTTTGGGATCCTTCGCGACACTATTAGCGGCTCAGCGGCGACTGAGTGCAGCCCCTGAGGACTGATAAGAAATAGTCATTACCCCTCCACAGCAACTGCATGTGTAAAACTACAGAATCTGCAATTTCCAAAAGTTTTTTACTCTTGTGCAACTTCCGCCACAAAATTAGACTGTGAAATCCCATAAATATTTATAACTTGACTCGACTCAGGATGTGAAGTACAGTTCCTGGAAGCTTTGACTGCAGAGATTAGAAGGATGGCGACGGGGATGAGGAGGAGGTCACAGAGATAATGATGAAGATAATGATGATGGGATAATAATTAAGATGATAATGATCACGAGGACGATGACCTTCGTACACGTCGGCTTAATGTGACACGTAACCTTTCATTTTCCATAGAATACCACAAGAATTACCTGTGGACAATTTCAATATATTTGCAAAAGCAAATCCATAATACAAACATATTTTTACTGTGTTGTTACAACCGCACCAGCGGCTCTGTGAGGTTCGTGGAAAAGAAAACCAAAAAGATAAAAGTTGAGATCTGAGATGTTCACGACATCAATGCTAACATGCTGATGTTTATTATAATATTATATTATAATATTATAAAAAGTACAGTCTAGACCTGCTCTATAAGAAACGTGTCTTGAGATGACGTCTGCTGATTTAGCGCTATATGAATAAACTTGAATGACTATATGAATAAAATTGAGTTGAGTTGAATGTTCAGCAGATGAAATCTTTACCATGTTCATCATCTCAGTTTAACCTTTAGCATTTGCTGTTTAGCATGAAACACAAAGTCCAGTTAAGGTGTTAGTTTTGAACAGGAGTTTACTGGGGAAGACATTCAAACTTGCTGGGACCGGATCATGGATCTTTGGACGGTCCATCTGCAAACTGAACCATGATTTGTCCCAGTATGTCTGATGCCACTGGTTTTGCAGGTAATTTGGCCCAAGATGAAAACTCAAGGTTAAGTTATAACCTTAAAGTTATAGGTTATAGGTTAAAGTTATACAATAACTTCTGGATCCATGGAGAGAAATTTCATTCTGAACCTATTTTAAGATTAAATTTCATTTCATTTATTCTGCTGCTGTTGTTCTGCTCTGCCTGATGCTTTGTGTGCAGCTGAGAGCAGCTAATGTTTTCTAATATTCTTTTTCATGGATGCAGCCACATGCAGCTATTTTGTCCTGGTCCGGTGCACCGTAACATCACATCAACAAAACTTCAACTGGCTGGTTGTTTTTTCCAACTGGAGGAAACAGGCGTCAGTTATCGCCACACACAACCTATTTGAATCTCTGGGAAAAAAAATGTGGGCAGCAATTCAGAAAGCAGTGTGTAAAAATGTGGGCGGGCACCGCGAGAAATAATGAAGACGGTGCCAGCAGTATGTTAACTGGTGTATTTAACACCTCTTCCTCATCCAAGTTGAATTTAGCGAAGATGTAGAGGATGTGTAAAAATGTAAATACACCCATCGTGCAGCTTGTTGTCCACAAAGTTTCAGCTCAGAGTCTGATCATCACTTCTCTGCCTGTTGTTGAGCCGCGACAGTAATGCACCGTCTGCAACAACCCATTGTAAATTAAACAAATTAATTAACGTAATTGCCAGAAATCTATGTTGCTATCAAGTTGCCACTCTGTAAGACTAATCATTTGCATCTTATCCACTTTATTGATCGGTGCACTACATCAGAGACACGCAGGCCTCGTCATCTTCTCTCCACATCCAACGGTTTCTGTCTCATCACTTGAAACAACACATCATCAGACTTCTGTTTAAAACAAATGTCGCCTCACACAGCCAGCTTTCTTTTGTCTATTCATCCCACTGAGTTAGTTTTAACAATGAAGTGTGATAAAAACCGGCTTCACAATCCAGCCCACTCAAAGCTATAGATAACCATGTTATTCAAATGTCATCTTATTCTGCAGAATCTCAAAGCAAAACATTTGAAACTGAGGCTTTTCTCCTCTTTGTGTCCTGCATGAAGGGCTCACGCCGACTTATCTCCTGCCGGATCTTATCTGGATCTCGGTGGGTTCTGGTCCAGTCGTGCTGCTTTCATCTCTGAAGAAAAAGACTATCTGAAAGTTGAAAAGCAAAAGCACTTTGTGCTGTTGTTGTCAGCGGAGGAAATGTCAGCATCAGTAGTATTTTTTTACCATTAATGGTCCAGATAAATAATGTGAGTTGCTCGTGGCGCTGGCTGTGAGTCTGTCTCTCTGTGACAACAATAGACGTCTGACGGCCGGATGAAACGTTGGATCGACAGCTGACGAAGCGCTTTGTTTACTTTCTCACTGTAGCTTCTATATTAAATCATCAACCTGACTTTGAGTTCCTCCTTCACTTTGCTGCCTTCAGTGGAAGTTAGACTGCTATAAAAATACATTTTAAAGTTACACAAAATGAAATCACGTCAAATCAATCATGTAAAACAAGTGTTAAAATGTGCAGAAACGTGTATAATCCATTTCTCTCCTATTGATTCTTAGAGTTCAGTGTTACGTTCTTGCCTCCTCAAAGCTTCTGCCAGAAACAGCCTTCTAACGATTTACTGGCCAAGCGACAACTGTCTGGAACAAGTTCCCTTTTTTGCTCAAATAGTTCAAGGAACTAAAAGCCCTGAATGTGTCTGTTCAGGTTCATTCAGATTCAGATGTAGAAACCCACATTTGTCAATGATGGAAATAAAACTACAGCAACATTTAAGACCCAGTTTTCCCTCACAAAGATAAACAGCTGGAATGAACTGATGCACATTTTATGGATCATAGTCAAGAAGCTAAATTAGATCCAGGGTCTTGAAGTTCTTGAATCCTTGAAGCTCCTGTGATGGAAACAGACTAAAGGATCAGGATGCTTCATCCAAAGCGTTTGTCAGTTTTCCCATGTTGGAATCGGGGGAATGTGTCCAACAGTTTTTATAACTTTCTGATAATCTGACGAGCACGCCCTCTTCGAGGAGCGACCGGCCAACTGTGTGGAGGCGAGAAAGCAAGCAGGGCTCAAACATTTTCTACTATTCTTCTATTCTACACAACTACGTCTGGCACTTATCATGTAAAGAACAAAGTGCAACGCCGTGAATGTCGTCCAGGAAAGATGCAAAAGTGTGCGTGTCATCTCCATATAGCATCTCCTGTCCGTGTCTGACAGCAGGCTTTTCACTGCGCCTTTGAGCTCCAAATCCTTTCAACATGGTCAGATGACATGTTGTATGAACCTTCTCTTCCAGCACACTCCCACCTTAATGCTGAACATCCAGCTGAAGGGCAGAGAAGTGCACGAGGCTTAAGTGGTTTGAGAAGTTATGAGCAGTTGTGTTTCTCCGCTGTGACTCTGAGTCTCCGCTCGAACTCTCAAAAGACACTCGAAAGACTTTCCTTTGAGCCAAAACCTGCCGTGACCTGCAAGACTAAACCAGTCTTTTCAGGTTTCCCACCTGAAACTGCAGTCAGCCTGACTTCTCAATTCCTTTTGACAACACCTTGTCAACGGCAGATGCCTCTGGCTCCGTTTTGTCCACCTTGATGCTCCTCACGCTGCTCTCCATCTGAAGGGGGAAAATACAACCTTCGTGTGAACCACATGGTTAAGCCCCAAGGTTGATGAATCCCATCTCTGTAGATTTCTAAATCAATGTGTTTCTGTCAGCTCGTACAGTTTGGGTGTTTCTCTGCTCCGCGAGCGTGAAAGCACCCCTGCGCTTAGGCAACTCGCCTCCCCGACGCCGTCCAATCACAGTCCAGCCGAGAGGAACCGGAGCAAAGTGGATGTCAGCGCGCCTTGCGATGATGGATGGGCCTCACTAGAGAGATGATGGATGACCAGGGCGGCCATGTTTGTTTCATATCATGCAGAATGAGTTACTATGCCGATACGGCTGCTCCAGTGACCTCCGCTTGACCTGTGTCAAAAACAGAAGTCGGCCGTGACTTTGGCAGCCTGCTGGATGACGGACGCCTCCAGGCGGCCCAGCCCACGTTGGGCTGAAGGTTTTTGGGAAAGTATTAAAAATGTTCTTTTCTCAGGCTTCTAAAGCCAAACCCACTCGTAATTGATTGTGGACTAATGTTTGTTTGCTTCTTCTCGGCACAAAATTCCAATAAGTTGTGCTAATTAAACACAGAGGAAGCAATTAAAAAGTCCCACTATCTGCAGCGTGCAGACGGCGTGGCTCACACAGACGTGCGATAAATAGGGAGGAAGTGACTTTTATTTCGGTTTCAAAGTCTTTTTGAGAGCCCCGTCACAATAAAATTACATTCCTGAAACAATCTTGACAAATTATCACTGAACACATTTAACAAGTCATGTCTGAGACACATTTTTTCTACTTTATGTAATTAGTACGTGGGAGTAAAACATTATTTTTAAACGTCTTAACAGCATTAATTTCCCTTTTAATTTTACACTTAAAGGCTGCTTCATCTCCATCTCAGGAAAGGAGTTCATTAAGAGATTGTTTCATCTGACAAAACAGAAAAAAACCTCAGCTCAAGCTCAGCCAGCTCTTTTAAAAACAGCCTGCAGATGCTCTGATTTCAGTCCAGCTCAGTGTTTTCTCTTTGCACAGGAAATGGTCTGTTTGTCCCGTAACCATCATTTATTATAATTGTGCCTTTCAGTCCCTGAACTAACAGAAGGCTTCCTGGATTTTACATTTAAACTTACTGACTCCAGCACTCTGCACATATGCTTCTTGTACAATATTATTAAAAATTGTAACTTTAACTTCTAATAAGTTCTTGGTGATTAAATATAGAAGTTTGAATCCATATGTAAAACTTACAGCCGTGGCCATTTATCCATTAGAAAGACCTTTTAACATTTTATTAACATCATAGAAACACTTGTTCTTTAATCTATTTTTCTCACGTCTCTGCCGCCGTAATGACCCATTTTCAACATTTTCATTTAAGCGACCCCGGGGATCGATGAGCGAAGATGAAATTCCTCGCGTTAGAGAGACTTCTAAAGAAGACAAGTGTATTTAATCACCTCTTTACACACTCGAGGAGTTCTGTGGCTCCGACAGCT
Source organism: Holacanthus passer (assembly GCA_025331565.1). Classification (NCBI taxonomy): domain Eukaryota; kingdom Metazoa; phylum Chordata; class Actinopteri; family Pomacanthidae; genus Holacanthus; species Holacanthus passer. The sequence continues at coordinate 1,071,173 of JAFREQ010000130.1, forward strand.
GCGGCACATTTGAAAGTTACGAAACGACGTGAGACGACGCCCGAAGCCGAAGGAACCAGATGATGCACCGTCAAACAAACAATGAGACTTTTGTTTCTCTGGAAATGATTGTTCCTGTTGCGGCCCCGGCCTCAGACGGCCCCTGGATTTCTATTGCTTTCTTTAACCTGCTTGGGCAAGATTGATGGTGTTTACCACATCTGGCAGATTTATACATTATTAGAAAAGTTGGCATAACTGAAAAGTCCAATAAAGCCCTGTTTGCTTTGACACACATCATCGTGTAATTAATGAATGATCCTCCAACCTCGTTTCGTTCAACACATTTGCACAAGACAATGAAATTTACGGCCCTCGACGCATTTTGTTTGTTACTTCCTGTTTTGCCAAAGTAAAACCTGACGTTTGTCTTTCGTCTGCTGTCGCCGTTTCTCTCGACTGGAGGATGATATGAAAATATACGCTGACTGGAAGAACATCAAAAATAAATCATTGCAAAATCTCTTTCCTGAGAGTTCGTACGTGGTTAGTGTGTTACCAGCAGACATTTTTCTTCACAATGTGAGAGGCAGTAATGAAATCTTTACTTGAATTAAAGCCAGGAAAGATTTTTATAAAGACAGAAAAAAAGACTAAAAATGAAACCGACTGCAATAACTGGAAATCACGTCACGTCTCCCAGGTAATAACAATTTATGCAAGCGGCAAACTTTGAGCCGAAGTCCTCTGCGGCAGATGCCCTTCGTTCATTAGAGGGGCTGAGAGCGATCATTTACTGATAGACATCCAGCTGCTTTTCATGTCGTTGTTCATTTCTGCGCCGGAGCGGCTCCGCTGTTTCCTCCGTGAACTCCGCTGTGTCGTCAACACAAAGACGTTGCCCTGCAGCAATGTGAGCGGGGCGCAACCTTGAAATACAAATAAGAAATCTTCAAACCCTGGCTCCCACTGAGTCCAGGTTAGACAGACACGGTGTGTGTGTGCGTGTGTAATTGCTCAGTTCCCTTTGAGAACCTCCTTGAGTTTTCAACCTTTAAAGTGAAGTGAGATCAGTTTGGACAGAATAAGGATGCGGTATGTTAAGGTTACGGCTGGAGTTAGAGCTGAGCAACGTTTCACCACAAAATGAAAATTCAGCCTCTCTTCCAAGTCAGTCTGATTCCATGAATGTTTCCAAAGAGCACACATCAAGTTCGATCCTGTGATTCAGTCTCAGCCTTCACCTCAACAATCCGACTACAAATGTGCATGAAATATCTACATGTGAAGAAATAAAGAGACCTGGATATTTCTGCAAAAAGCTGCCTGCATCAGGATGGAAGTCCAGTCCTGCTCATTAGGAATCACTGCTCCATGTAAATGATGTACTTTAAAAGAGAAAGTTAGAATTTGTCTTTGGCAGTTTGCAATATTTACAACCCAGATTCCAAAAAGGTTGGGAAGCTTCTTTGTATTTTCCCAGATCCTTTCTAAAGCACGATGTCTACAGTTTATATGATCAAGTAAAATTCAAGTTAACAGCAAATAAGTGGAATTTTAAAAACATTTTGTTATTTCCTGCCATGTTGCCCTTGTTTATTTGGCTATTTATTGTTGATGCTTTTGTTAAATGTTGATCTCAAAATCAACATTTAACAAAAGGATCCACAGTTCTTTTGATATTTTTGCCAAACTGAACTAATCATACCGATACTGAATGTCAGACTGAAAGAATGAATCTTGATCTGAGTTTGTGATTGTTCGTCCGTTTTTGGGAATTTATGAACCAGGAGCTTCATCAATCTTTTCGAATTTGTTATTTTTGTTGTTGATTTCTGCAAATTGATCTAGTTTGCTACCCATCATATCTTTTAATATTCTATTCTAATTTCATATATTTGTGTTGTTCTCGCACAGCTTCACTTCAGTTTGCAAACCTGTGTTGCATAATGAAGCTGAACCTTGAACCTTGCCTGTGTCTGACAGTACGCCAAACTCACTGGCAGCTAATTTTGGACACAGACGCAGACAAAAATCTGGTGGATAAACAATGGAAACAGTGGAAAATTTCCCAATTACCCAACATCTGTGATCGTGGTGTGTTTGGTGTAAAAATGACAGCAACTTTTTATCAGCAGGAACGAGGAAACGATTATATTAAAGCTGTTCCCTGCCAACAGAAATCATTCATGCTGAACATATCACCAATTATTCAACATATTTTATTTGTTTTACTAAATGCATGAATAAATATTTCAGCAAAACCACAATTTAACAAATTGCTTTAAGCTACATTTTACAAAACATGGAATACAGGATGTGAACCTTGGTCCAGGTCTTTCAGTGTCTCATTAATCATTTCCATCTATCTTCCTGTTTTGAAAAAGAACTCCTGTTTTGAAAAAATCCATGCAAAGCTCATAAATGAAATATAAAGATATTTTGTTGAAGATCAGGTTGGAGGTAGCACAAGGGTTAAGTTCAGGATTATAGTGTTGCAGGAGAACATGATGTGTTTGTGTTCAGGGAGTAAATGTAGTCAGTAAAGGTCCCCGCATGGATACTGACGCAAATACGTGTCTCTGTTCATTTGTGTTAGGAGCAGGGTGGTGTTGTCCAATGACGAGATAACTGCTGACTACCTTGACAGGCTCTCTGAGAGGTAAAGCTGAGCTGCTGCCGCTCCGAGCCGACCGAGCGCCGCATCATTATTCATCCCCAGGACCGTGTTGGGATGAAGCCGTGGATCTAATGACGGGCTCTCAGGACATCGAATCATCTACGAGAACGGCGGGACTGTAAATGAGTGTGTCTGCGTGCCTGCGCTCTGTTTTCCTGCTGGTGAAAGATGGATGAGGGGAGTGTGTTTGAGTGTTTGAGAGAATGTGTGTGTGTGTGTGTGTGTGTCTGGACATGTGTGTGTGCACTTTGGAAGTGGATCATCAGGAGGAAAGAAAGTGCTTCAGGTTCTGAAAGCTCGTTGAGTGATCTGTTGAAACAACTTCTGAACCGTTCGAGCAAGAGGCAAATTTTGGTCTTGAGATATTCATGCAAATTGAACCGCTCTCTGTTTATTCGCCCCTGAGCTAATGCATGCACCGACCACGGGCGTGTGAGTTTATACCAGAACAATACAAAGAGCCGGTTCCTTTCCTTTTCTCAGCTGCCTCTGTTCATGAGTTGTTGTCATAAAGAACCGAGTCAAAGGCCAAGTTTTCGCTCACACTGTAAATTCACAGTTCAACTTGCGCAGATGCATCTTTGGCTCGACTTGCACCAGCCGGAGAAGAAGCATCTGTCTGTTTGGAACTGTGCTGCCTCTAACATTAGCTTCACACCTAGAAGCTAGGTCACAAACCTGGAAGCGCAATATTAAGTATATTCAATGCAGTCATGAATTATTAGTACTTTACTTTGTTGTTTTGGTTCTGTCCTCCAGCACATTTGATATGAAACGATGAAGATGAGATTTAAAGCTTCAGGTTGAAGGATGTTCACATGCATAGTTATTGTATTTGGTTAACAGAGTTGAACCCTGTTATAAATTCTCTATGAGTTCACATTCTTTGTCTCACATGTTCCTGCCACTCACCTGATCTCCACACCCACCTGCACACCTGCCCCTCGTTCCCACGTTAGGCCACACCTGCCCCTCATCAGCCAGAGTCTACATGTGCTCCAGCTTCTCATCGCTCACCATTTGCCAGATTGTCTGAGGTCTGCTCTCTACATGTCTGTTCATGAGTTCTGTCTGTTTTCCAAGTTTGCCTGCTTCACTTTGCCCTCAGAGGCCGGCTGACATGTTTTCTCAACACTAAGCAAGACGTTTCTCGTTTTAACATCACTCGCACTCAAGAGATCACAAATCATGTTTTTACCTGCTAACAATTAGACTGAAGCACCAAAAGCAGCTTGTCCTGCTACTTTCTAAAAGAACGAGAATTCATGCACCGTTCATCTGACGTGACTATAAACCAGCTCAAATAAACGCTGACTCAGGACGTGGGTGTGACGACGGACTCATTGTTCCAAGGTTTGGGAGTCATTTCTTAAATGTAGATCAATGGTTTTGATGCCAACAGAGTTGACGGTGACATGATAGCAGGTGTCTGATTCATCAATTTTCCAGCTTGGAACCTGATATTTGAAATGCTTAAACACTAGTTGCACATTCAGACATTTGTATTGGAGATCGATTTTGCGTTTGACTGTGCTTAAGGTGGATGAGAGCAATCAGAAAACACTTGGCCCGAGTGTCCTCGTCCTCCTCATCACCTCGTCCTCATCATTACATCACAGCTTCCTGACACTGCTACCTGTGACAGAAGTGATCCGACCCGGCTATGTTGAAATCTATTTGCAGTTTGCGAGCAATGAAACCTTTTGTGAAACAGGATTCTGCTGGCTGCAATCAGCGCGTGAAGCAGTTGGACAATTGTTCATCCATTTATGAATGGAAAGAAGGAAAGAAGGCACTGGAGCGTGTTGTAGTTAGATCAATACAATAGAGTGGAGTCGTCCCGGCCGACAATACGCCGGTGAATGATGTGGTTATACGGCAGGACTGCAGTCGCTTGTACAGCAATAACGGACGCTGTACAGAATCTAGATTTGTCTTCGTAGAGCAATAAAATCAGTCCTGTCTCTGTTTCAGCTGCAGCTACACTGACACACAGAAACAGAGAGAGCATCGCAAACTGAGTCACTTTTCATCCACAGGAGAATAATTTCTAGGACCTTCGTATTGGGCTGTAGATGTTAATTTCTAAATGATATATCAAAGTAAATATTCTGCATGTGAGGGCTTTAAATCAACCTGATATACTGGACTGAGTTAACTCAGCTAACCTGGTTTCTATCCAGTCTTTTAGTCAGAAACTTGTTGCCATTTTTAACCCCCCCCGCCCCCGAGCTCCACCGGCAGGCCCAACAAAATAAGCCGGTCGGTCTGACAAAGGGCCAGAGCTGCGGCTGGTGTGCAGAAAGCAGCAGGGTGGAAAAGGCCTGGTCCGGCTTGGCTTGATTTATCTGCTGATTTCAACCGAGGCACGACGGCAGGAAAAAAATGCCAACACCTGACACATCGGTTAACGTGGCTCACGGCCGGGCTCTGCTCCAGAGCTGTCAGGGCCAATAATGTCAGATGGTGTTCCCCCTTCCACCCTCACGCACGCACATATCCCATCATCACAACATGTCTCTCATCAAAACACGGACAAACAGCCGCGTTCAAGCATCAGACATGAAAACTGTGTTCACATGTTAACAGTATATCTGTGTTATTTGTTCATGTTAAAACTGATTAATGCAGAAGATTAGTGCAAACCATCTGCACAAGACAAAAAAAAAAAAATCATCATCTTTGTAACAGCATCTCATTCCCTTCAAAACATTTCACGCATCCTGGAGAAGAAAATAATGTGTTTAGTAGAAGTGTGTTCAATTTAAAAAGGAACACAGCCTCATTTTGGGAACAACAAAATAGATGATGATGGCAGATGGTTATGCGAGTCGGTCCGATTCTAATTTCTGTTCCAGTGAAGCTATCTAGCGAATCACAGCAGCTTAATTATCCGTCCGACTGCAGGACGTCTCTGAAACATCAACACACATAATGTTCATCTCTTAAACAGGGACAGATGCGCTTAAGTGCCCAAAAAATAAAATCAGGCTTGGTTTCCAACCTTCAGAACAAAAGTGTGATCAGTTGCTTTATTTTTATTTAGTCGTCAGATCCAAAATGTGAGATATCAAATCTAATGTTCTATAAAAGAGTTTCAAGGTTCCACATATTATAGGTACAATATCCAAAGTATTGTAGGCACCATATTCACAGCTGGAGGTGGAAGAACAAACTCACTAAAATACATATGTTAAAACTATCATGGTCTCAGATGAGGTGACTTTTAGGCTGGATCGTTGGTGCAAAATGTTTCCGCCAACCAACCAAATAGAAGAATATTAAATACTACACAGCCCCCCACAGAGAGCACTAAAAAAATCTTATGTTATATGTTGGAGTAAATGCTGCTCAAAGCCTTGTCCACACTGTCAGAGTTTGATTCTGGTGGAGATCAAAATCTTTAGCTATGTGAATTGAAAACCTCTGTGTTGTGTTTAGTTATAGAATATAAAGTCTCCAGGTTGTAAAATTCTCAAAAACTACAGAAGATGTGACCGTGGTATCTTTCAAACAGCAGGTCGTACCTTCACATTTTATGAGCGTGATTAAAACCTTTCTTACTTTCCACACCTCAGACCTTCAGAATAAAAGCATGCTGGTCAGTAGTGTTGACAGTCAAAACCTCAGCCCACCTCAAGCTAAGAACCAAACCCATTGACCCATAACCCCTCTCTTCTGAATCTGCTCACCCTTCACAGCCCCTTTCACCAAACTCTCTGTGTGTGTGTGAATGTGCCTCTGTGTTTTTGCCTGCAGGTTTACGTCGTGTGTTTTATACGTACATGTGCGTTTGCATGTTCTTGTGTGTGAATGTGTGTCGGCAGCGTTTTGAGCCGAGATGACTTTGTCAGTTTGTCCTAGCGTTTTTTTTCTCAAGGGTGAGTCTTCTGTCTGAAAACTGCGAGAGTGCACTGCTCATACTAATGAATGTGTCACATAACAAATACACTTTATGGCCACTTTCATTGGATTAAGAACATTTGTACAATGGAGGATAAATAAGCTGATCCTCAGGGTTATGTATAGAAAGAATCTTTAAATGGGCTTTTATATAAGGTGGATACAGTGAATGATAAGTTTGTACATGGAGGACTTTAGCTCATACTAACCATCTATTCATTTACAATAGCATCATTGCCTCCATCAGCACATTTGGTTCATTTGGTTCAATGCAGCAAACAACTCTGTTTTTGTGTTTAATTAAAGCTTTTCATTTTCACTCATTTTCCTACGAGCCCAGTAGTTGGCTTTTGCAAATTGGTGCTCGTCAAACATTTCGTTAAACGCTGTCAGCTCAGTAAAACGGACTCCGTTATTATTCCGTTTAATAAAAATGCTTCAGTCTTCAGAATGAGTGTATGAGGGAGGAAGACTTTTAAGATTGGGGGCGTGTTTGTTAAAGGACTAATTGGAGTTTTAGATTACCAATATTTCTTGAAGCAGTTCTGCTCAGGACAAATAATCCCACGGGTCAAACATTAAAGCCGAGTTCCAACCTTGAACAGACGTAAATAACTGATTTAAAGCCAATGTATTTCGCTGTTTGTGCGTTCATGATGCTGGAATCCAGGAGGTTAACTAACTAACCAAGAAGCTGCAAGACCTCTTTGCTATTCAGAAGCTGGATGCTGAATTAAATGATAAATGAATACAGCTTTCTTCAGGTAATGGCAAGACCTTTCATGGGGCTTTACTTTAAAGCTGCAAAGCCAAAAAAACATAAACACATTTTCCCCAACAACCCAAATGAACACTAGAAAAAGTTTGTATACGTTTTTTGTGGGGTTTTTTGAGTTTGCATTTTGAAATAAATGTCACTAAAAGAAATGACAGAATATAAAATAGCAACCTTAAAAACAAATTTAGGATCCTGAAAGGTTTTCCCTAAGTACTCAGCTCCAGTTTTTGCTTTTCTGTATCGCAGCTATTTCTTTTTTTTATCTCATCTCATTCATTCATCTTTTCAGTGTCATTTATGCTTCATGAAATAATGCATCTATTTCACGTTTCTCAACCATTTATCTGTATTATTTTTGCTCCTTCAGACGTGCAAATGAGGTAAAGAAGATATTAGAAATATAACGTAGTCCAGTACAAACATAATATTCAGCTTTAGTTTCTGAAGATTTGAAGTAAAATAGTGTTAAAAGCAGAACTATTTTATTGTACTGCATTGCTTTGTACAGGTGTTTCCATTTTTCTGGCCACTCAGTTTGTGTTCAACCTCTTGGCTCTGCAGCCTTTTCTTAATCCACCGGCCTGTTGTTGGTGTGAAAGTCTGCACCTCTGGACCGGGACCAAAACCAGATTCTATTAACATTCCCTCCCTTGTTCTGCGTCGCTCTCAGCTTTATCTCTGCAGGAGATTAAGAAGAAGGCAAAAACAACTCTTCGCAGTTTCATACACAACTTTAAACGACACGACATCCCTGGGTGCTTGTTGGGGAACGGGCTGCGGGGCAGGCAGACAAAGCGCGTCCTCGTGACTTCAGGCCAGAATACTGAGTGCACATCAACGCGATGCTTCCTCCCAATCAGCCGCCTTGCGAGTGAATGACGGCGCGGTGCAGACGGGCAGCTGTAGCCCTGCAGCACAAAGTGTTTGGAGCTCAGTTAGCAGTTGGCTGAATGAGAAATATAACAGGTTCAAATGGGAGGAGGGGAGGGCTTTGTTGTGTGGGGGGGGGGGGTCGTTTGGCGGTTGGGACGGTGCGGATGCGTGCAGTGTGAAAACAGAAGCTCGGGGGGCTGGTGGGCCGGTGTCAGACGCTGAGACATACGCAGACATGATGGGCGCTGAATGCAGGACAGCTTGTAAGCACATTTGATCCTCGGCGAGGCCGCGTCACGTCAAGGAAGCGACGTGTGTGTGAATGAGTGTGTTATTCAAATCTGTGACAGTTTGTCTTCCTCTTAAGCCTCGTTTATCCTTTTTAAAAGTCTGCTGAGCGTGCATGCTCTTTTCCAGCGACGCCCCGCTTCATATTCATTCTCTTCCACACGTCCGTACCTGGGAGTCGCCGATTTAACTTGAACTGACAGTTTACACGGTCATTTAAAAGCAGAGCGAGTTTCAGGCCCTCCGAGTCCACGAAGCCAATTTAAATCAAACCTGTGCTGACGGTGCAAAACAAGCTTTTAATAAATTGTTTGTAATTACTAAAAGTTAACATTCTCTTTCAGCAGCATAATAAAAAACCCAGAGGAGGATGCCGTCCTCCCACTGAACATTTAAATGGCTGTATAATGGTGGAGCTGAGCGGCGTAACGCTCTGCAGGAGGAGTTCAAGTGGCCGGAGTAACAACCTGGGAGGAAAGAGAGGAGCCGGAGAGGAGCTCTGGAATTTGTTCAATATAAAGTAAAGCCGGAGAGACGGCTGTGTAAATGTCACGGGTCCATCACAGGTGAACATGTAGAAGTTTGGTGCAAACTGCCGGGTTAAAGCTTTGCTTTTCAAAGTAATTAAAAATTTCAACTGAAACTATCTTATATCTACAGGATTTGTTTTTAATAAAAAAAATAATTTACTGTAAAACGATCAAATGACTGAAAATATGTCTTTAATATTGTTGTGTAGCCCATGATGTGTTAATAAAGTCGTCCTGTGGCATTTTCATATAAACAAAAGTTTTGGTTTTAGTTTGCTTTTTAATTTCAGTGTTTCCAAGAAGCATTGTGTTTATCATGTTGAGTGTTTTCTTCTGTGTGTATCTTTGTTTTCCTCCATGTTGTTTTCACGTGGCTGATCGCAGGCTGCTGCTGGTCGTCAGATTAACATGAAGCTAACATCAGGATGTAAACTGCATCATGTGTGCGTTCACCATACAAACAGGGACCAACTTGTACCAACATGGCTTCATTGTGCTGCAAGTGGTTAAACTCCACAGGATTCATTTGAACATAGTGTTTCTTCCCCTGGCTGGAAAAATAACTTCTGTAAAAGTTGAACAAAAATTACAACTTCATAATTCAAAAATTTGAAATTCAAAGACTGTCAATAGTTTTACAGACATCGTTAACTGTGCTATAGGACCAGGTTTGAGCTTTGAAGACTCGGCTGCAGTTATTCCAGGGTCCAGCTCTGGGTCTAGGTCTCTGCTGGTCGCTGTCCCTCGGTGAAATGATCGTGATTCGCTGTGTGCGCTGTGTAAAGATGGCGAGCTGTGTGCTGATGAATGATTAGAGCTGGTTAGAGGTGACGGTACGTCCGTGTAGTTCAGCGTGTCGGCAGAGACGAGCGCCAGTGGGGTTATTGGTTTGATCTCCATACTTAGAATATTTGTACTGGAAGGTTCCTCGGACGAACACATGTGGAGGTCGAGTACGAGTGTGTGTGTCTCAGCAGGAGCGAGTGTGTCGCTGTATCAGCGTTAGTTTATCTGTATGAGAGAGCACCTGTCCTCGTAATGCCCCAGCCCTTCACAGTTCACTGCCTCTTTCCAGCTAATTTCCATCCAAAGGCGTCAGAGAAGAGTCTTGATTATTCTCCATAACAAAGTGAAAAGCAGCCCTAATTTACACTTCAGACTCCCTGCTGAGAATCATTATCTGGATTCGTAGCGTCGCACCAAAGGTCACACTGATTCCTTCAGTCACGTGCAGACAGACACTCTGCTCCGTACGGGTCACAGATTAATCTTTCCCTCTTCCTCGTCCACGTCGGACGCCTCCTTTTGTTGAACACAAGTGAAGAGCAGAAATTAAAGTGTCGCTATCTGCTGCTCTGCGATATAACTGGAAGGTGGTTAGTTTTTTCTCTGTAATTGAATTTCCCCTGGGCAGCGAGAGTCCTTTAAACCACGGCTTTGATTCTTCTGTCAACATTGGTGACAGTGTCAAAGCGAAACGGGTATTAAAGAAGGGCCGTGTCGTCTTTCCTCCGGTTCAAAGGAGCGATCACAGCTCCACTTCCTGTCTGATAAATATGGAGTGTTTCAAATGTTACGGCCCTGGATTTTCACGAGTCAGCAGGCGCTTAGCTCGTACTAATGATTTTCATCTTCAAGTCTGAAATCCTGATTTAGATGTTTATTGAGCGTCTCAAGAATGTGTTTGACGTCTTTTCCCAAGGTCAAAATACCTTTTTTTAAAAATGTGGAATAAGTTTTTCAATCATGCTGCTGTTTGCTTCTCCTGAACCATCTGCTGTGAATCCTGCTGAGTAAACAGCTGTTTCCTCCCGTTACATTTGAGTACATGCATTTTACATACTTGTAATTTTCACCGAGAGGGGGCCGAGATCCTCCAATGGGGCCACAACACAACACACAGAGCTGAGTTAATGTAACCCGCTATAAGGCCCCTGAAGGACCCCGTTCCTCTGTTCACATACAGTACTGAGAATGTGTATTATTACACAATCTCATGGTCTCTACATGGTGTATCGACCATGAACTACCAAGCATTGTATTAAATACATTAAAAAGGTATTTCAGACAGAGACTCAAGTTAAAAGAGCCACTTTAAAGGCTTCAATATGCTGCAAATGAACCAGTTTGTACAAACACACAAATGTTTTTGAAAAGTATAAATTATTCTGTTAATGTACTTGGCTGATGAAGCGCGTTGTTTGCAGTGTGCTGATGCTCTGAAAGCCCTGAAGACATACTTGTCATTATTGTTGTTAGTTAGTTGTAGTGGTCGTAGTCACATACTTCCATGAACAAATCAGGCTTGAGCAACATTTGAAATCAGAAGTTGACGATTTGATTTGTTATTGTGAATTATCAATCTAATCGAAGCGAACAATGTGATTCATTGTTTCCCAACTGAACCAAATCTCTCGTGAAATAAAGATTTGAGGAAGAAAAAAAATTTGTGTTCATGTCGCCGTTGATTCAATCATTTGCACACAAATATTTAACAAAGCACATATTTGATATATTTTGCATGTAGGTTACGACTGAGAACACGGAGGCAGCCAGAACTTCTGTCAGAGGAAAGTAGAATTTCCTCCTGACGACAAACGCGCCACGTCTCTCTGCCTCACTTCATTCAGACGCTGAAGAGATCGGTGCAGAGGTTGATGGCGACATCTGACCAGTTAAAATGCACTTTAATCAACGACTCCACTCCCCATTAATCTCCGCTAATGTCACAGAGGCTCGTAATAAAAAAAAAATTTAAAAAAACGTACAGTATAATGTGGCTCCATTCTCAGCTTCATTAAGTGGAAAAAAGGAGATCTAATTTTCATGTGGTGGAAATGGGATTTTGATGAGGAAAATGTTTTGAGAGAAATTATTGGCAACGCTTTAGGCCAGCAAACAAAACGGGTGTTGTATTTTTCCCCGTGTGATGTCAATCTCACGGGAAAGTCAGACCAAGACTCACATTGAGACTGATTCTTGCTCCTCGCATGTTTGCAGGCTATTTTTTTGCTTGAATAATTCAGGAATATTTCATCCTCGTCTCCCTTTAAATGTAATCAAGCCGGGCTGTAATTATATCCTTCGGAGGACCTTTCAACGTACCTTCCAGGCACTTATCGGGAATTTGCATTTGTAATTGCTCTCTCTTCCCGCTGCGCTCCACTGATTTGCAGAATAGCAATAAACAAAACATGTCTCCGAGTGCTTCCAACAGGAAATCAATGGGGAATCGTTCCTTTTAATCATCTGATACTTTGATTGGAGAGAAGCAATTTCATTTTCAAGCGTGGAATCTCAGCCAGACCAAAACCTCGGTGACTGAAATGTTTCAGGTGTGCTCCTGCAAAAACCAATAATCCGTCTATCAGCAGACCTTTGTCGTGTTGAAGTGTCCCTGAGGACGACCGATGAACTTTGTGCTGCTCGCCGAGTTTCCCTCAGAGCGTCAGCTCCATCCATGACAGTCAACATATTCTGGATCTGAAGTGAGCAGGAGCAAATGTCGACTCACACATTACTTACTAATATTATAGTTTTTCATGCAAATAACTTTTAGATTACAGATAATAGATTATAGTCTGAAGTCCGACAGCGGCGAAGAAAAACTCCCTTTTAACAGACAGAAACCTCAAACAGAACCAGGCTCAAGATGGACGCCCATTTAATAAATCAAAGACTGAGCACGAGGGATTACTTCATGTTTTATGTCCAGTGAGGTGGTGTTCTCTGTGGGGGGAATATGGGACGGGGGTATTTTGTTTCGTCCTAACCAATGAGCAGCGAGTGACGTGTCCATCCTTCCATTCTCAGTCATGGAAGCAGTTTTATTGTTTTTTTATAAATTGTGTATTATTTATATGTCAACTCACAACAACCTCCACAAATGCATCAATCTCATCAGATTTTGTGGCCATTTGTTCTATTCTGTAGTTGGTGTTTCACGATCTACTCCGGATGATGAAGTTCTTCCTGTGTATACAACTGATTCTTTTTCGACGCAGCCATCAAGCACAGTGATGAAACACTTTTTTTCAGTGCCCACAAGAACTATTGTTCTTACAACCTAAAATAGCCGATCGCCGCACATTCGACTTCAGAAGACGAGAAAATGATCTTGAAGTTTTAACCTGAGAGCGGAGCAGCGAAACAGTCTTTAAACGTCAGACAGAGCAGCTGAGGATCGCTGACTTACCACAGAAGAACATTTTCTATTCACCGTCCACATCCAGTTTCTAAGGTAATGAGATGAATATAGCACATATAAACACGTTACACAGTGCAATCGTGTTTTAGCAGTTAAACTAGAAACTACAACACATCCACATTTGCTACTGTTCGAGTCAAATCAAACAGGAAGGAAGCCACGTGTTGCACGAGCTGCACATTCAACACGCACGTCCTCCTCTGAAACTAACTAAGGATTTAATTGGATTTTGCTCATCATCATCTTTTATTTGTCATCTTTCCCTCTTTTTCTGTCAGGAAATAAAGTGCATTCAATTACTTACCAGCACTTGTGTCCTCAGCGGGCTGCAGCTGATGTGTTCGGGGCGAGGGGCCGTGCCGGCTAACCGCTGGGTGATGTGTGGTTTATGGATGACTTATTCTGGGGCTCTCGGGGAGTCTGTTTCCAAGAGTAGCTCCTTAAGGGCCGAATTAGCCCCCTGCTCCACTAATCAATTTGGAGAGGGAAAATTAACACGAGGCCCTGTTTCTTTCTCTTTTTTTTTTCACATTTTCAAATCCAAACTCTGCAGGCTCGCAGGTTTACAAAAATCCATATTTGTCCTCCTGCTCGAGCGGCCGACTGCAAAAAAAAAAAAAAAAAAAAAAAGAACAAGAGATATGCTGCTCTTGGAGAATTTACCCTTCCCTAACCGTTGATAATTCATCATATAAAGATAAATTTGCATGTCAGGTCACTGATCGCAACCCGCGGCAATTACGCTCAGGTACAGAAGTGTGTGAACGTCTTCCCTGACCTGTATAAATCACATCCTGTGGCATATTTGAAGTATTATCGCGCTATAATGAAATATTCAAATGCGGCCTGCCTGCTTCCAGCGCCGCCGAGCAGGTAAGTCTGTAATGATGACATAACGGCCTGGGAGGAATAAATGGGATTCATGGGAAATGAATCTCCGGGACTCTCAGTGTGACGGATGAGGCCGGAAAGTGGGTCAGAACCGCAGGTTGGTCGGCTGCGCAACTGGGCCGAGACGCGACGCCCGGGGCGGCGAAGGAGCGGAAAAACTCTCGACACCGTTTCCCTCGTTAGCATCAACGATTCCTCTGCTTTCTAAAGAGACCTTATCAGAGAGAGAGCGAACAAACTGACCCTTTAAAAGCTCCGATCCGTGTCTGAAATAAACTCTGTTCCAACATGGAGGTTGTTGAATACCTGGCAGCAGAAAGTCTCACTAAGATAAACCAATAAGCGATTCATGCATTAAACATGGTCGGCTCGGTTTGCGCCGTCCCCGAGAGTTAAGGCTTTGAAAGGAACTCATTCATATTTTAATCACACTTGAGGTTCAATTAATCATTGCACGGTTTAAGGGTGAAATTGATGAATATTCAGTTGCAGAGTGAAACGACTTCTGACCCCGGATACTCGCGTCGGTTTTAATCATATTCCTGCATATTGCGCTTCCTCCGCCGGCTGTAATCTCTGAGGAGACGCGTCGCACCACTCAAGGTTTTTTATTTGTGAAACATGTCGGGTTTCATGGGATTGGAAAAAAAAACAACAACTAAAAATAGAAAAGTGACAGCTGTATTTTTAACACAAAGAGGCACGAAAGTAGAATAAAGGGACTTGGCAGCGTTGTGCACATTCATCCTCGGCTTTGCGTGGTCTGAGGACCCCGAGGGCTTTGGGAGAGACGAATGAACTCTGAGACACTTGGATATTCAGACAAGTGGCTCTTTAACCAGATGCCAGCTATTATCTGTGTTTCATGAGCTTCAGTCGGCTGACAGTGAATTAACTGCTAATGCCAACGACAAACACGGTTTTACTCGCCACTTGACAGGGATTTCTTCACCCGTACACGAGGACATTTTACAACCCAGGCCTCGTCAGGCCGTAACGCAGCGTCGAACACTGGGCAGTAACGATCTCAGCTGGAATCACCTTCACAATAAAACGGAGACAACTTTGATTTTAATCCAACTGTTTAATAAAAGCAGCTCTTTCTTCCCCTCATTTGCCGTCGAAGCCATTTTTTAAAAGATGATCCAATGCTATTTTGTTTCTTTAATAATTGAACAGTTCATTTATATTTCTGTAAATTTAATCCCCTTCAGTCTAAAGTCTGTTTTGACTTTTTTTTTTACTTAAAAGCAGTAAAATTTAACATATCGAGTCTCTCCAGATCATTAAAGCTCCATAAAACAGTACAGAGGACATGACCTAGTTTCCATTTCAGTTTCCCCTCGGAAGAAATCATTTGGACGTCCAGACAGTGATTAACAGGACAAGTCTTACCTAAATCTCTCACCTCGTTATTGCTTCTTATTCATATTTACTTGCTTATTATTATTATTATTATCTTCTTTCTTCTACTTGGTCTCTGCTGTATTTGTGAGAGCTGTTTTGTTCAAAGTGTGGGCTGTGACACAGGTTGTGCAAATGAGAATGTATGTAGATAATGTAAAGAAAGCACAGGAAGGTTTTTTGTTGTGAAGAGCTCGCTGTGCGTCCTTGGCTTCTTTCAGTGATGTAAGAACAGTGTTGTGCCAATATAACAATGAGTTTTATTTCTGTCAGATCTCGAGTTATGAGAATCATTTTCTACGCCCATTTTGTTTTTTTTTTGTCGTCGTCAGTACAAGAAGCCAAAATGTTCTAAAGTTCATGATGTAAGCGCGACTGTTTGTTCAGACACAAAATGGCAGAGTTCCTCTCCCGAACTGATCTTTGAATCAAACTCAGTCCTGTTATTGTTCATTGTGGAGGAATCTGTCTTAGTTACATTGACGCAGACGGTCAAATTGACATCAAGGACGCTCTGGACATGGTGGACGGACAATGAGACGAACAAGGCGGGACATGAATGAGACAACAGCCTCGCCGTCGCCATCCACATCGTTGTTATTGTGTGGAACCCATTCAACCTCAGCTCTGATGGATTTTAGGTTTTTTCATTTCAATCATGTTTGCTTTTTTCATTTGGGAACATTTTCTGACCACTTGGCTTTATGAAGCCTTTCAGAATCCACAACCGTGCTTAGAATATTTTATTTATGTCTTCATTCAGGATCGAATGATTTCAGAGACACGCACACGTCAAGGCGGCAGCTGTAGGTGAGACTCCTGCGATAATGTCAGAGTTGAATTACACAGGATTTCATTTTTTCAATCTTATTGGTGAGTAAATGACGAGCTAAACAGCCGGTCACGTGTCGGTGGACTCCTCCAGCAAAATGGACGGACATCGATCTGCCCTGTTATGGATGAATAAGGGTCGACCTAATCTGCTTACACGCACTATCGCCCCCCGCTGATTAACCAGGAATTAAATATGCACGGTCCTGCACAAGAACATCAGAGCAGGTCGCTTTTTTAAGAACCGCTGAGCATCTCCAGACAGCAATTTAGTGCTTTAGCTCCCCTGGCCACGCTGGCTGGGAAATTATGGAGCCGAACGCTGAAACATTAAAGGAGGATCCTCCGAGTGTCTCACCGGCTGCCAGAGAGCCTGAAATGCAGATGAGTCCATATGGCTGGAAGAGGAGAGGATCCTCAGCCGGGACGCGGCGGAGGGACGGGGAACAGGAAAAGGCGAGTGGAACAAACACAGAGACGTTGGCTCTGCAGGGCTGCACGCTCGCCTCCACATTTCCACTCGCATCCGAATCCTCTCTGTGACTGTCCGTTTCTCTTCCAGGATACAAACCGTAGCCGAGGCCAACGCGAGCTGACAGCGATGTTGAAAAGGCTGAGAGAGAGACGCTAATGAAAGATGTCATATTTGTTTTTGGACCAACGCTCCTTAGTGTTTATTTCGAGCACATTTTTTCGGTTTCGCTCTGTGCCGTCGAGGTTCGGTCGCATCGAGCCGAGGCTTCTTCTCTGCAGCTTGTTGCAGAGCTAATGTCTGCTCGGCCCGGCCAAAACACCAAATCATGACAAAATCATTCGGACAAAATCATTTCGAGCCTTTGCCCCAGTCTCCAGGTCGTTCCTCCGACTTCCCGGATTACTTTGGGCGACCTCGCCTTTTTCAGGTCAGGTTAACCGAGTCATCCTTTTCCTTCCCTTCATCTCCTCCTCCGTCAGATTCAGCTTCCAGTTTATTTTTATCACACTGTGGTGCTTTTCAAAGCTCTCCAACCATGTTAAGAGAAGAAAATATGCTGCAAATTTACAAAGGGAGCTGTGTTATTGTCCACGAGAAAAAGAATCAGGGACAACTTCTTTGTGCTTCATCACAGTCAGATCCGAGTAGATTTATTATTGCAACACTGCAAACTGATATTGGACGTTTCTCCAAAACGCCAGAGGATGTTTCATTACAACATTTCGTAAAGCCTTGTTGCAAATATTTATTTCTACATTATCTACATGTGGCAGATAGTCAGTATAGTCAGGGCTGGGAAATTCAAATACTTGGTGGAGTAATTGTCAAAACATCGTGGCTATAAGAGGAGAGAACTCGAGCAGGAAGGTTTTACGACCTCCACATTCTTACTTTCCACTTCCTGCATCGGCACTGATTACTGGCATTCGATGTAAATCATGCACCGCATAAGTGTCCAATATGAACATTTCTTGCTGAGACTTCTTTGTTGATCTCTATATGCAGGACTGTATATAGGCCTATTTTTCACCTACTTGTATTTACGTAATAGTTCTATGTTTATTTTTACCGTCTTCAGCTGTATGTAAATTATTCTTGGGACTGTGTTCACTGACAGCTACATCGGAGTGAAGCTGCATATGTGTGCGCAGACTCCACACGTCCAACATGTCCAAAAAAAAAGTTGCTCCCATGCATCTCCTGGACGTACTGATCCGCATTTCTTCTGGAAAACAATGCAACGCTTTGAGCTGGAGTGCGAGCACAGCCGGAGAGAGTCAGCGTGGCAGAAGCCTGTTCTGCCTCAGTAAAGTCTGAAATAAAGTTGTGCTGCACAGGAGAGGATCTGCCGGCCCTGGATACTGTGACGTGTCTGCTCCAGTTCCTGCACCAAACACGAGTGGCAGAAGTGAATGTGTAGTTTTGTGTGAGCGCATCTGTTTGTGTCAGCGTCCGTGTGTGTGCTTTTCCTGTCGGTGTGTATGAGTTTCTGTTTGTGTAGGTGATGGAGAGTCCACTCCGGCAGGAAGGCACAGGGAAATGCATCACTCTAAATAACAGTGCTTAGAGTCGGCAGCGAGGGAGGGCAGGGTTGGCGAGCCTTTGGGGGATAGTAGGCGGACAAATGCATCACATGCTCTTTCCACAGAATTCGCAGACGGCAACCTTTTGCTCATATAAAGACGATAATGAATCAGAGCCGAGATGGATGTCAGAGAGAGCCGCTTCCCCTCGCCCTGCTCTCCAGCCCAGCAGGTGGTCTCCGGCTTGTGCCTTGTTTGTCTCTTGGCCCTTGCCGTGGCATGAGTCATTGCCCTTAACATGAAGAGCGAGACAGATGAAGCCAGGGCGCACGCATGCATACATACATACATACATGGATACATACGAGCATGCACTAACAAACACACATCCACACCGGCCTCATGTTTACATCACTTCCACAGAACACAGCTGCTCCCACAGGAGCTGAGGGATTCTGGGAGCTGCCTCTCGTCCGCAGCTGCCGCACGGCTGAATTTCAGGAACAGAGGGATGAATAAATAGAAAATCAATGGGGCTTCGTGGTGTGAGGATGCAGGGCTATTTTGCCAATTACGGCAAATGTTGCTCCTAGTCGATGGTGCAGATCAGGCCTTTGCTGAGCCACCTGACATTCAACTCTCTGACGTTAGCAGGTCTGAGCTGGGGTCATCATCTGAGGATGGAACAAAATGCGCTGTTTGAATCGAAACACTAACTTTCAGATTAGCTTTACAATATGTATAAATATTTTAATATTTAAGAAATGAAACTGGCATTTAAAGAACATCGCTCTCAGAGGAGAGAGAGAAAGATAAATACCACTCAAAACCTGAAAATTTAATTTCATATTTTGTTTTTGTGTTTTTGCCTCTTGTCCCAGACAAACATCCATCGGAGGAAAGGTGAACTGCAAAGGTCACGTTCTTGTCCAGATCGCTGTAACACGGCTGTAGCACCCTGACAGACGTACTAACGTACCTGTGATCAACAGTGAGTGTGGATGCTGCACAGTGTGGCCCCTGCTCCTCAGGATCACTGCAAACAGAACACTGTTTGTTCTTAACTTGTAAGATCCACAGCTGAAGTTTATTGCATCATGTTCCCTGTTGGCTCAGCTGTCAGTCAAACACCGGCCCAATCAGAGGCTTGGAGCTTCATATTTTCTTCCATTTCATGTTTAAAAACTCCAAAACATTACAGTTGATGACACTGGCATCATTCCTTCACTGGCGCTTTTTGTTTTTATTATTTTTATTATTTCAGTTTAACTTCAAATCTGGGTATTTTACTAACTTGGATCCAAACTGGAACGAGCTGTTCAATCCAACTTTCCAGGAAAAATCTGCACAAATCTCCCTCATAAGCCTGAGTCCCGCCTCTCTGCAGATTGAGAACATGCTTCATCCCATGTTCAGGCAAAACTGCGATTTCTGTGGTGCTGGCATCAACGTGCATGTGAAGCCATAACCACAATTATAGGGTGAAAACTGTATCTAAACTAAAATGGAACAAATATTTAATGCGTTGTTGACAGAGAAAATGATGTGCAGTAATTCATATGTCGAGTGATGTTCGGCATCAGAACAATATGGAAGCTTTATTTCAGAAACCTCTTTCTGTGAGTTTGGATCGGTTTGAATAGCTTCCTCTGCTTTAAAGCACCATATGTGAGGAGACTCTTTCTAAATTGGCACCGACAAACAATGTCTCTCGGGATTCGATTGAGTGAATAATAAAAAAAAAAAAAGACACCTTTCTACAGCTTTTTTGTGAAAGTCACTCTGGAAACTTTCCTTGGGAAGAGCAAACTTTGAAATTCAAATGCGCCGCGGTGGCTGTGTAACAACACAGTGTGAGGGGGAAAATCTCTAAGCACAGACAGAGACTAGACAGCGCGGCATCTTCTTTCTTCAAATGCTGCCAAAATAATTGAAAGGAGTCCCTCTGAGGACAGATCATCAAATTTTTGTTTTTTTACATGATCCGCGAACTTCGCCGGCTTTAAAGTGGCCTTGACAGCAGCGGGGAGAACACTCCTGTTTTTCCATCTGTGATGCAAAAGGCAGTTCAAATGTCTGCTAAAATACGGCAAATAGCGCACGCGGCGCCGTTGCTTAAAATGGTCCCGGAGCGCGTCTCTTCAGCTGCTCCCAGCTGAGAAAAATGCATGAGTTTCTGGCCTAATTTCAGGTGGAGTACACTGCAAACGAGCCCATTTCTGTTTGTAAAGCAGCCCAGATATTCCCTTTCTCCTCAAGTGCTCTTGTGCTACAGCGCGGCAGCGTGCGTTTCAATGGCGGCATTATGGCTGTTTTTAAGAGTCAATTGAAGACGCCCATCAAGGCTAACTACTTGTAATGAAGGCCGTTTCTTCCGCCGACTTCCTCAGATTCGGCTGTAATCGAAGCTGAAATTGCATTGCTTTGTGCCGCGGTGGTTTTCAAGTCGACCGGCCTCACTGAACAATGAAGTCATCAAGTGAACATTTCACTTTATAGGAAATTTCTTTCTCTACTTAGCAGAGATCACTTACTGCTGCTCAGCAGTGGGCATTTAACTCAATGTCATTTCAAATCCAATACGAACCCTATAACTAATAAGCCTCTTTCTTCCTTGTCATCCCGGGATAGAGATATGAAAATGACTCAGAATTATACTGCTGATATTTTCATAATAGCTGTGTCAGTGATGTCTAAACCTCGATGACGGCTACACAAAGCCTCACTAATGCACCAGCGCTGTCGACTTAACTTCACACTTTCTCCTGAATACGTTCACTAACTATCACAGGTACATGTATAAAAGTCTATAGGACCAAAGCTGACACACCTGTAGTGACATCCACAAGCCAACGACGGAGATCAAAGATATCTGTGATGCTCACAGCATCGAGAAAAGACAATTTAAAAACAGCGACGCCGTTTCATCAGGATACAGATACAGAAAACAAACAGTAAAACTAATACACATACCAAATAATTGCACAGTCAAGTCTCCTGGCATCGAGAAAGTCCTATGAACTGGATTGTTCCATGTACGAAAGGCTGCTCTTGAATGCATCGTTGCATCGACACGCCTCACCACGAACCCTGGACTCGTCATCAGCGATCGTCGGCTCACCTCTCGCCTCAAACCGGTGAGGACGGGAGTCCCTTTGTCAGCGGGACAAAGCCGATGGGATTTTTATGTTCGTGATGAATGAACAGAAAAAGCTGGAGACTCCACTGAGCCGAGAGATGAGAGATGCACTTCAGACCAGATTCACTGAGCAGAGACAGAAGAATACAGTATCTCTGTGCAGGTCGGCTTTGTACTGAAGTTTGAATCATAATTAGATCATCTTTATCTTTTATCCCTCCAAGTTCAGGCTGTAGTTACTGATTAAGATTTTGACTGACAGATCTATACAGATCATTTCTATAAATGTTCATCCCATCCTGTCAGGACACTCCTGCATCCTGGACACACTGCTTCTTAAAAAGCACACCTCTAAAAAATGAATGAGTTTTAAATTGAAATGTTCTTTAAATGCAGGTCAAAGTCTTTTTGCTTTAATGAGGGTGATATCTGTTTTATTTATGACTGATCCCTGTCTGCTTTATTCATCATAGGCCAAAGCACATTTTGTTTGATTGTGCAGTAAGTTTTGTTTTGAAGACCTTTTGCTTATGTCTTATTTTTGCATATCTGTCTCTAATGTTTTATAGATTATGAGCTATTATTTTCTTATAATGCAAGTTCACTGTATTAAGTCTGCTCTGTCCTTAAAATGTGCATCAAGTTGATTTGCATTCTGCACATTAAGCGCTACGTCGGCCCCTGAGGTTGTTCTATATTAACCAACTGCATTGGCTTCGATGTTGTACAATGTTTGAAATGCTGAAGTAAAAATAAAGAAATGTTTTTTTAACTCATTGATCAGTGACTTTACTCCTACATCCAACATTGCTTGGCTGTTACAGAATGATTTTTGTGTTGCTTCAAATATGACCAGTGCATTTTCACTGCTGCTGAAGTTGAACCTTAAAAACAAGCACAGTTGCTGGAAAATGTGTAATTCTGAGGAAAACCATGAATCCCTGGTTGACGCTGATGTTTATTTGAACTCACCACGTCTAATGATGGTTGTGATTTCGGATCAAACTGCAGCCTGAAGTCACACGATGCATCGAGAGCGCACGTCTAACCTCCTCCCTCACATCTTCTGTGGAACGTCTGATTTTGTGCAAACGAGAGCAATAAAACCAGCTTCATACAAGTGAGCTCTTGCAAAGGGAACCAAAAGTTGAAGCGTGCTGTTCCTTTTGATAACATGACAGATGACAGCTCATCTCGACAGCTTGACTCCTCCACCGTGTACACGACTGCATGTCGAACACCAGGTTGCACCAACAGGCAGTCTTGTGAGGTTCTTGAAGGTCAAAGGTCACGCGACAAATCTCAAGCAATTTATTTTGTTTCATGTTTTTATCATTTCAATTAAGTTCATTTAAAAGTTCCATATTTTCATATCTGCCGTCCTCAAGGTTGGGAAAGGATGCATTGGAGCGTCCAGTCCACCTAAACCACTGTGCTAATGTAGGTACAATGGAGCAATGTGATGGATGGATTTAAAAACCACAGTCAATGCAGTTACTTAAATAGCGGCTGTTTGCAGAGTCTGGACTGTCGTGAATCTTGCACCACTGTTGATTTACTCAGAAGAATCTCAAACCCTGGGCAAACGATCTGCATGGTTAACAGAAAGTCAGAGATAAACATGTCCTCTTGTAGACAACAACAGTCGCAGGCACCAAGTCGACAAACACAGAACAACGAAACTCTTTGTTTCTGGACTCTCGTGCTTTCAATTAGTGTAATCGCTTGATTCGCGGTGACCGTCCGCCGCCCCAGCAATTAATGAGAGAGGTCTGCAGAGCTGCTGAGGCAGATCCCGAGGCAGAGCTGTCCACTTCATCTTAGCTTGTATAGAAACACGGAGCCCGGACAATGATTTAGTGGCTGGGCTTCTATGAAAGGTCACAGCTATTCATATTGCAGCCAAAGACCTCCCATAAGACGTCGCACTGTATCACTGAGTAACATGTAGGGATACGGCTTTTTCATCAGCTCGCTCACAGCTGCCTGGAGGTGTGTCTGTGTGTGTGTGTGTGTGTGTGTGTGTGTAATTATGAAGTGCTCGAGATACTGTAAACCCAGTTTTCCAAAAAATGACTGACAGCTCGAAATGAGAAGAAATTATTAGGCAGTTTGTTGTTTTGATTGCCAAGTGAACAGACTGAATCCAGAACTGAAGCCTCGGTGTTTGTGTTGATTTGGCTTCAAATTAACATCCGACATTATCACAGTAAACACAAATAAAACAATGTGAAAACTGGGGTGTGGATGATTGTTTGTGAACCCTGTGATTCAATTTATTAAACCTACGAGCTCTGATCATTTCCGACTTTTCATGTTACTGTGTCAGAAACCTTTTTTTGCTAAAGCTTCAAAACGGCGTTTGTATATTTTCAAATAGTTTTTATATGATAGAAATGTCAGTTTAAATTCTGTGTGTATTTTATAATAAGCTCAAACTGCATAATGTACAAATGTGTTTGTGTCATTTCTTAACAGTCCACCACTTTGGTCCAGACTAAAATATCTTAACAACTAATCGATGGATTGATAAAAAAATGTACAGACATTATGACGTCCAGAGATGAATCCTGTAGAGACACCAGCAGGTCAAAGCTTTTACATCCTATGAAGAATCTCAACATCTGCTCGACGGATTTGGCTCCGTATTTTGTGCAGATGTTCACCGTCCCCAGAGGATGAATCCTGCTGACTTTGGTGACCCCTCGACCTTTGTCCAGAGCCGCTGACATTTGTGGGCGACTGTCGGATGGATTAGGAGGAAACGTGTTGCAGACGTTCATGTTCTCCCTCAGGATGAGTTGTAATAACTTTTGGAGATTCTCTGACTTTTCTTCTAGTCTAGAAGTTTCATGTAGCTGCTTCTTTTATGAACATGTATAAATGAATGTAGGATTATTGAATCTTAGACTTTCAGAATGTTTATTATAAACTGTAAACTGAAACCCATTTTTTTATTAAAACAAAAACACACCTCGTCAAAGTCAGGAGATTAAAATATGACACCTCAGAAGGACTGCTCAGCCAATTTCCTGGAAACAACAAGAAGCAGGATTAGCTGAGAGCGAGACACAGCAGCACCTGAATCCCGACCATATTATTTTCATGCTGAGAAGCCAATTATCTGACTGCTGACGCTGACGCTGACCCGACCTGTCAGCCCTGCTTCGTCATGACTTCCTTTTTCCTCAGGAAGATTTTTTTTTCCTCTTTCATTTGTGTGTGTTTGTGAATTTTGTCTCTGTCACGTTCGTGGACTCGACAGGAAGCAGATTTGATGGTGACCTGATCCCGTCTCGCTAACAAACCTTAACACGTGAACCGAAATAATCTGAATTTCTCACACTGGTTAATGAGGAAGTCCGTGGACGAGCTGGAGGAGGAGGAACAGACTGTGTGATGTTGAGACCACCCGTGGATTCCTGTGGACAGCCACTCACTTCAATGCTTTGAATGTACCATAACTCTTATCTTTAACAGCAGTTCTTCATGTTTCTAGATTTTCCTGTAATGTACATTTGTTTCCCAATAAATCAAAAAGATCAACTGAAATCAAAATATAAAAAAATACCATCCAAACATCAGATAATCAGAGTCAGTGCTTCTGAAAACTGCAGCAAAATGTTGCTTATCGGTGCAAAATCCAAAGTTCATATGGAGGCACGAGGTGCTGCATCATTTCATGTGCAAACGAAGCAATTTAAAAGGTTTATGAGGTCTTTTATAGGTTGAACAAGTTTCACGACCCACCAACCATGAAACCTTTTCAAAACTCACAGTGGATTTTCAAAACTGCATGTGAACGTGAAATTAACTTTTTTTTTTTTTTTTTCCTGCATTTCAGACGCACTGACCGTCTGAACTCACGAGTTTTCATCTGACGACCCGGCAGACGACCTCTGCCACCCCAGCAGATAACCAGCCAGGTCCGGCCGCACCTGCTGCCGTTCTGTTGCAAATCATTTAAAGAACAGAAAGTTCTTTAAAGATCAGTTTCCTCTCTAGTTCCCGCAGACTAGAAAGCAGAGAGTCGGAGAAGAAAGAGAGACGAGGGGAAGGGGGAAAAGCGCGTCTTCGTGGGGAGCCTCTTTGAACAGTTCGACCCGTCGATTGGCGGGATGTGATGAGGGTGTGTGAGCGGCCAAGCGTGCTTCTGGGTTTCAGATAATAGTGGGACTCGGTTCCTCTGAATCAAACTTTAAAAGCTGTTTGTGCAGTTTTGTCGCAGGCTCAAGCTGCGAGTGCTATCAGCTCTGTGCAGACACTTACATGCTCACATTCACACGTCTGCTGGCTTTTTTACAAATACCTTTTTTACACACACACACACACACACACACACACAGATATTGACATGCGAAGCAGTAAACACTGTAAAGGTTTGCTTTTCCCTTCACTTCCTTTAAAGACACTGCTCAGTTTGTATCAGACTGCAAAAATTTTGCTTCAACAAAATTGTGTAATTAATGAAAATATAGGTGACTCAGCAAAAGTAAATTGATTTTAGCTAAACCTTCACTTTGCTGAATCAGCACCTTTGCTTGAGACCTTTGCTCCAAACTAAGTAATAAAATATATTTGCCTTAAAAAAGATCTGATCAGGTGCCTTCTTTTGGTTGGACAACATAATTTGTCATGACTTTCCAAAATGTCCAGACGTATCAAATGACTGTTTTATCACTTGTAGTTTGTGGTATGTTCAGATTTATCTGATCTTTAATATCATCATTGCTTAAATGGCTACAAGAGGTTCTCGTCACTTAAATGTAAACGTGTGCTTTTAGGTTGTTTTTCTGGTGAGAACAGTGATAAATGTAGTTGAATTTGGATGTAAAATCGTTCCATGATCATTTTTGCAGTGAAGACTGTCTTTGACTATTTTTTCAAAAGATGTGCAGCTTTTTTAAAATATCTAACCTGGAAAAATCAAGACACTTTCTCTCAAACAAGTTTTATAATCCAACACGAAAAGACAAGATTGTGTGTCTTGAATAAGAAAAATATTGTCTTTCATTGTCCTTTTCTCTGTGTTCATTAAGGGTCAGTGGACTCGCTGATGAAGTTTAAGGATTTTCTTTGGAGCGAAGTGAACCACGTCACCTTCAGATGGAAAGTCTTTCCCATCCGGGAGAAAAAGAAGGGAGCAACCTCACTTAATCGCTCTCCTCTGTATCTCCTCGGTCTGATCTCGCCGGGAGGCCATCTCAGATGACCCCGGATGACTGATCTATATCCCATGAAAGAGGCCGTGGAATAAATGGTGTCCCCTGCTCATTTAACAGGCGGCGAGAGATCGATGGCAGCCGATCAAAGATGGAGATAAAACAGGAGTGGTCAATCGCTGCCGAGCCTTTGATGTCGACTCAAGGTCGTCTCATTAAGGCAACGCTTTCAATTCACAGAAAGTAAACGCACCTTGGATTCCCGTTGAGATCTTCAAGACGTGCACATGTTGCTCTGGCGCGAGTTGATTGGTTGGTCGTCCATTATGAACCGTGTCGAGCTGTTAAAGTGACGTCAAACATCTGATTATGTCGCCTGAATCTGCACCGAGAACTCAGTGCAATCAAGACTTTCTCATACCGCAGCCTCATTTAGCCGCTGGAGAATTACCCTCACATCGACATCGTGCATGCGTGTGTGTGTGTGTGTGTGTGTGTGTGTGTGTGTGTGTGTTTCATGGTCATTACATTAAATGGATTGCAAAGCATTCCTGAGAGGGTTTTCCTCTTAAAAGCCAGAGAGTTGTCTCCGTTTTATGGCTTGAGACACGAGTGGGTTGATGAGTGCGCTGGGAGTGAACGTCAGTGTTACAGCACATTATCTACGCGACGTCTTATTCTGTTAAATTTCTCCAATAGTTTCCTGTATAGACACATTAACCTTGTTCTCATAACTGGACTCTGAGTCTTCATCTGACCCCTTTAAGCCAAACAAATATGGCTGCCTTCTTTTAAGCAAGTAGTCGTAGTCGTCAAATCTAAACCGTACCAGTGGCAGATCAGAAAACTGTGATGAGAGTCATTTTTGGAAAATACCAACAAACACGTGCTTCTGCCATAAGTGAAGGCAGCGACAAACAAAAACCAGTTGGACTTTTTGTTTAATTCACCCAAACCTTCACGATTGTGAGGCTCTAACATCTTCCTCTCCTTCTTCGTGTTTCTCACTTGTTTCCTGAGAACTGGGTCACTTCAGTGATGCAACTCTATATTCTCCATATGCATCTATAAAATCTGCGTCTGCGTCAGGTGAGAGTCTCCTCGCCGTCGCCAAAAAAAGTCGCCAACGCCACGTTCCCTCGAGTGTGTCACAGCGGCCTGTCGGAAAAACTGTATGTGAAGAATCCCAAAGCGTGTCACGAAAGAAAAATGTTAATGTTAGCCGCGGAGCATGCAGAGTCAGCCCCCATTACTCTTTGGTGAATACAGTAGGGGAGGTCCCGCCGTGTGGCACAGGAAGCTGTGACCTTTCTAGGAAGTCCGGGCACTAAATCACTGTCTGGCCCGCAACGTTTCCACGCAGGCTAAGATAAAGTGGACAGCTCTATCCGGGGATCTGCCTCAGTGACTCCTGAGACCCATCTCATTAATTGCCGGGGCAGCAGATGCAGGGGCAGTCACCTTTGGTTAGAATAATCTGGATTTCCAGTTTAGCAAAAGAGCTGACCCGACAGATTTGGCCGCAGAGTTCCCTTGATCTAAAAAAAAAAAGTTGTTCCGGAGATTTAGTGACTTTATCTCTTCCTAAAGGCTGTTCGGCCTGGAAAAGCTTTCAGGTTAGATCAAGAATATATAAAAATAAACTTTTCCTTTTGTGAATTCCAGGTTTTTATAATGTCCTAATTTTGCCTAATGACTCTGTGACTGACTTGAACAGACTCGTCTCTGTTCAGCCTGCAGAGATGAGAGATACATCTTCTTGATTGACATGCATGACTTAAATTTAAGCATCTACAAACCAGCGTTTAGCCTTTTTTCCCTCCACGGGTCCGTCGAGATTTTAAAAATACGCCTCCTAAAAAAGAGCGTTTGTTTAAAGTCAAATGCAGATCACTATGAAATCTGTGCCGCCGTCTATTTTCAGCTCACTTTGAAGACGCAGTCCACATTAGAGTATGTGCATAAAGATCTGTGCGATAAGATGATCATTAATTCAACATTTATCAGCCTGTCTCAATTGATTCAGGCGTCTTCACATGCAGTTTTGAAAATCCACTGTGAGTTTTGAAAAGGTTTCCTGGTTGGCGGGTCGTGAAACAGGCGGAGATTCTTTTCATATGAAGGTAGGAGGTAGGTCGCCTGCAGGAAGTCGACTGAGGGACGGTGCAGTCTCACTCAAAGCAAAGGAAAACCAACAGAGTGTCTCATAAGGTGTTGGACCATCGTGTGCAGCCATGACAGCTTCAATGCACCTTGGTATTTATTCTACAAGTCTCTGGCCTCTACTGGAGGGATGGACACCGTTCTTCGATAAGATATTTGATATTTGGTGTTGTGATGATGGTGGCTGTCGAACACTTCGGTCCAAAATCTCCCACAGGAGTTCAGTTGGGTTGAGATCTGGTGACTGAGTGTGAGAATGATGTGAATCACATGCTTCGGCCTTCGCAAATCATTCAGTGACCCCTTGTGTTGTATGAATGGGGGCGCTGTCATCCTGGGAGAGATCAGTCCCATCAGGGTAGAAACTTTTCATCGTCACTCAGAAAAACTTGAACATGCAAACTCTACAGGGACAAGTGGACCAAAACCTTGCCAGGATGCTCATGCACTGCAGCCCGACTACAATATCCTCTTCTGAATAATTCACAGTCTCACAGTCTAATCACATCCTGCATTGATGTTCTCAGTCACCTGAGGAAGAGCTGCTCCTCTGTTTTTCCTTACATATCGCACTAATGCACGAGCATCAAATTTTCACCACAGTTTTCCACTATTCACTGATTTCTATAGATCCAAATGCAAATGGATGTAAGATGTGAATTTAGTCACTGTTGCTATTGAGAGACCTGTTGAGGAGTCTGAAGCTCAACATCGAACCCTCTTTCAAAGTCACTTAGATCTTCTCCTCTTGCCATCTTCATACAAACTACAAACTCAGAATCAGCTGCTCAGCTTTTCTGTCCGAGCCACTGAGCGTGATGGGATGCTAGTTGCTGAACTGTACGACGCAGTGCACCTGTGTGAAGCATCCGTTACTTTCCTCCACTCCGCTTTATTCGCCTTTTTCTTTTCATTTGTCAGCTGTCTGTATGTGTGCGCTTGTGCAGTGTAAAAAGTTTGAGCTCTGTTTTTCGGTCTTACATGCACGACAAACCCAGCTTGACATCTGTGAAGGTAAATGTGCCGTGAACGCTCTCTGAAGCTCCTGAGTGGCACATGATGAAACTCCCTCAGAGAAGAAGTGTGTCATTTGGGTGAAAGGAAAAAAACAACAACTAGAAAGGATTTCTTTTTTCATGGTGCAAGAGGCTTTACCAAGCGGGTGCCCCGTTTTATTATTCCCAGAATTCATTGCTCAAACGCAGGCTACGTGGCCAAAAGTAAATCAACATTTAAACACCACACTGTGATGTGATTGTCGAACATTTCATTCCTAAACCAGCGGCCTCAGCCTCAGCCACTCTTCTGCTTTTCCACATGATTTTAAAACTTGGCTGCAGGGATTCGCTCCCATTCGAGCATTAATGAGGTCCGACACTGATGCTGGTCTGAGGTCAGGACTCTGAGCAGATCAAACCAGAAAATCGTTTCTTTATGGCGCCGCCTTTGTGCACCAGGTCACTGTCATGTCCCTAAAAAGTTAGAAGCACATCACAAACAGTGGTTATCAACCTTTCTGGCTTGTGATCCCCTAAAACAAAGTTACGTCGGGAATCACCGGTTGCATAAATCTACGAAGAGCAAAATAATGATTCTTCCTTTTCAGATTGTTTTATTTGAATTGAATTTGACGCCACGAGGAGTAAAGTTAATTTATAAGACAAGCCAATATTTCAAAGTCTGAAAATGTAAATGTAGGTTTCTGCTGAAGAAATATTTTTTTCTGTTTGTTAATAATCTCTTACCCTGTGGGAGCTCTAGCCCCAGGTTGGGAACCCCTGATCTCAAATATCCTTCCGTGTTGTAGCATTAATATTTCCCTTAATTAAAATGACGACAACTTTGAGGGCAGGGGTGTCCACAAACCTTCGGCTATATAGAGCAAAGGCAATCTTGGGACGAGTAAAAAGGAATGAACAATAGCAGGCAGTTATTTTTTGCATTGCTGTTACACAGTCACCATGTTTGAATGTTATTAACTCTGCCAGGCTGCATTTCTCTCCCGGGTATAATCAGCGGTGATGTCTGAAAACTCAGCTGTCAACAGACTGGAAGGTGACAGGAGCGTCGTCGCAATGCGAATAAAACCTCTGCCATAAAAAAAGATGAAAAGGCGCTGTGATTAACACTGACGTGCAGGTTTCATTTGGATCTTCCCGAAATGATTAAAAAAGACAAACTAATTAACAACTGTCCAACTTGTCCAAGAAAATCAGAATCACTTTGAATTTTCAATTGGGCCGAAGAACGAGAGCTGGGTTTCTGCAGCCTGAGGACGGGCGGTTCGGTCCGGGCGAGGTGTCAATGACTCATTCGGAACAAGACTAGATTATTCATTGTGCTGCATGTAAACACGTCCGGTGTGATAACAGACATTTTCCCTTTTCCATCTGTGTGTAAAAACAAAGTCATAAGTAAGGCTTCCTTCACAGATGAGACTTCTTTGTTCTGTGAAAGGTATGTGCGATCACGTGACGAGCGTTTTAAGTCATCTCCATCAGAGACGTGTGCACATCTCCACACACACACACACACACACACACACACACACGGTGCAGCTTGTGCTTCATCTGTCGGTTGTCACTTTTTATAACATTAACAGCATTATTAGCAACGCTCTGTCAAAGAAGAGCATATATATAGCCCTAAAAGAAAAGCGCCGACCCCTCCCTCCCTGCAAAATATTAAAATGGCTCTAACTTTGAGTGGCACTGAATTAGCATTTTTATGTGAGTCATTTAGCTGTTATCCAGAATGACTTACAATGCGTGCAACAGCAGAATAAGCCCGAGTTCCTCGATCGTCAGACTCACAGAAGTGGAAAAGGGTCGAGGCTGCGACGCGCTGACATTCCTGTAACCCTATAATAATCATAAATAATAGCGGGGAGGTACGAGGGAGTGACACGGGCCGATATGAAAGAACGGGGACAATGGATTACACATCCAGCCTACTATCTTGTAAATTGCATGAAGGAGATAAAGCAACAATCAGAGGGGGGGGAGAAATGAAAGATTGACATGAAGACAGTTTTCAGGGAGCCGCGTATCAGTGTAAAGAGCAGAGGCGGCCTCGACAAAGCGGCGCGGCTGAATAGGCCTCAGCTGCGGCTTACTGCGCGTCTGACAGCGATGATTGTCACCACAAAGAGGAGCCGCTAAGATTGACTAACAATGTGGACGGCGGTGGATGCACGGCTTCAAGGATTCAGGACTGAGCTCCGTTCAACGGCTTCGCTCGTATCAACGCGGATCTTCTGTTCAATCCAGATTCAGTCGTCAATTTTATGTCTAGTTTAGCACAAATTATCAGCTTTACACACACACAAACGTGTTATATACATTTTATTTGTATTATTTGTGTGATGAGGGGACTGTGATATATAGATATGAATACAGCTTCCAAAACCCTTGTGAAATGGATTTACCACCACGATAGTGAAGGACTGGTTGAGGCTTAAACACAAAAACTACTTGGTTAAAGAAAGTGAAAGAACATGGATTAAAACAAGACTCTGGCTCGAGGCTCTGTGAGGCTGCACTCAGACACGGGGCTCCGGGTTGAATCAGAGTTGTACTGTGTGATATGTAAACCCCCGTTTTCAAGTTCTGAGAATCTCCAGACAGGTTCATCCCGGCAGCGTCTGCTCTGACGTGTCTCCTTCTTGTTTCAGTTTGCAGTTCAGCTCCCTGCTGGTGTGGTCAGGGGAGCTGAGATAAATAAATATAAATACACACACACACACACACACACGCACACACAGATGAAATGTTGCGAGCTGCAACCCCAGCGCGTGTTAATTCTTCTTAAATCGACAGCAGCAGTCGTGCGTGTAAGCAGCTTATTCTGGGCCTGTTCACTGTGGGTCTGTTATACTGAGACAGATCAATGCCCTTCTGTCACGTCTGAAGGATGTTGGCTTTGTTCTCCTTTTGTTGCTTGTAAGTTTTGTGATTCTAGAAATGGCAGTTTTGAAGGACGTGCCAGCGAACCTTGTATTCCTTCTATTTGCTTTATTCTTGTGAATTTCTGAACACTGTCATTTTCATATCTGGAAGAATTTGTATTTCACGTGTTTCAGTTGTCAAACAGGTCGAGTGAATGAAGGCGTCGCCACCTCATGAACATGAAGTTTAGTCACTTTAGTGTTTCTGCAGAGTGAATTCAATCAGATCAGAATATATGATATAAGTTATGAAGTGTGATGTTTGGGTGATGTCCATGAGAAAACCCATCACTACTGCATTGATGTAATTACTGCAATGCAACTCTTGCATAAATTGTACTTGTTGATTTTGCACGTGCAAATTAAAACACAGACAGTTCCTCCCTTGTTTCTGGCAGTGTTTAATCAATCAAATCTTCATTAACACTTTTAAATATGTTTGCTCCTTAAGTACATGTCACATATATGTCGTTTGAATCATCATGTCTGGACGTACGTTTGTATGAAAGACGTGTTACTCAGTTTTTGGTTTGCATTGATACGATCTGCTGTTTTTATCTACAGCTTTGCACAGCCATGGAAACATGGAATCACTCATCATCACATCCAGTGATTTTACATTTTTACTGGCTCAATATTTGAATCTGGCCTTTGATAAACATGCAGCAGAAATGGGCCGGCAGCTGTACGGAGCCTCCTGGAGCTCGACTCTTCTAACAGAAACCCTGCACATCCTCTTTTCACAGCCTTTTAGTTTCAGAAATGCTGAATGCAATTGTAAATGGATTTAATGAAGAGGGAAACGCTGCCATTAAGAGCTGCTGGTTTAGTTGAAAGCAATAAGTAAACTGTATCTGAAATATAGACGACGACTGTCAAGTTAAATCTCCCGTATGATTTGCTTCGGAGCAGTGTGGGCGGATGAACTGGGCAAAGTTATTTCTATGCGTGTTAATATATAGCTAATAGTTGCAAAATAAAAGTCACATAAAAGTGGAGAAATCAGTTCTGTGTATATATATATTTTCATTGCATGCATCAAGCTGAAAACAGCATGAACTGATTTAATATGCGTTCACATCTGTCCTGGCATCGCTCCATCTCTACAGTCTTCTTCTACTGTTTGTATATCTGCTCTGTCATCAGATTCACCTCCGACGTTCTTCATTCATGATGATGTATGTTGCTGGCGCGCTCGCACATCGATCCGGCTCTAATTCTGTAGCTCTGCAGGACGTCTTATCTCCGGGAAGGATGTTCTGCCACGCGCCCTGAGTCGTCCCCCATCGAAGCCGGAGAAGGATCAATAACCATCCATCATATGCACAGAGGGCAACGTCACACGCACCTATTCATAAAATTAACGATAATATGGAAGATGAAGATGTAAAGCTTTTCAACATTCATCCCTGAAGACATTTAGTAGACGACGTGGATTCTCTCATCGCTCTCATCCAGGAAGCACAAGTGGTTCTTGAAAATGTTTGTTAAAGCTGAGTTGAGTCATTCTGGAGAATCTGAGACTGTTGAAAACTCAACACCCAAACAAATACACCCGCCCCTCCCTTCAGTGAAACTGCGCTCCTGAAATTCCTGGACGTGCAGCCGGCGTGCAGAGAGGATGAGACGGGCGCATCGTGGCAAACCAGAAAGGAAGTAAATGATCTGACACACAAATCACAAACACTAATGTTATCGAGCAGAACGACCTCCACGTCCGTCTTCATGCCGTCAACTCTCTGAGGTCACGTCCCGTGCACGACGCCACCTGCTGCTGATTGGCTGCAATAGCGCTGCGTAGCTCGCTCCAGGAGAATTAGTTTGTTTCCTATTAAAAGAGCCAGGACAGATTTTTCTTCAGGGCGCAAAGAACGGAGCCGCTTGTGACCCGCGAAGAGATGTTCACTGAATCTGAAATAAAGTGAATTGGATGAGAATGACTCCTCTTTAAAGGACTGAAGTTTGATTGGAGTTTTTTAGTTGGAGCATTTTCATCTCCCTCCACTTTCAGAGTCATTTCTTTTTTTTTCCATAATCAAATCTGGACATGAGCGCTGTTGATAGCATGAAGTTTCTCCAGGTAATAAAAAAGAAAGTCTGATTGATAAATTGTGTAAAACCAAGATTGAATTTCAGGACTATTTAAAAGACTGTAGATGTTCTTGTTGAAAAGTGGCTCGAGTACAGGAAGAATTAAATATCAGCCACTGAGAGAAAGATTTATTTCTGACTACTTTTACTTTTTTAAATAGAAGCTTTAATGTGGATTTGAACGAGAGTGAGTGTTGGACAACAGTAATTAAGTCTTTGACTGTGATGCATTCATATAAAATGTGCCACAATTAACATTAATGGGGGCGAAAACACAAAAATGAGTCATGCTCAAACATCTGTTTTGTTTTGCAAAAAATAGTATAACAGTGAGATCAAACAAGCTCGCATTCGATGTTAACATCTGCACATGGAATATCCAGACCGGTCGTGACGTGACGGCGAAAGCGATTAAGAAAAGTTCTGAACCATCATCATTGAACAGGTAATTGTCATTGGATCGAGAAGACGCTTCCTCTCCAAAGTCACATCGGTGAATAGTGACAGTTCCACCGTTTACCAAAGAAGTTATCGTGCGTCATTAAGCAGGAACACAATGCAACATAATGGCGGCAATTTCAGAACTGACACAAACATTAGGACTCAATTTATCATAATAAAGTCGTTTGGTCAGAAGTGTTGGATCGTCCCGCCTCGCTGAACAGACGCTTCCAGAATAATTAAACGTCTCAGATACACTGAAACACAAGCAGGAGACTCGGTGAAACTGCAGTACATCATCGGCTGATGGTCTCAAATTCATCTCATGGAAGCGACGTCATATTATTAAAGAAAGAATTATATCACTAAGCAGTGGAATTATCTTCCATTGTCGCTGTCATTTTATTATAATTTCATCCCATTGTCTTTTCTAAATGGTCGAAATGATTCCAACAGGTGCTGAGGAAGCATGTATGTATGAGCGCAGCATACAGATACACACGAGCCTTTAAAAAGCTCTGCGTGGAAAGATGAAAGGAAGCTTTTTATATCTGAGGGAGATCAACAAATCTGCCCCCAGGCAACGAACACGGATGATTAATTATAATAATAATGACTCGCTGCTTTTACAAGAGGAGATCGGTGAAGTATAACAAGTGAAGGGAAGTGCTGGTTTTTATTGCACCGCTGACATTATAAAGGAGTGATTTTCAGGTAAAGCTGAATATCTGTATAATATTAATGTTAAAATATGAAGTGAAATGTAATAGTAATAATAAATAATGCATTTCATAACATGTCTCTTATGGAACTTTTACTGTAAAGTGCTTCACACTTAAAGGAGAAATCCTATATTTTGTTTCCGTCCATTGTCCAGAAACTATTAAAAGACACCAGTGAGCCGAACTGTTGCACCAGACACAAACTGTATTTTATCATGTTTATTAGTATTATTAGTTTATTTCAAGTCAGACCACGTCCTTCTACCTTAAATACTCACCTGCACTTATAAATGCTGAAAGAAGTTCCCAGCAAATTCTCTCCTGTTTGGTTGCATCTGCTAAAAACTGCCTTAAAGGAAAACTTATATTTATGAATATTGTTTTGTTTGTTTGTTTGTTTGTTTCCAACAACAACAACAAAAAATACCATCTGCTTTATTACACACATGGAAGTGAGTCGTCAACACAAACAAATCCTCTTTTAGCTGTTTGTTTTAGCTGCGGTTGGATCCATTTTTCCCTCCATGCATCAGGTGTAGCTGAGGATCCGGAGGCCAAGGCGGGTCGTCCACCGATCGCAGGGTCGGTGATCGTCCTCCTGTCCACGTGTCAAAACGTCAAATGGCTCCTGATGGTCAGACCAGCACCTTGCATGGTGTGTGTTTGTGTGTGAATGAAGCAAATTGTACTTTGGATAAAAGCTCAGTCGTTATATCCTCAGCGTGTTCCCACCGTTCCCAGTCATCTCTTCTCCACCCCACGTGTGTGTGCGATGTAAAATCCTCCTCCACCCTCGTCTACCTTCTGTTTTAAGGTTTGAGTCCTTGGTGGTCGACGTCCATCTTCGACTCCCTGATGCGTTTCTCTGCACTGACCAGCATGTTGAGCATCGCTCCAGCTTCCTCGTTGAGCTCATGAATGGACTGAGCCACACTTCCTTTGCTTTCACCCCCCTCTTGACTTTACTATGCATTAGCTCTTAGGGTATAATCTATATTTAACAGTCCAGTGACCTTGAGCTGCTGGTGAATTTGCTCTTTTGTGGCCTTTTGCCCATTAAATACCAATATTATTTAATCAACACTCAGCCATGTTATCAAATGTTGAAGGGCAGATTTAATGGGAGATGAAGCACCGTACTGTTCCCATTAAAAAGTCATCAATGTTATTAAAAATTTTGACATTTCTGACCTTCATCTGACATGAAACAAACAGCAAATTACATTAGATTATAAGACAGACAAGGACCCAACAAGACCGATCTCTGCATTTGACAAAACCAACTTTTCTTCTCCAACTCGGGAGTTAAGGATAGAGGCTGTTCAAATTGTAAAATCCCCTGAAGCAAATGTGTGATATTGGGCTTTATGAATAAAATTGACGTGACTTGACAGAAAAAAAAAAAAAAATCTAAAGTTTTGTCTTTTTTGTGTATTTCAGTAATAACCTCACATCTAATCACAAAAGAAAGCAATGACATAATCCAATCTCGAAAGGTAAAATAATACAGCTGAAGTACAAAAACACAAACAATACTTTAAGACTTTAAAAACCACAAACTGGTGTTTTCTGTGTGTGCAGCGTGTGAGCAGACAATAAGGCCGGTTGGAAACAGAGAGTGGAAGAATTTTAATCGCCACCAGCGAGTGACAGAGACAATCTGAGGAGCAATCGCAGATCTGAAAAGTAAAAGTAATGAGAAGTGATGTGTGGCTTCATCTGCGAAGGCCGAGTCGGCGGACGGGGAGCAGTTATCAGAACGTCGCAGACACAAGCAGAACATTTTCCCTCAAGGATGAAACATTTTTTTCTTTACGAGACAAGATATTCAATCGTGAATGTCGACACGTGGACGAACTCTTACACCAAAATATGTGAGATTCTTTAACGAAACAAACTGTCCACTATCAAAGGTCAGATTTAAATGATATTTCTGGTTTTATTTATTTTCACAGCTTTACTATCGCTGAGATCTGGGAACATGGCACCAGTGCTACAAAATCTGCTGAGGCAAGAAACAAGAGAATATTAGACAGGTTGTTTAACCACATGATCAACTACTTTAGGTAAAATCAGAAAAAAGGCAACACCAGAAAGATATGCAATAATTAAAAGGGAAGTGTAGAACCAATAAGTTTATATGTAAATAGATGTTACCAGAAAATCTGAGTTGTAATTTCACTGTCCGACTTTGTCTACGATGCACTCAGTCCATTATTTTCCCACCCGCCTCGGCTCTTCGCTGCCATATTAACTCTGGATATTCAACGCCAAGCCAGATGCACGAGCATTCTGAAGGGCAGGTCGGAGCGGCGGTGCAGTCGGGGGTGTCCCGGCCTCACACTTTCAAAGACAGAACGCTCTGATTCTCACCCGTCAGGAAGTAGCGCACGGTGATTTATGACTCTCCGCACAGAGCGAGGGAAGGTAGCGGGGATTTCATTCCGGCGAGCTGTATGGCGTCTGCCGTTAAACTA
This sequence comes from Holacanthus passer, assembly GCA_025331565.1. Lineage (NCBI taxonomy): Eukaryota > Metazoa > Chordata > Actinopteri > Pomacanthidae > Holacanthus > Holacanthus passer. The sequence continues at coordinate 1,109,676 of JAFREQ010000130.1, forward strand.
ATTTCTGCATACTGAGGTACTTTCACTACCTGCGCTTGTGTCATTTTTCTTAATGACTGTTAAGGGGAGGCTGGGTGAGCAAGGCAAACAGGCGCCACTCCGCCACAGGAGCCGGCGAACAGAATATAATTAAGATGAGGGGAGAGGAAGGGTCGGGCGAGAGACCTCTGTAGGTAACTGAATATTCATCGCAATCACACTAAACAGCGCGATGATTAATTGCAGGGCTGGTGTGATTAAAATATGACTGACTTAGTGGAAAATTCCGAGTTTAGTCAAAGGTGGCTAAATCGAGTTCCCTTTGATTAACAGATGACAGTTCTTTGTTGTCGCGGAGAGAGAGAGAGGCAGCTGGAAGTTTTGGAAGCGGTCGAGCCAAGGTTGGATACGTGAGAAAAACAATTTTGTTCTGCTCACAAAACTGAAATAAATGATCCCTCAGTCTCCCTTTTTATCATCACAAGGCCTGATCGTGGTAAGCCACAATCTATAATTGACCTCGGGATATGTGATCAGAGCGGCTGAACGCGGGAATGGCCTGTCTGCTGATGCCTGATGGCCCCGGGCGTCGCGTCTCGGCCCAGTTGCGCAGCCGACCAACCTGCGGTTCTGACCCACTTTCCGGCCTCATCCGTCACATCGAGAGTCCCGGAGATTCATTTCCTATGAATCCCATTTATTCCTCCCAGGCCGTTATGTCATCATTACAGACTTACCTGCTCGGCGGCGCTGGAAGCAGGCAGGCCGCATTTGAATATTTCATTATGGCACAATAATATGTTAAATATGCCACTGCGTGTGATTCATACAGGTCACGGATGGTGCTCAAATATTTTTCTAAGCGGATCAACAAAGGCCTGACACTGTGATCATTATCCTAAAAAATGATGGATGCATATGTCAAGAATCTGATTCACATATTCTCCACATGTGAAAATCACCTCGGCTGCGTCCCACATACACCACAGCAATAATAACCAGGAACTGAGGGCGCAGTCAACATGAGGCAGTGGTCGAACGCTCTCTTTTTCGGGGCTTCTTTTGTGTCCTCAGGTTTAGTCGTGTGAATCCCACCTGCAGCCGCCAAGATTTCCTGACCACAGGATCACAGCACAGGAGCCGGGACTCCGGCCTCTATGTGGGTCCCTGACTATCAAATGAAATCTACAGATCTCACACCAACATAGAAAGACCCATCCCTACGTGGACATCCTCAGTTCGACCTGCTGCTCTCCGGCAGATGCTTCAGGTCCATCCAATCACGTACAAACAGACTGAAGAACAGCTTCTACCTCCGAGCCGTCTGAACTGAACTGAACACGGATAAACACCGACAGCGGCCGTCTGGGACCTGTGTGACTATCGGCACTGCAATATTAAACTTACAGAACAGTTCAGACTGCAGCTCCTCATTACATCCTCTTTACAGCAGCAGCTTTGTGTTTGTATAAAGAAATCCTCGCTGCACTGCTTTTATATAGGGCCTCTGCAGTCTCAGTAGATGTGTAATATCTCAGCTGCTGTCGTATTGTTTTTATATCTTCTGGTATCAGGTCATATTGTTTAATAGGGAAAAGCATTTTTTACTTATTTACCTTGCACCTTACTTTAGTCCTGTTTGAACTTTTTTAATTGCTGTTTGATGCGTGTCAGGATTGCTCATTTCAATGTTGTTCTACTTTGTGCAACAGATAGGACGTCTATAGGAATTCTATTCTTATCTATTCTGTACTATTCTACTCTGACACCTCCTCTTTATATTGGCATCCATTTCACACATGCAGCAAATTATAAAGGACCAGGAGGAATATATTTTCCCCTTGACTCCGAGCAGGAGAACCTGTGCTAATTTTCCCTTCCTCTCCAAATTGATTAGTGGATCAGGGGGCTAATTCAGCCCTTGAGGAGCTGCGCTCAGACAGGAGCTCTCCGCCAGCCCCAGAAGAAGTCATCCATAAACCGCACGTGTCAGCCCCGTTGCTCGCTAACTCCCAATCAGCCGACGGCGAGCCCGCGATCCCGTCCCGCCTGTTGCTGAGGTGCTGTGCGCTTTCTCTCCTCAGTAATTAAAAGTAATTGGATGGTGAGGCCGGCTCGAAAAGGTGGAAGAGGGTCACACCAATCCGCCCGGACTCCATCTGGCAACAAAGACGTGTCATCACTTCTCTCGCTGACACTGTTTGGCAGATTCAAAGGACGGACGACTGCTGTCAAATCCATCAGGTGTGAGCGCGTGATCGAGCGACTGAACATATACTCTGCTGGACATCGTTGGACTGACTGGTATTTTATAAATGTCGTTTTGTGTTGCTATTATTCTGTCTTTACATACAGTTATTACATGAAGATTAAGATGCCGTCATGCAAAAATGACTCAATGTGGCACAACGGCTCCTGGGAACCACATCCAGTAACAAAAAGTTTTTAAACATGTCAGTGCTCATGAAGGTGATGTGAAAATTGATTCAGCAAACAGTTTACAAAGAACAACATTAACCTTCGTTTAGAGTGTTTCTGGTCAATATTCACGCTCCTCTAACTTCATTTTGGTTTTGGTCAACAACAACATTGAAACATCTGGCTCTTCACGTGTACCTGCTAAATGCTCCACTACGTTCACCTGCGAGTCACTGAGCTCGTCCGTGTGCTGCTGGATGCCGAGCAGGTAGAAGGATGAGAGCGCTGAGTGTCAGACGAACAGCAAAGTCTTTAAAACAACGAGCTGAAAGATGCTAAATCGCTCCATGGAGCTGAGGGGAACCGTACAGGTGGGTGAGAATTCTCATTTTCACATGGTCAATTGACCCATTAATAATAAACAAATATTAATACCTGATTTGTTGTGTTTTTGTTCTGCAGATTTTTATATCCTCAACTGTCCAAAATTTGTTGTTTCAAAGAGAGACTGTAAATTAGGTCTTTGCAACAAGCACAACTCAGAAAATGCTTCCAGTGCAGTAAAAGAATGTGAAGAGAGAAAAGGCAGAAAAATAAAAATGAGCTCCTGATTATCCATAAAAACTGACAACAAAAATAATGAGCTCTATATATTGTGTATGTTTGGGGATATGGTCTAAATTGGGTGACGACTGTTGTTCTTCAAAATAACGAGCTGACTTTCTAAGTGGCCAAACTTAATTAAGCGAATCACTTGGATTTGATAAGAGATTTATTTTTACAGTTTCCAGGTTTTGGCCCGATGTCACCGGTGCCGTCTCACCGTGAGGCCCGTTTGCATCGCCAGATTTCCCATCATGCCGTGTAGTTAGACGCTTATCATTAACAATGAACGGAGGCAAACTGCTCTGTGCCTCATGAAATCACGTCTGTCTTCCTGCTCGCCTCCAGTGAAAAGAGCAAAGGTATTAACACAAGGAGCTGGTCTGGGCTTCCGCGCGTTTCATTATCTTCTGATTTACACACGTCTCTCCGCATTAGTGCCGCGATGCTTGTGCATAACAAGCAGAGTTAGTGACTCCAAAACAGCATTAGGCCGTGAGGATGGAGCAGGGAGGGATGTGTGTGTGTGTGTGTGTGTGTGTGTGTGTGTGTGGTTGTTATTAAAGAGCAATGTCACAGCTCCTGGCTATTGTGGGATATAGCACGGCTGTAAAGGTAGATGTTGCAGGAGGTGATTTGAGGTGCTTAATGACCCAGGAGTTGCATGATTAATGGAATGGTTTACACGATATTTCTCCAACTTCGGGGCCCGAGCGCGAGCGGAGAGCCCGGGCACGTCATCTTTTAAGAGCCCCCCGCTCAAGGTCGGCCGAGCCTGGAAGAGAGCCCGCGGAGACGACAGGGCTATTAGTGGAGTTTCTTTTCCATTCCGGACGGCTCGCGCACGCCTACGCTGCGAGATGCATGCACATGCATAAACACACACACATGCAAAGGTGGGTGCAAACACACACGTCCCTGCACACACACATTTACACCAGGGACCACCCCAGCATGGCGGGGACCTCTGGGATTCCTGTAACCTGCTTTGAGGAAGCAGGACTCGCATCCCTTGTTAGAGCTGAGAGCCAGAGGATGATCGAGTGCAGGTGGGATGAGATTGAGCAGCATCCAGGCCTCCGCGCTCATTTAGCCCACCGCCATGAAACGCCCCATATAACATAAAAACACACACACACACACACACTTGCACTTTACCCCCGCTCTCTTTGTTTCTCTCACTTCTTACAACAGCAGTCAAAGCTGCTGCTCAGGCCATGTTTCAAATACTGGATTTTACATCCTTCACTTTTTAATGGGGGAGGGGATCTGATTTAAGAGCAAGTTGAAAAATTCTTCCACCTCTCCAAATGGGAAAGTTAATATATTAAAAGACGACACCTTTGCTGAGCCTTTTAAACAAGATCGATCCGAGTGACTTCTTGTGAAGCAAAAAATAATCCGAGCGATTTGTATTCCAACCCCATAATCGAACTCCTGTATGTGTTTCGTCAGTTTCCTTGTCTCTCAGTTCTCCAAGGGGCCGAGTAGTTTAACACCTTTTGTGAAACCGCTGAAGCAGTTACCACGATGGTGCACGGAGGCTGATTATGAATGCAAATTCCCAATAAATGCCTGGTAGGCTTGTTGAAAGGTTCTCCACAGGAATTTTAAAAAAAAATGCAACCTAGTGTAGCATGATTACATTTTAAAGCAGTCAGGAATGAAAAATTCATAACTTATTCAAGCAAACAAAAATAACCTGAGAGTGTGAGCCCACGTGGTTTTGGTCTGTGAGGAAATGCAGATGCGAATCAGAGGCGGTTTCTGGTCTGAGTGTGGTTTTCTGGCACGAGTGTACAGTTAGTTTATGTAGATGGATATGAGTGTACATTAGTGTGTGTAGGTAAATTATTGAAGTGACTTTTATGTCAGTGTTTTTCTGTCCAGGTTTGGGCTGAAGTGAGGAATAACAGCTCATTTGTTCATCCGTTTTGACGTATACTCAATACAATGTCTTGAAATCCAATGTGGACTGAACCAAACATTTGGCACGACATGAACCTTTTTCTCAAAACTTTAAAGTTGTTGTATGATACAAAATGTACTTTCTTGTTCTTGCTGATAAAAAATACCACTTGCCAACTTTCAACCAGAGATGAGAGAAGAGATCTGACTTGGTAAACCATTTGTTTAATTGTGTGTGTGTGCAGAAATAAGTTTGACCTTTGGCATAGTGGTGGAAATGAAGATAATGATTCTCAGCAGGGAGCCCGGGTGTTCATCACGACTTCCTCTCACTTTGCTATGGAGGGTAATCACAACTCCGCTCAGATGGAAATTAGCAGGAATGAGGCAGTGAACTGCAACAAGGCGATGTAATTGACAAGCTGAACGCTGGAGAGAGCAAAAGTGAAGCAAACTAAGTGTCGCTAACAACGTGAATTGCTGTCAAAAACAGGGCATCTTCCCCCGTCCACCGAGGAGGTCTTTTTATTTGAGCTGGCAGGGCAGATCCCCCACAGAGGAGAAACTCTGCTCCTCCTGTTGCTATGCAACTATTGAAGATCGGCTCGATGTGCGACGATCCAGAAATGTTTAAAAGTTTCAACACGCTCAGGCAACTTTCCCACAACAAACAACGAGAGAAAGTCAGGCAGAAACGGCTCCGAATCGATCGTCAGAATAATGTTTCCGTCACTCTGGACGATCATCGGAGTCGGATTCAACAAGATGATGCAATGATCTTTGTTTCTGTGATCTTTGAAAAAAAGCCTCATTGAAATGCAGCAACTGTCTCTTAGATGAAACTATTTTGCATCCTCAGCCAGATCTTTGCTCCCACAGCAAAATGAGACTTTAACACTGAACAGAATATACAAGCCTGATTCCAAAAGAGCTGTTAAACATAAATAAAACAGAATGTGATAACTTTGAAAACAGCACAAAGTCAATAGATTTAATGTTTGATCATCAGCTTCATTGATTCTTGTAAATATCTCCTTCTTCTGAATTTGATGCAGCAACATGTTTCAAACCAGTTGGACAGGAGCAACAAAAGACTGTGAAAGTTGTGGACTGATCCAAAAACACCTGTTTGGATCCTTCCACAGGTAAACAGGTTCATTGGTAACAGGTGATAGGATCATGATTGGGTATGAAAGGTTCATCCTGGAAAGACTCAGTCGTTCACAAGCGAGGATGGAGAGAAGTTCAACACTTTGTGAACACATGATTGGATAAAGGAGATTAATACCTGGACTCAGGAAGACGTTGGAAAACCGTCACAGTTGAATTGCAAATGATTGCATCCTGTTTTTATTTGTGTTTTACACAGCGCTCACACATTTTTACATCATAATCATCTTTCTCCCCTCGTTCATCGCGATCTCTGAATATCTCTTTGCTCCTGTCTTTCTGTCTTTGACCATGTCCGACCCAGCACTTCCCTCATTACCACAGTTATCTTCAGATTCATCTGTGAGCTTCCGTTTTCTCCGTTTCGGTTTCGCTCCACGAGCCGTGTGAAGACTGAGGATCTGAACATCTGCGTTACCGCGTCTCGCTGCAGATCTCAATAAATACGTTTCCAATTGATCCGTCCTCACAGAAGAAACACAATTTATAAGGAATAAAATCTTGTAGCGTTTTACCCTCTGATCTTTCTCTAGGAAAGTCAGAGGAACATGCAACTGAAAAGATGGATTTTGAATAGTGAAATGTCTCTTTACCTCCCACGATCCTGAACCCTTGCTTTGAAAAGCCAACATTTGGAACACAAAAGACAGATTTGAAGCGAACAGAGTATTACTTTGAAAGACTGTGGATTCAGATGTGTGGGAGCTTACTACTGGAGAGCACTAACAAGAATCCACTGGACAGCGAACACGGACCAATTTAATGAGTTTCTGCCTCCTGAAAAGAAGCTGTTCACCGCTGTTATTAAAATACTTGTCCCTCAGTTATTATTCGCTCACTGATCGTGTAACCTTTAACCAAATAAAGTAGACTATTAGACCTATGTCACTCATATTATGTATCATAATTATGATCATCTTATTCTATACGTTTCCCTCCCAAGCTGAATATTGAATATAATATGAATATTATATGTGTATGATGAAGATGACGAAGATGGAAGAAGGAGTCTGTCCGATTGCGCTCCACCTCCTCAGTCTGAACCAGACAAGAAGGGGGCGGAGGTGAAGGAGGGCGACTGTCGGGACGAGCGAGGAGGCGACTCGGTGGAAGCGACTCGGTGGAAGCGACTCGGTGGAGTCGAGAGGTTTAGCTCTCTCCTCTCACTCTGCTCTTTTAATGGGCCTGAACTAAGCGCTCACTCGCAGCGTCGCAGCGTCTCGAGTGCTCCGAGCCAATCGGCACGTTCAACTCACTGTTTAACCACAGGATTGATGGATGCCACTCCCATAATTACCCTCACAAAATAAAGCAAGGATAAGAGAATTCATTAGAAACACGATATTGAAAAAAGAGAGTTATTCTAATGGGCTTTTTTAATGTCGTTCTTGAGTCAGTTGAGTTGAGCGTCGAGCACATCGCTGTCTCAAATCTCCACTGAGGCTTTTGCTCGGTCAGAGAATCGATGTGTATTATGCTGCCATCATAATCATTAAATAGCTTAGAACCAAAATATACTTCTGATCTGTTGCGACACTATGAACCCAACAGATATTAGAGCTATGAATCATGTCCATATTTACATCCAGTGTCAATGTTCATCTTTACTGTGTTTCAGTTGCCTCATTTTAACCTCAGCATTTTCTATAACAAGGAGTTTTCTCCAACCTTCACTGAGCCGATCTGCGTCTATTATGAGCTCGAGATCTGGTGAAGATGCTTTCAGTCCCGCTTGAGATCTGTCACGACTGTGTGTGTTTTCTGCATCTGACAAACCACACAGCCGTCACGCAGCGTCTGTCGGACGGTGGGTGGCTGTCAGTGTTGTTTGTCCTTTCACATTTTAATTTCATGTCACTTGTTGCTGTTTGCAGTTGAATTTAAAGAACGTCGCTGAGTTTCCTCTTGTAGCAATCAACTATATATTGACATGTTCAGATAATAAGAGAGAATATTGGATGTAAGAAAATGTTGTAATTGATAAATTGAAAAATTGATATCAATATTCTCAGGCTGTGCTGTTGTAAAATCCTTCCTCGTAGTATTATGAAAATCTGTTTAGGGTTTATGTGTCTGATGAGGCTTCAAACTAATGGATCTATTAATCGAATCAGATCCTTCCTGGATCCTGTTTCATCATCTCAGCAGCACCTGATACAACTCATTCCCACCAATGAAGCTTAAATTCAACATTGCTGAACACCCAGATGTTCGACTTGCATTTGCATCAAAACTAAAAACATTTGACCTTATTTTTTTCCCCATTTTTTTTTTATTTTGGTCTCTTGCTGTCACCCTATATATGTGTATATGTGTGTATGTGTGTGTGTTTGAGCTAAAAATGAAGCTGCCTTGCCTGCTACTCCTTCTAATAATAATCCACCTCTTTCTAAATTAGAAGCACGAAGCATTTTCACGGTAGCTCCATATTAATATATTAACGTTCACCTTGCCTGTGGGCATAAATAAAATTCTATTTTACATCTTAAACCCGAGCACAGAGCTCAGTGCGGTATCATGTGGCAGCTGTATTTTTAGACTTTACCCAGTACCCCAAAAAAACATCCTTCAGTTCCTCTCAGCCGGGAAGAAGACCTCTCCTGTGGCAATCTTCCTCATTACGTAAATGACTGTGAGAATCACGCGTGGCTTTCTGCGCCGCGGCATTACTCAGCCGCGCTGGAGGCACATCCTGTTAATTTTAATGCACGCCAGCCAGCAACCAGCAGCTCAATCTACTCGGGAGAAAATTACAAAGCCCAATCAATACAAATGTGTCCTACAAAGTTAAATACCAGCTCGTCTGATAAACAGCCACTTCTCGCCGTCATACCGCGCAGAGGCAATCTGGCAGCACAAATTGCTTTAGAGGGACGGCGGAGGGGAGCAAGGCGTCATGGGAGGAAAATTAGGAATATTTGTCCCCTTTTTTGAAAACTGTGGCACTTCAGAGCTTTCCTGTCTGACTCATCCTCCACCGCTGTTGCTCATTCAACCCGAGTTGCAGCGGTGACTCATTTAGGCTATTTTGGAGGCTTAATTTGGCGCCTGGCGACACACAGATCTTTCACATTACACGGCAAAAAACTAGCTGAGGATGTGCCTCATTTTTCTGACAATTTTTGGACGGTGCGTCGATGCTCCTGCGCCTCATGAGGAGGAACCTGAACATTGGGCCTGTGAACAGATAATCCCTTTATTGACATTAAAGCAGAGAAGCTGCTGTTTAAGTGCCGTGAAAAACTTCACAGAAACATGTGAGCACAAATTGTAATGTAGGTGAACCTCTCTGTTAGTAAAGTAAAACACAGTCATTATTTTAAACGCATGAGTAAAAGTAAAAAAAAGAGTTAAATACAACAACAACATTAGTCAGAATGCATGAAACCACAGGCTGCCCCGTCTTTGGAACAACTGGGGAGAAAATAACACAACAAACGGACACAAGTGGCAGCAAGACGTTGGTGAGACGTGGAGGAAAAGGCCGATTTTAAAAGAGAGTGTGTTGATGCTGGTGCAGAAACACGTCTGCGACCGAAGAGACGAGTGAGATGTTAACAGATGATTTGTTATGTAAAGTAACTTTAGAGTTGGTCTTGTGTTTATAATGTTAATCAGTTGTAAAGTGAATTTACTTTCCCACTATTTGATAACGGCATGTGAGGAAATTTAACTCCTGAAATAGATCAAAAGTTAAACTAGCAGCCATTCATGTTTCCATCAAATCGAGGAAAATATAATGTGTGACTGACATTTTTGCGCGTCATAGTCAAATGACTTGTGCTGAGATCATTTCAGCTCTGGATGATGCAGTAGGTGAAACAAGATGCCTCCACTGTGAGACACACAGCTCCTCATACTCTGTCATTACTTCGTCTGAATCACTGTTGACGGGACAGTCAGGAATCTTCCTGGAGTCGGGGGATGAGATTATGACAGACAAGGACCTGCTGATGGAGAAGCTGTTGCAGGATGTTTGAAGTTTAGCAGAGAGGAAGCTGAGAGAACCGAGGCCGGACTCTGAACACGGTCCTGCTGTTGCGTGGCGTCAGCAGGTCATCTGGATCTTCAACGCTGGGTCGAGCGAACGCGCCGCTATTCTCGATTCTCTGCAGCCGAACCCGGCCGCCTCCCGCTCACGGAGCCGTCTGCAGAGGTGAAATCTGCTCAACGCGTCCATCCCTGCGACAGGTTCGCTGTGTCAAACATAAACTGTGCTTTAATCCTGATTGGCAGAGCCCAGAACAGTGCGAGGGCTGTCTCCTACCAGGTAGTTAACTGGATTTGGGCAGGGGCATTAACGCAGCAGGTGGTTAAGTGCCCCTGGCATCTCAGGTGCAAATCAATCCCCGAGTTAAATCAAAAATCAAAAACCAGCGTGAGTCCTCGGGACCGGGATTCAGAGCTCGATCTTAGCAAAATTTCCAAAGCCAAATCCATTTGGAGGAGTGGTGGGTAAAAAGTGAGACAGCTCCTGTCGATTAGAAAAGAACCTGAATCTTTCAGTCAGTCTTTCTTCGCCTCGGCTCATTTTCAGAAATGTATTATTTCTGCCTGTGGTGCTAGTTAAAACCCAACAATTACACAACTGTCGGCAGCTCTTTTATTCCACAAACCCAAAACAAAATTATAAAAAAAGCATGTTAATATGTTAATTATTCAAATGGTAATTTGCAAACCAGAACACTTGCAGGCCTGTCCAGGTTTCTACTCGTCACACAAATCTAGTCCACCAAGACTATGAACGGCAACAAGGGAGAATGGACGAATGGTTGGATATACAACATCACAGCGGAGCGAAGAGGCGACGTAAGTGTGAGTGTTCATCTGTACAGCTGGTGGTTTATGAATCCACACATTACTCAGTCTGAATTAGCTTGTTTGAAAACCATCACCAGTGTTACAGAGTGTAAGCTGCTGTGTTTTGTACTTTACCAAACTGTTTTGAACAGGTGAGAAGCTGCACTATATGTATGGCCAAAAGTATGTGGACAGTTTTACCTTACACCAAAATGTGATTGCTGAACATGTCTTCTTCCCAAAACTGTGGACATTACTCTGCTGCTTTAACGTCCTCCTCTCTCGTGTGACGTGCATAGAAAACAACCTCAGATCAGAATTACACACAAAAAGCCACATGCTTCCTCTTTGTCTCGTCCTTTGGCTGAACTGCAGTGCTGTTTTTACGTAACACCGAGATGTGTTTATTTTCAGGTTTACTCTTCTTCTGTGTGTGTGTGTGTGTGTGTGTGTGTGTGAGGATGTGATTTTATTCAAGGTGCATTGATTTTTCCCCCCCTTGTGTCGTTTCATCGATGTTGAAATATATCATTAAAGAGCATCAAAAGCTGTAGAATAAAAACGCTTCCTTTTGTAGCTCCTGTGATTCGCCACTGCGCCCACACCCACCCCCTCACAAATAGCCCTTAAACTTCTCTCTCGATAAACCTGGACTCAGATAAAGGCGGAGGATGAATGAAGAGGCTGCACTTTGCGAGTGGAACAAAAATTCATTCTGGAGTTCTTGTATTGCTAAATGTCTCAGTATTGAGTAAAAAAAAAAATTGTTTCAAAGTGAAGCAATTTCTTAGAGAATCTAAAGCCGTCGGCTAAAAAACAAATCTCCACAGTGTTTTTTGTTTGTGTGTGTGTTTGTGTGTGTGTTGATTCCTGAGGGGCCCGAAGGAGGAGGTGAGGGGTTTGTGTGCACCGGGGCCACGACTGTGAAAGCATCAATAAGTGCCCGGGCAGTAAAGCCCTCCTGGGTGTGAGATTGGCTGTATTGATTAGTTTCTCTGAAGATAGCATCCTCACTCGTGGACCTGTCTCTTTAAACATCCTGAAATCTAGACAGTCAAACCTCCCATTTTGCTCTCTAATCTTTCCTGCGGGAGAGATGCACGCAGAGAAACGCCGACATCTTGGACACCAGAGATTCCTCTCTGCATGTCAGCGGAGTTAAATGTTTAATTTGCAAAAAAGCACTCGGCCAATCTCATCGAAACGGCCTTTGAAGCTGGTCAGATGTGTGTGTTCCAGACCGCGGTGGGCGGGTGTCTTAACGGAGGTGAAATACACTGCTGAGTATCGATCGGACGCCATGTGATTCAACTTCTCTCCCTGCGGACTCTGCTCCCTCATAGTCTGTATCCGCCTGCATCGATTGGCTGGTGCAGGCGAAGCAACGTGGTCGACCACATGTCCGCTGCAGAGAAGCCTTCCCATTTAGCCTTTAACCCTAATTGGTGCGTCTTTGAGTTTCATAGTCAGTCATTTGTGCTTTGATTGGATGTGCGTGAGAGCAGACATGGGCTGTGATTCATCAGCGTTATGTTGTGCAGAGTGTTGCTTACTTTAATACAGCTCTGAAAAAATACTACCAGCTATGAATATAATATAAAAACCTCTGTCTGTAGTGTCCAATGAAATTTACAAGAGTTACACATTTAAAATGTCTGCAATATAAAACTCCTGTGAGAATCAATAAGCTATTGTTTCTGGATTTCATAAATTTATTATGAAATCTAATGAACATTTGTTTTGGTCTTATTGATTGCATTGCAATAAAGCTAAAACTCCGTATCGATCACAGAGGCTAATATAAATTTGTAGCGGCCGTGCTCGCCACAACAATCAGTATTTTATAGTGGCTGAGTCAACAAACACCAAACGTGTGGCGCATGCAGTGCAGGAGGTTTGTCTCTTACTAAAGCAGGACGCACACTTTGGCACGTATTTAGAAAATTTCATCTTTACGAACCATCAAATTCATTTAGAACCTATGAATCGTCTTATGGCCACATCTGTCACTCTTCAGTCTCATTTTCATATAAATCAGTCTTATCGTCAGATGTGGAGTGAAACTACAGTTGAAGAGACTTGTTAAATACAGGCGTAAAAAGTAATTGTAAATTATAGAATGGCACCATCAGTTATCTTATGATTTAAAGACAAAATTTCTGTTGTTGTCAAGGTCAGATTCAGGTCAGCAGGAAGAAATCAGGAAAAATGTCGTGTAACCATTTCAAGGACAGATCTGGTTCTACTTTATTTACTATCATGTTTGTTATAGTTGTGCACATGCAAGGTTTTCAATGTGATTTTCACAGAGTTTGAGTAAAGGGCTAATCTGCCAATTTACCCTGTTCCTTGATCTCAGCGATTACTTTGATGAGCATAATGTTAACTAATAGAACGACAGCCAAAATAATCGAAGGAAAGACCCGAGCTATAATTAACCACGTTCATCCTTTCTATTGTTGCTTTTCTTGGCAAAACATTTCACACAAACGCCCGAGTGCCGATCTACAGTTCGCAGCCGTGTGATCGTCGGTGGCCATTAGCATTCCATCTGATGCACATCCAGGAGCTGATCCTCCTTTAATTTGCTGCCCAGCTTTATCTGAAGCTGCAGAGATAATGCAAACATTTTCACTCTGTTAATTGAAATCCTGATTAATTAACGGACTGCCTCACTCAGTGTAATTTGATTTTTCATAATAGGAGATACAAGTCATATATAAAGCAGCATGAAGCAGATTTTGTCTTTTTCATTTTTCAAAACCTGACAGGCTTCGCTGAAATATGGATTGGTCTTGTTTTTAAAAGCTTTTTTTGTGTGCTATGGTGAAACAATTGTAAAACAAATAACAATAGATCTGTTGTATTCGCACGCCCGGAGGGAGAGGGAGGCTTGTCTGACTAATATTGAGTCTATAGGGTATCAGGCTCTCTGAGTCGGACTACCTACAAAGTTAGTTGCTGCAGGATACTTTTTCATGTGTCATTATTTCCTTGGACCAGTGGAACTAGATGTGAACCTATTTTCTGCGAGATTGTAGAACCTCCTGGATGTTCCGGTTGGGGGGAACTGTCCACTTCATTTACTCCTTCCATTTGTTAAGGCTTTTATGAAAGTCACGCACCATCTGCATGGTGAAAACACTTTTGGAAACTTCTCTCAGGAGTGTGTTTGCTCCTGCAAAACGCTCGCTGCCTAAGTTGTTAAATGAGGAGATTTATATCGTGGTTCTCAGTCGACTGTGTGACCTCTGTTGGGTTTTACTTTAGTGGCTAAAGTTAAGTTGTGTTCTCGGTCAAATGAAAATGCATGTCGTAGGTGTATAGGTTGGTCGGCAGCCGGCGGTTTCTTTCGATGCTGTGTAAGAGTGCGGTCAAAATCTGCGGCCCAGCTCTCAGTGAGACATCAGCTGCAGCACTGGAGGCTTCATCTGCTCCCTCTGGACACAATTTGTGCATCATTTTGTTTCTGTGCACAGACACAAACACGCACACCTAAGACCAACCTGCCCAGTTATTTCAGCTCTTCTGAACATGCTCTGGACCAGAAATTAAAAGACAGAGTTATTTATCAGCAATTTGGTGTTGTGTTTTCTGAGTCAGTTTAATTTAGACATAAATGACTTTAAAGATAAACTAAATGACTTAAAGTTGCTCTGTGGAGTTTTTCTGTAAACAGACAAAAGCTACTTTTAAATTCAGTGTTATTCACCAAAACTTATTGAGTGCATCCTTGAGCTCTAACAGATGTGTTGAATGCATTTCCATCCTTATCAAACATTTGTAAAACCAATTGTTCAAGTATTTGAAGCCCAGGACTGTTTACAGTAGCTTGCAGCCTTCTTCTTCTTCTTCTCTGCCCACGTGCGTTGCTGCACATCTGCCGCCACATGTGCGTCCTCGAGACAAACAAAACTTAGCAAACAGCTGCATCGTGAAACTCCACAGGGAACCTTGGATTCACGCAGCTGAATGGTTTCTGAAGACAGTTGAACAATCTGGGAACGACGGACTGAATTGATAGTGTAAAGACACACGTCTCAGGCTTTTTAGCCTCCACTGACTTGCGTGTGATGTGTGTGAGTTGTTATGATGCTGCCGGGGTCTTGACATCACTCCCTGAGCAATTCACAACTCCAACAGGAGACATCACGCGGTGTCATGTGACATCTCGCAGGTGACGTTAAGGTGTGAGGGAAGCACAGAGGTTAGCAAAGATGCTCCCTCTGTATGTATGTGCAATCAAAGTGCAGCGTTGAGATGAATCCGATGTGCAGTCAGTGAACAAACACACTGTTCAACTATTTTATCTCTGCAAAGGCTTCGTCTCTTTGTTAGTAGGATAACATTTTCCCAACACTTCACTTACACATTTCATTTACTCTTTTCTACCTCTTATACCTAATATGAAAAATATTCAATGAGCCAAAACAAAATTGTTTTGCTATTCCAATTTCCTGTAATTGGTTGCCAAACTCTCCTCGGTGTGGACCATTTGACAAAAGTGTATTTAATATTTGCAACCCAGATGAGTTGAAGTGATCCTGCAAAGCTGGATGGTATTTTACCTATAGGTGGCGCCACAGCAACCAATTTAAATGGCAACACAAAAAATAACATGGTTTTCTATCAACACGTCTCTTAATGCAGATCCAGATATAAGTTCTCAATTGTTTTCTGTTCGACTCTTCACCTTTCTCGTCAGTTTGTCTGTGCGCGCTGTGACCTCCCGACCTTCTCCCGACACCACGTACATCTTGACATTACTCTTGAAGTCAGTGCTTATTCCTACAAAGGTAAGACTGAGGTGAGCTTGTGCCTTGACTGAACAACGAGTCTCAGACACTGACGGAGCCTTCGTCTGCTTTGCCGCGTCTCCTGCTGCCATTTCTCACTACACACCGCTCCTTGTTTTGTTATGCTCGGGCTCAGCGGGGGCTCAGGTTTGTGATCTCTTATTTGAGGCTGGAGGTCTGTCTCTCTCTGCGATGCCGTGTGCACGTTGCTGCGGGGCTGCCATGTTGCGTTGACGGCGCAGCGCGACACAGGAGAGGAGAACGAGTGAGGAGAGAAAAAGAGACACGAAAATCGGGTGTTGACGAAAGGTGTCAGGGGTAATCACTGTTGTCTCGGCGCAAACAATCTCATTCCCATGCTGAAATATGGAGGTTGAAATGTCACAAGTCATAAGTCGCAGCCTGCTGTTACATGTAGGTGGTTTATATTCCTGTGGCAAGCTGGATACAGGATGTCCAGTAAATGTGTGGACGGGGCTTTTGATTTGCTTCGCAGCCCCCTCCCCAAACTAACCACAAAGTGATTAATCACAACGGCAAAAGAAAATACAATAGTGCATCATGTCTCATTAACCAAGGAATGTCCCACCATAACGAGGTGTTAACACAAACAGCAGCACTGATTGGCTGCCCACTGAGCTGCCTGCATCACGGCGCACGGCAGCTAACATTTAGATGTAATGACTCATCACCCGTCACGATGCTTCTTTTTGCCGGCGGCAGCAGATTGAACGTGCTCTCCACGTGCACTCTGATATCCGTCCGCGTGCGGAGCGACAGTCTTTCACCCGTCCCGTCCCCGCTTGGCTTGATAGTATAGAGACGCCATATTTCATCGCAGAAGGATGATAACGCTGCGAGGGCAATAACAGGATCCGAGGCGTTTTGCTGATGGTGTGGAAAAACAGTGAAGCCGCCGTTTTGATGTTATTTTTTTGTTGTTGTTGTTTGAATTGAATGTTCAGATAGTCACATGAATGTGTGCAGGGGCTTGGTTGACTGTTTGTCCTTGGCCTCAGGCATTAGCTTTATTTTCTGTTTTGTCTGTGACTGATTTTTGACGACACAATAATCACTGTTTCACTCTGCTCATTCTTCATTCTTCCGACCCTCCGTGCATCGTATGCACCTCGTCACCTCTTAGATTCTCATGAAGAACAGTGCACAGGCATGGCAGCTTCATTATAGGCTCAAATACCAACCAACGCCCGCATGCTGGAATAAGGTTTATTGAATCAATGATGATTGGTAGATTAATTAGATTCAACAGTTTTATTTGGGAATGTGCATCATGTCAGTGCAATGTAAGTTATTATAATTAATAATTTTTTTTGGTCACATGAGCATCAAACCAAGCACCAACACTGACACATCATCACCTTACAAAGTTAACATGTTAGCTCTGTTTTGGTCTCTTGACTGCTTGACCGTCAGTGGCTTCACTATCTTTACCAGTTACTCACTCACTGTATTTCAGCAGCATTCAGTGGTTCATAAAAACTTTATCAACAAGGTTAATGAGAACAGAGAATGAACCAAAACTGCATATTTACAGGCCGTAAAACCAGAACAACGATCTGAAAGACACCTCACCGCTCCTCAGAGCTGACGGCAACTGCAGAAAAGCAGCTCCATAACACGACTTGAGGACAAAATCTGTGGATATAAAATATTGATTGGTGCAGCTTTCAGGTCTTCAGACTAGATTTTGACACTTTCTGTCAGACCAGACAACATGATTATTATTATATTTCAGTGGCCAAATCAATCAAATTGCTAAAAACCCACTGATGCAGGGAGACTAATACTTTTACATTATTTCATCGACCAATGAATTTTTAGAGTTGTAGCGTAGGAGCTGCATTTTTTTTTTTTTTTTTTTTGCTGCAGTGAGTTAGAGCCGAGTTGCTTGCATTTGATTTTGAGTGACAGAAAATAATGACTGAACTATAACTTTATTTATACAGCACAACCATAACAAGGCCTTGGTGGCCGCGCCAGTGATGATCTGCAACATTCAACGCTTCATTCCTCGAAATCCCTCTGGAATCCATTATGTCGGCTCCCGATTGTTGTTGCCAGGTTTGCGGGTGCAGAACTGAAAGGCTTCTTCTCGGGCAACAATATGAAACACAGAAAAAGTCGTTCATTTGCTTTTCCGTCTGCAGGTGAAAGATTCTGACAGCTGAGCGACTGGAAGATATCGATGTGTTGTTGACGGGGTGCGTTAATTAGGAGATGTTTGCCGATGACCTAGACCAAGAAATACACACACAGCACACACAGAAAAGCTCAGGTAAAAAGAAAAGTATTCTAGATGGTTTGAATAATAACACGGCTTCAAGTGCTGCGACGTTCCAATCAACAAATGCAAGAACAAATCAGCACTGGCTTATCAGACATCAGCTAATCAGACTAATCGTCAACAAGAGTTAACAACATTGATTCCCCTGCAGCAAACCGTGTGTCATTGTACCAGTTAAGCTAATCTTCCCTCCTATCGCACCTTTTCATGCTGAATAGAGACGTTTAATTTCCCTTGTTGTTGTGGGAGATTAATTGCGCATTAGTCTCATTTTATTTGAATTAAAACACATCTTTCAGAGCCTCCGCGGCAGACGAGCTCTGTGTGAGCGGCGAGCTGGCCGACGCCTGACAATATGGCCGAGATCACTGTTGGAACAGAATAATAGTCTTTGCATAAACAAACAAGGCAACAAACTAAACAGAAAAAGCGACCAACAAAGACGAGAAGGGCATATTTGTTCAGACGTCGGAGTAATCTGGGCGTCTGGTTGGCTGTGATATCTGGTGATCCACAAGTCGAGCGTATTTGTTTGTGTTTGCTTTTTCATTTGCATGGAAATATGTGTGGTTTTTCTCCCTAAAGAACATCCGAGGACATCATTAAATGTTGAAAGGCATCGACATAAATTAATCATCGGCGCTTCATGTTGCCTCGGTTTGTAAACTTTCTGAGAGATTCCTTATCATAGCCCCACATCTTAATTACAGCCATGTACAAGCCACTCGGGTATCTCTCCTCCGCGAGGACCCAACACTGAGAGGATGGAAGCAAAAGTCGCACAAACGTTTGCCAACGCTTGATTTGCATTACACGTGCGCCGAAAATGGAAAATAGCATGCAACATAATGGAATGTAATTATCAAGCGGCCTGATGACTTATTTATTACTTGAAAAAAAAAAATCATCCTTGAATGCTCCTTCACTGTTATAAATCATAAATCGTGACTCCTTTCTAGGACAGGTTTTGTGAGAAAGTGCTGTATATTTTTTTTCTTTTGTCTTTAGTCTCTCCGCTTTGCTCAGCAGCTTCAATACATCTCTCACAATGACTTTTAACAACAAACCTCCAGGGACGTGTTTTCGGTCCCGTTCCACTCGCTCATTCTGTTTCATGCATTTCAGATGTCTTTATGCTTCATGTTGAAGGTTCGTCATTCACAGCGTTACATGCTGTAATTTACAGGCTCTCATTAAAACCCCAGTGTAGGATTTGATCCCAGGATTGTCACATCACATCTGTGGTAACATCACCTTTAGATGTAGGTAGAGGAATACAGATAGTTGAAGAACTTGGTCTGGGAGATATTTTTGAAAATCTGCTTATCATTATTTAGATATTGTGACACTCTTCCTATGAGACAAACACCTGAGGGAACACAGTGTTAAAAACCATTAAGATAAGAGTTTTGTCAGCGTTTCACTCTCTTTCTGTTACGATGATCCAACTTGTGAAGTTCTGGTTACGGGATAAGTGCAGAAAATAGTGGTTCCCCGAGTGAACCGCGAGGACCTCCAGGGCTCCTCCAGGCTATTCCAGGAAGTTCCAAGAATAGTTCAATTTCGCTTATTAAAAGAAACCATTACGGGGAAACTGCACAAAGTGACTCACGCTCGCTTCACAGCAGGAGTTCCCGAGGACAAATCTTATTCATATTTTTAAATGAGGTTCCTCTGATGCCATTTGGATGAATAACTGTGGAAAATCTCGAACCACCAAGACGCCCAATTAGATATTCATCAAACTCATATCGGACATCATGGCTGACCTTTGCCCTTTCACATTTACACTCTGATACCATCACCATGTGTTGTGTTTGTTCTTATAGTGCCATGGACGTTGAACTTATCATTATTAGACTGATTTCTTTTTGCCAGGAAATCTTATATTTGGCTCAGCATTGACTCATCCACCTTTGCCCTTTGTTTGTATCACGCTGAAGCTTCATACTGAAAACTCTCTTATCAAACGGAGAAAACGTCTTTCAAGTGTAAATTTGAAAAAGGGGCAGCTGGTAATTTGTTAGTTTAGAAAATCACAAACATAACATTGAAGGCGGCCTTCCACGCAGAGTCCATGTTAATTTCTGCTTGTGCTCCACGTTGTTCATTTCTTCAAAATGAAGAATCGCCTCTAATCTACGTGCTGGAATATTAACATAAAAAAAGCTTTGGGAGGTAACATGAAATCCAATTTCTTGCGCGCTGCTCATTTGAATATAAATCAAAGTATAGCATGTTGATGTCCGCCTCTCGTGCATCATCCATTGTCCAACCAAAATCAACAAATCAATTTATTTTCCTAATGAGAATATATGGTCCCAAACACAGCAACGTGCGACTGCCACAATTTGTCAATCAAAGCATTAGGATCCCTGCAAAATGCAAACCAGATGCCCCTCACACAAATGAACTCTAATTTCCTTCCTGAACATGTCAGACAGGTTCAGTGTTATCGAAGAAGGGCTGAGGCGCAGATAGACAATGACACTAACTCTGCAGTGTTTCTGTCCTGCCTATTAGCCATATGTCCGCCACAGTCCTGACGCTGTGAGGGCTTGACAGGCCCGCTGCAGAAACTCAAATTAACTTCATTTGGGTTTGGATGTCATCCTCCACAAAGCCACCTCAGTATTTCTTCGTCCTAACCTCTGACTGCTTCTCTTGCTGCCGCTCGGTCCAGGGACGAGCCGGGAGGACGGCAGGCTTTAATGAGGGAGTGGAGCTTTTAATTAGCAGCAAGGCCACTTTCCCGCTCAGTGGTCTCCTCCGTTTCTATAGCGAGAAATTATTTACGGATGCTTTTGCTCTCTTATGTGAGGCTGCCCGTTACTGTTTGGATGGCACAAATGACGGGGCGTGGTAATTGGCACGGTGCAAAATCACCACCGGAGTAATGGTGTGTTTGAGTGCCGCTTTGTGCCGCCACATTCCTCCTTCTTTTTTTTTTCAGTTGAGAAATAAAAGCAGATTTATTGTACGTTCATATTTATGCTCAGTTTTTAATGTCAGCAGGGAGCAACCATTTTTAAGGGACGGCAAGAAAGAACACAAATCTTCATTTCGTTCACTTAAGGAAAAAAGCTGCCCATAAATATGTTGGCGCTCGAGCTCAAAGCTTTACCTGGCCGGCTTTATCAGATTTACCGTTTGGACTCTTTGTGTCTGAGATCAGTTCTGCTGCGGCCTTCAGTCCCTCTGCATCTACTGTATGGAAAGCAACGTTCGCTGTGTAGCACAAAAACATTTGTGTGCAGGGACCAATTACACCCAGGAGCCACGAATCATTCTTCACACGCAAACATATGCATCATGAATACTTAACGTAAAACTATATGGAAATGGAAAATGGATTATCCCACACTGTTTGCATGCAAAGAACAATTTCAAACAAAAAAAAAATTTGTTTCTTTAAAATTTCAATGCAAAGACATTCTTTGGCTCTCTCATCGGGGCACATATCCTCCGGTCTAAATACACCAAACACTGGCAGAGAGCGACCCCACCCCCGGGACCACGTTTCTTTGAACATTTTTTACATAATGGAGCTTGTATTGATTTTTGTTTTGAACCAGAGGGAAGAGTTTGAATAGGAAGTGCTAATATTTTAATCCTGCATTCCCAAGACGGAGAGATACTCAGCGAAGAGAAAAACACAAACAAACAAGATTTCCTTTCTTTCATGAGAAAAAAAAAAAGTTGCAGAGGAGTTTGTCATAACAAAGTAGCAGATAATACATATATATTTCCACAGAGACAGCGTCACCCCTCCTGCATCTGCACCGTATGGAGGAGTCATTCTCTCGCACTTTATCCTGGGGGTCTTAATAGGTCGTCCTCGACTCTGACGTGCAGCTGACAAGTGATCAATTGTTCCACTTAGAGAAGTTTATGAAAAAGTCTGTAAAACAAATCAGCGTCTCGTGATGAAGCACAAATCGAGTGGAAGTTTGCAAACATGAACTCATATTGATTTTCACATGAAGAGTGAATTATTTCTCTCTTGAGTCTGAAATTTGATATGATGTCGCTTCGCTTTCTGAACTCTAATTCACACGAGCAGCCAGAGACAGCCTTTGCCACAGGCCGATCAAACAGGAATGCCTTCCTTTAGATTAGCCTGTCAGGTACAATGTAATTGACTGGGGAGATAAAAACAGAAGATATCACAGTGCATTATTGATTTGCATGTGAGGAGGGTCACATGTACTGCAGTTTATCAGCAGCTCGGCCGACAGCCTGGGCGTGGGAGACTTTTTATCAGACCCTCCGTGGACGTGGGGGAAGCATTAGAGGGTTGCACACAGTCAGTTGTTTTCAGGTTTGCTTGAAACTACAACCTATTCACATTCTCATATCTACTGTTATTGAGCCTGTATTGAAAAAAATTGAACATTTGGTGATTAATACTAAACTCAAAGTGCAGGTGAGACCGATGAGGAAAGCATCAGACAAATAGAAATTTGACCTAATGATGACACTGGGTGTTAAAGTTAAGGATCACTGAAGTTATTATAATTCATCCTAAGGGACATGAACCTAATTACTCGTCCAGTAGAAGACATTTCAATAAAAAACAAAAACGTCAGCCTCACGGTGGCGTAAGAGGTCAAATCAGGGGACCATCAAAGTCTTTAGGATTCATTCTCTGGAGACCGTGAATGTCTTTACAAATTGTTGAGATATTTCACATGGCCATTTCCCACTTTTCCCAGAATACCCTTCAGCAAACCTCACATACTGTATGTGGTGCGAAGTTGTTGGGAAACAGCAGTCGATCATTTTCCTGGTAAACAACACACAGAAGTATCACAGCGAGGTCTATTGAGGCGGCTGTTAGAGAACAATGGTGCCGCCTCCTCCTCCGCTGTGACGGCTTTCTGCCTCTGTGATGATTGTCATGGTGAAAGGACGGATTCTGAGAAACCTGATGTTTGCTATTCTGCTGTTACCCAGCATTCAGCTGCTGGAAATATTTATTGCATGTGATTGGTCAGAGATTAGACTACAACTACAACTACTGTGTAAAACATTGTATGTTGATGTTCATTGTTGATTTTTATTTCCATATTTACGCATCTTTTTTTTGTACCTACTTGTTTGCGCATTATAGTGACATTTTCATTTCATTTTCATCTCTTGTGTTTGTTCAGCCATCTTCCTGAAAATTGTTCTTCCTTAACATTGAATGCAAAGTAAAAGCAAATCAAATTTCTTGCATGTGCACATATACCTGACCAATAGAGCTGTTTCTGAAATGCATGTTGTCACTATCTGTTTTAGCATGTTAAGATGATTTGGTGTGGATTTTTTTTGTGCTCACTGTCTGACAGGAGGAGACTTGGCGACGCCGGGCGTCTCTCAGGTGTGAATTTTGTATAAACACGGAGCTCGGAGCTGAAAGAACAGCTTGCGGCACGCTGAGAGAAGCCTTCCCTGGATAAATAGAGGCTCTGAAATGTGTGAGAAAGGTCACACACATCTCAGGGGAGAGCAAAGGAGTGTTTCATTCATATTTTCTATGTTCTCTGAAGGTCACGGATGAATGCACACGGGGCGGGTTAAAGGTGAACCTGGTATAAATAGCCGGCGCAGAAAGGTGCACAGCGACCTTGTTAGTCTCAAGATGTTTATGCTACTTTAGCAAAGATAATTAAACTACTGTGATCCTTTATTTATTGGCACTCTTTCAGATTAACCATAGTGCAATTTAAGAGGACATTCTGGCATCCAGCTACAAGAAATGATGAAGGAATTACAACAAAATCCATAACTTGCTTCCTGTGCACAGACAAAACTCCTCTCTCCTTTAACCCATCAGATCTTCCTTATCCCTCCTTCACCTCTGCAGCACAGAGAGACCTGTTCACTCGAGCTGGTTTCCAACAAAATCTGACAAAAAAAAAAAAAAGAACATGGCTGTCGTTGAGCGATAAATGCATCTTTGGAAAAGGTCACGCTGGTTGTTTTTTTAAGCGCCGACCGCCCTCGCAGGTCTTTGACGGTACCTGCTTCTTTCAAAGGCTCCTTTTAAATCCTGTTGAGAGAAGCACAAATAAAAGTAGTTTGACGCTTACGCCGTGTGACAGCTTTACTCAGAGTTTAGACTGAAGAGATAACCCCGTTCATCTGCTTTTACTGTACATGCATATTTTACTTTCTTGTAAATCATTAGCTCTCTCACTGGCTTTTATTTATGGCAGCAACCTTTCTGTAATGACAGCAAATGTGTCTTAAGTAGAACAAAGTATCAGAGAATGATTGCTGCCATGCCTGTGCATAATGTTTAATGATTATCACCTGGGTGGAAAATCAAACAGTGAAGGAAAGAAAGTTGTACCATAAATCATGTTTTCATTGCATTTATCTGTTCTGTCAGTGTCCTCATATGGAGGAACTCCATGGCCTCAAACTAACCCTTTTTTCCCTCCCTTTAGCCTTCCTTCCATACTAAAGCACAAATTATACTTTCCAATGTCCATGATATGAATTATATATCTTATCTGGCCTGGGAACGCCTCGGGATCCCACAGGAGGAGCCGGGAAACGCTGCCGAGGAGAGGTTCCTCTGGACTACCTTGCACAGACAGCCTGCCCCCAATGGATGGATGGATGGATGGATGGATGAACGGACATGATATCTGTGAAGGACCTTATGTTGCCCAAAAGTCATGACCGCATTGATGTGCACATGTAAGGACACAGGCGCCCAATGCTACATGAACAGAACCAGGTGCACGCTGACTGTCCATGTCTGTATATCCGGCCTGCAGGTCAGTGTTTTCCTCACCTAGAACCTGAGCTTTTTGAAAATGTTCTCTAGAGTGGATAAATCTGAGAATCTGTCCGTAGTGTGGATGAAGAGAACAGAGCTTCTGGAAAACATTTGGGAGATGGATCAGAAAAAAAAGGGATGTTAATGTTCTGCCAACCTCCTCTCTAACCCAATTTAAATCGATATAGCTGCAAACAATGCAGACGTTGTC
The DNA here is from genome assembly GCA_025331565.1 of Holacanthus passer. Lineage (NCBI taxonomy): Eukaryota > Metazoa > Chordata > Actinopteri > Pomacanthidae > Holacanthus > Holacanthus passer. The sequence continues at coordinate 1,134,641 of JAFREQ010000130.1, forward strand.
ATATTTTTATTTTGTCAGAGACACGATTATAAAATATTGATTATAGATATTAATATCAATGATGTCTGATGTATAGGACTGCTCGCCTTGATTAACAAGCATCATTTATGAGCCCTGATCTTATCACTCTTTCTATTTGTTCAGTTGACAAATGAAATGTAAAATAAATTAATTAAATCAATCATTTCAGGCATATTGAAACACAGCATAGGTGGCGCTGGAGAGCTGGAGGCCTGACGGAGAGCGGACAAAGGGATTTAGCAGTTTTCCTGGATGTGTCATCGTAGACGGTGATTTTTGTGAAGATGACCAGAAAGTGTGGACAGATAACCAGAGCCCGACCTTCGTTTCATTCCCCCTGCAAGTTCTCATGACACAGCCGAGGCCTCTATCTCCAAACTCTGCACAAATGCCTGTATTGTACATGGAAGCAATTAAGGTCCGCAGCTAATTAAATCTATAATCACTTTGTACTTTAAAAACACAAAAGGAGGGGTGGAGGCTGGTTAGGGGGTTGGCTGGTGGTTTAAACGAGGGCCAGCGGACTGTTATTTAATAAAGACAGCTAATTGGGTCAGAGATCTTTATCCTCATCGAGCAATAAGAATGGTTACCGCAAGACCAAAGTTTTCCTGAAGGAAGTGCGGAGAACAATGGAGAGAGAGATGGAAGGAGGTTGGAGAGAACAACAAGATAGTGTTGTCAAAGGTAAGGCACACAGGTGTTTTATTCTGTCTGCAGGGTTTGCAGCCGCTGGTTATGATAGGGGAAGGTAATAGGATTGAGGAGAGATCTGGACTCAGAGTGCATCCTAATGGAGTACAGTGGGACAGAGCAGCACAAGCACAGGAACCCTTTGGCTTTTCAACTGGAGGGCTCATCCTGCCCTCTAGTGGAAAGTTTCATAAACTACATTTAAGTGTAATTCTCTTTTTCTATTTGTCTCACATACTATCCCTCCCTGAACATCTGCATCTCACCCTGCAGGCTTCTCTGTATTTTTTCTTCCTTTATATATGCCACCTCTGTAAAGTTTGAAGACAGTGGGTGGACAAAAGAATGGGAACATCTGCCCAGGATAACACGCACACCGCTGACTGTCAGCTGAAATTTCCATAGAGTTCGGTCGAATCTTCTCCTACTATTAAAGGTAGTTTCTAAATTTGGACAGACCAGATCGTAGTATTATTACTGTTAGACTGTGTTAGTGTCAGCTGCAGAGCATTTGTTCTGATCATATTATTTTGAACAAGTATTCATGTTTTTGTGTCACCATATTGGAACGAAGGTCAGTGGTTTGTAGCTGCTCATTCTGGTATAATTACTCTTCATTTATACGACTGACTGTTTATAAAGTACAATCCATGCAGTCAATGATCCATACAACTTTCCCTTCAGATCTAACCTGACTGGTTCATACGCTTAAAAATCGGATTCTTATCCTCCATATCGTCCTTCATGCAAGAAAAAGTCCTCAGTAGCTGTAGCCACCTTTCCTAGTCATGTTTTTTTTTTTTTTATCTCCGCTCCTCTGGATACCCACTGGGAATATAACTGCAGCGTTTCTTTCAGCTAAACCTTAACACCAGCTCATTTCGACCAACTCGTTCCACCTTGAACAAGAGTGGGAGCACTAATCACTGAAATGTGCTGCCCAGGACTGTTGGTCATTATCAAACAAAGCAATTACATTTGTTGGAATTTGCATGTAAATCAAATTTCCAGAGGACCCATTACAGTATTACACTGCCTTTGTAGAGACGTGAGCTGAAAAGTATCTTCAAAGATCAACGCTCAGCGACAGCTAATTAAATTTTATGCATTAAATTTGAAGTATTGTGTTCATATGATTCCACAGAACCATTTTATTTCTTGCTTCTTTCCTTGAAACGGATGTTTTCTTGGCTACTGTGCAGCAGGAAAGGTGAAGAGGTGGTGAGTTGATTAGCTGGAAGTGCCAGGAAAGGTTTTTGGGGGTGTCTGGGGTGATGGAGGTCCCCAATTATTTTCCTGGCTGCATGGAGAAGAGGAGGTCACGACCCGTGCCCTTCTCAGCAGACTCAGTGATGCGCTGCAGTTTGCCCTTGGTCCGGACTGACTCAGCTCCAAACCTGGCAGTTGTGGATGAAGTAAAAATGAAGTCAGTTACTGTTCCAGACGTGACAGTGATTGGAAGTGGACAGTAGATTTTTCTTCAGCAGCCGCTGTACATCGGCACAGATATAGAAGAGTGGATGAACAGAAGGTCGTGTGTTCAAGCCTCCTGGTGACTGCTGCATCCATCAGACGTCATAGGCCTGCGATCATGAGGAAGTTGAGTGTGTGTACTTTGATTTAAAAAAAAATGTACACAAAATAAATAAATGTGTCACTTGCAGCCTCTGGAGACCTGAACCCTGAAACTGACCCATACTTTCTTCACATTATTTATGCCAAGTATTGATTCCTCAGAACTAAATGGCCGACAGTCCTCCTCTGTGCGTGTGTGTATAAAATAACGACAGAGTATTTCCCTAGAAAGATTAATAAACTATGCAATCCTTCAGGTTATTATTGTGCTACATTTGTATTGCCTTTTATGACATTAAATCCTTTTGAATAATACACTTTGTATGTGTTTGTGTTGTTTAGTCAATATTACTTCTTGAAATTCGAAGTCTGTATCTTTACTATTTCAATACATAACCACTATAGTGGTCATCTTACTGTTGTGAACATATAAATATACTTTTCCTGTGTATACCAATGCTCAAGACCAATAAAATATAAGATTGTCACAAAAGTTGCTATGAACTTTTCTGAACTGATCCCTGGCCGAAGATTAACCCAGACACCGACACTGAAAAGCAATAGATGTTTATTTTATTAATAGTCACTTTACAGTAAGCCATTTATCAACTTTGGGTTATTAAAAAAATGATTTGACAAATGGTGAAGTGAAATGTCTCTGCGCTATATGATGGAATGATAGTTTGTACTGTAGAAAAAACAATGCAAGACTTTATTATTATCCATTATTGAAACATCTGGTCCTTCACAACTAAAATCTGTTGAGGAGGATCCCAAATAAATGAAAAATAATGTGACAATCAGATAATACTGTAGGATGCAAACAAGTGTCAAAGAGAAATGAAAATTGGATTATTTAAAGACATATAATGTTAATTCATAGAAGCTATTTGCAACTCGTGCAATGCATTTTTTTTATCTGATAGATTTTATATGATGGATTTATTCTTGTTTTCTATTGTTCACACATCTTTATTAAGAGCTGTACTTAATGTAATTTATTGCCTTTATCTATCATTAATTTGAGAAGATGTTACCAACACATATCAATAATAACAGATAATAATATAAATAATAGAACCAATAGATTTTCCTGCACTGCAGATGTTAAATTACGTGTCAATCAACTAAAGGAGGCGGCCTCTTTTATGTCTAAACGCCTCTCATTGGATGATATGTGCTACTGGAAACGCCTTAAGAGCTTATCTTCCTTATGATTGGCCAGTATTGACATGGCAACAAAATACGTGACCAATCCAAGCTGGTGACTTCTCTGTCCCCATCAAGCTTCTCGACCAGCTAAGCTAACGCGAACAAGCCAGGCGGCAAGTAGGCGACTGATGTGTGTGTTTGTGCGGTCATCTTTCTGCTTCTAGCTCTCCTGATTACCCGTCGCATAACCCGCTTTTATTTTACAACTGTCTCATTTCTTCTTTGGTAGTCACACAACAATATAAAACTGAAGTTTCTTTGGTAAAGGTAAGGCAGATTTTTTCTCCCTTACAAAAACCGCACCGGCTCATCCAAAATGGCTCCTTGCTAGCTTAGTGAGCTAAGATGCTAGCGGAGCCGGCAGATAGCCTAGCTTAGCGATGGCTCAGCTGATTTACATTCAAGTAGAAAATGGCGTCGTCGCCTAGCTACTCTTAATAATAACTTTCAGGAAAAAACAAACCTAGCAGTGCATATGTTAAATGTTGTTTTTTAAAGGTTGAGTGTCCGGACCAGGATCGCTTGAAAACTGGCCTTGAATCCCAATGTTAAGTCCCAGCCATGATGGGATGGCGACACAAGCACAGGCGACTGCAAACATTACCGTTAGCGGCTAACCACGCTGCCCTGCCCCATTTCACTGCATCATGGTGTAACGGCGTTAACGATGGCTCAGGTTCGCAGGCTACAGTCCTGCTTTCGACCTAAAGAACACACCAACACGAAACATCTCGAATCTGACAGTATCAGTGTTCAATGCAACTGTCAACACGTCTCTTCACATGACGTTACACAACCGATCGAATCTATTGTGAACTGAATAAAAACGATCCGCAAACGTGGTAAACATCTTACTGATGTCGTGACGTAGCAAACGTATGGATTTAGCAACCTAGCAAGCTAATTAGCTAGCTTTAGCCGACTAGCTGACGCACCTCTGCTTTGTTGTAGCAGAGAAAAGACGAGCACAGACTTATTGGTATTTGATGGATCAATCACGCATTTCAGTAACAGCTAATACACCTGTTGTGTGAAACCTGTTGTGTTTGTAATTTGCTTCAGTAAGGAGGTTGATTTGATAATTTGATTTTTCCCTCAGTTGCTGGGCCTGTAACAAAGACCTGGCTACTTAACTGTTTATCCAGCTAACTGATGTTGTCCTTAGATAACATGGGATTACTCATAGTCTCCTGTTAAAGGAGCTGATGTAGCCTCTGAATGTGCATTGTTTTCCACCATCCAGTTACTAATTGCACTCTTTTTTCTCTTCCCCAGCACCGTTTTCCCCATCCCTCCCTATTATTCTTATTCTTTTGAGTATTCTTCATTGTCAAGCCGCCAAAGTGGAGAGTGTGATTGCAGAAGGGGGTGCTTCTCGTTTCAGGTAATAAACCAAAGCCTGGACAGGAAATACCAACATGGAAATCCTTTTCTTTTTTTTTCCTCTTTAGCCCTCTGCTAGCATTTTGGGCAGGGACTTCCGGCCTTTAGAACAAAGCAGGATGTGGGAAGGCTCAAAATGGCTGTCAGACACTTTTCTTTGTGAAACCTTTTGAAAAGGGGGGTTGGGTAGACATAATGAGCCTTAAGAGGATTTCTGTCCTGTTGGTTGTATATTGGTGGGTGGCAGCACACACCCAGTTCCACAGTATACAGAGTGACTGTAAACAGGATGCCTCACATCCTCGATTAAGTTTTAAAATGTCTAAATTGAGGCATCAGATGCTCTGGGATACTGCATGTTAGATGTAAAAGTTGGTGTGGGAATCTCAATGTTGTGTTTTCATGGTGCACCTTCTCAGAGGTTTCCAAAAAATTCTGTTTTCACATTATTTGGTAGTTGGCAAGTTAGTCGTGCTGATCATCATAATGTTTCAACATCCCTTGAATACAAGGCTTTCAGACATCCTGAGTATAGAAATAATCAGGCTGCATTGACTCGCAGTTCCACGCCCTGTTGTGAAAAATGAAAATTTGAGTATCAGTAGACCATGATGTTTGCGATCATACAGTGGCGGCAGAGCAGATAGTGTGAAGAATAACTGGTTCTGCTTTTTCACTGCGCCTGATATCGTGCATGACGCATTGAATTTGTTGAGTCCCATAATATTTTTGCCAATTAAGAGATGTTATCTTCTCTCTTCTCATCTAATGTAGGGTTTCATTGCTGATCACTCTATTAGTCATCTTTTGATCATTTGGTTTTACAGCTTAGCCTTCTAGGGAGAAGTTAAGCACCATAAAGCTGATCAAAATTGTCAGTGTAATTTGTGAGCAGTAAATCAATGACTCACAAACTCCCGAGGCCAGCTACAAAAGCATACATTACTGTGGAGCAGTGGTAAAATTAAGAAATGTAGCAAGAAGGATATTTGTTTGAACCTTTTGAAAGCTACCAACATGTCAAAAAAAGAACCTTCATCTAACTGCCCCACTACTTAAATGCAAGGTGGATTCACCAAAATGTGTAGGTGACAAAGTAGAAAACCAATTTTATGCTCATCAAATAATGGATTTTTCTGGGGAGTGATTGCTCAGTTTAAATGACACAACTATGAGACGCTGAAATAATGAAACTGCAACATGAAAAGTGTAGTCTTTGGTTGTATCTGTGGAAGATATAGATGCACATGTAGATTGTCCTTGGCTTTGTTCCACTCGGTTGACTGAGTGGTGCATTAATGCTATCACCATAGCTGTACTCCATTAGGTATCACTCTTCATAAATGTGTGCATTGTCATTCTTGAAGCTGCATCTCTTGCTCTCCAACAGCAACAACAGTAACTTTAAAAGCATCATGCAATGTTTATTCATGAAGCTTGTAAGCTTTGTAAATTCAGTAGTTTATTGGTTTTCTAATAACTGGAGCCTTAAGTAATCGTCCTGAATGCAGTGATCAACTGCAAAGAAACACCTGGTTACTAGTTCAATTTATAACTCATTTAATAATGACATTTTATATCTGCATGGCTGATGGTATTGGATTCTTATACATCAGTTTTGTTATTGTGCATTTTTCGAGTTTTTAAAATGAAAATTCATCTCGTAACAAAATTCACCTCGTAACTAAAGATGCAGTCTAATTCCATCTTGGGCAGTATTGCCTGCGCCTAATGTGTTCCCCTCCTTGTGTTTGCTTCTGCAGTGCTTCTTCGGGGGGAGGAGGTGGTAGGGGTGCACCTCAGCACTATCCCAAGACTGTCGGCAACAGGTTTGTCATTTGGCATTTTTCTCGAGCACAATTGATGTATAGTGATTTAATTATTACTGCCATGGTCCCAGTGAGTATTGTTAGTAGTTTCCCCCCACTGAAGAAAAAGTAGTTGATTAGGGTGCTCGAATTCCAGGAAACTTTGATTTGCATGTCCAGTAGTCCTGTAACATCATGTCACTCATTTGCAGATAGTGCATGCATGTCTGACTGAGGAGCAAAGTGTTCATAGGCCTAAATTGGCAACAACATATTCATATTTGTGTGAAACATTAAGGACAAATATTGTTTTCTCGGGATGTGGTGATGCACATTCAACACCTGAATTTAATTTTGAATAGATAACAGAGGAGGCAGCATTTGTAGTGATTGTGCAGTAACTTGTCAAATAAGTATTATAAGCAATTAGCGTTTGTGCTGGAACAGTAACTATAGTCTAAGGGCATTTGCATATTTTTCTGTTCTGCTATGATGTTATTAGATTGTGTGGTTCTCAGGCTCTCTCTCTCTGTGCTTCTATAGCGAGTTCCTGGGGAAAACCCCAGGGCAAAGCGTTCAGAGATGGGTTCCTTCACGAAGCACTAGACGAGATGTCAACTCCAGCAACGAAAAAGAGCGACACGATGCAATCTTCAGGAAAGTGAGGGGGTAAGGTTCAGGCCTGTTTGCTTATTTGAAGAGTTAATTATCCTTTGCCTGGTAAAAGAATCACCTCTTTGCTAAGTCCTCCTTGACTTTTATCCAGACGTGACATAGTGTAAGAATTTTGATCTGTTGTGGCTCAAAGCTTGTTGATACTAAAACCATTTCAGTTGTGTGCAGAGTGTAGTTCTTGCTAAATTTACAAAACCCATCTGATCAACAGTTGGTGTGGTTTGGCTTGCAGAATTATGTTCACGATTGCCAGCATAGCTCTTCTGAAGAGGAATGCCAGTGAATGTCTCTAAAAATGGAACAGTGTATTGAACAAATGTTACAGAACTTGAAGTCAGGCTGATAAGGAATGAAAAAACCTAATATCTGTCAGAAAATCAAATTTCAGCTTCCTCTAAATGCTCTTTATATTCAGTCTTCTGTGGAGGCTAAGATCAGATAAAGACCAGACAAGATTCCTGAATTTCCCTTCTGGGGATCATTAAAGGCTTATCTTGTCTCATTGGGAGTTTTGGAAGTTTGTCTCTGTTAAAATTCAAACAAGACGCATTGATAGTGTTGAACTGCGTAGTTGTGCAGTCACTAAAATGGCATGTGCTTTGCTGAAGGCACTTAAGCCCTGTTCCCCTCTGTGTCAGGTGATGTTTACAAGTACAAAAGATGAAGAGATGAGTTTCCCTCAGGAATGTAGGCTGAGCTGGTGGCCACCACTGAACAGTTGACTCTGTTTTTCTGAGTCCAGAGAAATTAAGTAAATTACTTCATGTGTGCTGCATCCTCCTCGTTATTCCTGGCATGATTTCTCTTGGTTCTGACACACCTTTCTAAATTATTGTTCAGAAAATCAAGGTGTCTAACATGACCTCCCACACTGACAGAATGCTGTGCTCTCAGTAAAAACAAAGCCAGTGAAGAATGAGAAAGAGAACGTGGATAATGAGATTTCGTAAACAAAGCCTGTGGATTTACAAATCATTATTAATGGGCTCTGTTGCAATGTGTCAGCAAATCAAGCGACGCTGCAGCTTTGTCCAGAAGTGTGAACGAGTGCTTGTGAAGAATCATAAAATGGATCATTTTTGAAAGATGACAACTGAGATGTAATGTGGTATGAAACAGTAATTGAGTGAGACTGACCTGACATTAACTTAAAAGAAAAACGGAGCTTCAAACCAGCCGTCTTGCTGCTTGGTGTCTTTTATACCCCTGTGAGACTGATTCAGTGACCTGGAATAAACTGGCATTTATCATTGGGTTTGACGCTGCTCAGCTTATTCAAGGGAGAATGTAGGTTTCTGTAACAAGTGCTAGATTACTATATAATGAGTCCTGTAGAATTACCTAAAGCTAATTTGGGCTCTCAGTCGCTTTTTAAAAATCAGAGAAAGGAGATCATTGATGTTGAAAATATGTTATTGTGTTAACTTAGTTGTTCACAGTTCACAGGCACAACTCACTTTGCCTGCAGCTTTACACAAAATAACAGAGTAAGCATTGAAGTGAGTGCTTTGGAAATATCAGCAGTTCTTTCTTGCAGATATGCTTGTTTGGTTTAGCCGTGGTCTGTGTGGAACTACAGCTTCAGACCATGGCCTTATGTGAATCCTGATGTCTGAGGGTTGTTTGTGAAAGCAGCCTGCAGCAGACTGAACAAGGGTCAACAGTGTTTAATTTATGGAAGCAGTATAACTTGGCATATATCTTAAGTCACTGAGTGTCAGTCTTGCTGTGAAGGACGAGGTGCTGTGCAGAAACTCAGTAGAGGGAGTTGGGAATAATAATGGGAAAACTTTTAACATATGTCATGCAAACATCTTGATCTTGCAATAATCATACTGACTTCCTTTTCTTGCTGCCTCTCGCTTCCCCTCTTGTTTTTATTTTTCTAGCATACTCAACAAACTCACGCCTGAGAAGTTTGACAAGCTATGCCTTGAGCTCCTGAACGTGGGCGTAGACTCAAAACTCGTCCTTAAAGGAATCATCTTGCTGGTAAGTGCATGTTTTTCTTCTTTGGCACTCTGCTAAATGGAAATGTATTCATCCTTTTTGTCAGGCTGTTCTCAGTGGCTCATATTGTACGTTTTAATGACCTGAGTGGTCCCTCTCTGGTTTCTCTCCCCTCCTCCCCCACTGTGGGTTAGATTGTAGACAAAGCCCTAGAAGAGCCGAAGTATAGCTCGCTCTATGCTCAGCTATGTCTGCGCTTGGCAGAGGACGCACCAAACTTTGATGGCCCTTCATCTGAGATCCAAACATCCCAAAAGCAGAGCACAGTAAGTGTAGCTGTTCACATTCTGCTGCACAGTTGAATACATTTCCTCACCTGTATCACTGCTGCCATTTCTGTTCTGCTGAGCAGCCGTCGGTACCACTCTCCACCTGATAAGTGCTGATGTTTGTTTGTTTTTTGGGTTTTTTTACGACTATTTTCATTGTCATTAACACCTTTACACAAAATTGTAAAATGAAACTCATTTCTCAGCTCATTTTTGCAATCTCTGCTTCTTGTGGACATGCTTTGTGTTGATATCTCATGTTGAGCTACATCTTACCAATAGATAATATGTGCCTTTTTTTTGGTTATTGCAGACCTTCAGAAGACTGCTGATTTCCAAACTTCAAGATGAATTTGAAAACCGCACCAGAAATGTTGAAAGTAAGTTCATGTCTTTGTGTGTCTTGTAAGAGGTGCAGTATCTTTCTGGATTATTTCACTGTAGCCTGTCGCACTACTAACTTCTGTTCTTCCTTTCGCTCCAGTCTATGACAAACATGACAACCCTCTTACTTCTGAAGAGGAGGAGCAGCGTGCCATTGCCAAGATCAAGATGCTTGGCAACATTAAATTCATCGGGGAACTTGGCAAACTCGACCTCATCCACGAATCTATCCTTCATAAGTGCATCAAAACAGTACGTGCACTCTCTTTTGGGTTTTTGTGTGTTTGAAATTCACATCTGTAGAATTTTGTCAAACTGCACCAGAAGAGTTAGAATCAAAAGAAAAACTGCACACCTTCATGAATCCAGAGTAGAGTATGACCCCCTGCTTTCCTTCTCTCCTTAATCTTATCCAAAGCTTCTGGAAAAGAAGAAGAGAGTCCAGCTCAAGGATATGGGGGAGGATCTGGAGTGCCTCTGTCAGATAATGAGGACAGTGGGGCCGAGACTCGACCATGAGAAAGCAAAGGTAACAGCTGCAGCCTCTCATGGCACCATAAACATCTGGAGTGTCCCCATGGGAATAATGATACAAATGTATACAGACATAAAAAAGATTTATTTAAAGATATGTGTGGAACTACATGTCAAAATCTATTATGGGTCAGCCAGTCACTTGTGCTCAAAAGTAAAAGCCCAAAAGCTTAAATATAGAACTTACAGTTTCTGTACGATTATCAGGGTCATAAACACAAACTAGACATTCTAGATTTCGGGTTTAGCTGGTGAAGTTTTTTTTTTCTCCCTCTGCCAGCCTCTCATCTCTGTGCCTTTGTGGTCCTGTCTGAGTTGACGGTGTCATTTCAGGTCCTGCCTAAGCTCATCATCTGGCTGGACACAGCCTCACCGAAAGCCCCACTTGGCTCACAGCCAGCACTAACATAGAGCCTGATGCTATACTGTATGTACAAACTCTGCCTGTCCTCACTCCCTCCTCTCTCCACGTTCTCCAGTCTTTAATGGATCAGTACTTTGGCCGTATGCGATCCTTAATGAACAACAAGGAGTTGCCCGCTAGGATCCGCTTCCTGCTGCAAGACACAGTGGAACTGCGAGAAAACAACTGGGTCCCCCGCAAGGCTTTCATCGACAACGGACCAAAGACGATTAACCAGATCCGTCAGGATGCAGTCAAAGTGAGTAAAGTCACATTGTGGTGCTCATTGTTTAGATTGCCCACATTTTGGGATGATTAATAGTTAACGTCCAACATGAGAAGCCGAGGTTGAGGCAAGCACATTTTAAAGAGCTCCCTAAATATGCATGTAAAATTATAACCCTCTCTCCCTTAGAAAGAACCAGTTTGTGCACATCAGCAAGAAACCATTTGTGAGGAGTGAGTCAGCAGGACATTGTCCTGACAATAAAGTACGCACAGGATGTAATTATGTTCCTAGTTTGATAATAGTGCTCTCGTTCAGTATGGCGTTCTTAAACACTTGAGATAATTATAAGCATCTCAAGTTGAGTTCTGGGTTGGTCTTGTAATCATGCTGTTGAACAATGTAGTGACACCAGCTCTGTTTTGTGTGTCCCTGTAGGATTTGGGTGTTTTCATCCCAGCACCCATGTCTCAGGGGATGAGGATGGACTTCTTCCTGGAAAGCCCCTTCATGCCCAACAGAGTGAAACTGGACAGGGAGACTCTCGGGGGATTGGCCGACATGTTTGGACAGATGCCAGGTCTGGACTTTGTTCCTTGGTGTTATGATCTGGACTAATTTTTTATTTTTACTGGCATTACAAAGCTCTTCAAAATGTTTCATTTACCATAAGAATAACAAATTTTTCAAGCTGTTGTGGTGAATAAAGTGATATAAAATAGTTTAATCTGTTTGTTTTTTATCATTGTGTGGTGGCCTTTTCATATAGTACTATGTTTGCCCTGCTTGTATAAAATCTGTACTAACAACATCTTTGTATTTTATTTTCTCAGGCAGTGGGATTGGAACTGGCCCGGGGGTTATTCAGGATAGGTACTCGCCCACTATGGGACGCCATCGCACCAACCCGCTCTTCAACGGCCATGGTGGCCACATCGCCCCTCCACCGCAGTCACAGTTCGACATGGGGCCAAAGTCTTTTGTTAAGTCCAACCAGGTAATGCTGCCAACAGTGGAAATTAATATCAGTCACGCTAACAGAGATTAATGTGTCACTGCAAATCCTGAGGTCACAGTTTAAACAAAAAAATTGATCCTCTATGTCCGTGTGACTGTGGACAGGTTCAGAACCAGCATTTCCTCAACCAGAACCAGAACCATATGGCCCAGCAGCAGGTCCAGTCCAAGGACATGCCTCCACGATTCAGCAAGAAAGGACAGCTCAATGCAGACGAGGTAACTACAACTAGTTATAAACAATATATAAAGTAACATTTTAATAAAGGCTTCATGTTGCACCGAGCCAGATGTTTTTGCATTTAAAATACTGTCCCAGGTAAATCACACTTAGCATTATGGACTGTGTTGTGCAGTGTTAAGTCTTCATGCCCAGTGATTATAAAAAGACGCGTTATTCTGAGGAACACCACCAGCTACCAGTCTTTCTCTTTACCTCTTACTCTGTCTTTGATCTCTGTCTTTCCTGTCCTTCCTCCACTCCTCCTCCTCTTCTTGTCTTCAAACTGGTAGCTGGTCCGCTGACTGCGATTATGAGATATGAGGGCATGAATTGAGCTAATCACTTGATTTTTGAATTCATTTAAAGAACATGATTAATCTTATTGTATCCTCTGTCTTCCTGACATTTCATGGCCCCACAGATCAGCCTCAGGCCTGCTCAGTCATTCCTCCTCAACAAGAACCAGGTACCCAAGCTTCAGCCCCAGATCCCCACCATGATGCCTCCCAGCGCCCAGCCCCCTCGCACTCAAACCCCACCTCTGGGACAAGTAAGAGAACATGTGAAAAGGGGGGGAAAAAGCAGACCAATCCCAATCATCTCTTATTGTTTGTTGAACTATATCTGTGTGATAATCACATGATCACTTTTGCCTCAGCCTCCACAGCTTGGCCTGAAGACCAACCCTCCACCCATCCAAGAGAAACCTCAGAAGACGAACAAGAAACCACCTCCTGCCCGGGAGGAACTGCTTAAAATGACTGTAGGCACAACATTGTTTATCTTCCACTGTTTCCACTGCTGCAATCTATACATAATGGAAAGTTGTTCTACAAGGTGGATTGAGCACAGTAACTAGCAAGAAGAGTGATGAGGAGAGAAGAACCTACATGTACTGCACCAGTTAATAATATAATTGAGTCTGTTGATTGGGGAAAGAGTCTTTGAATACCACTGAATAAGTCAGATCCTTGGAGAATTATTGGCTGCTTATCTATAAAAAGCTCCTCTGCTCCCAACAGATGTGTGTTTTGCTACGTAAAACACCTGGAACCAGAAACATAACCTCTGTACAGTTGAGAGCACAAATCAGTCTGCATGTTTCATATTTGGTGATCAAACCGGCCGCGGCTCATTTCTCCACACTTCAATCTTCACTGCAGGAGGCAATCATGACTGAGTACTTGAACAGTAAGAACCTGGCTGAGGCTGTGAGCGGCGTGAGAGAGATGAGGGCTCCCAAGCACTTCCTGCCAGAGATGCTGAGTAAGATCATCGTGTGTTCCCTGGACCGTCCTGATGAGGACAAGGAGCATGCGAGCACTCTGATCCACACACTCCGCACGGAGGGCCTCATCACTGGAGAGAACTTCATGCAGGTACATGCATCCAACATTTATTTTCATCACACTCGAACTAGACTGACACGAGTCAGCTGTTAGTGCTCAGAAGTTAAAATGCATAACTTACAAAGACAAAATGGTGCTGAGCTATAGTCGCAGTTACTGGTCTTTACTAGAAATAACTGCATCTCTTCAATCCAACACAGTAGGTCAGGGATTTACTTAAAAGGGGAGGAAACAAAACTGTCTCACCACATAGTTTTGACATTTTTTAAATTACAATGAATTATTGGTTGCTGTAATTAGTCGTAACACATTTGTCACTGACGAGCCCAGAAGGCGGCTGTGTCATTAATCACGCTCTCACATGTCCTCCCACTCGTGCTGTGCAGGCTTTCCTCAACGTCCTGGACCAGTGCCCTAAGATCGAGCTGGACGTTCCCCTGGTGAAGTCCTACCTGGCCCAGTTTGCGGCTCGGGCCATCATCGCAGAGCTGGTGAGCGTGGCGGAGCTGGCTCACCCCCTGGAGAACGGCACCCACTTCCCCCTCTTCCTGCTCTGCCTGCAACAGACGGCCAAGCTGAAGGACCGAGAGTGGCTCACCGACCTCTTCCAGCAGAGCAAGGTCAACATGCAGAAGATGCTCCCAGGTACTTTGGTCCTGTCGACCTGTTGTTCACGTAGCTATTGATGAAGTTGCTGCAGGCGTAAACATTCCAGCACAGCATCCAGCTGATCAAATCTTTACAAGCCGAGCTCTTTACAAAGCCCCCTCCTCTCCCGAATGCATCCCACCGAGGCAGCAGTTTTGTGACCCCCCCCTCTGAATAAACATCTTGTTCCTCTCGGCAGAAATCGATCAGAACAAGGACCGCATGCTGGAAATCCTGGAGGGGAAGGGTCTGAGCTTCCTGTTCCCGCTGCTGAAGCTGGAGAAGGAGCTGCTGAAGCAGATAAAGGCAGACCCCTCTCCACAGTCCATCTACAAGTGGATTAAAGACAACATCTCTCCCAAGCTTCACACCGATAAAGGCTTTGTCAACATCCTCATGACCAGGTGAATATACAGCAGTTTATTGTGACAAACAAGATTTTCCAATGTTTTTGATCAGTTAATTAATAACTATCGAAGCATAAAAGTGTTTCAGGATGGTTTTTTTTAATGACCAAACAGTCCCAGGAGCATTTGCATTCCCACTTCTTAGGGCTGTAATTGGCAATTATTTTTATCAACGATCCATCTGCTCATTATTTTCTAGATTAATCGTTTGGTCTATAAAATATCAGAAAAGTATGAAAAGTTCTAATTTGTCTCCCCCCAAGGTAAAGTTTTCAAATGGCTGATTTGACAAAGAGTTTACAGTGATATTAATGATTAATTGAATATCAAGTTGACAATTTTGTGGCAAATAAGTGTTAAATGACCACAGCTCTAAGATTAAGCCGATTAGATCTGCAGGTGGAGGCTCTTTACAACATTTATACAAACATTTATAAATGCAAAGAAATGCAAGACCAAAGACTGGAAATGATCTGACTTCGTATGAGAGAGCCTTTCGTGTGATTGACCATCATCTTCTGATCTTTCCCCAGTTTCCTCCAGTACATCTCCCAGGAGCTGTGCATGGCGGACAGCGACGAGCAGCTGGCGGCCCCCTCCAAAGAGCAGCTGGAGCAGGAGAAACAGCTGCTGCTGGCCTTCAAGCCCGTCATGCAGAAGTTCCTGCACGACCATACCGAGCTGCAGGTCAGCGCCCTGTACGCCCTGCAGGTGCACTGCAACGCCAGCACGTTCCCTAAAGGTACTGAACAAACCAAGTCAATCTACTAGAGCTGGACTGATGCAGTTGTTAAGTTATTCCAAATATATCAGAAATGCAAACAGTGTCTCCATTATATAGTTTGTCCACCAGGGAGCGCTGACAACATCAGGATGTGCCACTCAGTAAATTAGATGCATTTCTTCATAGTTCAAAATGATTATGTGGTCGTGTAAAAGAAGAAAAGAAGAAGAATACCAACTGGATTATTGTTTATTGAACTGCTTCAACTCTCTGTTATTGACCTTGATTCCATTATCTGTTGGGCTGTTTTGTCTACAGTTACAACTACAACAGTGCTGTCTGTAACTGTGATTTGGATGCATTATAAGGACTTATGTTTGTCTCTGAATTGCATGCTTGTTACTAAATCAATATATATATATATATATGTTCAGAATATTTAATATATGTATGTAGTTTTAGAGTTTATGTGGAAACATGCTCATGAATATTTTTTCCACTAAGGCATGCTGCTGCGCTACTTTGTCAACTTCTACGACATGGAGATCATTGAAGAAGAAGCCTTCCTTGCATGGAAAGAAGACATTACCCAAGAATTCCCTGGAAAAGGAAAAGCTTTATTCCAGGTACAGTAATGACATCACACTGGGTTTGTAGTTTACGCTTAAGAAGAGATATGCAGAAGAAATTTTCGTTTATGTGTGATTGAATATCCTCAGCTATTCTTAAACATCCGATCATACGGTCAGTGAGACATTGAATCATTTTATTTGAAGATTGTCAGGACTTTGCACATTTTCTCACTCAGGTCAACCAGTGGCTCACCTGGCTGGAGACGGCGGAGGAGGAGGAGTCTGAGGACGAAGCAGATTGAGAAACAAAGCGAGAAGCATCATGTTGTAGAAGATCGACCTCATCTTATTATTACAGTCGCCTTTCCTTTATTAAAATCCATGCTTAATTTAACCACTACCACGTGGCACTTGGCTGCTTCTGTCCTGCAAATATAAACCGAAAGCTTGTACCCGTAGAGCCTCATGTGTTACCACCCGCAACAATAGGCTGAGAAGCATCATTTGACCTGTTGCCTAATGGATGTTTGATTTTTGGATCTGTGTCCTGATCAGCTACATGAATTCTGAAGTCTGGAGTGGCTCAACCACGTGTTTCTTTTTTTTTCTTTTTGCTCTGTCTGTGTCACGTTTGTAACTTTTTTTTCACAGTATTGCATGTTTTTCATTTTCACTCAATTTTTATTGATTTGAACCTTTCCCAATAGGAAACTGCTTTATTTAAGGATGTGTAGGACTTCCCCCTATATAAATCAAGTAAGTGCTCCTCTTCGCTAATGCTAGTTAAAGGCATACGACCATTAACAAAAGGTCTCGTCAGTGACCTGCTTCGTGATCTTCTGTTAAGAGCCCAGCCTGGATTCCCTTCCACCACATCGTGTGATCCTTAAAAACAGCAAAGGGGGGATTTGAAATCTCCAGACAGGCTGCAGACTGATCCCCAGATAGTGAAAATTCAAGCCGATATGTGACGTTCAGCATTTGTTTCAGAAAGTGGCTGCAGTGAGAGCGAAGCAAAAGCATTTCAAAATGAATGAAGGCGCATCAAGGCGACCTTTTTTGTAATCGTTTCCCCCGCTTTCGTTATCTGTCCCTCTTTGTTGTCTTTTATTACATGAGTGGTTGCAATACTCATCCTCCTCCAAATATTACAATATTTTAAAAAGTTGTAATCATCGGTGTGCCGCCGTAACGTTTCAAAGTTGCCTGTGTTTCTACCTCTTAGTTAGATGGGCTTTTGTTTGTTTTTTTTGTGCTGAGATAATGAAATCTACTAAGAAGAACCTAGAGCCCAAGCACATGCTGAAGTATTTGATTTAGTCCTGGCCTAATTGCACAATAAATTTAATGAAGCAGACTTTTTCCTATGAAGCTTCACGTGGTTTACAAGTGTTAATATTAGAGAACGGAAGAAAAGCTTGTTTTTATGAATTCGACAGCTCGGCGTCCTTTTTGGAAAATGTACCTGTTAAAAGGTGGAGTTTCAGAGTTTTGCCTCTGAGCGACTGTGGCCTGTTTATTTTGAATGCTCGACGTGGAAAATGAAGCAAGTTAATTTTAAATGTTTTTTTTGTTAAATTGGCAGAAAGAAAGCAAAGCCTGTGGATAGGTTGTAATCGACCCCCCCACCCCTCACTAAAATGAAGTCTAACAGCTAATTAAGAAACATCAAGTTTTACCCAAGAGTCGTGCTCACAAGCCATGTTCATGTATAAGGCAATGGATTGGGATCATATTGTAAGGTATTCAGAATAATTGTGCACCTCTATTGCTTTAATGTCAATAAAGTCCAGTACATGAGCACCAAAACTGTTTGTCACGTTTATTCACACTGCTGATGTCAACATATTCCAACGTTTCACACTTTCTGGTCTGAGATGAATTTGCTGCTCGGTAGCTTCACTTTTGATGCCTTGCTGAAGAGCATGTGGAAAGTAGTGAAGATGGAGATGAGCATTTATTAATCTATTTTTTCAATTAATTTAAACCTCCACTTTTTAATAACCCCTGAAAGTCATTTTGCAGTTTCAGAGTTCTTGATTTATTTCTTGATTTATTTAATTTTAAAAGCGCTTGAATTTGACGTTCAAGTGAGTTTGTAAATTTCAGTCTCACAGTTTCCCATTTGAGTGAGCAACACAAATACACACTGCACCAGTCCATCTTTTTATTTTAAGTTTCACAGAGTAAGTCATGGTGAGAGGAAGATTAAAAATGTGCTGGGAATAAAAAAGGAACTTTTGAGATTTGTAAAAACAGTCTGACTGTGGAGGCAGGAGGATCCAGGCTCTGATGTTGGACCAGGACCTGGAGAGTCAAACTCATTCCTGGTCTGTGGGGATCCAGAAGTACTCCACCACCTTCCTGCTCCTGCGCTGAGGGGCAGAGTCGGGCCGCTCTCCTCCGAAGGCCGGCAGCTCATCAAAGTGACTCGGACCCTGGTCCCTCCCCGAGTTCGGGGCGGAGACCCTGAACATGGTCCTGAGAGAAGATTGGTTAAAAAATAATGTCACTCGGCTAAAACAAGAATATTTTTCTTGGTTCCTGAAAAGTTGATATTTTGGAGATACAAGGTTTCCACCTGATGAGTGAAA
The DNA here is from genome assembly GCA_025331565.1 of Holacanthus passer. Taxonomy (NCBI): domain Eukaryota; kingdom Metazoa; phylum Chordata; class Actinopteri; family Pomacanthidae; genus Holacanthus; species Holacanthus passer. The sequence continues at coordinate 1,153,368 of JAFREQ010000130.1, forward strand.
CTTTTCAGAGCCCCCTAGTGGCCACAGTGTTACCTGGAGGAGCTCCTCTCCGGCTCTTCGGGGCTGGACTCGGGGGTGGAGATGTACACGGGGTCGCCCTCCTGAACAAAGTCACATGACACAAGAGCCGCTTTTCTTCAGTGTCGATGTCACACGCATGTATCGACCTATCAACAACCTTCACACTAAGTTTAACAGATGACTGCGTGAACACGGCTGCAGAGTCGACTCACCGTAAAATTTCTCGGGGTGCCGTCTTGATTTTTGAGGATTTTAACCCTCTGGTCGCTTTCTGTCATGCAGAGGAAATAGCTCTTGATGTTGGCTTGACACTGGAGGAAGACAGAAATGTTTAAACTACAGACTTAGAACCAAGGTTCAAAAAACAATATGGAAGAAATGTTTATTTGTAGCGACGACACCAACTCGCTGTTACTACTGTCACCTTTGACTTCAAAACAGAAGACAATATATTTAATGTTTGATCATCAGCTTCAATGCTTCTTCTGAATTTGATGCAGCAACATGTTTCAAACAACAGACTGTGAAAGTTGTGGACTGATCCAAAAACACCTGTTTGGATCCTTCCACAGGTAAACAGGTTCATTGGTAACAGGTGATAGTATCATGATTGGGTATGAAAGGTTCATCCTGGAAAGACTCAGTCGTTCACAGTGAGGATGGAGAGAGGGTCAACACTTTGTGAACACATGGTTGGATAAAGGAGATGAATAGATGAATGGACGTCAGAGATGCTCTCTCACCGCTCTGCTCTGCCTCAGAGCCTTCAGATCCTCCTGAGCTCGGAACCTGTGATCCAGCTCCTGGTGCTTCTCCCTCCAGCTCAGACACTCGGCCGTCCTCTCCTGCCTCTCCTTCTCGGCCAGACGCCTCTCGGCCTCGGCCTCCCGCTGAGCCTGACTGGCCCTTTTGCTCTCCTCCTCCGACGCCATCGCCCTGCGCCTCGAATTCATCTCGCTGTAAACACAAGGATGAAATTACATCCTGAAAGATCTATTTTCACAGCTGGACTGCAGAGAAATTGTTTTGACTTCATTTCTCATTCTCATTTTTTTTCCTTTGCTGTTACATTTGGGCTGAACTTTCATTTCCTTTCCATTTTTGTTCTCCTTTTTTCTTATCTTGTGACTTTTATTGTGTAAGGAGGTTCAGTGCAAACTCATCTTGTGTTTTCAAAATAAGATGTATGTCTTTTCAATTGCTTAGCTGAAATAAAAATAAAAATCCATCATTGAAACAAAATATCAGCCAGTGAATCAAAGCTATTTAAGATGGAATTTTAACCTCTTTAGGGTTCATGTGCCGCCCAGTCACACAGTGAGTTTGGATAAATCTGTTCTGAGCTGTAGGTTTCTGGATTTTTCCTTTGAAGCATCAAAGTTTGCTCTTTGCATCGACCTTTACTCGCGTCCAAATGAAGGCGAAGAATTGTGATTTAATGGTGTTTTACTTTGTGAACCCTATTAAAGTCCACCTTAAGAAAGGTGTCTTATAGCCCTTCTTTTCTCTGACTTTGATGTAAGTTTGTGCTCTCCTCCTCCTCCTGCTACTTTTAATTCCTCCTCTTCTTCCCTCATCACCTCTCCTCCTCTCAGCTCCTTCATCCTTCGTTCAAGCTCTCGTTCGTCTTCTGCTTTTTCCCACATATTGTTATGCAGCACAAAAGATCTCATGCATCACTGCTTTGATTATGTTCAAAGAGCCGTTGTGTGAAAGGTCCTAATTGTTTGCACATTGACTGACCTCAAAGTTGCCTTCATCGTTCGAGCAGAAACGCTTTTTTGGTTTTCAATTATGTTTACGGTGTGGCTACAAACTACAATTCATTCTGTGCATCGCCTTCGGTGCTAAAACTTTAACACGTTCACTCAGAACATACATAAAAATGCCAAAAAGAAACATGGAACAGGAATCGCGAACAAAGGTCGAGATGATGATTCTCATGTTCCTCATCTTCCTCCTCCATTTTTAGCGGCGTCGTCTGGTTTGATGCTTCAGGCTTTTAGTGAACACAGTTTAGATTAGTTGTGCAGCAATTCATCTGATCTACTGTTCTTCTGATGTTAAAATTTACGCTCCCTCAGTAGGATGAATGATGTCCTCTCTGAATTAGAGATTAAATAGAGCTGAAGTACATGTATAGCTGATTTATGGTGCAGTGGGTGGTCCAGAGCCGTGGCATGAAGATGTATTTCAAACAATTTTGACTGAAGTCTCTCAGCCCCCTCTGATCTTCCTCTGATGATTTGTTATATAGATGCATAGTTTGCTGTTATTTGATTAACAGCGCCCCATAGGCGGAGAATGTTCCCACCACATTCTTTGTTGATAAGAGGCTACAATCAGGTTTGACATTCGACCTTGCTTTGACAGCTCTTCCTGCTCCCATACAAGAAGTGTTGGGAGACAGTGTGAACCTAAAACAAGCTCCTCAGGGGCCTTGACATCGTTCCAACTTCCCTTCTTAAAGAAGCGTTCAGCACGATTGGCCCTATAGTCGACTGTCAGTCCACATTGTTCTGTCTGATTAGTTTCAGAAAGTGATCACTTTAAAACAAACCTTGACCCGTCACCTCCTCTTATGTAGATCTCATACACGCTGAAATGGCATTTTTAAGGCCTTTAAATGATTCTCTAATTCAAGCAGATCCAGCTGTAATGTGACAGTAAGATCTCACTCTACTGTCAAAATTAATTCACAGATTTCTTTTGCACAATGTAAAGAAAGACTTAATTGAAGGCTATTATTGTTTACATGGCGAGCACCAGGGCTCCATCCTCGGTCCTGTTTAGGTTTCCTTACACAGCACATGCTTATCCTCTCAAGTGTCTTCACTTCAAGGGTATTTCTTCTCAGTGTTGTGCAGATAACATAACTTTGTAACAACCTTATAAGCCAGTGTTGTGATGTCGGCCATGAATCTGAAGCTAATATTTTTCTGCCCCGAACAAAAATTCATTAATGCAGCTTAAACACAAAGCAATGTGATGGTTATGAAGTCAGGATATAAAAAGGCCTCAGTGACCTTTTATGACCAACTACTTGACTGATGGTTTGATTTTGCTAAATTCAAATTTGTTTTGCCTTTTCTTGCTCTGCACACAATTCATTTAAGTTTCGCTTCCAACCATCTTCTTTACTATTTGAGAACCAGTGCTGATATTGTTCCTTATTGTATTCTAAACCCTCGCTCAGTGCAGCTGTAATGTTTACTATGGACACGCAGCCCTGTGTCCACGACAGACGCCCACCTCTCTTTAATCTGGACATTTTCCTCCGTCATCTGTCTCAGCTTGTGTCGGAGGTCGTCCCTGTCTCCCTCCAGGCTCCTGTTCTCCTGCAGCAGCGCCTGTTTCTCCCCGGACACTCGGTCCAGCTTCAGCTTGGCTTCAAAATAACTCTTCTCCGTCTGGGCGAGTAAAAGCTGCAGATCCGTGTGCTGCAGGAAAGAAAGGAGGATGAAAAATTAATGTCACAGGCCGAAATTGAATCGATTCAGTCCACAGATAATGTTAACATCCTGTTGATTCAGGGATATTGATGAGAGAAGGAACCCGATCAGAAAACTGTGCTAAAAATATTCCACATCCATTCTGGTTAAAGAGACGTCATCTGCAGTTAATTGCTGCTCATTAACACATAATTTTGGAAATGATGGTGATTCACCCTCATTTATTTCAATATTTTATTTCCTCTCACTCCATGATCCGGACAGAGTTATGGGTTTTCTCACTCAAGAGATAGTTTCAGTCTTAGAACAGGCGATTTCCTGAAAGAGGTTTTAGAAAACTCAAACAGCAGGAAATGGTTTGTTTGTTTTGGGACTATTTTCATCAGTGGATTGATACAGAATTGGTGCTCTGGTGAGTTGGATCCATTGATTGCTGGTTTTGGTCTTTGATTTGTTGAAAATAAGAAAAATACAGCATTTCACCAGCTTTACCTTTAAAATCTGCTTTATGAACAAAGTGACTTGATTATTTCTTATTATTAGTTTCTCTAAATATTGAGCCAAGGGGATCAAGTGTTAAATCCCGCCCTGATGGAGTCGTGATGGAGTCATGGTCGAGTCACATTACATGTTGTACTACAGTTACTGATTGCTGCTGCCTGTAATTATCTCTGTTCTGTTGCGAACACGTTGTTTGGAGGTGAGTGTGCAGATCAGCTGACAATATCTGTGACAGACTCTGTGTGTGTGTGTGTGCGTGCACCTCCTTCTTCAGCTGCTGCAGCTCTTCACCCAGGCGGCTCCTGTCGGCCTCGGCCGCCTCCTTGTCCCTCTGGCACCCGAGGGCCCGGGCCTCGGCCAGGGCCCTGCTCTTCTCGGCGTCGCCCCTGGACTCCTCGGCCTCGTCCGCGGCCCGTGAGCACAGCGTCGCCCTCTGCTGGCTCTGATACAGCTTCTGCTTCAGCTGATGGGGGTCAGAGAGACTCGGTCAGGAAACAGTAGAGGGCCGCCTTTGTTTCTAGACGTAACACGACTCCGACGGCTCAGAGTCAGAATGAGGGTCGGCAGCGAGCGACTGTGCATGAATGGATGCAGAGTACAACATGAAGCTCCTTCATACATGAATGTTACATCACAACCATCGTGTGAGGCTTAATATAATCAGAACATGGATATTAAGATAGAACTCAAGATAAAACTCCATTGCTGCATTCTTCCAGTTTTAAAGGGGCACTCCATCTATTTTTACACAAAGTCAGTTTACTATGAACAACTGAAGACAATTGAATGTGTTTTCTGTTTCAAGTCAGAATGATGATGATGTCAAATTATCTCAAATTTATATGCATGTGTTACAAACTGTGGAGTTGGAAAGACATTGGTATTTACCAGACATGAAAATATGTTATTGATTGCATGATGGGAAATGTAGGATCCAAGGTTTTTGGAGCTTGACTCATGTGGATGATTTCTGCATCAGTGTTTTAAACTTTCTTCTACAGCTTTATTGAAGCGCAATACTAAATCAAAGGAGATGCCTTTAAAGGATCAAATGCAGTGTTGGGACCAAATCTTGTGCATTTATTAGACATTTCTTGGTGAAGAGTCAGATTCAGATAATTCAGATAATTGTTCATGTTGTTGCATGGATATTTTACGGGGACCGTTCTTTAATCGAGCTCAGGCGAGTTGGACCTTTCTGTCTCGTCTGTTGTAAACGGAGCGTTTGAGTTTTTACCTCTTTGACCTGCGCCTGCAGCTCCTGGTTCAGGTTCCTGAGGTTCCTCATGGTCAGCTCGCTCTCTGTGCGCATCGCGATCCGCTCCATGTGGATCTCATTTGATAAGTACTTGTTTTCTTTCCTCAGGTCCTCGCATTCCTGAGGGAAGGTCACGTTATCAGCGACGTCTGGAACAAAAACCTCGAGAGACTCGTTTCAAAGAACCCAACCGAAGAGATGGACTTTTATGACTCTAAAGATGTAAAGGATGATTTCTCTGGATGAGCAATGTTTTGAAACAAAACAGCTTCTGACATCATTTATCACGGCAGATGAAACTTTTTTTACTCTTAACATCTTCTCTCGCCGTCACTTTTACCTTTTTGGGTTATATTGTCTTTACATTCGTAACCTACCTCAGCGGTGCTTAGGTCATTCTTGACCTTGGAGAAGTTGAGAAAAGTATTCTCACCACAACGTCTGTTTAGTAGCTTTCGATTTTATCACATGATCTTCATCAGGCAGTCTGTTCAGTTGTCGTGGAATTGTAGGTGTTCAGTCTGATTGTCAACAACCTAAAATACTTGAGTGACTTTTTCAGGTCCGAAGCAAGAAAAAGACTCCAAAACCAGCTCGCTCACAAGAGGGAGCTGTTGGCATGACCCAACAAACTCAGCTTTGTTTTCTGTCAAATAAAATATATGATTATAAATAATAAAAATCAAAATGCTTTGCTGACAGGTTGAAAGTGCATAGAGACAATACGGCACAAAACAGAGGTCGACCGCCTTTGTTAAAGCCGCCCAGCGCCGACATTAAAAGCATAGCAGACTCCATATTTGGACAAGGATCAGCTTTCATCACCTCATCCGCAAATATTAAACTTAAACAGTTCAATAAGTCATTCAAACCCGGGCTGTGGAGAAAAGCATGAGCACAACAGCAGGAGTTCGATGTACAAGTTGTTCTTTGTGTCAGTAACACCGTGAAGCATTTACTGAGAAAATAGAAATGATTGAAGCCAAACTTGGCTTCGGTCCAACCATAATGTCATACAGGTAAACAAGAAGCCATTTTACAGCCTTTATGTTTTCAAAGCAACCAATGAAAATAGAAGTAAATAGAAGTCGCTCTCTTCAAGTCAGATCTGAACATGTGACTGATTTGATAGAAAACAGATCGAGGCAGGTTTTTGTTTTACTGTGCAAAGTTAAACTAACAGTATTTTTTAAATCCAGTTGTACTTTTCTCTTTTATAGGATCGTTCCATACTAAACCTCTCTTGTGTCTGTGCTATCGAACATTCCTGTCAGATTTCTTCGATAACATGACTTTTGCTCCTCCTCACCTTCCTCTTTCTGACCAGCTCTCCTTGCAGATGGTTGATCTGGAGGAAGGAGCCGTTGGAGCTGACGGCGCTGACCGGCCTGACCACCCGCACAGGCCTCCTGGAGGGTCTGGAGAGACCTTTGACCTCGTCCGCCGTCCCGTTCCCGAACCGACCGCCTCTGTTAACGTTACTGCTGCTCATGGAGAAAGACTTGTAGAGGCTGTCGTCCAGCTTCCCGGCCGTCTGCAGGTCCGTGTGGGATTTGGCTCTGAGTGACATTTCAAAGCCAGATCGGTGCAGCTTTGTAATCGCTTGTAGTCGTGATGATGATGCTGTGACGGCGCCCGATTTGTGTCCAGAATCCAAGCGAGCGATGTGAATGAAGTTCTCAGTTTCACGTCGAGTTCGCTGGGTGGATCCTATCACCAACTGAGCATCATTCTTTATTTATAAGGTAACGCGATAGGCCAAACCTGCATGGGACGCAGGCAAACAGTCTGTGTGTTTTGGTATGAGGGGGCCACATCCCTGGACTTCAGGGCCGAACTTCAGGCCTTCTCACAGAGCAGCGAGGACAAAGACAAAGTGCTTGTCCCGTCGACCAGAGCAGCAGATCTAAAATATTTCTTGACATATGAAGTTTTTGTACAATCACAAAAAAATCTATTGTGCTTTTATAATTGTTGCATAAAACACAACTCACTGTAAGAAAATCACTAAATTATTTCTCCGAGGAAACAAAAAATAATTAGATATATGGCCTCTATGACCGTCTATAGAAATTGGACCTTCATACAAATCTGTCTCCTGTCCAGATGCTGGTCTTCCCTGACTGACCCTGACCATGAGCAAGGCACTTGGCCCAACTGCTGCGGTTGAGCTGCTCAGAGACCAACAGAGAAATCAGATGTCCTTTCAGGCGTTAATGTTAGCGAAGATTAAAGAACATTCCTGCATGAGTAGATAACAGTCGATGCTAAAATCATATGAACAGTAACAATAATAAACTGAATATTTATTTCTTTAAAACTTTATTACGACTAAGAGAAACTGCAAAAACATTTATTACACATTTGGATCAGTGACGGCAGAAAAACTGTTTCAATAACAATCTCTTGTCCCTGAGGACGACTTTCTGCGACGATGCCGCCTGAAGGAAACTGTCACACTTTTATCACTGAGTTCTGCTTTTCTCTCCGGGTGAATGAAGTGAGTCTCACACTCTTCCTGACCGTGGACCTGTGACCAATTAGTTTCTCCTGCAGCTCCATCTGCTACACTGCTGCATCCCTCGAGGCCCAAACACACTCCCACACCGACACGTACGACCAGGGTCGTGTAGTGTGTACCGTTCTCCCTGGAGTCGATGATGAAGCTTCACACAGACCTCAGCGGACCTTTGCTCCTTCGCTCATGGACGCAGGAAGTATAATTTCAGCTGTGCAGCCCGTCGTCCAGGCTGCAGCTTCAGGCCGGACGATATTCACCGAGTCATGAAAGCACGTGACGTGTTGAACATTAAAACATCCTCGCTGTCAAACACTGGAGTGACAGAGAGGCTCAGGCCTCGTCAGGCCTCTGTCGCCGACACGTCCATGTCCAAATGTTCGAGAGATCAGAGAAACGTGCAGGCTTCTGATCAGAAGGTTACCGGTTTGAAGTATTTCGCTTTAATTGAGACGAGAACGATGAGGTTTGCAGCTGTTAACGCTGATTATTTTATACACAAAAGCTTTTCATCAATATGTGAATAATTCAGTTGCAGAAATTGTCTCGAACCTTTTTATTAACAGCTCATAAAACTCCTCTGAAACTTTTAAACAAACAAGATGTGACATGTTCAATTGTGAGCTTTATTATGATTATTATGCACTTGTTTTAAAAGATTGTACTTTACTTCATTTAAAGATTATATTCTTCTTATTTTTCACTTTTATTTTCAAGTGGCTTTTTTTACATTTTATTTTCCATTTATTGTGTTTATGTTAATTCCTTGTCTTTATTATACTCGTGTCATAGCAGTAACATTGGGTTCTGTAGGAACCCTAATAATTAGTATGTCAGTGTCAGAGGTTCGATTCCCTGCTGTTCCTCCCACCATGAACATGCAAACTGGTTGTTTCTTTGATGTTTGCCAACCTCTGCGTCGGTTTGAAAGGTGAAAAGGCGAGAGGTCAGAGAGCAGCAGAAACGTTACAGAAAAATAGCACAGATGAACAGAGACCAGAGACGATCGTGGAGAAGAAGAGTAGAAGTGAATGAAGAGAAAAGACACGAGCGCAGGGACAATGTGGAGGAAGTTCCCTTTCCGACCGGCCTGTCAGAGCAAACATAGAGCAAACATACCTTTGGAAGATAGATGCTGACAAAGCAGAAACACTTCAAACCTTAAAAAACCCAATTCTCAGTTTGATGCAGGATCATGAAGCAACCAGCCAATAGGACGATCAGCTGTTTAACGATGCTGAGTGGATCATTATTCATCATTCTATTCGATGATCCAAACGGCAGCGTCGGGCTCAAACAGGGTTGTAGTCAAGGTTTTTCTCCAGTGGATGTGTGTTATCTGAAAAAGTGGCAGCGAGCAGATCTGACCTCCGCTTCCTGTTTCCTCGTCCCGTCCACATCACACTTTTTTTTTCTGAGGCTTTTCCATTTGCGTTCGCTTTATTTGGTTCTTCACCTTCAACCACTTCGGTTATTTAAAAGAAAATATGGCAAGATTGAGTTCTTTTACTCAGTTCTTGTTTTTGTCTTTTGCAGCCTTTTTGCTGGAGTCCAGTCTGGTTCAAGGTAAGTTGTTTGTTTCTGCAAATACTGGAACAGCTGTGTATTTTATTTTGATAAATTTAAATGCATGAAATGTGTGACATTTTCATTTTTATATGCATGACCTGTTGGTGAAAGGAAAATTTTCAGGGCTCTTCTTGTTCTGCACTCTTCTTGGTTGTTTTTCATGTGATGATCAAAAGTTCATTGTGTGGTCACAGTTGGATAAAAGCATCATGAACACGTGAAATGTAAATGTGGAAAATGTTAATTATTATGGTTTGCTGCTGTTCTTCTCATACCCACAGTGCACAGGGGTTAATCTGTGGCCTGTATTATAGACTTATACTGTGAAATTAACACAAATCATGGTGCTTTTAAAAAGACAATTTTATAAGATGTGGCACTTTAGATTTACACATTTCTAAATAGAAGCTTCATATTCAGATAAGCTTCTAATACAATGCATTCGTGTTGCTGCTTTTTTTTTTTTTTTTTAAATGTGTGTATTTTCACTAAATGTCAGCAGCGGCTCAAGGTCCCAGAGCTGCTGGAGTTTTCATGCTTATTGAAGATGGAAAATACACCTTCAACTTCTCTGCGGCCAGAGCTGCCTGCCGGTTTCTGAACGTCACCATCGCCACCAGAGCCCAGATGGAGCGCGCGGTCCAACACGGGCTGGAGACCTGCAAGTAGGCCGAGAGCGTGTGGCGAAGGTTTTGACAGATGTATCGTAGAACAGTAAAACATTCCAACACTTTGAAATGAATCAAATACTTGTGTTATAAATGTTTTCGAACAAAGTGCATCTTATCTTACATCAAAACCAGCTGATATCTGTTTTGGAAAAAACAGCAAAGAAAAACACTTAGTCTCTGAAGTTGGTCTTGTTGTTCGAGGCTGTGTATGATACGCAGGTAATTAATGTCACGGATTTAAAAATGGAATCGTTCAGTCAGTGCTTGTGAATATGCACCTAAAGTTCAAGTTGTTCTGAGCACAGCCAAAAAGAAACGAACACTGTTTTCACATATGGGCTGAACGTTCGTCACTCAGTTGCCTGTTTCGGTCTGAACATGCCGTTCTCCTCCTGAACGCAACTGAGCTGCAGCCACGACTGATGATTCACAAAGCTGAACCGACAAAAGAGCATTTCATTTCGTCAGACTCACAATGGACAGTTTGAAAAAAGGATCAAAATTAAAATTCCATGCAAACCTGGTGCCTACATCACCCACAATGCAACTCGACCATCAATAGTTCAGGTGATGTCACTTGAGGCAAGATTTTGTGCAGACTTTGATGTAACAGATGCTCATTTTTTTTAAAATCAGTCCAATAATTTTATGACCTGTTCTTTACTCTAACAGGTTTGGTTGGACAGCCGAACAGGTCGCAGTCGTCCCGCGGCTTACAGCTGACATAAACTGTGGAAGGAGCAACACTGGGGTGGTGACGTGGTACGCAAGTGCCGATAAAAAGTTTGGTGTCTTCTGCTTCAACGCATCAGGTACCGTTTATTCACTGCTCTGTGTTCTGGATAAACCCAACGAGTGTTTCCATCTGTGTTATGTGATATGTATTTACAACAGAAGGTATAAATTTATTCTGAGCATCAGCGAAAGGACTAAAATGTAAATACTCATCTTTTCTACACTTGCAGATTTAGAGGAAACTCCAGACAGATCGACAGCCAGGCCACAAAGCTCCACGTTCTCCACCTCGCTGACAGCAGCGACCCGGACTCCACCACCCGCTCCACCTCTGCTCGGATCAACAACCGAGTCTCCACCTTCAGAAAAGCCAAGAACAACAAAAGTCCCTGAGCAAACATCCTCAGCTTTTACTCTCCTGGTCAGGACGACACATTCAACCGGGATTCCCTCCACCTCCACCTCCACCTCCACCTCTCTGAAGACGTTCTCCACCCATATTCCTACTTCTCTTTCTCATCTTATCACCTCAAAACCCACTGTTTCCACTTCTCATGCCTCCAACCTCTCAGTTTCCTTTGAGTCAGTGACGCCGCCGTGGGCGAGTCCTGCTTCTCCTCTGGGAGGTACGACCCCGTCTTCTTTATTTTCAGACATTTTTTGTGGTTGTGATGCTCGCTCTGTCATTTTCCCCAAGAAGAGGCAGAAAGTCTCTTCTCTAATTTGGTTTATTTTCTCCTTTCGGTTGTAAAATCTGATTTTACATGCCAATGGAACCTGAAAATGATCTTTATTGCACTACCTACTAGTCACCAGTAGAGGTCGGTATGGGTCAGACCTGAGGTTTATGTGTCTCAAAATCATAAATATTATTCTGTGACCTGTGATATTGTACAAATGTTATGAAAAAGAAGTTGGAGCTCCAGTGACACAGTTAATCCTTTAATAACAATATGATGATGATGATTAATGATTCTGCCTTCCAGCAACCTGGATTCAGCTTATTACATGAAAAGTCAATTTATTGTCATTTGCATTTTCTTCACGTTTCCCCGTTTTACCACAATGAGAATTTATGGCTCACCTGAATGAAAATCAACCTTAAAGCTGCATTAATCACATTTTGGCTGCTGAGGGGCAGAGAAACATCACGACAAGCTGATAGATGAACAGATGCAAGTGCAAACCTGTTAAAAACACATCTGTCAAAATTGGATTCAGGCGATAACCACACACACACACACACACACACACACACACACACACACACAAAATCAATCTAAAGAGTCTTAATAAGGTTTTAGACTGTGATGACAGATTGGTCAAGATAAATCATAGTAGGCAGTCAAAGTACTATCATCAGCTACCGACTACCATGGTGACACGTCCATTGTTTATATACTAGAATATAAATTACAATCATTCATGAAATGTTTGTTTCAGATGTACCAACAGCTCTCATCATCCTCGGCATCATCCTCCTGCTCCTGTCAGCGGCCGGCGTCGTGTGGTACTACAAACTGTGAGTCGTGTCTGCACGGTCTAAATCACTGTCTGAAGTATATTTCCTCCTGATTAAACGTGAAGAATAATGATTTACAAACAGAAACTGCAACTCTAGTTTGAAATATAGAAGAGTAAAAGCCAAAAAAAAAACCCAAATGATGGTTTCCTTCTGGAGGAGAGAAAGAGTTTGTCTCTGTAGAGAGACGACAGTATCTTTGACTCTTAATGCTTTTCTTTGCATTTGAAAATTTCATTTTATTTTGTAGCAGCAGGAAGTTGAACAAACTGATACCAGAGAGGAAGATTTCTACTGAATTTAATATGCTGTTATTAATTCATTCATGTTTCTAATATGATCTTTTTCCTCCCCTTTTGCCAAAGGAATGTTTTCCGTTTTTGGCCTCAGGGGCATCAGAAGGACGACACAGAGACAGAGATGTGGAAACACACCGACAGTGAGATGGACCTGCACAGTCAACATGAAGAAGAAGAAGACGAGGAATCGGACAGGAAGTACTCCAGTGACATCACGCTGTGTGTGAATCCAGACATGAAGGCAAACTTTTCTGAGTGACTTTATGTTTCTTTATGGGGTTTTCTAGCATGGATTGAGTGAATTACAGCCACAGTGTCACCTGATAAATAAACTCATAATGACTTTCAGACGAGAGGACATTTTACTTTTGAAAGCTTTATTTGCTTTATTGTACTTTTCAAAGTGATTGTAAATATGCACATTCCAGACTTACTGTTATTGAGACTAAAAAACAGCAATTATTCAGTTTGTATTTAGTTTTTATATCCCTGTATGTTTGTGTGCATGAGCTTATGATTTGCCCCAAAGATCTTGTTTATATTTTGGAAATAAATCTACTTAATTTTTCATCAAATATTTTTTTAATATACATATGGAGACTGAAGTTTGTCAGCAGTATAATTTCCTAGTTTTCAGTGATTACCATCTATTACTTAAGTTGGAAAACAGCTTAGTTGTTAAAATCACAAAGCATTTCATGAATGAGTCTTTAAATAATTAATATTTGAAATTGAAATGATTAAAAATGTTTTTTGTTTTTGTGTTATTTTTTCCCAAAATGGAGTAAAGAAAGATTAAACAATATAAAGTTTGTGGTTTGAGTAGGCTGTAATAAAGAGACACACACAACTGGAAAATGTGATATTTGTGATTTTCAATTGACATTCTAACATCTTTATTGTCCAACATACAACTTTGTCCAAATATGACTCAAATACTTCTTAAGAATTAAATGTGATGTTTTTATCCAGGTGTTTTAAAAAAGAAGCATATATTTCAATTCTTAAACTCTTTGACTGAATGTTATTGTTTTTCCCCTTTACAAAGAGCGATTCCCATCCGCACCGCAGAGTGGCGCTAATGAGCCATGTTATTATTTCCGAAACGACAAAATAATGAAGAAGACGAAGCGCGTCACGTGACAGGAAATCTCCTCCGCATCCACGCTGAAACGCTGTGAACTGTTTTTATTTGTTTGTTTGTCGGTGCTCAGAGATAAAATCAAACGTTTCTACTATCAGATTTTATAAAATAGATGAAAATGCGCCGTCTGGGCTCCGTTCAGCAGAAAATAGCGTGTGTGTTTGTGACGGAAGTGAAAGAAGAAGCGTCCAGAAAACGAGACTTTCAGGTGAGTGGAGCTGAAACAGCAGCAGCAGCCATTGATTCCTAAACCACATGATGCTGATGTTAGCATGAAGCAGCAGCCAGGTGGAAGAGCCAAAGAAACAACACGAGCTTTTCATGCTAACAGACATGGAGCTAATGTTTTCATGCTAATAGTTGAACTCATGTTTCTCTGGTCTGTGTTGAAGCTTGTGGTTCATCCTCCCACATCATGAACTACTGCAGGGTCAGGTGTTTGTGTTTCTGCTGCATCACGTTCAGGTTTAAGTGTGTGAACACTCATATATCTGCAGATTGTAGCTACCAGAAACAGGATCTGCTTTATTGGCCAGGTTTGTCTTCACATACAAGAAATGTGACTCTCAGTGTACACACACAGAAGTACACTCATACAGAGGAATACAAGCTCGACAAGGTAAACACAGACTACAGGTATAAATATATATAAAGTGTATATATACTGTTCAAACAACAGCAGCAGTGTAGACAGTAAGATAGTTGTGCAATGGAGCAAAGGATGCTGAAATCAATATGATTAGTGTAACAAGTTGTTTTATATACATGAGGTAGTTGATATGACAGTATACACAGCCTGCATAGTTTGTGTTTGATATTTAAACATTGTATTGTATATTTAAACAATGAGAATATGTAATAATATAATATATTAGTTACAGGTGAATGTTTGAATGAATCCAGTACAAAGTAGGAAAGAGGGCACGTATATAACATAAAGATCAAGTATAAAAATAACAATAAGCAGATATCCAAAATCCACAAAATCCAAAATATATATATGCCAAAAATATAAGCAAGGTGTTCCATTATGATCATGAACAGATGACACAGGCAAACGCCAAACATTGTTGATAAGGATCCCTAAACTTGGTTATTAAAAAAATCTACTGAGCTGTACATCTGAAAAATAAACTCACTGCTGCTGTCTTGATTAATAAAATTTTTTTAGCTAAAATGCTAAAATAAATAACAGAATATCATGAAGCAAATATCCGCCTTTTTGATTAATAATTTACAAATGCAATAAATAGAATATCATGAATTGTTGGTGATTCTCTTGATTAACTAATTGATCAATAGCATGACTGATAATACAACCTTACAGCCAGTAAAATGTCTTATCTCTAATGTCCATTAAAGTTATCAAGACAATTTAATATGTCTGTAATCTGAACTTTGAAAATGTGTTAATGATTGTGTCTGTGTCTCTCTTCAGCAATTTCAGGTTGTTGCCACTGAAAACGTGAACCCTGTCGCTCTGGAGGCGAACGTTGATTGTGCCCTCGCCACAGAAAAACTAGACGGCACTTGCTGTTATGTGACAGTTTATAAAGGTGAGTGTCAGAATCGTGTAAAACAGACACAGTTTTAAGGTGGACAGATGTGAGGAATTGTTGCCATTTCTGCTTCATATTGTGAATATGTTTTAAATTGAATACATTAGTGCTGCAGCCTTACTAGCATTGATGTTGGAATTCTATTTCTTTAAAAAAAATGACCTTTTATTAAGCATCACTTTTGCCGTGGTGTGGACTGAACTGAATGATGGTTTATCTTCCTTCTGTAGGACAACCTTACCTCTGGGCTCGACTCGACAGGAAGCCCAACAAACAGGCAGAGAAGAGGTTCAAAAAGTATCAGCATTCACACAGGAGCTGTAAAGGTACCGGCTACTAAAGTACATGGAAATATGAACGTGGGTTACAGTGGAACAGTTCAACTAGTTGGACTAGTTTTATTGTTTTTATGTTCTTTCTTAGGTTTCACTTGGAACGTAGAGGAAGATTTTAAGACGGTGCCAGAGACATGGATTCCAGCCCACAGAGTCAAACACCACAACGGCCACCCGGTGCCTGATGAGCATGGACACATTCCAGGTCTTGAAGCTTAATCATCAATCATCAAGTACAGTAAATCATAAAATAATCTTCAGTAAGTCATAAAATAATTGAAATCGTTTAGATGTGGCCAGCAGGCAGTGTAACTTCACACAGTTTTGCTGCAGATGTGCCATTGTAGGCCACATCAATCAAACTTTAATGATTGGTATGGTGTACTAGTGCAGGGCATAATTAAAGATAACAGCTGTGTTTACTGTCCATAAAACACATGGCCTCAGTCTGCAGCCCAGAACAGTGTCAGCAGGTACAGGTGGATGAATGATTGGGCAATAATTGCATCTGTTTAACTGAAATTCAGAATTTAAATACATTTATTTTTATATATTATATATTATAAAGGCTGTGACAGTTCTGGGTTTGTGTTGTGATCGACATACATACAGTTCCACCTCAGAGGGTGCAGCTTATGCAGAAAGGTAAGCACCTGCAGAGCACAGCATTGGCTGGTATAAAATTATCAAATGCACTCGCAGATATTAGTCAAATCTGGTGCACATAGATGAAACAGAGAGATACAATGTCCTCGACTCCATTAAAGCAAACAACCGGTTACATTTCTGATGCGGTGGAACAGCTTTTTCTGTCTTGGTGGATGCTGATGAGGTGCTGATTCAGTCTTTGTGAATGTTCAGGCTGGGTTCCAGTGGAGAAGGACAACAAACAGTACTGCTGGCACTCCTCTGTGGTGGATAATGAGGTCGGGGCGGCTCTTGTTCTCAGGCCCAGCGCTGACGACGAAGACGTGCTAGAACTCGCCGCGGCGCCGCTGGCTGACCTCCTGGAGCAAACACTGGAGCTCATTGGAACCAACGTCAATGGAAACCCTTACGGTAATGTGAGACTGCATTTTCATTTGATGCTCATTCACAAATATTTGGAGCAAATAGTTGTTTAAACACCAGTTCGTGTTTTGTCAAGTTCAAAACGCATTTTTCTTTTAAATAATGTGGTGCTTTGGGAAGGTTGGGTAGAGGATCCTCTTGCAGTGGAAGGATTGAGAAAACCACTGTCATCCATTATCCAAAGCTTTGGCTTTGGATCCAAAGCTTTGGCTTTGGATGATGGATGACAGTTACATTTCAAGTGTCTGAAACATCCTGAATCTGTTGTGTTTGTAGGATAAATTAATGTAAATATTTGCTAATTACAAAACGCTTTTTAACTGGGTGCTTTTCATCCGAGGTATCTGTGTTTTATTTTCTCTATCGTGTCGTCTCCCCTGTTTTTAAATAGCAAGACTGTGAGTGTTTAGTGGGAACATTGAACCGAACTGTCACTTTCACTCTGAAAGTTTATAAAACAAGAATTCGAAGCAGCCTGTTCAGTTTTCTTAAAAACAAACAAAAGCTCTGTTTACATTCAGTGTTTCTGACCAAGAGTCCAACAAATGTGCCAAATGCACTGCACCTCATGAAACATTTGCAAAGTTGATCTTTTGAATATTTAGAATCTTGCATCATTTATATCCATGTTTACTAGCTGCAGATTTTTTGCACGCTCCCACCACCAACTGTCCACAAACAGAATAGCGTGAAACAGTCATCAGGAAGAGTGTATTATGTCCATGTGCATCTTGCTGTGTGTGTGTGAGTGAACAGTTAAACCAAAATGGGGATCCACTCGTAAAGACATGTTAGTTTTCAGAAAAGCTGCAGGCTACCTTTTCAGATCAGAGTCAGTCCAGAGTTTAACAACCTTAATGTTTAATGGAGACATTTCAACCGTACCGTAAACACTGAATTAAAAAATACGTAAAAGAAAATGTATTTGTGACAAAGTCTTATTGTACTGACAGGACTGGGGAGTAAGAAGCAGCCCGTCCACTGCCTGGTGTCACACGGGAGCGTTCGGATCCGGAACCCTCCACCGGTGGACTTCCAGCAGCTCTGCTCCTGGTTCCAGGAGAGTCCCGAGGGCCGAGTCGAGGGCATCGTCTGGCACTGCAACGACGGCACGCTCGTAAAGGTAAGACTTGATATACAGTGTCTGCAGTGTTGATCAAGACTGACCACATTTAACTTTCAACTTTGACTGATTAAATTAAACATGACAGGTTAAGCTTTGGAGTTTTCTCACAAGGAAAACAGTTTTTCCCCCCAAATTTTTTTTTTTTTTTTTTTTTTTAATCAAAATAATTTTTAAAACATGTTTTTAATTGGCTGTAATACCATGAAAGGCCTTGAGCTGTTCTGTGTCTGCCGTGTCGCAGGTTCACCGTCATCACCTGGGCCTGAGGTGGCCGGACGGGGAGACGTGTCTCGGTGACAAGCCGGTGGTCGTTCACGTTGACGGGACGGTCGACGAATACAACAACAGCAAGGACTTGTTCACATCCTTCTCCAGACTAAACGGACACTGTTTCAGCCGACTGCAGGACGTCCAGTTTGACTCGTAGACGCAGGTGGTGAGAATCAAACGTTCCTATTTCTGAAGCTTCTGCTGTGACACAATAAGGATTCATCACTTTGGCCAACGCTGACGTATTTTCACCAGTAATTCCAGTTGAGTGTATCACAGTCTGAAGTCAGTTTGACATTCGCTTTACAGAAATGAGTAAAAATGACCAACTGGACATTCTTACCAACTAAAGTTAAAAACGTTCCATTAATATATTGTAAATACTGTAAGTAAGAGCTGAAGAATAAATGAGTATATGAACCTGATTTTTATACGAAAGCTGCTTTATTGACAAATACATAGAAGCACACTATGTCAAAACTGTACAAATAGAAATAAATATGCAAAATACAGAATTATATCACCAAAGCAAAAATTTACTATTAACAAAAAAAGAGCTGCCTTATGGAAGAAACTAAAGAGCTACATCACATCACTGTTTAAAAGTAAACTTTACTTTTAGTTCTGAAAAGAAAAAAGTTTTTCTTGGAATTTTCTTTAGGAATGTGACTAAGATTTCAAACTGCATCACCTAAAAATATGATCAGTGGACAGTTCTACTAGACTCTAGTGCCAAATACCTAAATGATACAGATTTCGACAACTTATTTAATAACATAGAAAAACATGTTTCTTACTAACCTACATTTAATGAAGCTTTAAAGAAACTTAAGTTCTTCACTGTTAAATTTTGTCTAATCACAAGAAGCCTAAATAAATGAAATTGGCAAAATTCTAATTTAAATCGGGAACTATCCAATAATGAAAAGCAGTGTAGCAAAATTACAAATCTGGTCAGATGCACGATAAATCGATGGCTGATATTTTTACACAGCTTCACAGAATTCATTATGCTAATCTCGAGCTAACAGAAGTCAGTTTATTGTGTTGTAGCCTTCTAAACAGCGGAGTCGAGGGCTGGAGGTCGACAATGAATCCAGCAGTTAATTAAACTAAATGTTAAATGATACTAATGTTTTTGTAGCTTATAAATGCTAAACATGAGATGTAGTCTGGCAATAATTAGTCTACATATATAAAAACAACTTACTACGAGCATGTTTACAATAAATTTTTTTTATAATTCTAGGGACGATGAAGGAAATATTAGTGTTATATTAGAAAAATAAATCTAAAAATATACTATTGATTGTCCTCTTCACATACATTTACATTTGTGTCTGTGTCAACCACAAGAAACAGAAAATAACCTGGAAACTAGAAAAGTACGTTCAGGTGTATTTTAAAAGGCACAGTTCAGTTAACTGATGGACACACTGGGCATTTCTGCCGTCACACCAAACCGATCACAAACCTTCTTCAGCTGTTCCTCCAGCAGGATGTTCTTCTTCACCTCCAGGTTATAGTTGTATTTTAAGTCTTCGATCTCTTCAAAAAACGTCGGGTCAAAGCTCCTCAGTTCTTTCCTCAGGTTTTTTACCTCGGCTTGAAGTTTGGTTTTCTCCGTCTCGGCTGCCTGCAGAAGGTTTTTGAGCTTCCCGTAGTCTAAGAACACAACGAGAGACGAGATGACATTGTGATGTTTTGTCTGGGTAACATAGATTAACGTCATCATTATGTATAAAGTCACTGCCAACCAGATTATAAAGAAACTAACATGTACAGAACAGATGTAGCTTATCATGTTAAAATATAAAATCCTGCCTCTGCAGTGTCACTTTGCTCTTACAATAAAAAAATAAGACACATCAAACTAAAACAGGATTGAGAAACATTACAGAAGCATTAGTAAAAAAAGGTTTGTAAGTCTCACCGAGTTGAGAAGACGTTTCACCGTATCGCTCGCCGTACTCGTTCAGCCTTTGTTTCAGGTCTGTGTTCTCCTTCTGCAGCTCAGTGTTAACCAGCCTGAAAACAAGACAAACCCCGTGCACGTCTACGTTACATCATCCAGACGAAGCCTCGAAGATCAGCATGAGAAGTTACTGCTAAACCATCTAGGTTAGTTTGCATTAATTCGGTCCTGTTTCTGACACTTGGTATTGTTGGGTATAAATTTGGTGTTTGCTTGATTTAACAGTCGATGTTACTAACAATTTCTTCTTGAGATCATGCAGTTTATTACCTTTGGTTTGGCAATAAATCATTATCTTCTCAGTAGAATTGTTTTGTGATGACGTCTAATTTGGTGAATCCGAGCAAACTGACAAAATTAGCCATTTAAGTTGTTTATGTTATGTATGTATATAAAATCATGAACTTGTTTACACTGTATGTGTTTGTAAAAAAAAAAGATCTGATGAACCATTTTGTCCAGCCTTTATATTACTACACTATAATCACAGTTTAACAAACCTCATCGCCTGGAACTCCTTGGTGAGTCCTCCTCCCGTCTTTCCAGCCGTGGGAAACCTTTTAAACATGTCAACCTGTGAAATGAAGAACCCAGAAAAATTTAATCACTTTTTTTTTTTTTTGCTGTACAGTAAAACCAGCTGTACAAACGAAATGACACACTTTAAAGTAGGTTATTCTTTTTTTTTTAAAGGACAACTCAAATACAGTTTACCATGACGACGTGTTTGAAAGATGTGGGTGATGAGGCTGGGAAGGTCTAACTAAAGACTATTGCATTGCATTATGGGAGGAGTAGGATCCAGAGAGCTTTGGAGCTTCACTTACGAGGATATCAAGGAAAGTCAAAAGTTTTTTCTGTCTCTCAAAGTCCCTAAGATTTAAAGTGCAGTACAAATTGGTGTCTGACCCGAGACGAGACACTCGGTTGGTTTTCATTAGACCATCAGAGGCCAACCAAAAAAAAAAAAAACCCCACCTGAGCCACAGACTAATCACCGCTGTGAAGAGCACTGACCCTTTCAGTAAAAATGTGTTTCAGTAGTTGAGTCTAGATTTCACACAAGCCTGATGCCAAAGCACAAATTCAGTAATGCCAATTAGCCTGGACTGAATGTTATCAGAAAGCTAAACAGCGAGTTAGCTGGTACCTGACTGCAGTTATTGAATTAGGGTGTAATCGAGCCCGTACCTGATCCTCCAGTTGCTGGATGCTTATCTGAGCTCTCTCCTCACGCTGGTAAACCTCCTTCAGCTGTTGTTTGAGCTCAGACAGGCTGGAGGTCTTCTGGGAGAGCTCCTTCTCCAGCTCCTTCATCTTGTTCTCAAACATTCTGCGGAGGTAAGCGAAACAACCGCTGGCTCACACTCTGTAAACTGTAGCCTGAAGCTTCTACAAGTGGAAGACACGAGGTCAAGGTGTGGAATTCCCAAGCCATGTGGGAAAGTGTGAGTAGGGAGGAAGACTTGGTTCATTAGTGCTTTTTTTCTACTACTTCATAGTGTAAGTTCACATCAGTTCATCAAAGCTTTGAAAGCTTTTTTTTTTTGTTCTGAAAAGAAAATAAGACCCTGGTGATCTGGGGGAAAAAAACCAATTAGCTGACCTCGTTAGCACAGATGCCTTCCAGGTCTTACTGTCCGCTCCCTCAGTGATGGGTCTGGACAGAGCTTCCCGCAGCCTGTGCTTGGTTTCCTCCAGCTCTTCCTCCAGCTTCTCGTTGGTCACCTCCACGCTCGTCTTGGCCACTCTCAGCCTCTCTGCAGCTTCCATTTCCTGTCCCAGTATGAAACATGCACACACAGGTGGGAGAGCAGAGATGAAAACATGTACTCAGAGAGTTTTAGTACAAGTTTTATCACTTACTTCTAATCATTTCTGTCATAAAAACAACTGATGGCATCAAAGGAAAAGTTGGTGTTACACATTATTGGAGTTACTCATTCCAACCTGTCCACATAAAGCAATAATAACAATAATTCTGAAATTTAGAAACATTGAATTCTTCACAAGACATTGACTATGTCTTACATAAATAAGAAAAGTATATTTGGGGTTTCACAAGACATTGACAGAATAAAATTTTGAAACCATCTTCTGAGTCTAGTTAACTTACATTACAAGGTTTTTCTTCACAAAGTGCTTTTGTACATTTTTATTGTGGAACTAAACATATGTGGTTACCCTTTTGATCTCCTTGCGCAGACGTTCATTTTCCATGACTATTTTCTCCAGTCCTTTAGTTTTAGCTTCAAGTTTGGAACTCAGCTCAGCTTCACTTTGACTCTTCAGTTTCCCATAATCATCCTACAAAAAAAATTAAAAACAATAGTTAGCTGTGAGCAGAACATAGATGTTAATATACTCGTCAATGTCACAAATCGCAATTCGCCTCAAGGGGCTTTACAATCTGTACATCATGCAACACCGAGTGAGGAAAAACTACCCAAAAAAATCGTTCAACAGGGAAAAACCACAGGATGAGCAACAGGGGAGGAATCCTCTCACAGGATGGACAGACATGCAACAGATGATGTGTGTACAGACTCACAACAGAGAATCACAGTATATCCAATGAATGACAGATGGACACAGACGAGGACACCATTCACACAGAGAGGAAAGAAAACCCAGTGGGAGAGAGAGCCACGAAGATCTGGATCAGTAAACTTGTTCAAAGGAAGGAACATGACACATCAGACACGACCTTTAATTTTTTGTTTTCTTGCTCCAAGGCAGCAACCTTGTCCTGATTGGCAGGTGCGCTGGATTTCTTCAGCGTCTCGTTTTCCCTCTGCACCCTCTCCACCACCTTCTTCATCAAGCCAATGGTCTTCTCCAGTTCAGGTACTGTTTTACCGCTGTGACCGGCCTGATGAGGAACAGAAACAAAGCATTTTCATGATCTACAGCTGGAACAGGAGGCTGGTTTCAATTTCAGGGGCAAACCTATGTGGATTCATGTCTGTCCAGTTGAGTTTCTTTGCCATTTGTTCTTTTTAGATTAGATTTTTTTTAACCACATATAAAGACACGCAGTTTTATTTATTGTTATTTCTGTGAATAGTCACTTCTGGCAAAATATTCATGTGGATAGAAGAAACATAGGTGCCTTCAGGTTAACGTACTCCACGGATATGTGCCAGCTTTTTCTCCACCTCTGCCTTTTCCTTTTTCAACACGTTGCACAGCTCCTTGAGGTCAGCAACTTGATTCTGTAAAAAACAAAAAAAACAAAGAAACTGGATCAAATCTGCTCTTATCTACATAAATACTGGACTGTGTCTTTGAGGTTCTACACATTTTTGTTGAATTGTTATGATGGAATAAATGTTGACAAAGACTTCTTTGTCAATAACTGAAGTCACTTTTGATTAAAGCCAAATTAAATGTTTTTTTATGTGGTCTTTGTAAACCCTCCGTTTCTTTGAGGATACAATTTTATTATGACAAATGTTATTCAAGAGATAAACTCCAGCTCTCATTGATTTGGTTTTTGGAAAATACACTTACAATTTCTTGCCAAAAGTTAGATTATAGGATTGATACCAATGTTAATAAGCTTCAGCTTTAGCTCAAAGACCAGAAACTGTAGGAAACAATGAGCCTGGCTCTGTCCATGGGTAATAAAATCCACCAACCAACACCTTTAAAGCTGACGAGTGGAAACAAGTTGTGGTTTCATGCGAGGACTGGAAATAAGGAGAAACACTTTAAGCTAAGCTCAGCTAATCAGTTGCAGTACTTCTCATTAAACTCTTGACATAAGACAGAACTACCACTTCTCGCTTTAGGCCACATGTACCTTGAGTCTTGGTAAGTCCTTGTTGGTTTGCTCCAGCTGAAAGCGCAGCTCCAGGTTCTCAGAGGCCAGTTTGAGGTTTTCTTTTTGGAGATCCTGATCTCTCTGCGAGGGAGTGCCGGTGCCTCGTCCCGAAGTCTACGGGAAGTAAAAGGCACAAAATCAGCCACAGGAAATTAAATAAAAGGTATAATGGGTATGTGACACTGCTGCGGAGGAAAATATTGCATTTTCAAAAGCTATAAGGGAGCGTAGAAAAACCGTCTCTACCTGCAAACAACCACTGAAACTTTTAGTCCATAAAGCAGAGGAAGGAAAACAACACACTAAAAAGCCACTTGCTACTTATTTTTACTGCCATGACTGCTCTGTCACATGTACCACAATGCTATCACAGCACTACCACTTCAGCTGGGAGACTATAGCAGCCCGGAGTACCTTCAGATATCTTAGGGATCGGCTTTCTCGTTTCTGTACACGATCATCCCTTTGTTTCCTCATAAACCTCTCTGCGTGTTTGCTCAGTATGGAGTCGACATCCGGTTCTGGTGAGCACGACTTTTCTGGGTTATCGTCCTCCGTTGCCTCCTTCGTCGTCTCAACTGCTTCATCTTTCACGTCAATCTGTTCCTCAGCCTCTTCTGCACTGACTCCCACATCATCATCATCATCATCTTTACCTCCATCATCTAGTTCACCAACACAAGTTGCTTCCTCGGCCGGCTCGGAGGGTGACACGGCTGATCCTGGTCTTTCTGAAGGATCATCAGGTTCAGGCTCACTTCTTCTTGGGCTCTGTGGTTCTTCCTTTTCTTCAACCACATCGACTTCAGAACCATCTTGGGCATCTTGTGTATTTTCTAAAATATCTGCTTCTGTTTGTGTCTCATTTTCTTTAAAGTCTTCTGTGTTTTCTGCAACATCCTCTGCTCCCACAAAGCTGGTTTGAGTTTTTCTATCTATCTGTCTTTGCTTTGGTTCCCTCCGTTGCTCAGCGAGGTCTTCAGCAGCTTCAGGGCTAACAGAGCGGCTGCAAGATTCAGCAGGACGGGCTTCGCACGGCTCATCCTCAGCATCAACACGGACAGAACAAATCTCTCTCAGCACGCGAGAGGAGGAGCTTTTTCCCTTCACAGGTAAGGAATCAGATTAAATCCAGAGAAGAAGGAGATACATGAAGAAAGAGTAAAGAATGATGAATAGAGAGATAAAAGGAAAACATCTTTGGACGTCCCTAAAATACAGAGAGGTGGAAATGTTTTGTCCAGCTCACACACGGTGGACTACCTTCTTTACAACCTGAAAATATTATATATAATATTATTATATAGTTTAATTAATCAATTAATAACCTAAATTATTTACAGTTAATCAATGAGTCATTTAATCTATAAAATGGCAAAAAAAAAACTGAAAAATGCCCATCAGAAATTTCAGTCAAAGGGGTCAAAGGTGATGATGCTTTAAAATTGCTTTTTTTTGTCCGACTAACACCTAAAATATTCAATTTTTAAAAAGTATATAAAATAACACAAGCTAAAACCAAAGACAGAAAAATCTTTCCAGCATGAATTATCAGGATGTTTCTGACAAAATCCTGCACATTTATTCCCATGATCACGTGCTGCATGTTAACACTCACAGAGGGTCTGGACGGAGGCTCTCTGGTCGTCTGGCTCTCGAAGGAGTGGAGTCTCTCCTCCAAGTAGCGGTTCCTCAGGGTCAGATTCTCCATGGCTTCATCACGAGGTAAAGCCTGGTGCTGTCTGCAAGTTCAACAGGAGGTTCACACAGAATGAAATTTAGACGTACATTTTATGGTCAATCATTTCTGTGGTTATAGCTCAGATAACTATCTATGGGCTAATTCGGTACGGCTTTCTGTTTGGCCTCAGGATTGTGATCAACTAAATGCCACAGTCACGCTTCCTAAAAGAGTCTCAGTCTCATCCTGTATTGAGCGAAGTATATTTACTCATGTGCTGTACTTAAGTACAGTACAAGTATCTCAAAATTGTACTTGAGTATTTCCAATTTATGCTCCACAGTTCGAAGGGAAACTGTCCCAAAGAGGTGAAAGTATCTGTTATTTCACAAAACAGAGCAAAGATTCCATCCACAGTTACAAAAATTAGCACAAATTTATGTGGCAGACATTTTTTTTGGCTCTTTCTATGTTTTAGAATGGATTTAAAAATGTTATTATTCACTTTCAAATCACACCTTTGATGGGAAAACCACAACTTTTACCATCCTATGAGTCTGAATGAATCAGCTGTTCCCAGGTCCAGTTTTGTGACCAGAGTGGATCAGCCAGTCACCACCACGGCCACCAAACTGTGGAATGCACTTCCTGTTTTGATCCTCGACATCTGTATCCACTTTAAAAAAACTTTTTAAAACAAATCTTTTATGATGGCATTTCCATAATGTGTATGTGCACGTCTGTTTATGTGCACATCCATAGTGAAGCATGAGTACAGAGCATGTGTGTATGTTTATGTGCCTTTATGTATATTTATATTTGCTTTTATCACCTTTTAATATTTTACTAACATACAGTCATAATTTTTGTGCTGCTCAGTTTTAATAGCTATTTTTTTTATTGTAGTACTTCATTTGTCTTGCTTTTATTGTCTTATGAAGGACTTTATAAAAGGTACAAAGGATAGTTAGAGGAAGTTACTCAGGCATCTAAATTGATGACAAAATCAGCTTTAAAACATATATTAATGTATTGATTTACAAACTTGGGGTGAATTTCTTGTGCAGAAATACAAGACGTTGAATTTATATTTTGTGGAGCCACGTTTTCTGAATCATCATGAACTTGTAATATCTTCAAAAAGAGCCAAAACAAGATCCTAAAAATTGATGCATTCTGAACAATAGCAAAGATTTTTAAAGACTGAGAGTTACTTTATGGTGAGGATCTCTGTCTCCAGGTCTGAGTTCTTCTTCTTCAGCTCCTCCACCTCCTTCTCCATTTCAGTGGATCGCACTCCCACCACCTGATCGGCAGTCACACCTCGAGCCTTCAGCTTCTTCTGCAGTGTACTCTTCTCTTGCTCCAATCTGCACACAGTGAAACACAGAAAGGAAATAGAAGGGCTGCCGGCAGCTGATAGAAATGTAAAAACTGACACCCTGGATTTTGCTGTTTTTGACATTTTCAAATTGACACTAGTTTTCCATATTGAATTCTATCATCATATGTATAATTTCCCGATTGAACAAAACCGTGAAGAACACAATTCTGTCATCTGTAAAATGACAACCAGTGTTGGATATAAAGAGCTGTGCTGTGTGTGTTTTATTGACATCATGCTTTGGTTTGAAGTTTCCAAACTTCAGTCCCTCACACTGTCATTTGGAACCAAATGTTGAAAATCAGGATCACATAACGCTGTGTAAACCCTTCAGTATGACACCGACCTGGCATAGAGGTCTTTAAGAGAGCTGAGCTGTTTCGACACTGATTCATTCTCTCGTTCCTTCTCCTTCAGTGAATTCTTCATCTTGTCCATCTTGGTCTGCCATTTCTTACCCTCCTCCCAACGCGCAATTTCATCTCTGGTCTGTCAGGCAGAAGAACAAGAAGACGTCGTACATCAAGTGAATGTGCACTGAATGGCAATAATGCTAACAACAATAATGCATAAAATGTTTAATGTTGACTGAAGTGATGCTCAAACCTTTCCATGGTCGTCTTTAACACTTTTCATTTCTGTTCTTTTCTCCAAGTCAAACTCCAGCCTCCTGATCTTCTTCTGCAGATTCTCGATGGTCAGCCCCTTCCCATCTGGTTCGGGTTGATTCTGATCGACAGATACAGAGAAAATATTTTCATAGCACCACTCTACAGTGCAGTCTAACAGTGGTCCTCACAGATGACCCATTCCCTGTTTAAATAAATGAGAAAAGGGAGGCACTGACACAGCAAAGGTTAGGGACACAACCCCTGGCATCATGTTCAAAATATGAGAGACAGAGACGCAGCCAAAGTCCTGAGGCAAATCTGGAGTCTAACTTAAAAAATACACGCTGGCACGAATCCACAAGAATACTCAAATAATTAAATCCACTCGGATATCTGCTGGCAGAGTTTATCTCAAATCTTAGAAGAGGAGATTCTGGTCATCTGTCCACATGATGTTGTGACAGCAGCTGTGTCATGTGGCTGCTGTTGAGTGCATCACTCAAAAGCTTATGTAATAAAAACAGCAGCAACAATAAGCTCCAGATCACAGAGCGACCAGGCTGCATCCTTCTGTGCACATCAGTAACTTGGTTTGTTGTTCCACACTTTGTACAGATACTAACCTGAAGGGCAAAGCTGAGCCTCTTGATTTGCTGCTTGAGCTCCTGGATTTCCTGCTCTCTCTCTTCCTTCTCCGCCTGCAGGCGTCTCTGGGTTTTTTGACTCCTCTGAAGGTCCTGGTTCAGGACGTCCACTTCCTCTTTCAGGCTGTTCTCTCGGCCTCTGGCTGCTTTGGCAGAGTCCCTCGCAGCTTGAAGTTCTTCATTGAGTTCCTGCACTCGTACCTGTGGAGAAGAGGGATTTTCTATTTCAAATGATGAATATCTTGTGATTTTCTGTAGTTTTCGTATTGATAAAAAAATCCCATGAAAAGTCTAAAACCATAGAAGAATTTATGCTACTATTATCAGCTTATCAAGCCTGATATATCTTACAATATGCTG
The DNA here is from genome assembly GCA_025331565.1 of Holacanthus passer. Classification (NCBI taxonomy): domain Eukaryota; kingdom Metazoa; phylum Chordata; class Actinopteri; family Pomacanthidae; genus Holacanthus; species Holacanthus passer. Next base: position 1,181,900 of record JAFREQ010000130.1, read on the forward strand.
CTGCTTGAGGAAATTAGCTTTTTAGAAAATGCAACTTTATATTTCTGACCCTTTTAAAGATTTATGTATTTAATAGTAACAATGGGCTTCACACAGAGTGCCACAGGTAAGCACATCATTGGTTTTATTCTTTTCATAAGATTTGTTGACAACAAAAAAAATAAAAAACTTATCATTCAACATTATCATGACAATTTGCTTATTATATTAGTTATGCCCATGACATTTATTGGCTAAAGGCATAAAGGTATCTTCAAATATAGTAATCTGTTAGTATCATTTAACTTTATTTGCTGTAACCCTGTAATGTATTCACGTCTGTCCGCTACAGACTAATCGTCATGTTTTCTCACCTGGGTGAAAATAAATTCACTTTGGGCTTTACTATTGGCTGTAAGCAGTGATTAGCACATGCCACTAAACGTCACCTTATGTTACCAACTGCGTGGAGACACTGGAGACAGATAAGCTGTGACTGTATGTCAACATACACCTGAAGTATCTACTAAAGGTTGCTAATTAGCATGTCTTTTTTTTTGCTATTTATGAATGTTTGTATAATCTTATAATAATTAACTTCCACTGTGGCTTTATTTGTGCCTGTTAATTAGCTCAACAGCTATTTCTAATTGTCAGTGGTGAAATACAACCTGCATGAAAACAAGTGTGTTATTATGATAAAGGGATCCCACCTTTAGGTCTTTAGTGTGTCTGTCGACCAACATCTGTACATTGAGACTCTCCTCTTTCTGCGCAGCGCTGGCTATGACTTGCTGCTCTGCAGCAGACGTCATCTCCGCCCGCAGCTCCAGCAGAGCTTTACTGAGAGCCTGAGAAAACAGGAAGCAAAGAGATGCCAGCGATGATAAATATGATGAGTGCACTGGTCAGACCTCATTTTACACTTAATTCACCATTATCCATTTCTGCACGGACTACTTCCTGTCTCCCACACTCATTCTTGGTATAAACCTGACAAACAACATTTATTTTTGCATGCGGTGAATAATAACAGAACTTGGCTGCAGTTTTGATGAATGAGAAATAATAAACGCATCATTAAAAACGCTTTGAGCAGTTTCATTAATCCTGAATCGATATACAGAGCAAATGCTTGCATTTGTAATGCAGCTAAAAGGCTGTAAAGCCATATTGATTCAAACTTCATTTAAGTTGGTGAACGCCTGGAAAACATCCACGTCAGGCTTCAGATCCGTCACACAGCCACCACAGAGACCAGACACTCACTGGAGATTAATTTGTGTGAAGAATTGACAGCACCCAGTCCACCTGTCAGGCACAATCTTTGGCCTGGAAAGAAACAGACTCACCCAAGGGAACCATGCAAACACCAGACGGCATTCACTCACTCCTCAAAAAAATGAACCCTGATATAACCACTCTACTCTCTATTATATCACAGACCAAAAAGAACAAAGTAACTAATAATAAAAGAACAACCTTGAGCTGTTTCTCTTTCTGGGTGAGCTGCGCTTTCAGTCGTTCCACCAGGTTTTTCATGGTGTTGCTGGGGGAGCGGACGTTGGCCTCCTTCTGGGCCTCGAGCTCCGTTTGGAGGCAGTTCATCTCCTTCTCCATCTGGGCCATCTGGCTCCTTTGATCCTCGGCCTCGCCAGTCAGAGCTTTCACCTGGGCAGCGTGATACTCCTCCAGCCTGCAGCAAATCCCCCTCAGTTCATTTGTTTTGTACACTGTGTTATTACATTATTGAAAACACATTGAACATGGCTTTAAATTTATATCTACCATGGGAGTAGGACAAAAGTTTTTACTACTGACTCTATACAGTGGGGGCGCCAAACATGTGTCTCGTGTTTTGTGGTTATGTGATATATTAGGTGATATGCAGGCAGTGTAGTCATGAGTTTAAAAAAAAAAAAAAAAGATTATCAAGAAAAAAAATGACTAATTACCTGTTTCTTTTTGACAATTCAACATAATAACCCTTCAATATGTCCTTGGTCATATTCAGCTTTTGTTGAGACTCGAGAGGAGCTGAATCAACTGGTGCTTTGAGAGGCTGCACTTTGTATTACTGCCTTATTTAAGAAGTATTTATACCCCCCATTCATGCCATTAGGTGTGTTCTCATGTGGCTGAAATATCTATGTCCCAGTGCACTACTGAACTCCTGAAAAGCCCCCTTTAATCTGCTTTGCTGGAGCTGCTTTTAATTAAACTTTTAACCGCTTAACATCCTTCCTTCAATTACCCCTCGAGTCACTTCAAGGTTAATATCATCTTATTTGTCTGACAGCATCAGCTTGTTCAATCTCTTCATTGAACCTATATGGTGTTTTCACTCCACACAACAAAAAGCACAGAATATGGAAGCTTGTACTATGAAACCTGCTCTACAGTATGTGCATTGCTTTTCAAAAGGGAACACAGAAATCCATTGTCAAATAGTTAAATCTTAAACCCTTGAATGACGGCATTTTAAATAATTTAAAGTCTACAATTTAGAAAATGTGTTCACAGACCTTTTCAAGCTTTAAATGTAGGTGTGATCCTCAACGAGATTCCCGTAGCTACAGTAAGTACATGCAGTTGCTGGGTATCTCACACTAACAACTTGTACGTGTAATTTCTTCCTTTGTTATTCTGGGTTAGGAAGTTAACAGTGGGCTTAAAGTGAGCAAATAAATATGCTTTAAATTGTAAAACGAAAGGTTTAATGACTATGTCAATGTGCTTATTTAAACAACTAAGAAAAATAAAACATAAAGAATTCTGAATCTGCTTTAATGTATTCAGAAAAAAAGTCTGGTTTAATTAAGGGATAATCACTTTGACATCTCGTCAGCGTGTTTCTTAGCCTGTGTTTCCATGGACGTCCTCTGTCGCTCCAGCTCAGCCACGGTCAGGTTCAGCTTCTCAGTGAGGGAGGAGAGCGACATGTCCTGTTCAGCCACCGTCTGCTCCAGCTCAGCCAGACGCTCCAGGTGCTTGGTGGTCGGCACCCTGAGAGTGGGCTTCTTCATCAGCTCCTGGACAAAGTGATGAGGGAGCATTACACAAAACCTGTTGCAAAACATCTTCTAAATTACACTTGGAAAACACTGGTTAACAATTTGGCGTATTCAAAAGAGACATCATGGGATATTAATGTGAATCTGACGTCGTTGTCTGATGATGTTGTTATTTAAGCGAAAAACAAAGACATGTGTACCATTGCCGTCTGTTTAAATCGGTCCAGGGACGTGTCTGTGTGCAAATCCAACTTCTCATGTAGAGTCCTCAGCTCCTCCTGGTGTCTCTTTATCATGTCCTCTTGATCCTGGGATCAACCAGATGTAGTTAAATGAAACAAAGAAACACTGGATTAAAAAAAACATTGTCAAGCTTTATTGCTTTTACTTTTTATGCCCAAGCCAGGTTTGTAGATGGAGGAGGCAATAAATAGCACTTTTACTACGTAGTCGCACATAATGGCCAGAAAATTTCTGTGGAGATTATTTCTAAACATCCAAGTGCTGAGATTTCCACCAGTTGGAGATTCGAGACGTTCATAAACTCCAACAGACATTTCATCTAATCACTGAAAAAGCACACAGCAGTAAAATAAGAGGCAACTGAGAATCTTTGGGCTTGTGTTTGTCTTTGTATCACTGTACCTGTCTGGCTTGAGCCAACTGGTTGTGGTATTTCTTCAGCACATCCTCTTTTTTGTCGAGCCGACCCTGGAGGTCTTTGATGGTCTGGTGAGCCAGCTTGAGGGCAGACTGACTGTCTGACAGACCCTCTTCGTGCTTGGCAACATCTGCTAGCAGGCGTTCTCTGTTGGATGCCGCCGGGAGCCGAAGACGCAGCTCATTGATCACTTTATCCCTGGACACGATGTTCTGTTCTGCCTTCCACAGAGCTGCTTCTTTCTCCTTCAACCTCTGCATATGAAGGAAGCAGAATTATGACAATCAAATCCTATTCATAGTGTATGCATCTGACCTATGGGGAATACCGAATGTATGAGCAGGGACTGAAAACAATACCTCATCCAAACTTTTGCAGGTGGCCTGTGTGTCCAAGATGGTGCGGACATGCTCTCTGATTTTAGCCAAGGCAAATTCTAACTGATGAGCAAGAGGTAGACTCGGGTCTGGAAGGGATCCTGTACCATCCTCATACTATAAGCAAGCAAAGATATAATAAGATTAAGCTCAATTCTAGTCTCGATGGCCAAATATTAAAACTGAAAAAGACCTTGAAAACCATCCCGTTTCAACAATAGTTCACCTTTTCGGCACTGCTTAGAATTTCATTCTGGTGTTTCTCATACTGGTCCAGTTGGCGCTCCAGCTCCACCTCTCGCTGATCCCATGCAAGCTGCCGTTCATCTTGAAACTTTATATGATGAAGAGAAGAGTTTTCTGCATTAACTTGACATTTACACTAAATATTACAAACCTACTGACAGACATCTGTACTTAAAAGCTCTTGACAATTGTTTTTGATATAATTCAGTCAATTCACAATCATATACAACCCTGATGTGTTTGTCAGGCGTCTGTAAATTCATTTTCAGTTGAAGTGTTAATACATTCTACTCTAGTTGAATTGTTAATACTTTTTTTATTCTTCTTGTTTACCTCCCATTTATCTTGCTGCTGTAACACTGCATTGTGGGACTAAGGAATATCTTATCTTAAAATAGTTCCAGGAGTTTATCTCTCACCCTGTTTTGCTGCACAATATCCTCTTCCAACGAGCAGATGGTTCGCTCCTGCTCTTCCACCAGGTTCTTCAGGTACCTGATCTCCTCCTTCTGGACCACCAGCTCCCTGCCTTTCCTCAGCTCCTGCAGACGAGCTTCCTCCATCTTTTTGTGCCACTCAGTTACCTGTTTGAAGTTTTACAGTGGAGTGATTTTCAGCGATTACAGTTTATGGGCTTATGGGTTTAAGTGTCATAGAAACAAAGAGATCACAGAACTAATAGAGTTATTTTTAAACAGCTGTGATAACATTTTTAACTGTCAAACAGAATGACCTTCTGGGCCCCTTTCACGTCCTTCAGTGTTGAGATGAGCTCCTCCAGGCCCCGAAGTGTCAGTTGCAGTTCTTCCGCTCTGCCCTCTGCCCTCCTCCTCTCCTCCACGGCTTTCTTCTTCTCCTCCTGGGCTTTTGCTCTGTCCTCCTGGAGCCTCACCATGGTCACAGAGAACTTTTCCTGCTGGGGAAGCGGCAGAGCTCCGGCAAATTGCCTCCGTAGCGACTGGATGGTCTGTCGTAGGTGCTTGGAGCGATTCCTGCCCTCCTGGCGGGCGACGAACAGAGCGCTCTCACTGGCGTCCAGCCGCTGTTCAGCACGAAGCTTGTTGGCCTCCAGCTGTTGGATGTGAGAGGCTGCGGCCTCCAGCTTGGCCAAAGCAGCTGACTCACTGAGCTGCAGAGCCATAATGTGCTGGTGGAGCTTTGCAATGAGGGCCTTCTCATCTGACTGTGACTGAGGGAGAGAGATGACACTGTGAAGACACAAGCTTAATACTATTTCACTCGACTCGCTAACTGACTGTTACACAACCAGGGTTGTTTGTGTTTTGATTCACAGATTTTGATATAACTTTTACCACTCCGACAATGAGAGGATGGTGATTAATTAAATGAATAATAGTACAATCTTTTAATGCAATGAATAGGAAAAAAATAATGATAACTCTTCCTAGGTTCAATAAAGTTTAAGAAAATAAAAAGAACAACACTCAATTACCTGGAAGTCCAGTATTTGTCTTCTCAAAGTTTCTACTTCCTTCTCTTTGGACTGTTGTCTGGCCTGTAGAGCAGAAGCCTGCATCATGGCCACGTCAGACACCTCTTGAAGCCTGTACAAAAAACAAACAAGTCAAACGCATAATGTATTGCATTCTTGACCTCTACATTTTAATAGTTCATGGCTCTAAATGCTGTTACTGCAAACATTATCAACAGTTCGACAGTATCAACTGTCAAACATACTTTGAAACCTCGATGCGAAGCTCAGCCTCGGCCTTCTCCAACTCCGCTATCCTGGCTCTGTCAGCGTCGCTCACAGATTTGCTGATGCTGTCTGCCAGCTCATCTCTCAGCTCCCGCTCCATTCTCTGAGACTCTACATTCATCTTGGTCAGCTGAGGGCAAACAGAGGTAACACTGCTTGATAAAATTCTTCAAGACTTTTGGGGGGAAAAAGGCCTGAACAGGTCAGAATGTGGCAAAGACTGACAAGCACGAACACACTGCAGCCGAGTTGTATTGCTGTTTTCAGTGGTCATGAAACAAAACATAAAAAAAATAATATTCAAATAAATGTACTAACAATTTCCAAACAGGCACTGTATAGCATTAAAAAGAAATCTGTGTACAATCCAAATCAATTTACCTCTTTGTAACAAGACTGTAACATCTGCCAGGTGCACCCAATGGCCTTTAAGACTTGGCACAATTTATCAAAAATCAGTCACACAGGCGTCCCAAGCAACAAGACGTCTCAACTATGTGACAGAAAATAATTCATCTGTTGTTTTCTCTGGCCTCATACCTCTGCAAACTTGGACTCCAGTTCCAAGTTTCGTTCTTCCACCTGCCTGAGGGAGTTTCTCATTTGTTCATACATTTTGTGGGCATGCTCAGCTCTCTGCCTCTCGTTCAGCTCCTTCATCTCGAGAGTGGTGATCCGCCTGGCGGCAGAAACCATCTCATTGTTGGCCAATGCCTTGTCCGCCTTATCCATGCCATTTTCACCTCCTGATATTAAGAAAAAAAAAAACAATACAATTTGAGTGAAATCATGGTCTATGATATTGCATCAAAGCTCAAAGACTGGGTTCAAACAATCAGTTTCATACTAAAGGCAGTTGGTAATTGGCTTGATCAGAACTGATCTCTGTTTTAGTTGCAACAACACTGCAGTCTAATGGCTATCAGTATATATAATAACTGAACTGAATACCAGTTGCACTGATGTTGTCCCACGCTTGCTCTAAAGTATTCAGTTTCTCCTTTGTGATCTCCAGTTCTTTATTCACGGCAGAGATTTGCTCCCGCAGAGACTCATTCTCACTCTGGAAGACGGGAAAGAAAGAAACAGCCAAAAATAATAAAGGTGTGTATTGGAGGTGAAAATACTTGGGATGTTATTGTTAATGTGTTTGTTACCTCCAAATGTTCGAGGTTGGTGGTTCTCTGTATCAGGCGGCTGTCCCTCTGTAGCATGTCTCTGTATTTGACCGTTAGCTCGGTGTACTGTTTGTTGGCCCTCTCCAGGTCTGATGAGGGCACACTATCGTCCAAGGCCTTCTGCAGTGCTGCTATCTTATACGCAGCCATTTCCTACAGACAAAACAAGACAGCGCTGTTAAGAGGCCATTGTATGGTCGTAATGATGGTTGACTCCAATGCAACTTTCACTTATGATTTTTAAAAGGAAATCACTTTATTTGGCTCTCTGAGTGGTATAATGTATAGACTCATACAAACGCAATCCCTCTCAATCATCATTTATGGAAATGTGTGGCTGTGTTTTGGGCTGCAACCTTTGGGCAGTGGGTGTGTTGGGACTGTATAAAAAGGTGAAAAGCAGGTTCCAGACTGTAAGCAGCACGCTTAAGAAGTTATGACAATGGCGTACAAAGCACTGAAAAAACACCAATATTGCAAAACGCCAAGTGGACAAGGCTGAAAAGTCTTCGCAAAAAGAGAGTGAATTTGGGGTTGGCTTTCAGAGGATGGGGATGAAGGTGAATGTGGAGTTGTTTTTTTGTTCCAGAGTCTGTTGGTGGAATTGAACTTCGTGTACCTTGTATCTCTGTAGGTAGCCTATCCTCTGAGCAACAGAGGCCTGCATGCGGCTGCTCTCATCCCTCAGCTTGCCGTTCTCCTTGCGGAGGTGTTGTTCTTGCTCCAGCAGGGTGACATAGCGCCTTGTCAGTTTCTTCTCGTTGACCTTCAGCACCGTCAGCTGGCGGAATGCTTCACTTAACTGCCTCCTGATTTCATCCGGGTCCCTCTGAAGCGTGTCAAGCAGCTCCTTATGGGTGAAATGGACAAGTGCTCAAATAAAACTGATCTTGTGCGACAGTTTTCTGGAAAAATCTCACTAGAAGGCAGGATAAGACACAGTGCAGCAAAGAGAGATATCCATTACAGCTGATGCTGGATCTTATCAACGTGTAGACAGGGTCCCTTTGGGCCAATGAGTGTGTAACTGTATAATGGAGTGAAAAACCTCATTTCCTCCTTGGGGATTAAAAGGATAGTTTTTTGGAAGTGGGCTTGTATGAGGTAGTAAAAGAATTGGCAAATTATCACAATGTGTTTTACATAGCTTCTGAACTTTTTTGGCTTGTAGTTTCATATTGTGGGTTCTGAACATTAAACCACTTTGTCTTAAAGCATTGGTGTGTGTGTGTGTGTGTGTGTGTGTGTTTGGGGTGGGTGCGTGAATAAGAGCCACATTGTAAAGTGCTTCAGGTAACAGTGCTGTATAAATACCATCCATCTTGCAACATTTAAGTACCATTAACATTTATTTGTCTGACTTACGTCGAGCTCTTGGATTTTAACAGCGTCCACCTGTTTTTGCTCTTCCAGCTTGTTCTTCATCTCTGTAAACGTCTCTTTCTTCTTTTGCCACTCTTCCTTCTCACTGAGCAAAAACACAATAAAAATGGTTTCAAATTTTGCATTAAAAGGCTGCAAACCAGCAATAACCAGCAAGAAACTTTCTTGTTAACCAACCTTAGGTATTCTTTATAGAGGAGCCCCTGTTGGTGGCTAATAACAGAAAACTTCTCTTTGTATTCCTCCAGTGTTCCTACGAGTTTCTTGTTTTTTTCCTCCTTGTTTCTGAGCTCCTAATTAATACAAGTATTGTAAATGTAAAGTTGAGACACATTGTTCAATTACAGCTTTTCAGCCTAAGTCTTAAAAAGACAGTGACACTCACCTGAAGAAGTCGAACAGCGTACTCATTCAGAGAACTAATGACCTCAGTGCTGCTGGGTCCCAGGCCCTCAGGCAGGGTCAGAGGTCGGAGGACGACTCCACTTCTGCCCGACTTCCTCAGCAGCTCTCCTTCACCTTCCAGTTGGCTCACCTGAAAGATGAAGAACGGAAAGAGCAGTGCCTGGCAGTCAAATCTTTGTTTTGATAATAGAAACTTCAGTGTCAAGGTGTCATTGGTCCATCAAAATAGTTCTCAAGTTTACTTCTCGTATAAGAGACTAATTCAGAATAATTTGTTAACGATAGTACAGCAGAGACCTGATAAAAAATGTTATATAGTTTAAGTTGTGCACTTACTTTATCCCCAATGTTTCCAACAATGTTTAAACCCAGAGAAATCTGTACTTTTATTCAAGGCAATGCTGCATTTCATTTGGTCACCTGTCAATGACTCATATCCCCTTTACCCCCTCTAGTTGCTATAACTGGCAGGGAAACACCAGATGAAACATCAGAGAGCGAGGAAGGAAGTCGGCAAACATGACTAAACATAACGTGAATAAAACAGCAATAATGGTTGTTTAACAATGAAGACAGCTTCCATGATCCCACGCTACCTCTCTACATCAAACTATGTCTTTTGTCTTCCTTGTTTTGTGTCAGAGACCCCAAGTGGAGAAAATGACATACTATGTGTTTAATGGAATAAAACTGGAGAACTTAAAGACAGTCACGAGGGCTTCCTTACAGAGAGGCTCTGATAAAAGACAGGATTGTTCTCTTTTAAGAACAGGGATCTGACAAACCCAATGCCGGCTGTGCTCTGGGAAAGTTTCAATCAAACATTATTAGTCACAGTTGTTACACTGATTTCAATATTGAACCTTTACAAATTTACAAATTACTCCAGAGCATGCCAGGCATTGCCACTGGCTCTGTCCTCATTATGTAAATTTGTCTGGTGCCAGCATTTGGAGCATTTGGCTTGAATAGCCAAACTTTCAGAACTTTGAACAACTTGGCAAATCATATTTGTACGTTTAGCCAGAAAAACTTGAGAAAGTTAACCACATAGCCAGTTAACACACAATGCTTTGTTTTCTTGCCAAAGGATGGGATACAGCCTAAAAAGATTAGTTTGAAAAGTCAATGTATCACGATAAAAAACCAACATCTCACCTGTCATTATTAGTTACACAATCTGGTCGTACCTTTTCTTTGGCTCTGGCAAGTTGAATGAAGCTGCTGGTTGCTTCCTCACGGGCTGATTTCAATTCCTGCCTTAGTTCTTCATTTCTCCCCACCAGCTGATGTATTTGGGACTTGAGGTGCTCGACCGACTCAGACTGCCCACTCATGTTGTTGACATCTATAGCCTGCGACATGAGGAATGAACACAGTTAGAAAATCGTTAAACCAAAACCCCAAAACACTGTATGATAAATAAAAGATTCTGTGAAATAGAAACAATCCTTTGAAGTGCTGTCTGTGCCAGTCAGTGCTACGGGTCCAACACTATCATATTCCCTCCACAGATTTAACGTTTGCTAACACTTAGTGCACATAAGATTGTACTTTTTTCAAATTCACACTGTGACAGTAAAGGTTGCATTAACACCACCACCTGTTTTAATACTTATGACTGTTTTTCAGTTTGCATGTGGGTTGCACCTGGTACTTCCTGTTACTTCCTCTTGTGCTGGACATGTCTCATGTTGAGTCCAGGAGCGTGGCGTCAAAGTCCAACAAACATCTTCTTCAGCTGTCTTCAATTTGACTTGCTATTGTCTTACGCTGGACTTGAACACAGCACGATCTGCCAAGAGTTGACTACTTTCAGCTCTTTTTCTGGTTCATTGCGTTTGTTGTTTATCAAGTTGCTATGTGTCCTAGGAGGTCTGTGTGACCATTGTTTTCAGCACAGCAGATCTAAAAGCACACCACATGGTGCAAATTGAAACTGTGAGAAACATGCATCTCTCTTGGAACCGTCTACTACTAATTCTAAATATTATAATGCAGTTCAGTTAAACACATTTACTGTCTTGACAGCTTGACAATACTATACACTGTCCTTAAAAAACAGTTATACATATATTGAAATGCTGAAGTCTATGTATAAACATCAGATATTTTACTGAGGTGATGTTTTAGGAGACATCATATGGAGACAGATTTCCTCTGCAACACGGAAAGTCCCAAAGAAAAGGATTAAAATGAACTAAAAAATTAAGTTGTGTAATGTTTGTAACTGTTCATAATTAGACCTGCATTTAGGAAAAAGTGTCATCTAGCCAGTAGTTTCAAAAAAGATACAGTAGCAGCAAATACTTGCAAATATTTATTTCTACTTCTTTCAGTAAAATATGCTTTAAAAACAGCTTTAAAACTTTGAATTCTAATCCATGTTTAACATCAGATTTGGTGGATGGGTGAGACTCACATTAGCCAACCTTTCCAGCCTGGGGATATTGATGGCAGCGTCAGATGGAGTGGTCTCTTGACTAATTCTCATGGCTTGGAGGACATCTTTCAGCGCAGCTTCCAGGTCTCTTTTCACTTTTGACAGTTCATCCACTATGAGTTAACACACGGGGGGGAACAGTATGAGTGAAGTGTGGCCTCATGTTGGGGAAAACTACAATAATAATGATCCGTGCGGTAGATATTCTCACACACACAAAACCTGCGGCTCACGGAAGTGACTCAATTGTAAAAATGTTTGCGTGAACTCTGAATGAAAATCAGATGGGCCGCATGGCTGTACTTACATTTGATGTGAAACTGGGTCTTGTGAAGTTCCAGTTCTCTCTCCTTATTGCTCAATTGCTTTTCCAGGGACTCATTCTGTGATGACAAGTTTATGTCACCAAAAAGGGAACAATAAAGAGTCATTCATTGATAAAATGAAACACTAAACAAAGAAGTCTTATTTTTGTATAAAAACAACCAACTATTGTGCTGTAGATAACAACTGCAATCATCTCTAAAAATTTAATGAGGACATTGCTCCGAGCCTTGTTTGAAGTTGAGACACAAGGAATGACGTAATTAGCCAGGAGCTTACTTTGCGTCGGATCTCTTCATCTGTGTAAGCGCTGCTTTGTTTGAATGGCAGTTGTCCAGTTCTGCTGGGCCCGACATCGTCCTCCAGCAGCAGACTTGACTGTGGGATCCCTGCAGACACAGCTAAGTGTTACTAAGACTTAAGAAACAGCACGATGTGAATATTGGATCATTTTCTGTCTGTACTACACTTTTAAAAGAAGATTTGCACATAGTTCTGGTTTTACTTGGCCAAAAAACTTACATATATAATAAGAAATTAAATAACTTATTGAGTTACAAAATTTTGCCCTTCAACTTTTGTGCCCACATCAGGCCATTCAAAACAGGAGAGACAAAACAAGCTTTGTCTGAGATTTCACTAGAGATAAAATATAACAGATGAAGCACCCTGAAGTAATCTTTTATCTCAAGGGGGAAAAGCATGGCAAATGAATCTTTATACAATAATTGCTGTTATTTAATTTCATGACTTTTCATGACGTCACCTCTTTCCTTCACCACGCGCCTGATTTGTTTCTTTAGCTCCAGTCTCTCTTCCTCAAGCCGTTCAATCTAAAAAGAAATCAAGCAGTAAGGTGAGAGGTGCTCAGGAAACATCGTGGTTATAACCTTTCTTATAGAACTTTACCTCTTTGGTGAGGACTTGGTTTTCTGCTTTGTACTGACGTTGTCTCAGATCTTTGGCTCGCCTGAACTCTGTCAGATCCACTTCCTGCTTTGGTTCCAGACCTTGGGAGCCAAGAAAGAGACAGAAATAAACAAAAGTAAAATTAATTTCACAACTCTAGGTCAGTCAGTGTCGTCTAAATATACTGAGAAATGGGAACAATAAAGTATTTTTAAAAATCTGACCTAGTTTTTCTCGGAAATCCTCATTTTCGTCCATAAGGTCATTGATTTTGATCTCAAGCTGATTGATCTCTTTGGTCATGGCCTCTGCCTCACGATCTCTAGTTCTAATTTGATTTTTACACTCTTTGATCTCCAGGATGGCTGCTTCTAGGCCGTATGTGCCCTGCAATACAGAAACAAAGCAGTCATTACTCATCCATCAAAGAGCCTTGTTTCACTTTTGGCATTTCCTTGTTTTTCAGCTTGTACGCTTTTTGGTGAAATCAGGATGTGATTAGACATGGTGACAGACAAAAACTTAGCCTGCAGACCCAAATATCATGTAGGTCACACCATAGTCACACTGTTATTTCAATGTCTCCACTGAAAATGAGGATGGGCAGGAAAAACAAAACTTTGCTTCTGGGATATTTAGGTCTCAACTAATTCAATTTGGATTTTTAAAATTCTTGCAAACCAAATGCAAACCAAAAGTGAAAACCAAGAGGAAAGAGGGTGTATCTGTAGACTTACAGACTCGTACTGCCTCAAACGGTTTGAAGCCTCAATGAGTGCTTTGTCTTTTTCCTCAGCATGAGCTTCTGCAAGCTTTACCGCCTGCTCTGCTTCCACCGCTCTGGTGTCTGCAGCTTCCAACTTGGACTTCAGCTCCTCCATCTTTCTGTGCTGTATGGATGATGGTAGGCCTTGGACAAGAAGAGGAAATTATTTGTGTGACAAATTGGATGATCTTGCGATCGCAGGTTACCAGTTCCTTTAGTTCACCTCAGAACAAGCACAACTGAGCGTAAAGACATATTTAACTCAAGTTCACCTGTATTTAACAGCCACAGAATTTGTTAAAAGACAGTAGCAATAACTCATGAGCCATAGTTTATGTTGATTGACTGAGATATAGGAAGAGAAATGACATGGCGTTCTGGTGTGATACGACTGCTAACGCTAAACTTGTACCTTTAACAAAACTCTGTCTAAGAGCAGCATTTATTGATTTTTCAGCCACTTGGGGGCAGCAGACCAAGCTGTTGACACAACACCGAAACGCTGAAAACTGAAAAAAAATGTCAATGAGAGTAGTGAGACTGAACCAAACAGTAGAGTTGTGGGCCATAAGTCCAAAACAATTAACTGAAACAGGCTAAAGGGCTCTGCAGAGGTCAGGAGACTGCAGAGCTGTTCCCTTTCACATCACTGTCATTTGATCCATTGTCAATATAAAAACACTGATTTTTGCAGCTGTAACCCCTTTAAAAAAGACAGGAGGACAAAAAGTCCTCACCCCACAATGAGGGACTTTTCTCATGTTTCTGTTCCTGTGCATACACTTAAAATAGAGATTTCTAAATGCAGACAGATGTTATCTTACATAACAGTTTGTCTATATTTTTTCTCTTTTTGGAGAGTAGTAAAGGCTCATTTCTTTGCCTCTCCATTAGTACTACAAATGCTTGCACTCCGAAAAGGCGAAGAAGAAAGGCTGATGAGAGTGTGCTGTAGTAGTCAGAACTCAAACAAAGTGTTAAGACCATTCATTAATTACAAATGGCATTGGTATGAATGGGAATCTTAAGCAGTGATCCACCCACCTCGGTCTTTCTTTGTGGACGTCTTTAGCTCCTCAATGAGCAGGGTGTGCTTCTCCATTTCCCCTGTGTACTGCTCCACCTGCTCACTCAGCATCTTGATTTGATTGTCTCTGTCTTGGACGGCCTTTAGGGCATTCACAAACAATTTAGAAGAGAAGAATTCATGTGTAAGACAGAGCACAGCAGCGGCACACTGAATTATTGACTTTCATTAATATCTGTGATGAACGTATGAAATAAGGAAGGCTGAGGACAGGAGGCATATGACAGATGAAACTTACACCGCAAAGCTCATATACGACCTGGACCAGGGCAGCAACAGAGAGACAGAAGGAAGGACAGGTTGATAAAATGACATGACAAGGCAAAGACAGAAAGCAAAAAGTAGGAAAAATGAATGATAGATGGAAGAACATGAAATGACAGTCCAGTCTAAGTCAGGATTCTCCCACTCCAAAGGACACAAACAAAGGCATGCACACACAGTGATTTTCCACGTTGTGTTCTGGATTTTTGTCTTGCATATTAAGGTAGTGGTTACTAGAAGAATTATCTAGAGCACACAGTTATATTTTAAGCTTGAACATCCTTATGCCCTGCAGCTATTACTGTGATATATTAAAGCAGAACCAGTTACTGTAATGATGTCTGGAATTAAACCAAATAATGCTTCTAAGCCACATCCTGCTTTGTGCTTTGTGTTTGCTTGTTTCAAAAACATTTGGGTGGAATGAATGTCATAAAATCGTGTCTCTAAGCAAAACAGTTTAATAATATTTATTAAAAACCTATTTGTCTACACCCTCAACCTCGTAAAGAGGACTTTGAGCTCTTTGATGTTGGAGTTTTTGTGCATTACACATAGACAGACACATACACCATCATGAAAGCATAGCTGTCCACAATCTGAGCACCACAAAGGCAAGAGATAAGAGGCCAGAGTTAAACAGTATATACATAGAGACCTGCTGCAAGGCAATAATGTTGCTTTTGTCCAAGTCCAACTGGGCTGAGCGAAGCTTTTCCCTCAGATCGCGGATCATCTGCTGGTACACCAAAATTTCATCATCCTTCCCAGAGAGCACTTTCTATGTGTGAGGAAAAGATCATGTCAGCACAAAGGAAGGCTCATTATGGTCCTATAGAATAGTTCAACAAAGAGGCAAAGTCAATAGCGATGGTAAAGAAGCATAATGATCACCAGGAAACAAACCAAGGAGGTAAGTCTCTTCTATGCATTCCTATGTGCCCTCCTTCTGCCTCTTAGGAATATAAATTTAGGCAAATTAGTCAAAAGTGTGGGGGCCAGAAACTAAAATTAGGCTCTGGTTTCTCTGGCTATGTTTCTGAGTCAATAAATGGTTTATGAGTTCCTGGATGAGTTCCTGCAGTAAAACGTGTCATTTTAGTACATCTGTCTTAAAGGAAAAAAAGACAAGCTGTGTCTTGTTGAGAGCTGCAGACATCTGATTAACACTCACCTTCCATTCCTCCACTTTGGCATTGACTGTTGCCATTATTGGGTCATCCTCTTCACTCATGCTATGAATCTTGTCTGTTAACTCTCTGACCTGCACATTAAGCACACAGAGAGTGATTCACAGCTTCAACATGGCAACCTTTTTTGGTGACAACAGAGTTCATATAAGTAATAATCTCGAAGCAAAATTATAAAAGGTGTCAAGTAACAGAGCATGAAAATATATTTTACCTGTCAAACACAGATTAAAAATAATTAAATAAATAAATGAACAGAACGGAAAAGCAGTTCTTTAAGGAGTGTCTTTACTTGTAGCTTTGCATGATCCCTCTCTTTCCTGAGCTGGTCCATGATAGAGTCAGTCTGCTGTACAACTATCTTCATCTTGTTGTACTCGTCTGTCATCTTCTCCATCTCCTTCACCGACTCCTCCAGACTTTTCTGCATCTGCTCATTCTGTGTCTTCAGGTGTAAGTTGTCATCCTCAGCTCGCTAATGGACACAAAAAAAGTTGAATTATTAATTCAAAGCGACACTGATCTTGCACGTGGCAGGACACAGACTTACAGGGCTCTATGGTCGTCAAAGGACAGCATAGTAATATCGCCAGGCTTGCTGTTCTGTTACCTCATTCACCAGATGGTATACTTGACAAATAGATTTCCAAGTACCTGAAGGTCTTCCAAGCACTGGTAGAGCTGGCGGTTGGCCATGTTGAGCTTCCTCTGGGTCTCAGCGTTCTCATCTCTGGATGGGACTGGCTCTTTCTGGTCCAGCTCTCCGCGATAGAAGTCCACATCCTGCTGGAGCTGCTCATTCTGTTGTGGTGCAGGAGGGACAGAATTAGTCTCAGAAAAGGAGCTGGATCCAATGTCCTGTGGTCTTACAGTAATCTAGACACACCATTTTAAACTATTAGTCGATTAATAGATTACCTGATCAATAGTATGTGACAATTTTGATAATCTTATAGTCTATTTTTTGATTTAGGGCTGCTTATTTGACATAACAACCAATTCTGAATATGTCAACTTGGGCTCTAGGAACTTGTGAAGGGCATTTTTTGGATCTCCTGACTTTTCAAATTAATAGGTAATTAAAAAAAGTTTCCATACATATGTTCACTCTATTAGGTATCACCCACACTAAAGTTAATACCCATCAATGTCCAACAATGGTAAAACTTGCTAACAGCTACACAGATCAGCAACCTGTGGGATGATAACAGTGGGATCAAAGCCGTGGCAAAATAACATAATAGCAATTCTACAGCAGTAATTCATGTAGAGTAAGTGATCAACTGTAGAGAAAGATGTGCTCCACTTACTGGCTCGCTCGTACATTTACACAACTACAAACACTATCAAACTTATCCGTATCTTGAATAACCTCATTTTACTTCACTACCTATATTTCTTACCTTCTTCTTAAGCTTTTTTATCTACGGTAATGCAATAGAAAGAGACAGAAACAGAGGGTGAAATTTGATTGATTTGATTTGTCATCAGTGTGTACAAGTTTTCAATCAAGAAAAGATGGTGTATAGATTGAGGATGAAGTGATGGAAGAAAAGATCTTGTATGACGGAGTGCCAGGTGCCACATACCTCTCTTTTCAGCTTCTTGACCTCATCCTCAGCCTCCTCTGCTCGAACAGCCAACTAGGAAAACGAAAGTACAAAATGCAGAAACGTGGTGCAGTGTGAATTTAATCTTACCAGATGCACAAGACTGTGTTACATTTGCACTTGGCAGAAGCTTTGAGTATTAACCTGTGTATTAAACAATGGAAAGTGACTGAGAGTGGAAAAAGACTAATAAGATTAGTGCAACTTAAGTTTATTAGTCAAAGAATTGAAATATGTCATGCTCATAATCAACTGTAAATTCAACAGCACCCTCTTTTCCATAAATAACAAAGGATGAAAAAAATCATCTTCAACAGCATGTACAAAGGACACGCCAGCACAATGTCAACACAGCCTTACACAATGCATGGGAATTATGGGTCGCATGCTCATACCTCCTCGTTGGTTTTCTTTTCTTTGCCCATTTCTTTCTTTAACTGAGTCAACTCCTTCTCCCTCTGCTCCAGTTGGGTCTCGAGCTGCCGAATCTCATCTCTCAGAAAGCGAGTGTCTGGCCCTTTGATGGAGTGCTGAGCCTTATGGACGGGAAACAAGACATACAAACATCCAAACAACCCCCACCAAGAAACCTCTTAGTCTCCCATCACCTCCATCTGTTCACAACACTAATATATGCATGCACTGAAATTAACAAGTCCTTAAACAAGGATTAACTTTCTTCTTGCAAGGCAAACTGTGGAAGTGCAAATTCTGATTGAATACAAACCTTAAAAAAATGACAATAATAATCAACGTGAAACTAGAAGTAATGGCTGTGAGCATGCAAGGAATTAGCGATAATCTTCTTAGGCGCTGTCATTCAGTGGTCACCACAACAAATCCCCACGGAGCTGGAGTTGCACTCTATGATTGGCTAAAAGATTTGCCACTGTTGCCGGAAGTAAAGTAGCATGACAGGTGATTTCCAGTCAGACACATTAATGCGTTTTGTCACATTAATAATGGTACTGACAGTTGTCCCAGTGAAAAACAAGAACACCATATAACATACAGTATATATGTATGCAGACATACCAGTCTACAGACAAATAGACAGACATGCTGAAAAGCGTTACCTTACACTCTTGTTCCAGCCTTGACACCTTGGCAAGGAGTTCGTTCTCTATGAGAGAACACATAATCAACACACGGTGCTGTTTGTTGGCAAACCTAATCACATGAAACATTCTGACACGTAAACTTTATCTGTGCACTAACCGACTTTGGCATGTTTTTCATCGACGCTAGCAAGAAAGTTGTAGGCAACCTCATATTCCCGATGCTTTATCTAAAAGGAAGAGGGAAAGAAGACAATTAAATAAAATGACAAATTTATATTGTTTCATTTGCAATATTTCAAGCAGCATATGCCCCCAAAACAGCATTAAAGTCAATAATGTGAATTATACACCAAATATTCTTGCTTCTTGAAATACATTATATGCTAGTGGGGGTTGTTGATAGATGCTGATAGATGGTGTGTGGTAGAGATAAGAACATAGCAATAAGAAGACTGAACACCTTCAAGAGGGCCTGAAACACTCTGAGGACTTGAATGATATTCTTTGGAGCTTTGTCCTTCACCTCCCATTCTTCTGTCTGCATGGAAAACACAGTTTAATGAAAAACAGTAAAACACACAGTCTTTCAACCTAATAATAATTCATAACAGCAGTACGTCAAATAAAATCTGTTTCTCGTGGGCTGATCAAAGTTCAAATGACAGTGCTCACTTTACAGCTGCATGAAGTTCAACAAGGGCTCAAGCAGATGTAAGGCTGCTATGTGAGACATGCAGGTCAACAGAAAACACACAGAGGGGACAGTCAAAGCAAAACAATCCGATAAGTATATTTTGCTGACGAAGCCATTGTGCAAGGAGGTCTAACACCCTGGACAATAATCTCAGATCAGCCAGCCAGTAGTCTCTTTGTGAAGACAGCCTTAACCATGTGTAAATATAAACTGCTCCACTGTGTTCAACTTGTTCTTTAAACCCAGATGAGGGCTGCTGGTTGGGACACTGAGCAGAAACCTGATTAATGCTGATCTCTGTGTGTGAACAATTACCAGGGTGAACATGCCGAAGACCTCGTCCACGTCTTTTTCACTGAGGCTCACTGGGTCAATTCCCATCACCTTATCCCACTGAAAAGCAGCAGGCATCTTGGCCATAGCGTGAATGTAAAGACTTCACCAGGAAATTAGCAGAAAGTGCAGGTAGCTGCACAACGTTGGTGTTAGCCGTTAGCTAGCTCATTGTAGTTAGGAAGCTATGGCTAAACACCGCCGTGCTCCTCAAAATTAGCATTATTTTTCGCTTTAACGCTAAATCAAAATAAGTTTAACAAGCTACATATGTGTTGACGTTTAGGTAGCTAAAATTAAACTGCACAAACTGCTGCAAGAAACTCGACCAAACAACTTTTCATTGATTAGCTAGCAAGCTAAACGCTGACATTTATAAGTTAAACGTTCAAACCAAATGTCTGTTATTATTTGACATCGCTCAGTAAGATACGTTAAATGCATCAGGTGGAGAATATAAGCTACAGGTAAGTTAAAATGACAGTAAACATCCACCCTGAGGTTTCCATGATGTGATGCTGTGGCTGCCAGGTTACCACTCACAACAACAGCTAGCTAATTAAGCTAGCACACAAGAACATAAAGCTAGCAAACAGCGGCGAGTGAACTCTTCAGCAAAGCTTCACCAAACTGTAGACACAAGACGGACATTACATTATCACAAAGCGCTAATAAATCGCATTTCGCAATGAGGCTTCAGTTTGTCAAAAATCACCGAGCCCGGCTGTAACTTTAACTTGCGCGGTCACCTCTGAACCGGAAGTGATAGCGCTGTTGTGTTGAAGCTAACGTTAGCTTCCATAAGGAGGCTGCTGGCTGAATTGTGAATTCCGCAACCATCCCCAGCTTTTTTTCTTTATATCACCTCTCCAGTCACCGTCTGTCCTGTTATAGACACGGTAGGTAGGAAAATCAAGAAAGACCTAAAATACATCCACGTTATCTGCTTTAAAAACTATTACCAACCTAGTTAGCATTAGCTGCTAAATTAGCTAGTTAACGTTATGTTGCAGCAGCCAGACTGAGATTGTCAGTTCAGGCTATCAGGGGCTTTTATATCCCCGCGATCGACTGATAGCAATGTTTTTGGTATTCATTTGACCGACACTATTTAAAGGAAGTAATCTTTACTAGCAAGGGTTTTATTTTTCTGTTAAGATCCACCTTTGCTTTTGCTCCTTTGCAGCCAGCTGTCATTTGATTTTTCAGCATCTGAGATAATATCCCCACCCATAACGCTAGCTACCAGGTTATATTCCCAAATTTGATACTAGAAGAATCCACATCCCAATCTGAAAACAGGGTGGCAGTTTATAAGGGTGGTATAAGAGGGATAATATTACTAAGGCACCATAAAGGAATATCTTATCTTAACAGAGAGAGTATTGTGACAAGGAAGCAAACTTAAGAAGAGTAAAAGAAGAGTTTTGATTGTTGTTTGATTGTAGTTTTGATGGTTGTTTATAATACTGACTCTAACTTAATGTATGAGGTGCCACACCAAGTCCTTTGGATAGTTGCATTGTTAGTGTGAATGAATGGTTGCAATCTGGATAAGTATCTACATGACAAGGTACCTGTTTTAGACATCTTGTTGTCAGCTAATTTATGTCAGACCTCTTTGTTTCCCTGCACAGTGATCAATGACGGCTTTGATCAGCCATGGCTGCCGTGTCATGGAAGGAGATTTTGCTTTTGACTGGACTGGTGGCGGGATGTTACTGGAACAGTCTGTCGTGCGGCTTTGTGTTTGATGATGTCTCAGCAATCCTTGACAACAAGGACCTACGGCCCTCGACCCCTCTCCGCAACCTGTTCCTCAATGACTTCTGGGGAACACCCATGGCTGAGGTGAGTCACGGTCCATGACACTCCTCTGTGTTTTATCAGTACAGGTTTACACTTAGAAAAGCTACATTACTGATAAAAGCTGACGTAGTGTCTCTCAAGTGTTTGTATTAAGCTTTATTAGCAGTTTCATTTACAGCAGGTACAAATGAAATGTTTATCAGCCCAGTGAAACTTTAAGGAACTCGGTTGCCACCTCCTCAGATTAACTTGACTTTAAGGTCACTTTGAAGAACCACTCAAAAGCTTGACTGAACATTTGTCAGCTGTTAATGTCTCAATCAGTCAACTGGCGTGAATCTAACAGCATGTGTATTGTGTATGTCAAATACAGGAGCGGAGCCATAAATCTTATCGACCCCTGACTGTCCTCACCTTCCGACTGAACTACCTCTTCAGTGAGCTGAGCGCAGCTTCCTACCATCTGCTCAATGTTGTTTTACACGCTGTGGTATGTGTGCTTTTCCTGCGAGTGTGCCGATTGTTCCTGGACAAGACGTACAGCTTGGTGGCAGCGTTGCTGTTTGCTGTGCACCCAATCCACACCGAAGCTGTAAGTGTACATTCACTGTGTGAAAGCAATTTATGTAATGTATTTTATGACAGAAAATAGCTTGTGTTAAACACTTTGGCAAGATTAAATTACACTGACATTCATAGTGGTTATTGCTCTGTTAAACTGATCCACTGGACTTTTGTTCTAAAATGGAAGGAGTTTCTTTTCCCATTTAAAGGTCCACTGTAATCTTATTATTACTTCGTTAATGTGATGCATTTCCTGTTGAAATTCAAAGGTGAAGGGTCAATTCAAAGTTAAAACAATGGGTCGTTAGTTATGGATAGAAATTAATTTGTGAGCATGATGTCACCACTGAAGAGACACTGTTTTCTAAAAGGTAGCCTTTTTAATTCAGCTGAAGTGCCAATTTCAAGGGATCTTTATACGCCTTCTTCAGTTCTAGACAGGAAATACTCAGCACATATTCTCAAGCAAAAGTGAGGCCTTTGAATGAAGCTCCTTCCCAGATGATGCCTCACCACACTGGAAAGGCCCAGTGGGAATGTTATACAAATGCAGAAGCAATGAAGTTGTAGGTACATTATAAACAGCAGGCAGGTGGTGTTGCAGTGTCATTGTCCATACAAGCCATTACCAGTACATCATTCTCCTGTTTGACTTCATTCATCCACTTGAGCCTAAATCGGCCAAAATGCACACTCAACAAAACATTCTTGGTATGTTTCAGATGAGGCAACGTCCCAAGACAATCCTAGTTCACATGTATTCATGTAGGAGTGTATAACCAAATGTTAAAGCAGCAGTACTAACTGAGTGGTTAGGTGCAACCATGCACAAATACATTACACAAAATAGAAGAGCCAGTCATCATCAATACATTAGGTCAGTACTCAGTGGTGCTTCTATTAAGAGGAAAAGCAAACATAGTTTTGAGAGCCAAAATACACATACACAATAAAGAGGCTATTGTGTACAAGCCATGTGTATATGTATATACTGTGCATGTCTTCACTGAAAAGGGGAGGGGCAGCTTGGAACACTGCTGTGACATCAGTGCCTTCGCATTGCTCCAACATGCCCACCAGCTCTGTCTGCAGGGTGGGGCATCACAGTCACACATTGCCTCAGTTTTGCCGCTTCTGAACAGGTGGCCGTGTTTATGCCCTTATCTGTCTGGTTGCACGGTTTCTCCACTGAATCAATACTAAAGATTTTATATCCACCATTAGAGCTAAAGAAGCTGCAAAATCACATTGTTTTTATATGATTGACAGTCAACAGGAGGTGAATAAACTGTCTACATAGCGTTTTGTTAGATCCTGCCCTTTATGGTGTGCTCAGGGTGTGGCCATACCTTATGCATGACATCCACTTCCCTCTTTGTTCACTGTGTGATTGACTCACTTATGATGAGATTAAGGCAACTTCAGTTACTGTCGGTTAAATCCCCTCTGTTCATGGAGCAATGATTATCAATCCTCTTCTGACTATGAACATTGTTTTATGCTGCATTTAAATCTTTTAAAACTTATTTTTCCAAGTGTTATTTTTCTTTTTTGAAAGTTAGCTGTTACAGTCGTTTATCATGAATGTTATCAGGACCACAAAGTTTACTGAACTTGAGCGGAAACCAAACACCTTTTGCTTGTTGTTTATCATTTGAACTTGATCCCATTGTCTTCTATAGGGCCTGTCTGAAAAGCCTCTTCCCCAATTAGGACTTGTAATTCATCCTCTTCAACATAGCTGAACTGATGACCAGACAGGCCCTGACCAGAGTAGAAAAACAAAGAAAACATTCTGCTTCTTGGGTTGGAGTGCTACTGTTACACAGCATGCACCACTGCGCCAATCTTCCTCGTGGTGTTCTCTAATCTATGCAGAGTCCCTCAGACTTCTTGAATGGAAACAATTTGCCTCACAAATGAGCCTTTAGAGTTAGTCCAGCGAATGCCCTTCATGTTATCGCCGTCTGGAATCTGTCTCTGAACGGATCATTTGTTTTTGAGTTATGCTCCAAGCACTGAAGGTCCCTTCATGATAAATGTGGACAAAGAGTCCTTCTGTGTCCCCATGTCTTTCTCAGTGTGTTTTCTGGTTATCTGTCTTTTTGAATAGAGACTTCAGTTGTTTTTTTTAGTATCTCCAAGTATCTTCAAATACAAATTAATTAGTGGACTCCACAACAGTATCTTAAGGCTCCAAAATGGAATTTGGGGGAAGCACTCACTGAAAAGCTGCATCCAAGCATTGTACAGACAGACACACAGAAAAATGGGACTTGTAGTCTGAGTGAGCCAAATTGAGCTAATCTTAGTCACTTTTTTCTAACATTCTGTTGAATTAGCTTTGATGAAATGACAAGACAGTTTTAAGACTGTCTGTAAGCAGAGGTACTGCAAGTTTCTGACATTTCTTCCTTAGATTTCCTCGTTACTTAAAAATGCATTTTCCTCCTGTCTTTCAAAATGTTATCTCAAAATGAATATATTTACTAACTAAGGCCACTGTGACAAGTGATAGTAAAGAACTGCATTATCTAACTAAGTGTAGATCTACTGTATGCTATGTTTAACAGCAATCAGTTTAATCACACTAAAACAATGAATGTAGCACAGGGCAATACATGTTTTCCTAGTATCCTAGAAAAATGCCCCCTGCATAAGAAATTTGGCCACCTCATCCAGTGAGCTAATATAGCAGTGTGGCTGCCTGATAAAAAATAAAGTGATATCTACTAGTTGCTGTTTGCAGCCAGTGAATTATTTCCTCTGCCACCAACTGATCATTAGTAGGTCATTCAGAACCCATTTCTGTGAAGTTGTAACCCTCTTGTGCTGCTTAATGTGCTCACACACTAGACACACCAGACTCTTCTTTTGTGAAATGCTTTGCCGAAACCCTGGTGGGACCTTATGTGTGGTTTTAGGGTATGTCTGTTTATAAGAACTTGTGTCTTTGGTTATGGTAGATGTGAGAATGTTATTTCTTCCACATGAGGGCAGTCATCATTTACACAAATGACAGACTTTACATACCGCGAGGCCTCTTTTATTGAGATGTATCTCTTCTAGCTATCTGCTGACATGATTTACTCATATAGACCTGTTTTCACAGCTGGATTCAAGGGCTTAAACATGAACTCTGGTTACTGACAATTGCAAACATGTGTCTAATGTTCTTAAAGAGATTAGAACAGAATCGTACTCTCTCTGTTAACTTGAGGTGTATGCAGAGTATTTTATGGTGGGGTCTGCCACTGCACTTCTGAGAGTGGCAAAAAAACAGTATTCATAAATTGTCATCTAATCTGGAATGTAATGTTTTCAATCTGTGCAAATGAACAAGCACTGTTTTGCCAGACGTTTAAATTGATTTAGATTTATCTGCTCCCAAATTAGACTTAATATGATCAAATGATAAATATACATCGTTATAAATGGGCTGCAGTACTGACTGCTGTCATCTTTTGTCATCAGGTCACAGGTGTGGTTGGCAGAGCTGAGCTTCTTTCTTCAATCTTCCTCCTGGCTGCTTTCCTGGCCTACACAAAATCAACAGGCGCAGACCACTCCATTGGTAAGTCTAATGTACCGCACCAGTCTCCCACCAGTTTGTGTCTCAAGATGTACTGGGTTCATGTCTTTTTTTCCCCACATCTGCCTTTCCATGAAGGCATTGCAAACATTCAGGACGGGCAGGACATCAAACCCTAAATTCCCACTAGGACACAACTGATTCAGCGACCTGGGGGGTCTTTGGATATGTTGCAGTCCACAGTCAAATGTTTGT
Source organism: Holacanthus passer (assembly GCA_025331565.1). NCBI lineage: Eukaryota > Metazoa > Chordata > Actinopteri > Pomacanthidae > Holacanthus > Holacanthus passer. The sequence continues at coordinate 1,207,704 of JAFREQ010000130.1, forward strand.
GTGAATAAGCAGGTTTGTGGCAACAGGAGAGGTTGGGACAGGGTTTGATCCTTAACCTGACCTGGAGGAAAACTGTCAGGCTTCAGAGTTCAGGGTCTTTTTTTTTTTCCCCACTATTCAACAGGTATTCATTCCTTTTGGCTATTAAAACTGAATGTCCTATTTAAAAACATACCTTATTCTTGATGTCTGCGATAATCATCTTAACACTGCTGCAGTGCTCAATGGAATTTGAATGCAGATGTACTTGTATTTGCCGTGTTTCGTATGTAAGTGGTGATGTGTTGGTTTCTCAATGCGCTGGAATCTCTCATATAGTCAGAGGCTTGGGCTTGTTGTCCTTAAATACCCCTGTGTGTGTATTTGTTTCTAGAATTTCACCCTGAGGAACATTTCTGTGCTGCAACATCAGTGCCCTTAAGTTTCTTTTTTATGTGCAACACACAGTAACAATCTATAATGCCAAGTGTCTATTAATACTGTTTGTTAGGCATCTGGCCCCTTTAGACTTTTTCAAAATCTTAGTGCAGAAATCTTCTAAAGACTGGCAGAACCAAAACTAATGACCAATTTAGGCAGTTCTTATTAAGTCAAATATTTCAATGTTTATGACCAAGATGTTCCCCTTAATTGGCCAACATAGAATAGGTAACAATGGAAATTGGGAGTGATGTTTCATGTGAACACACGATGGATGACTGACAAAAGTGTGCTGGGCTGATGGAAAATATGTCCATAAACTTCCTTTTCCCGGCCACATCCTATGATTAACAGCATCCACAAACAGGAGCAGATGCAGGAGTTAATGCCTGACTTCCATATTTTCTCCCTGCAGTGTTTTTTTTTTTTTCTGTTGGTCTCATAATGTTCAAGTGGTATTTTACCTGTGATTGTTGGCCACCTAAGTTCAAATGTTTGATGATGTGTTATTTCCTGACTCTGATACACGATACTGAGGGCTATAAATGGGTTGTGTCACTCATTCAAGCAATAGAGGGCTGCATTACACGCTGGCTTGGTATCATTTGGATCAAAAAGTATCCGTCTACCTAGAATTTGCCCACTTTGTATATAATTGACAAACCACTGTAAAAGGTTATGTGTAACTTATCTGTTAATTAACTCCATTTGTTCTTCTATTTTCAGTTTGGTCTCCCATCGCTCTGACAGTTGTTCTAGTGGCTGCAGCAACACTGTGTAAAGAGCAGGGAATCACTGTCGTTGGCATCTGCTGTGTCCATGAAGTGTTTGTTGCACAAGGGGTAAGGCCCTAAAACATGGTTTGTTCCAGTTGGTCACACCTGCAACATCCAAGTATGGCTGGCTTTTTGTTACAGAGCCTTAAATGACCCTTCCTTCCTGTTGCTACTCTCAGTTTACTTTGCCCATGCTGTTGGACACGCTGCGCCACGTCCTGCAGGGTAAAGACGGGTTCCCCTATGCTGTCCTACAAACTCTGCTGAAGCTCATCGTCCTCGTCATCAGCACCCTGCTGCTCGTCATCATCAGAGTCCAAGTCATCCAGTCCCAGCTTCCTGTCTTCACCAGGTAGGCACCATCATCCCATCAGCTGCATCAAAAGGCTGCAGAAATTGCATTACAGTTTTTACAAATTTTAAAGCTCTGCATCAGGAATCGATTTCATGGTTGAAATTACTCAAAGCGTACGTTTCACAGCAAGTATTTATGTCTCACATACAGCTTGATGTCATTATTTGTTGGAAATATCAACTCGTTTATAGTGCGTTGTGGTTAAATCTTTAAGAGTTGGACCTGTTTTTAAAAGTCTGGCTCTACAGCTGCTGTATTTTATCTGCACAAAAGGAAAAGACATTTGTAGATACTAAAGGGCAGTGGAATACAGTCGAAGTCATGCTTTGAATGTTAATGGATTGCAGGATTATATAAACACATTATACTAGTCTGGTTCTTTATTTATTTCAGATTATGTAATAGTTTATATAATGTCTTTATCTATTTGATGAAAGTAGAAAAATCTTCCCATGGCTTCTGACTTCCTGCGGCTGATGGATGTGACTAACAGGCCTACGTCTATTTCGCAGTGCAGCTCTGCCTGAAGATGAGTTATACATGCATACATTTGCATTGTAGTTGCTCTTCAGTATGGCTCTAATTCCTTGATCTCAAATGTTGAAAGCAACCAGTTGTTAGAAGTTCAAAGGAGTTCAAACCTGAAAACAACTAAAAATACTCCCAGTAATCTGCTTACATGACAGCGAAGTTATAAAGGAAAAAGCTGGTGTGGTTGTTTTATCTTTTTCTGCTGTGCCCCCCTAACACATGCCAATACCCCCGTGAGGCAAATATGTTTTGTGTGATCTTTATGCTGTTATGTGATGTTTATGTTGTTGGCGAAGTTGAATGATGATGATGAACGATGAGATTATCACTGCAGAGGAATGTTAGGATTAACATGAGAGGTGCACAGAGCTTGTGGTGGGCACATGATCACATCTCACTAATGACACTGTACTGTACTTACTGGAGCTCAGGGCAAGCCTCCTCTGCAGCTCCACAAGATCTGTGCTGTGTGTGCACCTTCAGGGTTTCTCGCCATCCAATCAACTTTACTCTTGGTGGGTGTATTGCTGAGGACCCAGGGAAGTACAGGGTCGATTGTGAAGTAGTTCAGCTGAGCAGTTCTCAGGAAAGCCGAAAACATCCTCTCAGTAAACTGTATAAAACTGGTGGGCTATTGAAATATTTCAGGGAGCTGATGCGTATGTTTAAAACTGTGGATCTGCAACTGCTGCGTCCAGAACTGCAGGGGCTCGCTGGCTCTGCATATTAACAGAGATTGAATCTGAAATTCATTTATCCGTCAACTCATTGAAATGTCAGAGGTCTCAACTTCTGCACAAAAAAATTCTGACAGAATTAAAAATCTCTTATTCCAAAAGTCTAAAATTAACAAAGAGCAGAAAATCAACATCTGTATGTCTTTAAATTTATTTTTGTGCACAATCTGTTTTTTGGAGCAGTAAATTGTAGGGAGAAATGTATTATTTAGATTTGGATTAACTATGTTAGCAGTGACAAAACTGCCAATGGCCAAATGTTAAACAGTTCTATTAGATAAAGTGTTGTGTCTAGACCATTTTGAAATTGTCTGTACAAGATGTGGCACAGACTCAACTTAATGGCATTTGATGACGACGATAAAATTCCAAACAATTAGCCTAGATGTGCTAATCCTCAAGCCTTAATCCCAAAGACGTCTCCGGATTGTCTGAGAGAACTTCTGCGTTCAAGCCATAACAATATTGTGTATTTCGATTATCACCAGTTGTGATCAGTTTTCCAAAGAGGAGGACCAGAAAGAGGACGACCAGTTCTTTGGAAACTAAAACAAGTTCAGACTACCTGCTAGACCTGAGCGGTTTAGATTCAAACACACTTAAAGACCAAAGAAAGACCGATCATGAGCTAAGGATGGAGGGATGTCATCAGCAGCTGTAGAGACACAACCATGAAGAAAACCTAACCTTTCATGCAGCACCGCTGCAACATCAGACCTCCCCCCCATGGCCCAAAAATAAGGGCAGAGTCTCCTTTGAAATTGGCCATGGACAACATTGACGTCATCAGAAGATAAATTCCAATGTTTTTGCCGACCCCTGACATTTCCTTTAGTTCATGTTCATGCTGAATTTTGCTGATATGTAAAAAAAAATGGAATGGGCAGATTGTTTTGTAGTTTCCTTAACTTAACTTTCCTCTATTAACATGTAACTTTCCTCACAGAGGTTACCTCATTATTTAGTAGGAATATTTCCATGACATTTTCTAAGAGTATTCCAAAGGGATAATAGAGCCTTTTTGTTTTCGATGGCCTCATAGCCTTTCCTTTAGCATTACGAAAGAAAAAAGCTGTACTGGTTTCAGCCTACAGTTGGGCTGTAGTGTTTAAACTAAAGCAAAACAATGAGATTGCATCTCCCAACCAGTGATGCTGGGATTATGGTTGTTATGGGAAGCTGTAGGGGCTCACCATGATGACAGAGAGCGCGAGGATATCCTCTACCAGATTAAATATGAAAAATGTAAACAGTAAGAAATTGTTTGCCACAAGATTTTGTGAGACTGTGGTGGATTAACCTTAGACCGTCTCAGAGGGTCTGGGAACATGTTCCCCTGGAAGAAAACTCTATCTGTTGCACTTTGACAGCAACATTAAGAGGCTAGATCTGTGAAGAACTTGTAAACACTTTGTGCTCCAGTAAACAATTTAAATAAACACATTGGCTGTACTGTTTTCAGTTGAGTAGTATTGAATAATTTTTGGGGTTTTTTTAAAATCTTTGCATCTATCTCACTTCTTACATTACCGATCTGTGATCATTGCCACAAGACACATGTCACGTTCCTCACAAACGTCCTTCCCGTCCACCATATTACACATATTTTGTACCCTCTCCTGCTCTACCGATGCTTCACTGCTCATATTACCTTTTCTTCTCTGTGCCCCCTCCTTCATAGATTTGATAACCCGGCAGCAGTCAGCACCACTCCCACCAGACAAATGACTTTCAACTACCTTCTTCCTGTGAATGCTTGGCTTCTGCTGAACCCCTCTGAGCTCTGCTGCGACTGGACTATGGGCACCATCCCTCTGGTGGAGTCGCTCCTAGACCTCCGTAACCTGGCCACCCTGTTGTTCTACACTTTCCTGGGCCTGCTAGCTTACCACAGCCTGCGCTACAGACACAGCTCTGCCAAGACTGTCATCATGGTGAGAGGAAGCTTGGTCAGATTACTCAAATGCACTTTGATATATGTATGGTCACGATTTGCATGCAGTCAACACAGTTCAAAGGTCAGAGGTCTTGATGTCAAAGGGAAGTTGCGAGTGTTGTCACAGGATGGGAAGACAACATATGTAGCTCTTCCCACCGTCTTTATACCCAACTAAATGCTCCACAGCAGAATTGCTACACAAAAACCACTTTATTACTGTAAATAATGAGCCATAATAGATCCAATTAGAAGATCATCGCTTGCATAAAGTGAGATTTGTATGTCTTAGATACCTGGAAACAAAAGCTCATTTTATTATGTCTCCACATGTTTTCCCTCTTTGTGAATCAAATGAGGATTATACGATTTTTATTATCCTTGATCCTCAGGAATTTTCACGGGTTTTTTCCCCCCTTCATTACTACCATACTGACTACCGCTCTGACCTCAGGTTGGCTCAAATAGTTTAATTGGATGGAAAGTTCTGAAATGAAAGAGCTCCTTATGGTTTTTTTTTACCCTTTAAAAACAAATGTCACATACGGCCAAGTTGTTCAGTTTAAGTGTTTTCTTGTGGTCACCAACCAACAACATATGAAGATTGTGGATAATTATACTCCCTCCTACTAAATTGCATATTGGATCAGAACACAGAGATTTCATTACCTAACTGTGTGTACCATTGCTTACCTCATGAAGTCTCATGATGTATGCTACAATACAGTGAAACGACATCAGGATCGCAGAATAATTCTTATCAGCTTCGTCTTTAAAAAAATCAAACAAGATATTCTCAGCCAGCACAAATGAAGAGAAATAAAACATAAGCTCTTACTTAAACTTGGAAGGAATAGATGAGTGGTGATTGTTCATTGTGGCACACAGAAACACATTAGCATCTGTTGTGCAACAGGCCCATGGCTTTCTTACTTCAAGGTCAGTAAACTTCCTCACTGCATTGCACTTAGCTTCGGTTTAGAAAAGGGGACCACAAATCACCATGAAATAAACTGAATTATGACCTTTGTGGTGTTTACTCTGGTTTGATAAGCACATTTTGGAATATGTTGCCTAACAATATCAGACTATATCAACCTACTTAGCTTCACTGTGAGGCTGCCAGCTGTCTCACATGGAGCAAGGGACACATTAAATGGTTTTAGAGAACAGTTGTCCACCGAGGAGGCTCTGAAGTGACTTTCCTGCCTGCGATGGCTGCATTTTCATTAGCAATTCAGCTGCTGATTATTTTCTTGACTAATCATTGGATTGTTTAGTCTTCAAAATTACTTTCTACATGTCTGTTACACATGTGTAGGCATGATATCTGTCTGTCTCCTTCAGGCCCTGTCTTTGATCGTCCTGCCTTTCATTCCTGCCTCCAACCTCTTCTTTCCCGTGGGTTTTGTTGTGGCAGAGAGGGTACTTTATGTGCCCAGCATGGGCTTCTGTGTTCTTGTTGCACATGGATTCAAGATTGTCTCACATAAAGGGTGAGTGTCTGTCCATCATGATGTTACTGCCTATTATGTGAAAAGCAAACTACTCACACCTTGTGTCTCAGGGAAACAGGAATAACAGAACAGAACAAACACACCAATTTGGAGAGGCTACAATTTCGACCTTTATTTTCCAAAATGAGGTGCAGACCTTGATTTAAAGAACACAGTGCACCTGATATGACTCACAAAATTAACTGGTTCTCTGAAATGTGATACGTTATAAGTGTTTGGTTTGTTGTATTACTTTTTCTTTTTTCCTTTTGTAGACACTTGAAGAGGATTTCCTGGTTGATAATTGGGGTGCTTTTAACGACGCACGCAGTTAAAACGTTCAACAGGAACTGGGACTGGGAGTCAGAATATACTCTCTTCACTTCTGCCCTGAAGGTAAGCTGGAAAGACAATTAAGGCAGCAAGAGTTTCTTGGCCGATCTTGTCAGCGAATCCTGGCCGTCATCCAATTTCAGAGCAAATCTTTAGTCACCTTGTGATAAAAGGCTTGAGTAAACTCCAATGACTCCAATTTTCTTAGTGGTGATTGATGATGGTTCAGTTTTACAAAACAAAAACAAGCTTATTGTCATGTTTTCTGAATTTGCTGCCACTTCAGGTTAACAAGAACAACGCCAAGTTATGGAATAATGTCGGCCACGCTCTGGAGAACCAAAACAATTACGCTCGGGCGCTGCAGTATTTTCTCCAGGCCACCCGCGTCCAGCCAGGTAAGAACCATATATCAGCCATTCATAAATCACAACAGTATTTACATTCGTGAAAGAAATGATGGTATCACACATGTGATGAAAAACTTCTGCCGGGGCTTGTCAAATCATTTCTTAAATTAATTTCCCAGAATGTTTTTTTTTCAGTGGGAGACACAGCATGTTAATAATCAATTTATCACCTGTCAGACGATCATGTTTTTTCTGTCTGTCTTATATAACTATACTACCAGTTCAGGTGATCACACAATGACACAGTCAAATTATGTAATGCTGTGAGGGAAATTATATTTGCTTAACACCACTACACATTGTACTACAAAATTTGAGGATTTTGTATTATGGTATTTCCACCCTTTCTTAATTACAACATTGATCACTTGTGACTCTTATGTGTAACGTGACTACGCTTTTGAAACGGGCTAACGATGGTACTGTTTGTGGGATCATTAATAGCTCCTCGATTGCAGTTGCCAGTTTTCATGGTAACTGCAATTGCGATCCACGATGGAACAAAAAAGAAAATGGATGGCAAAATTGTAAATTGCACCAAAAATAAGAGGAAATAAACCATGAAAAATGTGATGGTTTTATGGTTAAGCCCATGCAAAAAACAGATAAACTGAATGAGTTGATTTCACTCAGAGGTGATGAAAGGGACAACTGTTAGAAATACACTTACATGTTTGTATCATAACTGTTAACCTTGTTCCTGTTCCTCAGGACTTCGGTTCCAACTCCAGGGGACATTGTGTTCATATATTTGTTTTGGATTCCAGGAACTTCTCTTCAGGCATGGTTATCAGCCAGCCTGAATGAATCCATACCTATACTACACTTTTATTTTAATCTGAATACATAGAATGTACAGTTAGTGTAAGTTAAGCCTCTACCAGCATTTCTGTTTCACTTCATAGCTCAGTTCTCAGGAGGCCTGTCGTCAGCTGAGGCATCAACACTTTTGCCACACAAGGGTAAACACATTAACCCACTGAGGATTTCCTGCGATGCTAATCATCAAGGGCATCAGTTCTGCTTGTCCTGCCTGACCCCCTTTCAACTCTTTGCTTTTCTGACTGGTTCCCAGAGGAATTTGTTTTTGCTTCTCATCCCCTAAAAAAAAAGCTGCATTTTTCTCTTAAATGCACAATTAAGGTTTTTCTTTCTCATTATTTATTACAAAGAGGGTCAGTTGAGGTAAAATGGGCTTAAAAATAACAGAGACTTATGCATGTTTCAGTCTGTAGTTAATTGTTTTCTGTTGCCCTTCTTCATACGATGTTTGTGTAGATGACATTGGTGCTCACATGAATGTTGGAAGAACCTACAAGAACTTGAACAAGTCCAAAGAGGCAGAAGACGCCTACTTGGTTGCCAAATCGCTCATGCCACAGGTATCTCATCATGTCACATACAGTCCACAGATGTCTGTTTGTTTGTGTCTCTTTGTGTGTGGTTTGTCCTTTAATTGAATCGGCTCAACGGGCACATGCCACACTGCGAGTTAATAACAGCTGACTCCACCTCTGGACTAGCTTTGATGAGAACCCACTGGAATTCAAATTGAACCTTAGTAAAAATCTAAGAGGCAACTTCCTCCTGGTTTACTTCACCCAGCTGAATATATTTAGAGCTAACTCTTCTCTTACTTACTCACCATTCTCATGATCTGTCCATTTGCCGATTTAGCACCTGCAGCTCATTTCGACACCCAGCTGTCTGAATCTACATGATAATCTAATCTCTTCTCATTGAATTGTCAAGAAAAATGTGTGATACCACGAAAGCAGCGAGACCAATGATTTCTCCACTCTTCAGGTTATTCCCGGTAAGAAGTACGCGACACGTGTTGCCCCGAACCATCTGAACGTTTACATAAACCTGGCCAATCTGATCAGGGCCAACGAGTCGAGGCTGGAGGAGGCCGATCAGCTCTACAGACAAGCAATCAGCATGAGACCGGACTTCAAACAAGCCTACATCAGCAGGCGAGATTTTTAACTTTGTTCCCATCAGACATCAGTCTCTGAGCAAGATCTAACAACCTTCATTCTTTCCACACATACGCATGAATACATAAACTCGTCGACATTTTCTTCTCTTTAATGGGACCTTTTCTTAAAACTGTTTGTTGTTGTCACATCTGCAGTGCTGCTTGTTTAAAAAAGTCCATCTGCAACTGATCAACAATGACGTGATTTATTTCCATCCAGATCTAAGTTGCAGCTTTCTGTAATACCAAATGATTAGGAAATAGCAGGCAAATTCCTAAATTCAAGTTCAGCTGAATATTTTACAGGTTTTCCTGTAAATCCTCCATCATGTAAAAAGATCAAATCAACACATTTTGACTCCTGATTTCTATCCGTGTGCTCTTTTTGCCTCAGAGGGGAGCTGCTGCTGAAGATGAACAAGCTCACAGAAGCCCGGGACGCCTACCTCCGAGCCTTGGAGCTCGACCGCACAAACGCCGACCTGTGGTACAACCTGGCCATCGTCAACATTGAGATGAAGGACCCGTCGGAAGCCCTGAAAAACTTCAACCACGCGCTGGAGCTCAACCCACGCCACAAGCTGGCGCTCTTCAACTCGGCACTTCTCATGCAGGAGTCTGGTGAGTGAAGCCTGCCAGGTCTGCAATGAGGAAGTCAGTCGTTGAAATCTAATCCAGGCTCCAAATGGAGTAAAAGTAGGACTCCATTTGCTAATGGAAAGCACTGCTTGGCATTTATGTAAGGCCTTCTTTTTAGTCCAACTGGTGTGAACAAAGGAAATAACCTGATATTACCTTTAGGGTGTAACCTGGCTTTTAAGATCGGCCCTTATGTTGCAATGTAACCCTACATGACCAGCCAAGTTTCTGTCAGATCACGCTTCATTTACTGTGTGACAGTAAAATATATTTAATAAGCAGTTATACATCCAGCAGGTTTGACTGGAGGTGTAGGTGATTTATGTCAGCTTGTCCACATGTTTCTTGTTATTGTACATTTCTCCACACACAGATATATTTTAGTCCTTAGTGTCGCAATCTCTCTTTTCTAGTGTTGTGTTTTCTAGCATGTTCATTGATAATCCGTCAATCAACAGTTGATTATTTCCACCGTTTAAAAAAATATTGGATTTTATTCTTTTAAAATGGATATATCACATTAAATTATACTCTTCATTTGCCTCCTTTAAACACAGATTTTCATTTTCCTTGAGTCCTGAAATGACAGATTTTTCCTCTGGCACTTTGTTGTGTGGACATAAGACACATTGTTTTTACATTTTCACTACGTTCTCCAGTTGTTCTTTATTTGTGTGGTCCATTGTTTTCACTCAGCTATCTGAGATATAAAGATGACAAATAAACAAAGAGCCACTTGACAGAGCACTGCGGCACCACAGACTGCAGCCAGTACAAGCTCTGTCAGTAAGAAGAGTTTCCTTTATTAGTCCCTCAATGGGGAAATTTACAAATGTGGAGCTGGGTTCTCTTTCACCTAATTCTTCTGTTGTGGATTTTATACAGAGGCTGGTCAGGTGCACACAGGTGTCAAAGTGGTCAGAGCTCCAAGCGTGCCGCAAATTCTTTTCATGCCATTCCTCACATTCCTACTTCGCTACTGGCTGTAGCGTTGACCCATGTTCATTTATCTCAATCACAATTCTTTTGGAGAAGTTTCAAAATAAGCGTTTCTCCCAAAACCTCCACTCTGGGTTTTTGAATTGTGGCAGAGCTGGACACCAGGAGATTTGTGTGTCCTCTACATGTGAATACAGTTTTTTTTTCCTGTATGTCTCCCATATTCCCACCTTCCCACCTTCAGGGCTCCTTCTCTATGAAAGTTTTTTTTGTTTGTTTTTGCCAACATAGTGATGATGCATCATCAGCCCCTGTTCTTGGAGCGCACGTTTTCTAACTGTGACCTCAATTGTAACCTTGATTCCCAAGATTAAGCCAGATTTTAAATACCTGCAGACAATGTAGGTGAATAAAAACAAATGACACCTCATATTATGTCTCTGCTTTCTGTGGCAGGTGAGCCAAAGTTCTGGCCAGAGGCTAACCGTCGTTTCCTGACTTACGTGGAGGAGGAACCCGAAGATGCCAACGGCTACTTCAACCTCGGCATGCTGGCCATGGATGCCAATGAAAACGCGGCAGCTGAGCGGTGGATGCGTAAAGCCATCGGTTTGCAGGCCGGCTTCCGCAGCGCCCTGTTTAACCTGGCGTTGCTTTACTCGCAGTCCAAACGCGAGATGGACGCTCTTCCCGTGTTGGACGAGCTGCTGCGCCACCACCCAGAGCACATCAAGGGCCTCATCCTGAAGGGCGACATCCTCATGAACCACAAGAAGGACACGCGCGGCGCTAAAGCCTGCTTTGAACGCATTTTGCAAATGGACCCCACTAACGTGCAAGGCAAGCACAACCTGTGCGTGGTCTACTTTGAGGAGCGCGACCTGCCGCGGGCCGAGCGCTGCCTGGAGGAAACGCTGGCCCTGGCACCCAACGAGGAGTACGTGCGTCGCCACTTGAGTATTGTACGAGGTAAGATGGCTGCCATGAGCGTGGCAGGGCAGCCGCTCACTTCAGCAGAGGGAGCCACTGTGTCGACTAAGGAGGAGAAGCCGAAGAGCGTTAAGGAGGGGGCGGAGGAGGCTGCTGAGAGCGAGGAGGAAGGGAGGGGTGCTGATGCTGTTGGAGAGGGGGCTGGGGATGAGAAGAATGCGCGGAAATCCTCTGCAGAAAGCCTCGGAGGCGTAGGTGTGGACCAATCAGAGCCTTTGGACAGCAGCCAGTCTGACAAGCGGACTAAGGGCAAGTCCACTAAAGACATTAAAGATATAGAGGAAAAAAGGGCAGCTGCCTTAAAGAGACTAGAGGAGATTGAGCGCATATTAAGTGGTGATTGACATGGTTGTAATTTATAGCTGGACTACTTTTATAGAGCTCTTTAATGCTCCAGGATAAGACGTCATTTCCCCCCTTAGAAATGTGTAATCTTAATCAATCGCCATTTTATTCCTTTGATTTATTCACGTGTTTGCAGGCCGCTCTGCGTGGTCCTGCTCTTTTAACACTAATCATGTAAAGAAGGGAAATGTTGATCTGCACATGGAATAACTCATGTAACAAAAAGCACAAGGTCAATTTGGGATCATCTATTTAAAGCATACAGTACACGGCAGACGTAGATACCAATGTGTGTGCTTCATCTGAATGTGATTTCACATATCGTAGCTATAAATATTGTTTTGTTCCTCCATGTGTAGTCATTGTTTATCACTGGATTTTTTTTTCTGACACGAAGATGTGACTCACTCCTGTGTGTTATTGTTTTTAAAAACAGAATGATTGTATCATGGACAATTAGAGGAAATGACGTGTTCCCCAGATTTCCTCAAGGCAGGATGATATCTGCAGAGTGTGTGTCTCAAAATAACCCGAGCCACCCGGAGAGCAGAACAACCCTTCGCTCTGCATCAACACCAGGCTGACGTTCCGCTGCAGCAGCGTCTTTCCATCTTTATTGATCTCGGCACTTCCTGCCGCTACATCATCGCCCTCTGTGCTCACAGCTGCCTTCACCTCAAAATCTCATTGTGAATCCCATTTAAAGACGATTATCTCACTCCCTTTGTCACATTACCCCCTCGCATCTTCACGCCCGTCTCCCATCCTTCAGACACTACAGCCACATCACAGATGAATGTTTTTCCTGCTTTTCTTGGTAAACTACCACGAACGAGTCGCATTGACCTGGGCAACATCCATTTTATGCAATGGTCAACAATGACGCATGTTCATCCACAGCATCAGGCTTCATCATGTGTTCTTCATTTTCCAAAGTCCCTTCCACTTCATAGGAGGAATTTTCACGGCACATTTACAGAAAACAGAACTCCTTCATCTCGCTCCACAGTGGTTGTGTTGTTGTAGCGAACTGGCTCTAAAATATAATTGGGATGTTCCACATTTTCATGAGTGATATATGGTTCTTACCTCCACATTTTAGTCGGCCTTTGTATTCGTTTTCTTCAGTATTTATAGCTGTTATATGTGAATCCAAAGTACTCTGCATTTCTCTGAAGTCACTACCGACATTTAAAACATCTGTGGACAGGAAAACAAATTAAAGCTTGAAAAGGAATCGGAAGCGCACAAATATCTGCTGCTCCCGTTTCCTGTCTCTTCTATCACAACACCGCTATACAACCCAGCGCCTGGTTGGCTTCTGTTATACACGTCTAATTAATTATTCAATTCTCCGCTCTGATTGCGAGCACTTGAAGAAACGAGAGGCAACCGCACAAATTTAACAACGTAGCCTCAATGGGAGCCCTTATAGTCAGGAAGTTGGCTGTAGCTGCGAGGCAGGTCAGCAGCGTTCGATTCATCTCGCTCATTACAAAGCAAATTAAGCAGATCTGTTAGAATTATTCTTCCCTGCGAGCTGATGTTAATGTCTTCACAGCTCCCACGATGTTCCCGTTTTTGCTTCACGGTGCAATAATTTGTTTCAGTACAATGACTCTCTGCTCTGTGCAATTCTTGATAGTGGAAGTGAACACTAATTACTGTAAGTTGGGAGCACTGTGGTGGTACTAAGGAGCCTTGCTATGCATTGACCTTGTTTAGCCATGAAATTCTATGTACATATATTTACAGTGTACTTGTATCCAGTGTTATTTATTTTTATACGCACTGCAAAAATGCTGTAGATGTTTTTGTTTACCACTGACGGTGTGCTTTCAATTCACGGTGCATTATTCCTGTCTCTACTAATTTTCAGTCTGTGTGCCGTCACTTGTAAAACATGTCATCTTCACTTTCAAACAACAGTCAGTGTTAAACATGTATGAAATATTCAGCCCCACAAAGTAGGTACAGCTTTGAATGAGGAAGCATCCAGTTTGCAATAGTTTCTGTTTCGCCTCATTTTGCTGAGTGACTGATTTTTGTACGATTTAAGATTTTTTTTTTTAATGCAATAGCCCTTGGTGGTGGGGGTGTAGGTTATTAAATAAAGTGAGATCAAAACTCATGGCTGTTGTTCTACTGTGTCTGTTTGTTCAGTACATGTCGTGAGGGATGTGCATCGTAGTGCATTTCATACCACGGGCACATCGTGTCATCCCCAACAGGATGTCAAGCCCAGAGCCAATCCAATTTGAAATCCCAAATTAAGTTCCAAATTGAAATCCAATGTTCTGAAAGTATGTCCTCGTTAGTCTCTGACCAATTACACTCTCGATGTAATGTCATTTACAAATATATTGACTGCATCTAATGCAACGATCTGTCCTGTGACATGGTTGTTTTTGTTATTCCAGCACTGACTCTGAGGAAATGTACAAAAATGAGAGGCTTTTGTTCATGTTTATTACGCTCAATGTAGAGAAAGCTGCAGATGTAGAAGCAAAGTATTGCTCTAGGATCCAGAGTTTAAAGGGTCATTTCCTCTAGTGTTATCTATTCATCATGATGACTTGAGGTGTTGAGATGTCTGACTGAAATTTCTGCTTCCACTTCGATTCAGTGAAGGTGAGCAGAATTCTTACAGCAGTAAAAAATTCAACAGCAGCAGCTGTTTCAAGAATCTGGGAAATCCTCGGAACACATGATGAAAGGGATTCTATTTTACAGTAGTGTTTGTTCTTTCAGTGGACGGTAACTGTGAAAGCTGTGCACAGTGAGCGACTGTACTGTGATGAATGCAGAAATCTCACAGACAAATAAAACCAAAATCATCTCCACGGCTAAACGGCCCTAACTGGAGGAACTGACCCTTTAAACATCAGCTGTAAAAGGATGAAGACAAAGAGGAAACACGGCGTCTGGGTCTTAATGTCCATCAGAATTTCAGTGTATAAAACTGGGGTAATGAGCTGCAGTGTGGGAGTGAAGCATCACAGGAAATCAAAGGCAGAGCTCATCAACACGGCGAGGCGAGCCAGAGCCTGCTCCGTCAGCTCGACTGGAGCAGAGTGTAACTGTCGAGCTGTCAGTCACAGTGTGTCTTTCATGCAGCGCGATGTGCTGTTGGCCAGAACAACGCTGCAGGGCTTTCGCTGTCACACATACCTGCTGTGCCGTTATCATGTGAGGCTTTCTTCAGCTTGCATCTACCTTGTGCCATTCAAGTGTCGCTGCAGGGGGGGGGGTCCACAGAGCATGAAGGTCTCTCATATCTGCTTCCAAATCTGCTTCCACACTTATCAGGCATTTTTTATTTACTCTGCCATTTGACTGGGAAAAAATTCAGGCTGCAACCAAATCCTTACATTTAGGAAAATTTGAATTGATTCCTTATAAATGATTATTCAGTCATCAAAGTAAGAATAGTACATTTTTGAGGCCGATCAATATGTGAGAGATAAAAATAATATCAGCAGATGTTCTTGTTTTTTTTTATTATAAACACAAACATTTTACAAGGATTCTTTAAAGCAGCTACAAGAAGTTTTTAACTGGTCTCAAAACAGTACTTAATACTGATGCTTCTATACATGAAGAATATTTTGGCAGTGGAGTTTATTTTACATTTTCTTTATCACATTAGTGATTTGTTCAAAAGCAATGACACAGCTGCACTCAAGAATCTTAAATTATTCACAGCACATATGAGAAAATAAAGCAATGTTAATTATGATGAGTTATGAAATAACAGAACTGATAAGAGCACCATTAAAGTACTGGACAAGCAGTATTGATAATACTGTTAATCCTCATTACGACCCCCGGCAGCGATGTCTCGGGGTCCGTGGGGTCCATCTCATGCTCAGTGTGCGTCACCTTGAGCTGATGACAAACCCTTCAGTCCAATTACGTTATGCAAGACGCACCTGTCAGTTACAGTTCTGCTGGTTGACAGTTTGCTTTTATCTGTATTCTACCTTTGTAAAGTTTTGGGAATGTCAGTCTGCCGTGTGTAGTGTGGTTGAGAAACACGGCGCCGAAGGGGGGGTCTGTCCGTATTTATTTGAGAAACAATATGTGTAGTTAATCTTTTTTTTCTTCTTTTCTTTATTAACTGGCGGAATATTTGTCTCAGATGTTATCTCCAGTCGGTGGTTGTGTGGCTTTGAAGCACATACCTGTCTAATGGTGAGCCTTGAGCTAGTCAACAAACACCAACAATTGCTGGCGTCTTTTCAAAGTCTCTGCTTTGCCTCAAAAATAGAAGAGTGAAAAAGGTTCAACATCGGACCGAACTGCATCACACGTTGTCATTTTCGCCTCCTCTCGCAGCTCGAAACATTTTACCTGTAACAGAGAGCAATGCAGCAATTCAAGCACTACTTCAAATCTGTCACGCCAAGAAATTTAAGAAGGTAATGTCCTTATCAAATTAGAATTGATAAATAATAAGATACTCAGAAAGTCTTTTTTTTCTTTTATCCTTCTGAGAAGCGATGACTGTGACTCTCTGTTTACTGAACAACGAAGATCCGACTGATAGAGCATCACAGCCAGAAACTCCAAACCAGGACAAATGACAGAGATCACATTTACATTTTGGCTTCGAGTCGATTCTCAGATAAACTTTAAAATTCTCTTTATTCATGTCTCTCTCTCTCTCTCTCTCTCTCTCTCTGTCTCTGTGTCTGTCCTCCTTCCTCCGCGGTGGAGAGGACGTCTTGTGACTCACGTCCAACCTGATCTGGTGACACCTGAAGCTGCTCGACGTCCTCTGGATCCTCACTTATGTTTTTCATCGAATCAAGAGTCAGAGGACAGAATGTAAAGGCTGTTGAGGCAAACTGTGATTCTGGACTGCATAAATAAAATTGACTTGATTACTTTTAAGGTCCTCTATGCTCTGGCAGCTGTATTATACTGTACATTTGTGAGTTTTTGTGCTCACACATTTATACATGCACTTGACCTGACCTGTAACAGAGCTCTGCTAGAGATTTAGATTTATACCACATGTGCAAACTCACAGTATACGAGCACCTGAACATGATATCCATATGTTGAACATTTCCATCCAAAGCCATGAGCATTAATCTGCAGCCAAAACAGCCTCCGCTCTTCTGGGAAAGACTTTCTGCAGGACTTTGTATCTTGGCTGCAGGGATTTGCTTCCACAGCCACGTTAGTGAGGTCGGCCGCTGAATGTCGGGTGACAGGGTCTGGCTCTCGGTCCGCGTTCAAGTTCATCCAGTTCAAGGTGTCGAACGGGGCAGAGGTCGAGGCCTGAGTACGAGCTCGTCAAGTGAAGTTCACCGGTTATTCTGCATTTTCCGTGACGGCTCAGGGTCTGGATAAAAGCTCCATGTTACTGGTTTGCAGCTCAGTCGCGGCGTCACAACACAG